>OZ018327.1:64231501-64949534 GCA_963969495.1 Ceratothoa steindachneri
TATAATCTAAGAGACAATGAATTGTAAATTACCATTTTAGCTAGAAGGCAATTACCGTTGCTGTTCTTCTAAACATCCTCTTTTACTTTTAATTATCCTTCATTTATATCTTTCAACACTACCTTTCCTTTTTGACAAATAATCGAGTCGATCTTTGTTTTTTTCTAGTTCGTAATTGTATAAAACAATATATATCACAAAAATTGAAATACATATCTGATAGAAAAGGTCTCAATTAATTAGAAGTTTATAACTGACTTCGCACCTTTAGAGAAATAACTAGATTTATATCCACGAAACTTCATGTTTCTACTTTTGTTGTCTAAATTTGATTAGATCTATTAAAAGAAAAACAACCACAGAAGTGTTATATATATATATATATATATATATATATATATATATATATATATATATATATATATATATATATATATATATATATATATATATATATATATATATATATATATAAATACATATAATCTCATATGAGTCATATCCTTGAGAATGGGTTCCTACCCGAAACGTCGGTTCCTATAAGTTAATATATCTTATATATATATATATATATATATATATATATATATATATATATATATATATATATATATATATATATATATATATATATATATATATAAATATAATTGGAGCCCCACTCACTACTCCCGAATTCTCCCCTATCCGAATACACTACGAAAACAGACATCCACACCATAAACCAAACTAAAATAATTTTTCAATTAAAGACACAGCAAACAACGAAAACCAACTACGTGCACTGGAATCTCTTTATATTAGATTTAAAAACCACACTTTAAACTCTGACCCAAGCTCATTTCCATTTTTACTACAACTATACTCACCTACGAATTAAACACGCCAAATCCACTCTCCCCAAAACAACCCCTATCTTTCAAATATTTCTATTATCTCCCCTTTTTACAATGAAGATACCCAAAACTAATTAATCTCAGTTTTATTTTAAAAACAAAAACATATTTCCTATTCCCTAATAGTTAAAACCATGCATTTTAATAATTTAAATATTACCACATCTGCTACTTTCCATTTCCCATATATTTAACTTATAAATATCTGATAACTTATCTAAAAAATTCATATGTTTGTATATATTTATAATCTCATATCCTTGAGAATGGGCTCCTACTCGAAACGTCGGTACCAAGAAGTTATAATATAATAATGAACTTCCTAAATTTAGCCTGCTAATTTATCCTAAAAATACGTATACGCCTGGCAACGCCCAACCCCTCTGCTCTCTTAATATTAATATATTAATATATGTATATATATATATATATATATATATATATATATATATATATATATATATATATATATATATATATATATATATATATATATCTGCCACACAAAAGAAGCCGGGAAACGGAAGAGCGTAGGGAGTCCTACAGTCGGGGACTCCCTCAAAGTTCTTCTGTTTAATGCAAGGTCCATCAGGAACAAGTTTCTTGAACTTCGTGGCCTCGTAACGACGGAAAAACCTGAAATGGTAGCCATAACAGAATCATGGGTAAAAACCTCAAGCCGAGATTTTGAAGGTGAATTCACGATTCCCGGGTACCAGCTCTTCCTGAAAGATAGGCCAAACAGAGAGGATGGCAGTGTGATGTTGTATGTCAAGGATACTCTCAACTCGACCGATTGCAACATCGTATCTGACCATGAACTACTAGGTGTTGACCTAGAGATAGGTCCTGCCAAATACAGGACCCTGGTGCTTTATTAACCTCCTGTCCAACTCGTTGAAAAGGACAGAGATCTGTACCAGCTACTAGGAGAACTTGTCGAAGACAGAGTGTGTATAGTTATGGGGGATTTCAACACACAAGTTGACTGGGAAACCAGAGAACCTTATGGCGAGAACGCACTACTCCTGGAGTTCGCGAACAAAGAGTTCCTGACTCAATGGGTGAGAGAACCAACGAGAGGAGACAATATCCTCGACTTGGTTTTCACCTCTGAGGATGACATCGTTGAGGACCTCTCTGTTAGCGAAGAGCTCGGTGGCAGTGTCCACCGACTAATTAGATTTGTAGTCAAAGTCCCCAAGACAGAGCCTGCAACTAGTAAATCGATGAAACTTGATTTAAGAAGAGCAGACTTTGCAGGTTTTCGTGCTGGACTGACTGACGCGAGGCTAGAACTGGGCGATGCTGTTGAAGACTCGTGGAGCAGTTTCAAAACCACATTCATGAGTCTTCAATCGCGTTTCATCCCTCTGAAATGCTCCCGTCGGTCTTTTGTTCAACCAAATTGGTTCAATCGAGAAATCGGCCAACTGCTTAGGGAGAATAGAAATGTGTACCGGCAATCGAAGATCTCGGGTGACTTTGACGAATACCGGAGACCAGCCAGGAGAGTGAAGTCCAGCATAAGGGCGGCTAAGTGGTCCGCGGAACTCCGAGTGGCGAGACTCTGTAAAGAGAATCCCAAGGAGTTTTTTAGATATGTAAACAGCCATAAACCAATCCATCTAACGATTGGCCCTTTGAGGAAAGAATAGGGGACATTAAAACACTCAGATGCAGAAAATGCTAACCTCCTCAACGACTACTTCTTTTCAGTGTTTACTGAATAGTGTGGTCGTATCCCCCAGCCAAGGGATTCCTACTCGGGGAAAAAGCTGGAGGATATGGACTTGACCGAAGGAGAAATAGAAAAGAAGATCAATGACCTAATGACGAATAAGTCACTTGGCCCGGATGGGTTTCTACCTAAAGTGTTGAAAGAAGTGCGCGATCAAGTGTCACAACACCTGAGCGCAATCTTCAACATGTCAATCCGGACTGAATGCGTTCCTAGAGACTGGCGTGAAGCGGAGGTGACTTCTAACTTCAAGAAAGGAGACCGTAGCCAACCGTCTAACTACCGACCTATCAGTCTGACCTCGATAGTCGGTAAACTCATGGAAAGCATCATAGTGGACAAAATGACGTCGCATTTAGAGTCAAACCTGCTACTGAGGAGTTCCCAGCACGGCTTCCGAAGGCAACGGTCATGCCTGACAAACCTTGTGGAATTCTTCCACTTCGTCTTCAGGGAGCACGATTGGGACAAGGCGGTGGATGTGGTCTACTTAGACTTTCAGAAAGCATTTGATAAGGTACCGCACCACCGCCTTCTCCGGAAAGTGCGAGCGCTGGGCATAGACGGAAAAGTAGCCGGCTGGATAGAGAACTAGCTAAGTGGCAGACGGCAACGGGTGGTGGTGAATGGACAGGCTTCTGAGTGGGTGCCCGTTACTAGCGGGATGCCTCAAGGTTCTTTCCTGGGACCACTACTATTTATTATCTACGTCAACAACATGGACGGTGACATGATTGCCAAGATTTCCAAATTTTCCGACGATACCAAGCTTGGTATGAACGTTGCAAAGGATGGAAATACTGTCCGCCTGCAGCAAGATCTTCAGAGGATTGGGGAGTAGTCGAACACGTGGCAAATGCCTTTTAACCCATTAACGCCCAACTTCTATTTTTTAATAATTCTTTATTTTGGGGGACTTATACTTATTTATAATGAGCATTTAAACATAAATTGAACTTGATTTTATACATATATGCCATATTTGACCAATTAAGACCTGATATCTAAATAGATCATTGGGAGGATTCATGAATAAAAAAATATAATGGTAATACATAATAATATATTTTAACATATGAAAAAAAGATGCCGTACATAAACAAAGTAACATAAAAATAAGTTTATACATTTACATAATTTGTTTCGTTTATTTTATTGACAAAAAGTTGATTTTATTTATTATGATATGGCTCAAAACATGGAATGCAGAGAGTAATCCACATTTGCCACAAAATGACTTTGGTCGTCCTCTACATGGTTTATTTTGGCATCTTCTTTGTTGGTCTCTTTTTACAAGAAAGTGACTTCTATTGTCAAATCTTAAATCCACGTTTGGAGATACTGTTGAACATTTCATGAGTTTTCTTCCAGAATTGCATTTCAGGTATGGAACCGCTATTTGTCTTTTGAAAGTCAAAAGATCAGATGCTTGTTCCCTGTGTATGAATTTGTGTAGAAGCCATGCATTCACTACAGCCATATCTAGTACACATGTGAACAGTGGCCAATACCATTTCTTTCCCCTAACATTAGTCTTATATTTATTTACCTAAAAGCCAATCGTGGTGATCTAAGCCTCCCATATTTGTGTTATAATTTTTCAACCCATTTGGCTGTGGAACTCTTACTTTTTCTTTTTTATCCCATCTCAGCACATTATTTACAGGTTCAATGGAATCCCAGTTAGTTGCAATGGTGACACATTTATTGTAATTCCACTTGGTAACTAGAACTTCTCCGTTTTTGTCAAATGAATAATTGTAGTAACCTCTTTTTTCTTTTTCTGTTCTTCATCTCTCAAGGGACAATCTTGCAACCTATTTTCTCTGACAGTACCTGTCGCTCTTATTCCTTGCATTTGTAAATACACAAGTAAGTCTCTGGAGGTAAACAAATTATCGAAATATACACATGATGTATCTTTCATTGCTAGTTCATGAGTCATGGTGACAACTACCTTTGTTCCTAGAGTCAATTGTTCAGTTGGATTCCCTGGATTACTTCCACAATAAAAATTGAATTTGTAACAGTATCCTGAAACTCCACATAAAGCCCAAAATTTATACCCAAATCTTATTGGCTTTCCTTTGATGAATTGTTTCAAGGAATGATGACCATAATAGCTAACCATCATTTCATCTACTGCTAGATTTTGTTCCATGACTCCAAATTGCTAAAACGAATTGTTAATTTTAGGGAATAAAGGTCTTAGTTTAAAGCCTTTGTCATCTTTGCAGTTATCAGCCTCAGAATTATCTGTGAAGTGTAAGAAGCTTTTTATTTCAAGATACCTATTTCGAGACAATGCCTTTTTTACAATATCAATGCCCAAGTCTTCTTCATTCGACCAATAATTTCTTTCAGAGGGCAATCGATGGTACCCACTGAGTAATAGTATCTCAAAGAATGCTTTGATTTCTTCCACGGAAATAGTAAATACTCCTTTATTCTTCTGTTTAACGGCATAACGAACTGTTTGTTTCATTATATGACCAAGCACTTCACTAGAAAAAAAGACTTCAAATAGTTCAACAGGTGATTTCAATAAACACTTTTCTTTCATTTTTTCTAAGAATGGCACATGGTCATTTTTTTGTGGAATAAGTTTCTGATAAATAGGCACTCTCTATTGCCATGAAGGTTGTACATTTGTCAGAACTTTTTTCTTTGATGATGATATGATATCAACATAGTACTGAAGTTCTAAAGTTCCTGGAATATCATTCACTGTAGCTTCTCCAAGGATATCCTCATCGGCCTCATCTTCATCAGATAAACTATCAACATCAGGTGGAATGATAGCAATTTCAATATCGTCTGCACCTTCTTCTTCAGCATCTTCAAGAGCTTCAATAATACCTTTTATATTGGCAAGTTTTCTTCCACGATACGTCATATTGATGGGTGGATGAATAAGAGTAAAGTAAAATGTAATTTAGGGCGCGCTTCCTTTTATACCAAATGATTGCGTCATGTTATGAAATGGTTGCGTCATGTTCTGAAATGATTGCGCCATGTTATGAAATGATAAAATGTAATTTAGGGCGCGCTTCCTTTTATACCAAATGATTGCGTCACGTTATGAAATGATTAACTCATGCAGATTTTGATGTCATATCCTCCCAATGATCTATTCATAGATCACCAAAATTGCTTCGGTTTTCGCTCTTATACTATCTAAATAAACTTGCCGATATCATGACAATACTTATGTTTTACATCTTGTTTATCATATCTATGCAAAAAAAAAAGAAAAAAGGTATATTACAATATTATATTTAATGGTTTGCATTGCTCATTTTTCTCTGAAAATTTATGACAAATAAAATTTCATATAACTTCAGAAAATTTAATATTGCATTATTGACAATTTTATTATAGATAAAAGTATATGTTTACTTTAATAAATTGCTATAATATATCAATTTAAAGTACAACATCTAATTTAAAAAAAAAATTAACTGATCTCTAAATAGATTAGTGGGCGTTAATGGGATAACGTGAACAAATGCAAAGTGATGCATATCGGCTATAGAAACCCCCAATCTCACTATATCCTTAAGGGCACTGCTATGGAATCCACCGACACTGAGAAGGACTTGGGTGTAACAATCACTAGTGACCTCAAGTTCTCGAAACAGTGCATTGAGGCAGAGAAAAAGGCCCAAAGTATGCTAGGCTACATAAAGCGCCAGTTTGGATATCGGAACAAGGAGATTGTACTGTGTTTGTCCAACTCACTTGTCCGACCGCACCTGGAGTATGCCGTACAATTTTGGAGTCCTTCATTTTGAAAGGACATTGCGAGATTGGAACGCGTGCAAGCCAGGGCAACCAAACTGATTCCCTCTATCAGAGATAAAACTTATGAAGATAGATTAAAGGAATTAGACCTGTTCTCGTTGGAAACCCGTAGACTGCGTGGTCAGCTCATCGAAGTTTTCAAAATACTTCGAGGGTTCGACAATGTTGACTACAGGGATATTTTCACACTTGTTGAGAGCAGAAAAAGAAATCACGGCTTTAAACTTGAACTGAAGCGTTAAAACCGCGATCTGTGTAGAAAGTTTTTCAAGTACAGTATCTGCGGTAGTTGGAACGCACTTCCAGTGCAAGTTGTCAACAGTGAATCTGTTGACCAGTTCAAGTCAAGACTAGACAGGGTCTTAAAAAATGGCCGTTTTAGGACGTAAAACATTTGAGCAGAGATGTGCCCGCTCGACTGCTAGTCTGGACCGTAAGGTCTTCTAGGGTATTTCCTTTCCTTGTCCTTGTAATGCTTTTTGCATCTTCTAATTATTTTTTCAGCTACATTTTATTCACTATTCTCATTGCAGATAAATAAGTTTTTTTCTCCCAGACAAAAAAGTAATCATATTTTTAAGTTAAATGTTAAAATAGAAACACTTTTTTATAAGCTCTATGGTGAAATTAATTATTCTGTCTCTTTTATACATTATGGTAACTTTTGCGGTAGCTTGGAAACGGCATAGCTCTCTGTCAACCAATTTGGCTGATAAGCGTAGCTTGTTCAAAATGGTATACTCGCAAGACAAAATTTTTGTACCATACTATGTTTTTCAGCAAAAGTATTTCGTAGTTTTTGGTTATTTCCTGATTAAGGTTCTTCATTCTCAACATTGTACTGAAAATTTTAAGTAGAATTATATTTTTTTGCAAATTGTTTCGCTTACGACACGTAAAATACGGCAAATAACGCAGTGCAGCTTTCAGTGTATGATTTGTCATGTTGATCCATTTATAATTTAATGTATTGGGACTTTGTGTGATGCACAGGTCCACTGCTGAGGAAGGGGGGGACAAACGACTTATTTGGGGTATGTTTTACTGTTTTCGCTAATTACGCAAGAATTATAACAGATAGCGCGATGTGATTCTACGTGTGATTATGTGATAATTATTTGATAATTACTGTGTGACTATGTCATAATATTATTTAATAATGAATATAAATTAAATAATAATTCAATTATATAATATTTATATACAGTTATGTTTTCTCTATTTGAGTGAAATTTTAAAACATATTTTATGTTTATAAAATATAACATAGCTATATATATATATATATATATATATAATATTATATATATATATATATATATATATATATATATATATATATATATATATATATATATATATATATATATATATATATATAATATTTATTTAATTTTAATTTTGTCATATAAAACGTATGTGCTTCTTCCACAAAGTTTGACGAGGTTCAACAAGTGCGTGAAGGGAGGAAGGAGGGAGCATGTCAGGAAGAAAAGAGATTTGTCAGGGGAACGTTATGATGATGATGGTGGAACTCCCAAAAAACAAGATAAACAGCTGAACATGCCTCAGGCAATGGCTCAGGTGCATTTAGTGGCCGTTACTTTTCCAACCTGAGGTTAAGGTCATCTCAATCGAAGTTGTAAGTGCATTTTAGAGTTTTCTCTTACCTCGCAATCTCTCTGGGGCCATGGGGTGCTCGGATTTCTCCTCTTCTGCTTCGGATGAGAAATTTGAGAGGTTTCCCACTGCTTGTTTAATTCTCCTAGCAGCTCTTTTTTCCTTGAGGTCTCGGAGCATCTGGCCTCCACTCTAGAGTCCATACTTGTGGATTTTTTGAGTCCTGGCGTGGACTACGTGGATTGTTATTTTTGCGTATAAACTTGTATTGTAGCTGGGAAAGCTGTTGCAGGTACTTCTTCGGTTGTTTTAGGCTGGAATCGCAGTTGTAGGACTTCTCCCGATGGGAAAGGATGTCCAGGAACTACATTTCCGACACCCGGGTTTTCACCATCATCCTATTTAGTTCATTGGAGAAGGAACCCGAGTGGATCAAGTTTCTCATGTGTGCATACAGGATGCACGTGATAACTTTGGGGAAGCTTACCTGACGGTATCTTCTTGAATCGTCAAAAGGTCGATATCAAGAAGTTTATACTAGAAGGTGGTTGGTCAGCTTTTGGATAATTCTCAGTTAAGCTACCCTTTACAACAAATGTTCCAGGTTAGTTTGAACGCCATTTGCGGAACTAAGTTGAGCTGAATTAAGTTTACAATTTTAGTACAAAATGGTGTGTTCTTATATCTAAGTAAATCGTTACTTGAGGACAAAATAAAGTCGGGGCTGGATTCGCTGATATGAATTTTAAGAACGGAGAGGCTTTAATTGGAATGCATTTCTTAGCGAGCTGGAGGGAACGGAAGAAGGGGTTGGTTATACCATCACAAGGCAATGTTCTTTTAAAGGAAGGGACTTCTTATTCAACAATAAAAGCAAAAAATGACCGCGAGAAACGTTCAGAAAAAGATGAGTTATTACAAGTGAGATCAATTCGTAGCACAGGCTTCGAAATTTTGCTTAATTTAAATTTAAACAATGGTTTTAGGGGCTGAATTCCTCGGGTTTCTTAATAAGAGTAAAGTATGAATATATACAAATACACGCATATACACATGTATATTCATATCCAAATATACAATTATGTATATAATACATTTACCTAAGAAGAAAATATAAGCATACATTTACCTAAGAAGAACATATAAGTTGCTTTGCTGTGCCACGATTTTCTCTCCCCCTCCCAACTGACAGTTCAAGTTGCCGAGGAGGTGGAGGTGTTATGGGTGCGTGTCACGCACCCTCCTCTTCCCCGCTTCGCTGCCTCCATTATCTGTTGTGTGGTTTACAAACCCCCTAGAGCCCCTACTAAACATCTTCTACTAGAACATCTCACGCACATCACATATCAGCTGCGTGTGCAGTATGCAGCCTCTAAGCTTATCATCTGCGGTGATTTTAACCTGTGATTTACAAAACGATTTACATCTTGTACAAGTTGTAGACTTTCCTACACATCAGCACAGTATCCTGGATATTATTTTTACAGACTTGCAAGACTGGTACCAACCACTTCAACCGCTATCTCAGCTAGGGCGAAGCACTCATTCATCCGTCCTATGGCAACCAGGAATACCGACCGCTGAAACAGTCTTCTATCCTGAAATTTAAGCAATGAATTACCTACTATCTGTGGACCGAGGTCTTCACGGCTGAAGATGCAGAGCACAAATAGGATAAAAAACGCCTCTAGCATCCCCGACGCATTCCACCATTTCTTCCCTATCAAAAGACTCACTACACACCCCGCCAATTTACCCTGGATCACGGGCCGCATCAAACGCCTTCTGCTTCAGAGGGATCCATCATTTTGCTCAAATAACAGTGTTAATTATTACTCACTACATAACAAAGTAATACTAGTAATTAAGTTAGCAATGAAGACTTATTATGCAAGTAAGTTCAGAATTTACAGCTAGTCAATGGTTTGGGAAGGTATGAGAGCTCTGTGGCTTGACCACTCAACCTGGTTCGCTCCCCTGCACCAGCCAATTGACTTTGGAGGAAGCGGCCGAAGCACTTAACAATCATTTCGCTTCCATCTGCCAACAGCCCCCTTCCCCTCACTCGATCTCACAGGCCTCCCCGCGTACTTGCCACTCCGATCCGCACCTCCCACCGTTTTACAGCTTCAGGTGTATTGCAGACTCATAAATTTCTGAGAGAAAAGGTCAATCACTCCAAATGATCTTCCCATGCGCCTTATCAAGGTAGTTTGCGTGGAGCTAAACATTCCCCTGACGTCGATTATCAACGCTTGTCTTCAGCAGTGTAGGTGTCGATCTAACTGGAAGATCTCCTACGTTACCTCCATCCCAAATACCACTACCCAAAGTACCTTCAGCGACCTGCGCCCCATAGCCATCACCCTGCTGCCGAGCCTGCTATGTGAGAACTTCGTGGCGGAATCGGTATACGAGGATCTGGCTTCAGTGGTTGACGTACAGCAACTCGGCAACATGCGAGCATCTTCCACTACGCACTGCCTCATTAGCTTCTTTACTTTTGTATATTTCAAACTTTGACAAACATAAAACCTCTGCCGTCTGCGCATTCAACGACTTCCGTAAAGCACTCGACCTGGTTGATCACACTACTGTCCTCACCAAATCCGCAATATCAACGGATATCCGGAAATGCCTCATATTTTGGCTAGCAGACTTCCTATCAGGGTGTCTCCAGGCTGTTTGTGTAGAGCGTGCAGGCTTTAACTTCGCCTCCCTCACATGTGGCCTGCCCCAAGGCACAAAGGTAGGCCCCCTTTGCGTCCTCATTCTCATAAATGACGCTCTCCTGAACACCAAGCACCGTTGGAAGTATGTTAATGATTACACCATCGATAATACTCTCCCGGATTACAATTCCTTTCAACGCTCCCTCAACGCCCTTCAAGAATAGATAACCTCTATTAACGTCTATATTAACCGCCAAAAATCAGTCTTTATGCAGTTTTACGTTTCCACTACTCCCGCCTCAGTTCCGACCCTCACACATGGTGACCACACCCTCCACCTGGTACATTACACCAAGCTGCTTGGCGTTACTATCGCTGAAAAGCTCAGCTGGGACCCGCACATCGGCAACATTGTTAGCTTTGCCTCATATAGGCTGCATATGTTGCCTAAACTGAAGTCCCTTGGCGTCCCTGCCTAGAGAAGGTACAGAAACGGCACATGAAGATCATTCTGAGAGCCAATTACACGAGCTATGACGCAGCAACCTATTTAGCAGCTCAGTACTCAACCAGTATTGAACAGTTTGGCCATAAACTGCTGAACAACCCTCGTCATCACGAAAAGCGCTACAATAAAATGGCACTTCCCACACTAACTAAAAGTATCAATAATAATCATTAACATCCGATATGTCTAGCTATTTTTATATTTCACTATGTATATATTTTTCAGTTTTGGTGCTCTATATATGTTTTTCTGTTACTTTAAATGTGCATAAGACAATGTTGGAAGCAGAATATTCTCGCCATTCAAAGCCACGACGCCTAGTATCATCACGGAGGTTTGGTGCTTTAGTCGTTGACATGTAGCAGACCTCGAAGACGTTCTGGCCGAATCTTACCACGCAGTCGTTCTCCTCGTTGATGACTGGATCAACCGTGAATGTTTTTTAATCAGAAAAAAATAAACTTATTTGCCATGACTCTTCAAGTCGTTGAGAAGGCGAGAACAGGGCTCCCAACGTTGTTCTCGCAATCACTCAGTGAGCAGAGGCCTTTCCACGCACCTCAAGCTCTTGTCGCTCTCATTGACGGCCTTGGACACATTTGCAACCAAGATGTTCTTCGAGAGAGAACGCAGTCATTTTGAGCTTCAGAGCACTTTTGAAGTCCTTTCTCACAGCCAAACGGTTAAAACCTAACGTCAGCCTGAACGAGATCGTTCTCGAGGTCATTCCCGTTATTGAGTTTCTCCGCGACTCTGTAGACCAGGGGTGGGCAACCTTTTTAAGTGGGTGTGCCAAAATTGGCCAAATCTTTGATACAAAATTTTATCATGTGCCAATAATCGACTAAAACACAATAAAAGGATACAAAAATAAATATTAAAGAGAAATGAATCTACCATTTTAAGTCGAAAACAACAAGTACAAACTAAAGAAAGAAAAATTGAGGACCTTTTTTATTTATTTACCATCACTGATAACAGATAATTTATTATAGGTTGTACACCATGCTGATGCTATATAAAAGGTTGGAAATACATTTATTTTGTTTTCCTAAAGTAAGCATTTGGCTTCGCGTGCCGGTAAGAAGTTGGTAGCGTGCCAAAGCTTGCCCATGCCTGCTGTAGACGGTCATCGGCTGACGTTGAGTCGCTTAGCGATGTCGGAATTCTTGTTGCCCGCGCGCAGGAGAGCAGATATCTAAATTAATTTGACTTACATCTCAACATACCTGTACACAATGGAAAAGGCCTTGTAATTACACATGCTGGAAGAGTTTTCATAGAAAAACAAAACAAGGAAACACATGGGATAACTTCACCAAAGAAAATGACGTAGACATCCCCTAAATAAAATTAGAGGCTATGAAATGGACAAGGGGAAAATATGAATAAACAAGACCATTGAACCAAAATTCAGACGCCACTGGAAGTCCGTGTTTTCAAAAACACAAGAAGAAAATGCAAGTTTTAATATAGCGAAAAAAAAGAAAATTTACGCAACATCTAGCGAAAAATCTCTACAGCGCCTGTCTTCGAACAACAAAGGGAAAAATATCTGAGAGCACGGGTCACAGTAACCACCGAAGAAATAAAGAGAGCTATACATTTATTCCAACAAAAAGCGCTAAGCCCACTAGAATTACCAGATTCACAATTACCAAGGCGCCGGACAACATTATTGAATCGATGATGTAGAACATATTCAATTAGTGCCTTAACACCGGATACTTCCAAGACGAATTCCAGCCTAAATAATCTTAATTCCAAATCCAGACAAACCACCGTATCTCCTCTCCACTACAGACCTATATGACTTCTGAATTTCATCAGAAATGTCTTCAAGCAAATGATCAACAGAAGACTTATAGAATCTGTCACCGATTACAATATCTACAACGAATACTAGTTTGGATTTCATAATGGCAGAGACACCACAATAACACTTTGCATCAACACAAAAAATCGTTAAGGAAAAGCTCTCCACCAGGGAAAAAGAAGCTCCAAATTTCGGTTTGAACTACCACCTTCAAACCAAATTTTATCCAATTTAAAAAAAATTTGAACTAGAAACCCTGTCCCGATCCCTGTTTAAATTACAAGAACAATCAATCATTGAAATTAACCCCAACCTAAAAGACCAACTACGCGCGGAACCCATGAAGGTGCTTTAATGGCAGCAAACTCATAGCACCAGCGATAAGAAAGGCAATCAGCTCTCTAAAAAACAACAAAAAAATAGTCATAAGAAAAGCTGACAAATCTAACATATACGTCATTCTAAACAAAGATGAATATAACAGTAAGTGAATACCATCTTAAACGACATCATAATTAAGGAAGAAAGGCCAGCCATCAACATCCAAACTACGGACTGGAATCGAACTTTAAAGTTGTTTTAAAATTCCGCTTGCACGGGAGTGTCCCGTTCCCTTGACATAACGTTTAAGCGAGGAGGAATAAATATTCCCTAAAATCCGTTTTCTTTTCATGAGATGACCAAATATTCGATTACTACGCACCGCTGAGTTCCCTACGGATAAAGTATTTTTACTTGCTTAGTAACGGACTTTGAGCCCCACCCACATAGAAAAGTCTTTTGGTGAATTTTGCTCTACCCTTCAGAAAGAGATGATACCATTTACTTCACCGAGTATTCATAATTCAATGAGGGCTTAAGCACCTCACTGCTCCCGTCCATCGTCCTGCGTGGGAACCCGCTCCGATGTCTACCATTCATTAATTTTGTCTTATCTTAACTATGCCGGCCACTTGGACTGACATAATTAAGGCTTATTTGAAAACTGGTTTGAGGACTAACCCAGAACGGAAGCATAAGTCAGAAATTTTCTTGAAACTGGGGCATAACTGTGAGTCCCGGACAGAGGAGAGATCCTCCTCACCCGGGGGACCAAGACCAGCATCATAGAGGGAAGTAACACCCGTCTCTATGTAGTTGGATGCGCTATGGCGCAAGTACCCGAGAAGGGGTGGCAAAACTTTAGCGGCCGTTGATTCGACCGCCTCTGCCATCAAGTCCACCATAAGTCATCCCTCTTGAGGTTCCCATTCGAGATCTATCCCATCCATCCTTCACCATCATCCTTGCAGAAACTGAGTGGGGGACTGATTGGAAAATGCACGGGGGCGTTTACTCTTCTCTTTGAACTCATTCCTGAACCTACCTTCAATAACCGTTACCTCCTTTACCACCTCATAACTTCATTTTTTATCCAAAACACCATAATTTACACTTGGGTTTCAGAAAAGAAGACAATACAAGAGGACATGGTAGAAGGATGTGGAAGACTATGGAGACCCTCACTAAAACGGTCGACCTAAGGATAATCCCCAGAAAGAATGAAGAACCCAGAAAAAAAGAAACTTTGTGAAACACTCTACCTGGAATTAATGGTAGCCCTTGTGAAACTGATTGAAGTTTTATCTGGGTTCATCGCCTTATGTTCCGATACAAAGGACGTGGACTAGCTCCTATCGGAAAATGAGGCGAGGATCCTCAAGAAAACCCGACTTGAAGCAAAGCCTCCCTCCACAAATGGCAGCCAACTGAAGCGTAATCTGCCGCAAAGTAGAAAGCTGGGTGGTGAGCATACGCCCGAGGAGCTCAAGGAGGAGATCACCAAGAGCAATCTATGGGTACAAGTTCGTGAAATAATCAAATTTCGCGAACACACCCACGTATTTAAGATCACTTTCGGTACCACGGACATGGCCACGAAATCAACACATAACAGAATACTGGTATTTAACATGAGAATACCAGGCGAAAATATCCAGCAAGAAAAGTTTAATAGCATTCAGATGCGTTTTGCATGCTAAAAACTAGAAAACCATACCATAACAACCTGCCCAGATAAAGAAAAACTGTGGTGCAGTGAATGCGCCACAGAGAGCTATCGTTTCGACAAGTGCGAAAGCACTAAAAAGATGTGCCTCAATTGCAAAGGAGAACACCAAACCATGGCCTTAAACTGCCCTAAAAGAAGAGATATCATAAAGAGGAAAGAAGAAGAACAGAGGAAGGCCAAAAAAATCACTTACTCCAATGCCACCGCGAAAAGTTGTGAGCCTTTAAAAACTTCGGCAACTCCTCAAAACCTCTTAAGTGACCTAAGCGATAAGATACTGATCTGTATCACACACGCTAGCGTCGTTAATGCAGTCAAGCCCTGCTGCCACAACGAGGTTTTGAATGCCTTACTGAAGGAGAACGGACTACCTTCAGTGAGAATGCACGACAACCCAGAGTGCTCGAGGATTTTCAGAGACAGTGGCCAAGAACAACAACCAGGTGAAATTTGGACTCGAGAAGGTAATCCAAGAAACCCCTTCATCGGAGGAATCTGAGGATGAGGAGGAGAAAGAAGAAGAGCAAGAGGACAAAGAAAAAGGATAGCCTCTTTGGACGAGAAAATAAAAAACCCCAAGCCCTCCACCGAAGAACGAGAGGCCAGGGCACAGTATAATCGCCCCGCTGGTCCCAAAGAAGAAACAGGTAAAAACAATTTACCATGTTACGGAACGCACTGAGGATACTAGAAATATATACCAACGGCTGGACGATGAAAACGATTCCTTACGGAAATGGATTCAGAAAGAATGATGCAGACATCATCTTAATTTCGAAACACGGGATCGACTTGCGTAATAAAGAAGTGAAAATCTGGAACTACGATGTGTTGATCACGAATAATTTGCAAGAGCGGTTCGACGGTGCCGCTATTGCAATAAAGAAAGAGATTACATACAAGCAAATAAGAAATCTAGAAGAATCCTACCTCGTGATTGAGGTCGAACTCTACATAGGAAAGTGGGTCATAGCTGCTAGGTATCAACCGCCAAGGAGAGACGTGTTACCAATTGACACTCTCACTGGCCTATTTGGCAGAAGATCCCCCACTATATTAATGGATGCTCTGAACGCCAGATCCCGAGAATCAGGCTACAGTACCTTCAACGGTATAGGGATATTGCCTGGACCTATTGCTGGACAGAAACATTGCCCAGCGAATAGGTCCCGATTTCCCCACCTTTGTCAGAGGAGGAAGTGCCACAAAACCAGACATCTGTCTGGCGAATCGTCAGCTACCGTTTAATTACTACATGGAACCATTATAGGTAGCATGTAGTGACTATATAGGGATTCTACTCACTATCAACAGGAACTCTATACAGGTCCCAGCTGTAGTCAGAAAGAAACACAGAAGAGTAGACTGGGCACGGTACGCGCGCCTTATCGAGGCCTACGATCCGCCTAACTTGGACGAGGCAATTCTCGAGGAGATTTACGAGGCACTCGATGACCTTAATAACCATCTCATCAACGCAGATAAGGCTTGTATCCTTAAACCAGAGTATAGGACCATCTATACCTACAGATAGACCGAATACATGAAGGATTTATACCGTGAGCTAAAATTATTGCATGAGATCAACATCAGGAATGCATCAGTTGACTCAATGTAAAGAAGTAAAGAAATCAAAGAAGAACTCAACCAGTTGATCCTCGATCAACAATGAAGACGAAGGGATGATGCGATCGATAGCCTCGATTACGAAGCACCTCCCAAAGAGTTTTGGAATAAGATCAGACGTCTCTAAGGATCGACTGGGAAGAAGAAGAAGATCGAACTACTAAAAGAAGAAGGAAACATCGAAACAGAACAAGAAAGAATTGAAGAGCTATTCCGAAGTCATTGGGCAAAATTCTTCAGTATAACTGAAAAGGAAAACGAAGACGCAACCTCACCACCGGGTAGATAGACAGAGCGACGGAGACGCCTAGATTATCGAAGAAGAACTACTCGGAGCGCTCCGCTCATTCTGTCAAAATGCCCCAGGGCAATCGGGGCTTACAAAGTTCAGCAATGTTATCGGAGGGATTAGAAGGGTATTTAACGCCTGTCGGAACACGAGATACTTTCCAGATGCTTATAAAACGGCATAGATTATTTTCTTGCCTAAGCACGGAAAGGACTAAATGTTAAAAGAGAGCTACCGGCCAATTTCACTTCTAGAATTTGGCAGGAAGCTCTTCGAGAAGATCCTCAACCGAAGACTGGTATCTCACCTGGAGGAGAATTCCCTCTGCAACCCATATCAATTCGGGTTTAGAAGAAGGCGAAATACGGAATGGCGATTAATGTCATCACGGAAAAGCTAGCCCAAGCAAAACGGGAAAGAAGTTACGTGGACATTGTTTGTCGGGATGTAACAAAGGTGTTTGATAAGGTGTGGCAACGGGAAATGCAGTACAAGATCTTACAACTGAGCCTAAGTGAAAACTTAAAAAGAACTATCTGTGACTATGTCATGGAGAGAGTGGCGTATATTAGGCTAGGGTGCACGGACAGACCAAAGTTTCCGCTCACTGCGAGCCTCCCACAGTTGGGGGTGCCTGTCCCCAACTCTCTACTTTATTTACAACGCTGATATCCCAGCCCCTGTGAACCCCACTTGCCTCAACATTCAATTAGCCAATGATTTCACCCAGATAATCACCTGTATCACTTGTCCATGGAGGAATGCTCCTTGGCAAGCTCGTATGACAGCAGCAGAAATTGAGAACCTTAACACCCACGGGGCCCGGTGGAAAATACGCACGAACCAAGAAAAGTTCAAAGTAGTACCCATAGGCAGAAGACTACTATACGATGTCAGGGTTGGGGATAGACGCTATCTCTACACCACGGAGTGCAATGTACTCGAAATGAAGATTACTTCAACCGGGTACAGGAAGCACGTCGCAGAAAGAATTACCAAGGCAACATCTGCAGTTAGAACTCTATATATGTTCAGGAATCTCCGTGAAAGCCATAAGAAAAAGATCTACAATGCACTTGTAGGATCGACGCTGCTATACCCCGCTCCGGCCATCTCATGTGTCTCGAAGACAGAAAAGAGGAAACTATAAGTTGTGCAGAACAAATGTGTGTACTTAATTACAGGTACACTCAGGCGAGGAAGAAGACGCCAGGAAAAGCTGCACCGGGAGGCAACGTTAAGTCTCATTAACGTTGTCATAGTAGAACGGACAAGGAATATGCAGTAACAGATTAATCGAGAATTGAGCGATGATATCGTTCAAATGATTAACCAGAACAGAAGAGGCATAATTCGCGGCAGATTTCCGAGCTCCGTTGGACCTTTAGCTGGCGGAGCAGAAGGTCCATTCTACGAATGAGAATAATAATGTGTTTTACCCAAACCATTGACAAATAAAACCGACCAAGAAAAGAAAACCTAATTACGAAACCTCACCAATTTCTACAAGATCTCTCCGAATATCGACATCAAATTCACCGATGAAGACCCAACTATAACGAAGAAGACATCAAAAGGAAAACAAAAGCCATGATTTACACTCACTACAAAATATAAAAACCCCCCCAAAAAACAAAGACATTAAGCACAATACTAAAGTAATTAAAGTAATATATTACTACAACAGCAAATGCGCATAACATATCCAATAAAATAATTTTATAGAAGACAAATGGCTTGAATGCCATAATAATATAAACTATCCCAAAGACAACAAAGGAACCACAAAACAAGAAATATTTAAAAGCGATAGGCATGATCACCAGGCACTTAGCATCTCTTTGCACCCTACCACACTTATTTCTCTTTTCATCACTTGTCTATTTTCAGCTATCTGTCCCCACACCCTTTCCTTGTCCCCTACACACACCTACCCACTTACATCAATTCATTCATTTATTCTTTTCATGACGGATAAAAGACTTCATTGTATAAACAACGCTAATGAGCTAGTCATCTCTGACCCGATAAAGAAGGCAAAGAAAAGTAAGCCAGCTGAAAAACGTGGATTTTCTTCGCTGTCCCTACGGGGATTTTCGAGAAAGATTCTTACAACCTGCCCCTAGTCGACTTTATGTCAGCCTACGCCCCCCCATCCTCGACGGAGTAACGAAGCAGAAATGAACTGGACTGCCTTTCATATTGCCTCGACCCAACTATGTCGTTCTTTGTGATAGAGATAATTGGGGGCGCCATGGAAAGTTGGTTTGATAACTAGCGCACAATGAAACTCGGCGTCAGGGGTACCCAGACTAGGAGCAGGACTGCAACTTCCGGGGAGTCTAGGGGGTCTAGCCAGGACCATAGAGGGAAGCAACACCCGTCTCTTTGTATGCCGGTTGCAGTTCTGATACCCAAACCTGCAAGGGGTGGCACCCCATCGGTTAGCGATGGTTGGTTTCGCGCTAACCAACAAAAATCCACCTCGTCAGCCCCCCCCCCTCCCTCCACGGAGTTCATCGATCATCATCTCATTCCTCTTCATTTGGCAGTTTTGTTCATGAACGCATAGTTGCGATGAAGAGGAAGTCTTCAACTAGCACCAAGCACTAGAGGAATATCGTTTGAAGAGAGGGAGCACAAACTTTAACTCAGAATCAATACGACTTAGACCAGCAAATAGATAGAATAAGAAGACCACTGATTCGAGGGGCCACTCTCTTGAAGAGATGGCCCAAGAACATACTACCAGAATCCCGCTGCGTGCTATAGATCGAAAACCCAAGCCCAGCAGGGAAAAGGTTTTTGAGGTAGGGTACGTCACTATCTGCGAAAAGGAGAGAGACATCGAGGCTATTACTAAAAAAGAGGCTATCGAGGTCCTTCGTGGAATCGGACTGCAGCTGGCCATACCACCACAAATCCTGGCCTACAGGAGCGCGGTATGTCGGCATCTCGAGCGATGGATCGGGCAACACGCCGAAGACGAAATTAAGGAAGAAATACAACTTCGACAATCTTGGGCTAAATTAGTCGAGATGATTAAATTGAAAAATAGAAGGGAAAATAGTGACTACTCACATGTCTTCGCAGAGACTACAATAGCCCAGAAGACAAAGGAACATGACTCCTCATGTTCAACGCTAAAGTTAGCGGAGAAAAAATCGAGAAACAGGAGTTCACACTGGTCCAGTTCTGTTTCCGGTGCTATAAGATGGAGCAACAAGCGACCAAGGACTGTAAAGAACCCTTAGAGACGTGCTCCAAATGCAGTGATAAGGGCCACCAGTGGAAATAATGTACAAACACATACGAAAAATGCACCAACTGCAGACAGGGACATAGATCGATGGCAATGGTATGTCCAGTCAAGAAGAAGGTGATCAAAAGGAAGCAGCAAAAAAGGAAACAAGAGGATACGCGGAGGTCCAATACTACATATGCCCAAAAGCAAAGGCGGCACTTACATAGGTAGAGGCAAAGAAAACCTACTTTAAGATCCTAACAAGAATTCGCCCAATATTCTGACGTGCATTCTCCACGCGCACGTCATTAATCTAACACAAGAACTGAATTAAATGCTCGCGAAAAACGGAATGGACCAAATGTGGTTTTCGGAAAATCCACCGTGTGGGGATGCCCCGCAACTGCAGATGGTAACAAGCCTGCAGTCAGAAGAAGTGGAACAAGGCGTCACTAGAAAGGAAAACCCCCAAACAGGAAATAAAACCAAAAAAGAAAAGACAAAAGAAGCGGTAGAAGTAAAAGTTCCTGCAGAGAAACAAAAAAGAGAGTGCAAAGAAGAAAATGAAAGAACAGAGACGGCGACATAGGACTCCTCGGAGTCCTCAGATTCATCGGACTCGGAAGATGCTCCTCAAACCAAGAAAGCCAAGGGGATGAAAGGTAAAAACAAGAAACTGGACGCGGATAAAATCAACCTATTTATCTACGTGTGCGAACAGTTTTCCTTACTCGAGGATATGGAACACAGGAAAATCTTCCAAAGCATTAAATCAAAAATATACAAGTAGGAATTCGATGCTGACATCGACACAGAAACAGTAGAAGAAGCATTGCTCCGCTACAGAGTCTTTCTACATGATGATACGTGCGAGCAGGTCTCAAATGCTGAATTCAGGAAAAAAAAGAACGGGAGAAGGAAAACACTAAAAGAAAAAGATGGAGAGAGTAAGCAATAGAATGAAGATCCTCACACTCAACGTAGACGGATTGGAGGAGAAAGCAATGGCATATGGAAAAATATTTCGTGTGCTGGATCCCTACATCATATTAATAACAGAACACAGTATTGACACTACACCTGGTCAAATTAAAATACCGGGCTACAGAGTTGCCATGAAAAATCATTCACAGAAAAGGTAAGATGGTACTGCTATAGCTGTCAAGGGCAATATCTCGTTCAAACTCCTACCGGAGCTGGACGAATCCTCTGTGGCGGTTGATCTACACACTTTGGTAGGAGACTTCGTGATAGCCGCAGCTTATCAACCCCCTCAACGAGCCTACCATCCCATAAATAACTTCTACAGGCTGTTTGGGCATCGCAGAATGACAATCTTAAGGGAAGACCTCAATGCCAGATGCTAAGCGCAGGCTATGGTAGAATCAATTAAAGAGGCCGAAACTTGGAATTGATTATAGGAAGAAAAAACATCGAAAAAATAGGGCTGGACTTTCCGACCTATATCACTTCCACATCAGCCACCAAACCTGACCTAATCTTAACAAGTAAATGCTCATCCTTCAACTACCATAGCGAGCCGGGTCCAGCAGTCCCAAATGATCACATAGGGATCCTCACCACAATCTCACTAGCACCGATCCAGCCACAAGCCACTCTCCGAAAAAACTACGCCTCGGCCAATTAAGAGCGTTACAAGAGACAACTCAGTCTATTCGCCCCAGCTGACCTGAGGGACGCAACCTTGGAGGAGATAGATGAAGAGCTGGAGAGGATAACTGCGACTATTCTAGAAGCAGACCACGAGTGTGTTCCCGAAACAGGGTACAGAACTCCTCCTTAACCTAGATGGACAAAGGAAATGAGGGCAATCGCTGGTGATTACAGGCAAGTATATGAAGAGATAAGAGGGCCAGATCCAAACTGGGAGAGAAGCTCGCTACTACGGCGCCTAAGCGCCGAGCTTAAAGATGCTATCAACCTCCAACAAGAGGAAATATGGAATAACTTATTAGATAGAGTCGATAGCGAGTTGAACCCGGCTAAATTCTGGTAACAAATCAGAAAACTAAAAGGACAAAAGGAAAAGCGAAGGCTCGAATTAAAGAGAACGGAGATTATATAGAGGAACTGGAAGTTCTGGAAGAAAGATTTTGAACATACTGGAAAAATGTCTTCCGCATCACTCTAGAAGACAATGAAAAGTTCGACCGGGAATTCGAAGGCCAACTGATGTTCAAAAGGCCTTCGATAAGGTTTGGCTGAGGGGTCTACAATACAAGATCTCGATCCTTTGGCTAAATCAGATCCTGGAAAGGGACCTCTTCGACTATATCATGGAAAGTAGAGCTAAAATTTCGATTGAGGGCTACACAGGACCCGAATATGAACTCGAGGCGGGTGTTCCACAAGGCCTGAGTCCGTTGTTGTACCTCGTGTACACAATAGACCTCCCTGTTCCAGTTCGAGACGATACGACGTATCTACAGTTCGCAGATGACATCACTCAAATCGTCCCAAGTCCCATCAGGAACGCTGGAGTTTAAGCAAGGGTGACAGCTGCCGAGATCGAAAATATCAACAGATTTGAAAAAAGGTGGAAAATTAAGACGAACCACTAGAAATTCCAGGTAACTCTAATGAAACACTGGAAAGTAGACGACATACTCGTAGAGGACGACCACTACCCGTACTCTAACGAGGAAAAAGTCCTGGGCTTATGACTCACAAAATCAGGATATAAAACCCACATTAACAAGAGGGTTTCCCTAGCCAACAGACCGCTGAAGAAACTTTACAGATCCACCCAACTATTACATTTAAAGTAGAATGGGAACTGAAAAACTCATTGCCGTTTCTGGATGTAAAAATATCTAAAATAAACGACAAAGCATATTGTTCCGTCTACCGGAAATCAACTAATTCTAATGCTTATATTCATTATTTCTCGTGTCACGATGTATCCGTTAAAAGGTTTGTAGTTTCTTCCATGTTCCTGAGAGCATATTGCATCTGTGATCCTTGTTTCTTGCAAAACGAAATTAATACAATCATCCAAATATTCATCGAACTATAATATCCCCTTTGGTTCATAGGAAAGTGTCACTATAAAGCCAGAACCATCTATTACTCCCAAACTAATTATAAGGAAAAAAGATGTGACAAATATTAGGTTACCTTCCCATACTCCCCCCCCCCCAGTTAATCAATTTCAAAAAGTTGGGACGGACCAAGCAATCAATGTTGCCTTACAATACGAGAATACGATTAGAAATAGCTTATCCATAAATAGATCGATCGATAAAGAACAGAGAGTTTATTTTATTCCATGCAAATCATGTAATGAAGTATATATCAGGGAAAGCAGCAGATTTTCCAAGAGAATGAATGAAAATAAATGCGATATGCGACGTGGTGCCCTCTCCTCGAGTTTAATTCTACATATGTCCAATTAAAATCATCAAATTGATATTCATAATGCTAAAATAGTTTATAACTCTCACGATTATATACATCGACGCTTAATTAATATAACTACCCTCGACTTCAATGCATTTGCGTTACTTGTCCCTGAGGCTTCGAATTCCTGACAACCAGAAATCTCCCGACTGCCGTTTAATCTACTCCTGGATGGCGAGCTGGACATCTTCATTGTCCCCAAACCGGCTTCCACGCAGTGCAGCCTTGAGCTGGCGGAATAAAAAGTAGTCGCTGGGGGCCAGATCTGGACTGTAGGGGGGATGGTTGAGCTCCTCGAATCCGCACTAGCGCAGGGCAGCTTGTGCAATTCTGGCCTTGTGCAGTTTGACCTTGGTCATGGCCAAATTGTCGTGGATGATGTTCATAACACTTCCATGTTATATTCCAAGTTCTCGCTCGATTTCTTCGACCTTGACCCGTCGATTTTCGAGGATCATCCTCTCCACACGGCCCACATTGTACTCGTTGGTCACGTCTGACGGGCGTCCTGGACTGGGGTCATCTTCAAGGGACTCACGACCATAGCGGAACTCCCTATTCCAGCGAGCAATGGTTGCATAGGAAGGGGCGGTGTCGGTGTACACTGCAACCATGCGTTCATGGATCTCTTTTGCATTATTGCCTGCCTTGGTCAAAAATTTGATTACTGCGCGGTGCTCAACCTTCTCCATTGTTGAAAAATTAAACTTAGATCTTTAATTTACAATTAATTTACAATTAAACTTACAATTAAACTTAGAACCACCTTTTGTGGTTCTAAGTTTTATTGTAATATTTTGGTCATGTTCCAAGTTTCTGCTTTATGGGCTATCATAGTTAGTATTGTGCATTGGTTGTATAATTTTCTTTTCAGGAACATCAGCATTTTACCTTTGAATACGATGCTTGCTTTTCCAAATTCCTTCCATCCTAGAGTGATTCTGGATTGGATTTCTTGATTTTCCTCCCCGGGGATATTGTAATTTGTTGACCTAGATAGATAAATTTCTTACATGGGGTGACAGCGCCTGCATTGGGGCCTCTTTTTTGTCAAAACTATCAACCACTTTAGGTTTCTCCCCTGAAACTTTGACCTGCGAAAAACAGTTCGTAATAGAATATGATGAATTTATTAGTTAAAATTCTAGTATTCAGTGTCATTATGAAATTTTAAAAAACATTTAAAATTAAATTTACAAAGTAAATAATAAAATAAATAGAAATGATTGAGTTTTATGAATCGTTCATCAACCGTAAACACAAAACAGAGTCCATTATGGAATCTTCAGACCAAATGTGTACAAAAGTCCTATTTAAATTGTAGTTATTCAGCCAATGATCATTAAAATATGGATTGGATCTGTGATAATATGAGAAAGTTTGTAAGCCTACTCGAAAGTTTATTGACTCAAGATCAACATCGCTAGTCACTGCAAAAAAAGGTAAGTGCTTATGACCTCTGCTAAGCTTTTGTGACTTTTTTCATCTAATAAATTATGTTATGATATGTGATATTTCCGGTATTATAAAGACATTACCTAGTTGGAGTATAGATAACCTATGAATAGGTAATTTCTTTTTTAAATTTCAAGCAAAATAACCCACAAATTTCATATTCTTCCCTGGGAAAATTTGTATAGAGAGGTCTGGAAAGAAATTGGTGAAATTTGAAGAACTTAAAATATGTGGAACATATTAGTCGCAAATCTTCCTGCGGGCATTGGGGCCGGATACGCAAACTGCAGGCATTAGGGTCAGGAGACCACACAATCCTCCAAATGTTAGCTGCAACATTTTCTTTATTATTAATGGTGAATTTAAATATAACCTAATATACCTTCCTTATGCAGAGGTTTCAACCAAAAAAGAGTGGTACTTATTTATTTCAGTTCTGAATTACGCTCTTTCCTTTGCGACCGCCGGCATCCTCATGCTCTGAGAGCCTATTTTTATTGCTACTGAGAGAGATTCAAATCATAGATCGTGTATTCAATACCCCGAGACTCGCTGCCACCCTCGATCCACCTCAAGTACCAGCCTCACCGTCAACCTCCAAGCTCTTCATCGCGCGAGCAGCAGCCACATAACCGAATAATTGCGAACAGTTCCTACCTGACTTTGTAAACAATAAATAATAGGAACTATTACATAATTGGAATGTTTTTGTATAACAAAACGCTCCAATCTGTTCCATCACTTCTACCCAACCACTGTCCACTTTATCTTCCCCAAAACCTAACAGTGGAGGATACTCCAGTAGCAAGGACCACACGTATGGGTAATAAAACCTTCCAAAATTCAGTCAATGACAGCTTGAAACCAATTTAGGATCATAAAGAGTGCCAAAAAATTATAAATTTAAAGGACAAAAGATAAAATTCTAATTAAAAAAACATCGCACATGATTAGGAATAAGATATAATGATATTAATTGTAATAAAAACATATCCTCATCCTTGCATTAGAGTGTCTTTAATTTTAGATTTCAATTTAAATATAAATTTTTTGTCAAAATTGGGGAAAATCTGTTTTTCCTTCATTTATTGCTGATGTGTAAATATTAGAAAATTTAATGGAAAAGCTAATGCAATATGTAAATAATGCAATTCCTTTGTATAAAAATAGAGCTAAATTATTAATAATATCCCTTTAATAATTGATAATGATAAGCTTAATGAATCTAACATTAAACTTTTAAAATTGTAAAATAACAACTTTATCCAATGACATTACCATCGATTGGCATACTCAGCACAGTTATTAATATTTTTAGCATTGTTATGCAGCTGATACTATGGCTACCGACTTCTAAGACATTCTGGTTATTTAATAATTTCCTTTCAAAGTTGTTGTTCATATAGTTCCTTCTCTACCAAAATCAGTGAATGGAGAGTGCATAGTTTCACAAAGCAAGCAATTTTAATTCTAGAACGTGGAGGATTTCAAGTAATTACACTTATTCCAGACGATAATATTTTTAATTGGAAAGCAATGTCCTTCTTTACTTCACCACACAAACTTCAAATTGGGTATAAACACCCAACACATTTTTAAAGGACACTTTTATCTCTTTGACACTGTTCATCTATTTAAGTGTATTAGAAATAATTTGTTGGCAAAGAAGTTAGATAAACAATGTTGTTTCCAGCTATGAATTTAATTGAATTTCCTATTAAATATAATGAAATCAAGCCATCTCTATCTACTTTGAGAAATATTTATTATTTAGAATCAAACTCTCTATTGAAATACTCTTACAAACTATCTTTGAAAGCTTTATTCCATCCAATCTAGAAAATAAGATGTTAAACTTGTTATACAAAAATTTAATTATTATTTAATCACTATTTAGAGAAAAGAATCGGCTGCCCTTTTGTGTATCTACTACAGCATACATGTCTTTTACACCTGTTGGACTATAATGAATAAAAAAAAATCCTCTTAATTAAGGAACACATACAAGTATTATATGACAATTTGTCATATAATATAACAATTCTTCGAATCATTTTCTAATTGGCTAAGTAAATTGGGTTGAAAGAATGAATTCTAGTGAAAAGCCCAGTCATGAAACATATGCTTACTACTGCACGAATGCCTGATTTTGCAACCTACTGCATTGAAGAATGTAGTTTGAATATTTTATGCCAAGACTTTTCAGACTGATAACTTAGATGCATGATTTAGGCAATATCGCCATTTAGGTGGTGTACATTATAATATCACTCCAATATACTTATTTGAATGTGAAAAGAAAATGTCACATCTAAAGCGATTTATGTCTTTAGTAAAGATGCAATAATTTTAAACTTTCAGTAGATGATAATTGTCAGGCACTGCAGCAAATCTTGGATTTGGATTTAGGTGTAGTAGATGTAAAGGTAACAGGAGATTGATATTTATTTAGCTGGTTATTGTTGCTACATAATTGATAAAAAAAGTGTGGCACATGTACTCGTCTTATCATCCATAAGGACAAAGAGGATATACTAAGGGAACCACAAAGCTAATAAAAAGGGAGAGATAGGGGCTCACTAACTTAACCAGATGAAAATCAAATAGTATCTGTAATGTATATATTATTGTAAAATTAACTCAAGGAGGTAGATATTAAGAAAATGAGGCGTGTGCCACTTTATTTATGTACATTAGGATCACTAAATCATCGTACTTTAGCAATTCAAATCATTATCAATGAAATTATAAAAAATGTGTAATTGATTTTGATTTTATGTGTGAAAATCACCATTCAATAGAATTTCTTGTAAGAAACGAAATTTGAATATATACAAATGTTTTATTAATTAATTATTGCTGTAGAGAAAATGACACACAACAAATTAGCTAAATGTAAGTAAAAAATGTAAATGTGATTCTTCGAGAAAATAAAAATCGAGTTTTAGAAATGAGGGGGGGGGGCATATTTTGACTTTTATAATGTACATAAATAAAGTCGCACTCGCCTCCTTTTCTTAATATCTGTATAATCACTTGACTTATATCGTCATTCGCCTAATTATTTGGGGACTTTATAAAATAAAATTTTATATGTAGAGTTAAGGTCTATTATTTTTATTCATTCATAACCATTAAATTTAATTTGTTGAATATTTAATAAAATAAAACAATTATTTAGTTAACCACGGTGTGTTAGTTACAAAAGGACCTCCAGGCTTTGTAGAAAATAAAAATTAATGACAGTACCCCGGGCGAAAATAAAGAAACGCTGTTCTTATCTTACCTTTCGTTTCGGGAGAGAGGCAGACGAATGTCTTCGGACTGGGAAGGGGAATCCTGATGTTAATTTCTGTGGTTGGCATTCTCAGTCCTTACTAGTGACGAGGTGAGGTCTCGGTCCTTACTAGTGAATGATGGCTAGATCTTTACTAATGACGGGGTGGGCGTGGGGGTCAGTCCGAGCTAGTGACGTAGTCACAGGGATATCGGTCTTCACTAGTGACGTAATGAAGAGAGGGGAATCGGTCCTCACTCGTAACGGGGGCCAGTCTTCACGTGTGACGAGTGGCTTAGCCCAAATTTCTCTGCTTAGAATGCCTGAAACTCTAAATTATTTTCCATAACCTTTACCACAGAAAATCCACTTTCAAAAATTGGTGTATCACAACCTATAGTTATAAACACGTTGTTAAGATTGCAGGGCTCTTACACTCTCTTACACATGTGTCTGTGTGAGTGTGCATGAACGCATGCAAGTCAAAAGAGAATAGTTTGGATTTTCCTCTCTTATTGGGTTCTCCCCCACCCCTCTCTCTGGCCCATTCTAGGCTATCGAAGACAGAGCGAGTGGTTTATGGTTTATAAGTATTTATGGGAGGTGAGGGTCTTGCGTGCTTAGGACCGTCCTAGACAGCTGGACTAATATTACACTTCTCTACCTCCTCGATGACCTGCATAGTGGACACGGTGGTTTATGGCTTTACTATGGGTAGAGGGTGTTTTGGCTCGGACACCTTCCCTCGACTCCTTCCCCTTAATCATCTACCAACTCCCCCCTTTCCCATTCCTTGAAAACTCCCTTACAGGTGGGACAAACGGCCACTATTCATCACAAGCTGGAGGAAGAAACAACTCGCTGAAACTGCTATCAACCCAAAACTTCTGGACTCTTTGCAGAACCATTCTAAAACTTGAAGAAGAAAAAACCGTCTACAATCAAACTTTCTTCGAAACTTGGGACTCAGCTGGACGGAAAACTTATGAAATGTGTGGCACCGTGAACGACTCCTCCTCCCAAGTAAGATTCTCGCCCGAGTTCTCCGACCAAGCTAAGCTTTTATACCCTCTTTCTCGCATTGGTTCTGCGAGGTCCCTGGAATTCCCATCAAACTCTCTCTCTCTCTCTCTCTCTCTCTCTCTCTCTCTCTCTCTCTCTCTCTCTCTCTCTCTTTTGCCCCCTCTCTTGCCTCTATTCATTTAACCTTCGGTCCTTCAAACTCTTAACCTTCTATCGATTTTGGAACCATCAAACATCTCTCAAACTCTCTAAGTACCCCTAAACTAAAACTAACTAACGAGGGCATTCGGAAATAAGCATCGTTTCGAACAAGTTCTCTGGAAAGATCACTATACTTTCTAAATCAATTGGATACTAATGTCTCTCATTTAAGCGCTATGATCTTGCTTAGCCCTGCCCTGCTTTAAGGGTAATAATTCTGACAACGTATGGGTAAAGGTTATACAAATTTGGATGAAGAAAAAAAGGTTAACACTAAATGAGCAATTTACTAGAAAGATTGAAGTGACTGGCGCAGGCACCTACAGCTAGCAACCCTATGATGACGACACCTTGCAACTTCAACTCTTAGAGGCAATTAGATGGGAAATAGAATATATTGTGTTCTCATCGCCTCGCCTTCGCTCAAACTCACTCGCTCGTTTCACGCCAAGTGCTAGACTCACTCTCAACCTCCAAGATCCCCATTCGCACAACCTGCAGCCAATTAAATTGAGCAATTAAGAAAAATTCCTACCTGATCGTGTCAATAAAGATAATATATAACTGCAATGTGTTTACATAACGAACCGCCCCATGTTTAAAATAATGATCTGAACACTTAGCTTTCTTATAGAGAGAACATGCATTGTTTGAATAGCAACTAATTTAAGTTAAATATCATCTAAGTTAGGTCATTTATTCTTTTACAAGCTGTCGTCTAGATAACATGCCTCAGAAATTTCTCAGGTGTCGCTCCGTCTGCGATTCCAAGATGGTGTTTCAATTGGATACATTGCAGACTGAAAAGTGCCTCAAACGAGTAGAACATAATCTTATGTCAAGAGGTTTATATGAGGCATGTAAATCAACCGCTAGGCCAAGAACGAGCCATTATCTAAAGTGTACTGAAGGACTGTTTCAAGACATCTGCAGCAGGTTTTCGAGAAAATAGTGATATGTTGTCAATCAATGTTTCCAGGCTGTATGTGTCACGTCTGCTGTTGGAAGACAATCTTAACACTCGCAAACCGCGGTCAAGCCATTGATAAGTCAAAATAACGAAAAGGCTCGTCTTTTATTTGCTAATGGGCACGTTACATGGACGGATGAGCAATGGAAACTAAATCCACCTTAGTGACGAATCCAAATTCAATTTGTTCGAAGACGTTGGCAGGAAGTTCGTTGGCCGCAGAGCAGGAGAAATGGTACACTAAAGAAGAAAAATGTTATGCCATTTTACTAGCCTTGGTCCAGTCTAATTCCGATGTGCTGAGTTCAAATCTGAACTCAGATTTCATCTATAAGTTACATATTTTTTGCAATTCAGCTTTTTCACTTTTTTTCTTGAAATCTTGACACATTTCGCATAATGTCAAGTTCGATGTAAGGAATTTATTGTCATACTATGTTGAAATTAGGTTTGAAAGCACCGTTTAAGCAAAACATCTATTTTTCTCAGCAGCTTGTATATTCAGCACAATACGTGCAATAATTTGTAATAAAGTGAAAAAAGATGCAATATGCGACATAAAAAATATGTATTACTACTAGTCAAATCTGAACTCCGTATCCATTACATCCAACTACAGTGTGCACCGATGCGATTCAGAAAGGCAATGAAAAAATACAACTCAAATTGTTCGTATTATGGCAAGAATTTGTGTTTGTAGCTTTTTATTTTCAAAACTTTGTCGGAGTCATATTATTTGACAGTACAGCAGTAGTGCGTCATCATATGCCTCTCCTATCACCCTTGCTAGCACTCCTCTATCGTTATGAGGTATTGGTGGAAGTACTCTCTCCCTGTTCATCAATTACAACTCAAACGTTTTCAGGTAAATGGCGAAGATTATTTAGTAAATCAAGCTTGACTTTCATGTTGCATCCAAGATCACACAAAAAAAACATTCTAGCAACAAAATGCTTCTAATTCCTCTTTCTGACCAATTCCACAGCCCATACAAATGCATGAATTTAAGGTCCACCAGTACAATAAATGAGGGACTCAAAAACTCATCTCCCAATACCAAATGGGTCGTCGTTGGAGCTTCTTACACACATAATATACGCGGAAGTAATGAACATAGGGAAACTAGAAACCTTCTCAGATACTCTTAATACCATTCTGGTAAAATATGGAATGAAGATGTGGTTTCCTGAGAACCAATTCTCCTCAGAAATCTTAGTGTGGCTAAGCCCAAAGGAGAGGACAAACATAAGCCAAGTAAAGAAGAAACGGAAAAGGAAACAGTCTCTATAAAAGAAACAGCAACTGCAGAGGATGGAGGGAAAATGGCCGTGGAAAGCAGCATTACCAGGATTGAGGCACCATGTCTTAACCTCAAAATTTACATGATCAAAGAGCACCCCTTACCGAGGGGCAAAGGCAACAAGACCTAGTCAAAGCACTACCTGGAGGTACACAGAAATGGGCTTTCAAGGAGAAGACGGGAGAACAGGATGAAGAGATTATTGATGAATTTTCATCAAGGACATAATCTGAATATTCCCTGGCGACAGCGTCACTTTACACCATAACACATTCAGAGATTGTGCATGGGAAAAGTATAAGGTTGGTAGTGGCGAATCAACCAAGAGGTCTAGCAGACAAACAACGAAGGGCAACTGAAACGATCCATAGTGGCCAATGGCTCACCATTCCGCCTCCAAATTATCATCAAGAGGAAGAATGGTGAGCTATTGATTTATAGGAAGCGTAACAGTATCCTATGGAGTTAAAATAACCGAAGAAGAAATAAAAAAAAAACGAACACGACAAGAACACACGGCTATTACAACTATCTCAATTAAGTCAATCTTACCACACAAGACTCCTGAACAAGAAAAAGAAAATTTAAAACAGATGAAGATTTCAAACAATGATAAAAAATACAGTAAACAGAGTGACACACTAACTTTAATTATACTAAGGAGAAACCCAAAGTAAAAACAACATTAGAAAACATCTGATACAAACATAGAAACACTCACTACAAACAAATAAACACGAATACAAGCAAAAGTAACCAAGGCTAAAGGAAAAAAAATAACAACACCAGGAAGTATGCTTCGCACGAACCACTATGGGCTATCGCGAAGGTGCGAAGAGGGTCTCTCTCCATGTTCTTACAGCCAAGGAAAAACAAACTTACGAAAGAACCATGAAAGCCATCTCCTCGGACATTGACGTGATTCTGCTGAAACTGAAGGAACAGTCAATGGATATGTCGCTCTCTGCGATACGGAAAAAGATCTCGACCTGCTGCTAACTGAGTAAGCAAGCAAGAGACTCTCCAAGATAAGCCTCACCACCACCCCTGACGTCACAGCAAAGAGATCGGTCATCTGCAGCCATCTTGACTCCTGGATAGGAGTGCATTCGGCACAAGAAATCTAAACGGAAATAGAAAAACAACAAAAATTGGGCAACCATCGAGGACATAATCAAGTTTAAAAACCAAAATGGGGAAGATATAGGCGTCTTCAAAGTTATTTTCTGAAAGCCCTAAATGGCTAAAAAGGCAACTAAACACGGACTGTTTCCATTTTATATCAAGATATCACCCGGTCAGATAGAAATATTCGTTTCTGTTCAGGAGTACTTCACATGCTACGCTTTAGAGAAACGCATTATCAAGGAATGCACTTACATATGAACAAGATATTCCAAGTGTGCAAGTCAAGAGGACAGGTTGAACGAGTAAAAAATCTTTACAAATACTCGTAAATGGATCAAATGCGGGAATGCCTAATGAAGAAGCAAATCAACAGGCATAAATAAGCCGACCTCAGAAAAGAAAATGAACGGGAAAAGAGCACCACCTACGCCGCGGCAATAGTAGGAGGAACAACGAAGGCAGCTGCGCGACAGAAGACAGTTGTAAAAATCGAAGGGAGCATATGACCAGGCCTTATCCTCTGCATAATGCATGCTCCTTGTGAATACAGCAATGCCCGGATCGTCCAAAAGGAATCTAAAAGGATGCTTGAGAAAATCACCTAAAGCAAATGTGGTTCCCGGAGAACTCGCCATAAAGTGACACCCAACCAGGAAGAAGGAAAATCCCAGATGGAAAACACCCAGAAAAAGGAAGAAAAATCTATAGATGGAGATTAGGAAATACTGAAAGTAAACAAAGGGAAATAGTAGACGGCTTGGTTAAACGGAAATTTAAGTGGGATAAGGAAACGAGATATGAGGAAAAGTGTTTTATTATTTTTCAATATAACTACCCTCAACTTCAATGCACTTGCGCCACTTGTCCCTGAGGCTTCGAATTCCCGACAACCAGAAATCTCCCGACTGATCTTCAACCCACTCCTGGACGGCAAGCTGGACATCTTCATCGTCCCCAAACCGGCGTCCACGCAGTGCAGCCTTGAGCTGGCGGAATAAAAAGGAGTCGCTAGGGGTCAGATCTAGACTGTAGGGGGATGGTTGAGCTCCTCGAATTCGCACTCGCGCAGGGCAGCTTGTGCAACTCTGGCCTTGTGGACTTTGACGACGTTGAAGTCGATCATGGGGCGTGAGGTTTCTAGGGACCCAACGGGCAGAGACCTTGGTCATGGCCAAATTGTCGTGGATGATGTTCATAACACTTCTATGTGATATTCCAAGTTCTCGATCGATTTCTTCGACCTTCACCCGTCGATTTTCGAGGATCCTCCTCTTAACACGGGCCACATTGTCCTCGTTGGTCAGGTCTGACGGGCGTCCTGGACTGGGGTCATCTTCAAGGGACTCACGACCATGGCGGAACTCCCTATTCCAGTGAGCAATGGTTGCATAGAAAGGGGCGGTGTCGGTGTACACTGCAACCATGCGTTCATGAATCTCTTTTGCATTCTTGCCTTCCTTGATCAAAAAATTTGATCACTGCGCGGTGCTCAACCTTCTCCATTGTTGAAAAATTTGTGACTGACGATCTGCGATCAGCTACTGCTCCCCTCACCACGGCTCCTGGCAGTGGCTTCCTTATTGACTTGTCGGTTCTGTGCCTGGTCCCACCCTCCCCTCTAAACTGAATTCTCCTTGATTGGCCTTCCTTGACCGTAGGTGCTGCTCTGACCAAGGACCTGATCGGTTTGACACCTGATATCGCTCCCTAAGCTTCCACGACCATGTATGTTAAAGAAGTTTAGCCTCCCCTTGATACTACTTTCCCCCTCACATACCATCTAAACATTCATAGGATGGTTAACTCTCTCCCTCTCTCTCTCTCTCTCTCTCTCTCTCTCTCTCTCTCTCTCTCTCTCTTCTAACCCTACCTCTCTTTCTATTAATATATATATATATATATATATATATATATATATATATATATATATACGGATAAAACAACAGTAATAGGACTAATTTTATATGCGAAACCAGGTTTCGCATATATATATATATATAAAAAAGTTTGCCCTTTACTCTCTCTCCCACCCTCCCTCCTTCTCTCTCTCTCTCTCCAGAGACAGAAGGTAAAATTCAGAGGGTCAGACTCGAGGTGGGCCCCAGTGACCACTGGGGTGGCCCAGGACTCCGTCTTCAGTCCACTGCTGTTCATTGTCTACATCGAATTAATAGACACTGCTATGGACAATACCAAAGTTCACGAACAATACGAAATTAGGGAGTGGTGTTAGCTCGCACGGAGGAGTAGAACGCTTGAGAGACAGCCTTCGCAGCTTAGGGGAGGTTCTGAGGTGTGGCAGGCGCCATTCAACCTTGAGAGTTGCAAGGCGATGCACATCGGTTATGCTTACCCTCAAGACAACTTCTATTTGTTAGGATCACCTTTGGAAGCGAACCACCTCGTAAGGGGCACGGCGATTTGCCTTCCTGGCCGCCGTGCTGAAGGGACTTAGTGTCCCGTCTGGCCCCAGCTTAGCCTCTTCTCCTTCTTTCTGATGGCCTATGTTTTACCCTAATTCCTCAATTTCCCTACTACCTCTACCACATCTTTTTCTGGTCGGCCTCTAATTTCACAGTGTAGATACCGACCAGCTTCCTCTCACCCAACTATCTCGGATCGGAGCGAGGGGAGAGGGAACAACGTTCCCTGACCCTTGAGCTCCGGCCTGGGGTGGTGGGTTTTAACAACCTGCTTTATCCCCACCTACATCTTCCTCACACCTCCTTTCTTTCTCCTTTAAATGTCTATCGATTTTACGCCGAGCATAAGGTGGAACCGACATGCCGATGGACTGCCAGGCCACTAGGTGGGAGAAGTGGCCTCAAATGGCGGGAGCTGGTTCTGGCGGCCCCCTATTCCTGCCCTCGTAGGGCGGGCTACTGCATGAGGTGATTAACGTTTTCTTCCCGTGTCACTAATAGGGTCATCAAACCCGGTGATGAAAATAAAAAAAATCTCCCCTTCCCCATTTCCAGCGAGAAGGCCATCCTCAGGCAGCTCCACGGTAAGTGGAGATTTTCCTCCCCACCCCTGTACTTCTTACAGAGAGAAGGCTTATTCCTCTCCTATACCTACGAGTACAGGGTACTCCCTCTCACGTCCTTCTCTGGAGTCGCCTTTGGGCGCCTTTCTCTTCACAGTGGCAGTCTCCCCTTTGTTCTCCAAGGTCACTGCCAAGAAAGCAGGCAGGAGGCCCATAATTGACCGCTCCTGGTGGAAGCAGCACGATAGGGCCAACCCCCTTAGGGGGGCAAGGAAATCCAGGGCCCGTCGGTCCATGCCCTGCATAGAAATGCGGGCGCGCATAATAAGGTTACAGGGAGTCACCGTACGTGCCCCCATCTCTTGGAAGGACTCGTGAAATAGACATGGTCCCTAATGTGACCTAGCCCCAGACGGTAGGATCCTCCATTGGGTCGAAATCGAGCTACGTGGAAAGAAAGAACCTGTGTCCGCCCCTCTGCATACTCCTCCGCAGACGACTCGGGATCACGAGGCCTCACAAGGAGAAGAGGGATCTCCTCCCCCGGCCAGGGCTCCTGTGACAGGCAGGACGTTCTCCATTACGGAGAAGGATCTTGCCGAGGCCGGCTCACCTGGCCTAGGAGCTCCTGCCGGCGGAGGGGAGAAGCGGGTTAATTTCCCGCCCTACTCTCCTAAAAAAAAAGAAATAGAAAAAGACTAAACGTATTCGGGGCACATCTCCCTCCGCGTGAGTCGTGGTGACAGACGGGGCCGCTGCCATTTTGGTTTGCAATCAAGCCAAGATCGGCATGTCCGGTCCCGGTGCTCCCTCTGGTCAGGAGTATCCGACTAAGACTAAAAGTGCGCAGAAAGGAGCCTCGATTATGTCGCGGCTCCTCATTCAGAGGTTACCTGGCAATTTCGAGCCCGCTGGCTTCAAACACTTCCTCGTTATTCGCTCCACTCATGGGATCATATTGGTTAAGGGCAACATGATCCAACCTTTCCTACTGGCCCATCCAATCCTACAAGAACGGTCGTTTCCGCGCCCATTCGGAACCCTTCTGCGGGTTTTACCCACCCGGGGCGCTTCCCTGGTAGAATTGGTGGCAGAAAGGGTTAACACCCAGCCCGGCTAAAACCAAGGGTCTTCACTCCTTAACTCAGCGTGACCGTTTCCCGTAAGGCGAAATTGCCACGCGCATCCACCGAGTCGTTAGATTCCCAGGAGGCAACACTGTAGTTGGTCGTGAGGCTATCGTCCAGGATTCCTTAAAGCTACCCTCCCGAAAGGACAGCACTGAAGGAGTTTTGGCTACTTCGCCCACACCGACGGTGGATCTTCCAAAAGCGGCACCCCCGCCTCCGAAGCTGACCCACCTGCCTAAGGTTTCAAAGCAGAGAGAGGAAGTCCTTGAGTGCAAGAGCGCGTTCAGCGCATTGTCCGGCCATCAGCGCTGCCTCTGGGAAGCGTAAGATCATTCCCATGGGAGTCTTTTCTTCGAAGAAGGACCCGCATCTCGTCAGATTTAGGCCTGGAGGGCATATTCCATCAATGGAATTGCCGCGGACTCCGGGCCAACTGGGAGGAGTTGAGGAGGCTCGTATCCCCCGTTCCCCGTTAGCTATCATTTGAGGAGACCCTTCTGGTCGCGTGCCCACTGCCCACCTTCCGGGAATATAAGGGTTTTGTGACCTACCCCCACCACCACGGGATGAGGGCCGGGCATGAAGATGCTTTGGCTACCTCCTTCCAAACAGTAGCTGTTCAGCTGCACCTTGATCGGAGGTATACTGTTATTTCTGCGTACATTCAACCATCAGCCGATTTCTACCGGGGAACTTCCGCCGTGCCATGGTATGGTTGCCAAGGCCCTATGTCTTGCTCGTGGACTTGAATGAGATACACCAGCTATGGGGAGACAACTCGATCAATTATGTGGGTCAGGTCCTTTCCGACCTGATCGACGAGCTGGAAATAGTTTTCCTAAATGTGGATGAGGTTACGCATCACTGCCCGAAAACCGATTCATTTTTCCTGCCTCGATTTATCTTTGTGCTGTCCGGATGCAGAGCTTGATTTTGGATGGGGTGTGGTCGATGACCTCCATGGCAGTGATCACTTTCCCATTTAAATGTTTTGATCTGGGCAGCTGCCGCCCGAGAGACCACCCCGGTGGTGCTTGGCGCGGGCACGATGGTCTGCATTTTAGGAAATGACTGATTTCTCAGTCTCGGTCGAGGAGTTTAGCTCAGTATTTGAGGCCATTGAGTTTTTCTCCGGCACCCTCTTTGCACTGGCCCTAACTAGTATTCCTAGAACCTCTGACCGTTCTGCATGCCGACCACTATCGTGTTTGTCAGTCAAGTGTGAGGCGGCCCTCAAACAGAAGCGTTATGCCTACAGGCGCTATAAGCGCTGCCTGAACGACTTCACTGTCGGTGAATTTCGTCCAGCTAGGGCCAGGTTCGGGTATATTCCCGAAACGCGCCCACCGAAATTCTTGGAGGCCATACGTGTGTTGACTTAACGGGAAGACCCCTGTGGCAGAGGTGTGGAGGCGAGTCAAGAGGATTCGGGGCAAGTTCTCGCAAGACTCCACTTCCTGTTTTCCAGGAGAATAGGACAGCAATCTTGGAACCCGTGTCCGAGGTGGGATCCTTCGCGAACACTTTCTCCCCATTCTCTAGCTGGGATGTTGCTCCGCCAGCATTCAATGCGCGTCGTGATTTCGTGAAGGTCAGCCGACAGAACTTTACCCTCAGAGGCGGAGAACCCTTCAACGACAGATTTACATTGAGTGAGTTGCGTTCCGATCTCTCATCGTGCGAGGAAACCACCCCTGGTTCAGATGATGCTTTGTATGACATGCTTTGATACTTGGGTGAGCCCCAGATTCCTGGCGAATTACTACTGTGCTCGCTTTTCGCAAACCGGGGATAAATCACTCTACCCCCACCAATTTCCGCCCAATCTCTCTAACTTCCTGCGTGTGCAAGTTGATGGATAAATTGGTAAGTGTTAGATTAGATTTTTTTCTCGAAAGCAGAGGCCATCTGTCTATTTCCCAAGGCAGCCTCCGCAAGTTCGCTCCACGTCGGATGCTTTGCTCTGACTAGAAAGTGCCGTCTGAAGGCCTTCCTTCATAGACACCACTACGTCACGGTGTTTTTAGATTTGGAGAAGGCCTATGATACCGCATGGTGATACGGTATCATGGAGATCCTCCACACTATGGGGGCGAGGCGACGCATCCCGGTCTTTATATCTAAATTTTTGTAGATCGTCGATTCCGCGTACGGTTGGGGGGGGGGAGAGCCCTCTCCCGCTTATTGGAGCCGGAAGAGTCTGTCACGCAGGGAATTATCCTCAGTGTCACACTCTTTTCCCTGAGCATCAGGGGTATCATCTCGGTGCTGCTGGAAGATGTTCTAGCTATGCTCCACGTTGAAGACCTTTCGATCTATTTTCGCGTGGCCCAGATGCTAACTCTGGAGCGTCGACTCCAAACGCATCGAACCGCGTCTCTCGCTATTCCGAAGCGCCATGACTTCGGTTTTCGTTGGCCAAGAGTAGGTCGGTTTTCCCGCCGTATCCCCTATGTTTGAAGTCAGCGGGGCTTTGCCAGGCGCTGCCATTGTCTTCACAACCGAGCTGTTTGCAATACAGCGCTCGGTACTGAAGATAACGCAACGTGCCCGGTTCGGGATTTGTAGCGACTTACAAAGTGACCTGGGTGCTCTCGGGGCAATCGAATCTCCGCATCCTCTAGGTCGCAATATCCGTGACGCCACGGTTTTGGCGAGCCGGGTAGATGTCGAGATTATCTTCTGTTGGGTTCCTGGACATGTAGGAATTGCGGGGAATGGGCACGCCGGTGAGGCGCCAAAAGAACCCGCGCGGAATGGGCAACCAGACCAGTGTTTTGCTTTTCCTCACATCAACTACATCGCAAAAATACGGGCTGCCCTCTTGCCGGCTTGTCAAAGAAGATGAAAGATGGTCGAGGAGAACTTAATGTTACGTTCCATTGCGCCGCAACTGTTCCCAAGGTCCTACCCACCAATGCAGCCACGGGTTCATTTTGCTTTCTCTTGTCTCCGAATTAGACCCACTTGCTGGACGCACAGCAATTTGATGGATCACTCGCCTGCGCCTTACTGCGCCGACTGCCTTATCCCACTGACTGCTCGGCACATTCTTGTTGAATGTCCCATTCTGGGTGATCTTCGCGCGCGTTAGCTGTCCCGTTACCGGGACGAGCGGGGTCGCTAAAGCTTGTCCCTTGTGCTCAGGACTGGTACGTACACCCCGATTTGAGGACTATACGACATTTTGGAAGAGGCTGGCCTCCTCCACTTTATTTGACTGTTGTGGGTCGCATGCTCCTGCGCCGGGGGTAGGCGGGCCTAGCCCCGATGCTGGAGCGTGCTTCCTTCTCGTTATCTTTTTGCTTTGTTTTTTGTTTTTTTTTTGCAATGAGAATGCGCTCACCCTCTTGTCTGAGCGCAACTTGAGTAACCAATAGAATTCTGGTCACTATTAATGCGTAAAAACATTGAGCAGCTAGAAAGGGCCACCAAACTACTCCCGTCCCTTAGGCACAAAAGATACTGACGCTGCCTAGGAGAACTGGGACAATTCTCCCTGGAGACGCGCCATATACGTGGCAACCTCATCGACATGTATACAATTATAATGGGCGGGAAAAACGTGGACTATAGGAAGTTGTTCACCTTGAACATGAATTCCGCTCGCGGTTAGATAAGGGTAATAATAAGAATTCCTTCATCCGCTACGAAAGTCTAGCGGAATAGGGAATTCTTATTATTTTATTACCCTTACCTAACCGCATTGACTAGAACGTTATTGTTCATGTATCAATATATATATATATATATATATATATATATATATTATATATATATATATATATATATATATATATATATATACAAGCAACAAAGCCCACAGGGAAAAATAATACAAGGATTCCAAGTACTTTCGAACTCGAAATAAAGTTCAAAAATACTTGGAATCCTCGTATTATTTTTCCCTGTGGGCTTTGTTGCATTTATTGCTTACCCACGCGATACTTTGTGAGTTTTCCATATATATATATATATATATATATATATATATATATATATATCAACAGAGGAATGCAATATAGTTTTTTCATTTTGATAACCTATGTTTAGGGTGTCATAAGGAAGTCTTTCTGTCTTATCATCTCCTTCTCTCTTTTCTCCCATTCGCATCTCCACTACATAGTGAAAATGGAGTGATTGTCGAGCCTTCAGCTCTGGTCATTTTTCGAAATACAGCCACTTTCCATGATCCGATTAAAAAGGCAGCAGATTCTATCCTTGATTTCCTGCGTACATCCATCCTAGACAAACTTGCGGTAGCGAGATGGGTTTGATAAGAGTTCAGTGCACAGCGACCCATTAAGCAAACAAATGACCTGGGGCATATATGAAAATATTTCAGCCTTTTTCATTTACCAAAATTATCAGCTGAACTACAAAACAATGCATTTAAGGCTAAATTGAAAAACGTGTGATTGATTTATTGATTTGTTTACTATTTAAATTATACAATAGGATATTCTTAATTTGCAAAGTTAATAATGTCGCATTATTAAAGTAGTCACTACATATTCATGATTTTAATTTATGTTACGTAAATAGTGATTGAATGTTTAGAATTTCATTGTTGCGCGGTTGTTCCAGCGCATTCATGGTGTAGACCATCTAAAAGCAGAACCAATTTTAAAAATTAGACTCGACGAGAGAGAAAATTTGTTTTTAATGTAAAGTATTTAGATATTCAGGAGAGTTGAGTACCCCCGGTTTGCAATAGCGCACCTCCACACCTTTTCTTTTAAACTATTTTCATTTACCTTTTAACTATACTCATCCAGTCTCCGGAAAATAACGGGTGAATACATTGAGGATGGTATACATAAATGTTGATGAAATAGCTTTCTATCTCCCTGAAACTGATAGCATATCTCATCGCCGTACCATTGCAAAAACTCGTGCAGCTTAATTTTATCTCCAAAAATTGATATAGTCACTTTAACCTCTTTCATTCCATTATGATATTCAGAATGAAAAATGCAATGATGATCTTTCATAGTTTCTTAAAATCACTCTGATATATTCAAGATATGCGACTGTTGACTGAGGCCTATTAGTGCGTCTTTTAAGTGTTTAAACATGTAAATATCTTTAATATCGCAGTATTCTAAGAAGTGGGTATGTCTTTATCACTGGCAAATTGTTTATTTTAGTAGTAGGTGATTTTAGTAGCGATTTGTGCTACTTTTTAGTGTTTTTCAGCTATCCCACTGACCAAACAGAGATCAGTATTCAACTCTGTATTCCACAAGAAGCGCTTATTTTTTCCAGTCTCGTTTTGTGCTTTTAAGATCAGAAAAAAGTAGCATTTGTTTTATGTTCTAGTTTTTTGTCTAAAGTTGATTATTCATATCTGCTAAATAATTTATGCTTGAAAATATTTAGTATTTTTATTTAATTTTCGTTTGTTTATTGTTCAATAAAATAATTTTGGGGGTTAATTGTGTTGGTTGAGCGAAGCTTAAATCAAATTATAAAAAGGTTTTATTTTATTTTCCCTCCGTTATTATTTGTTTTGTTTTTTCTTTTTAAAAATATTTTTTACGGGACTATTTATTTTTGTCTTTGCAAAAAAAATCCATTTGGTATAACGTAATTTATTACGATGAATGTGACATTCAACAAACACATTTTTTCGATCTTAAGTTTAAAATCGAAGATAGTTTTCCCGCCGTGCTAAAGGTTATTCTGGTGAGATTTTCAAAATGTCAAGTGTGTTTGCAATGTGTTTGTTATTGGTTCATCGTATATGTTTGATTTTAACCGGCAGTGATAAAAGTATTTAAGAAATTAAAGTTAACAGTTTTTTTCGTTATTATAAATCGTTTGTTGCCGCGCTGCGCAAGCGCGAACGGTAAAAGATTCAAATCGTCCGTTGAAACTTTACCTGTCCACCGGCCTGAAGTAAGTAATTATACGGTTTTGTCAACGTTTACTAGTAGACAGACTAGTTCATTATAAAAAAGCGGGTGGGGTGGGGGTGTGCACCCTTACAACCCCATACCACCCACCACAATTAAACGGGGTATGTGGGGCGAAGCCCTCCATGTCTAAGAAAATAGCTTTATTGACACAACAATGAAGTGAGTGAGGCAAAATAAAAGTAGCTAGAAAAATAGCCAAAACAATCGCTGCTAAAATCATCAGCTCCAAAGTAAACAATAGCCAAGATTTTAAATCAGAATCTTTTTTCAGAAGTATAAATTCGTAAAAAAAAAATCATGATTTAAATTTGTCATTGTGCATCTTAATTTCGATTTGGTTTTCTTCATGATGGAAAAATTTGCTCGCAAAAGTTTGGCTTTGAGAAGTCCATTGAGATCGATGATGACGGATGCCCTCTTGAGGGCATCACTCTACACTAGGTTTAAACCAGTAGGAATGGTTGCAGTCTTCGGACCTGTATCTTGACCAAGGGGAGAAGGACCCTGGTGGCAGGAAATGCTCGATACGACCAGGGTTCATCTTCGACCCAAAATGAACAGGTAACATTTTTACAAAATGCTTAAGAAAAACAAATGGTTGTTCATTGAGAGAGGCATAAAATTTAATGATATGAAAATTCTTAAATTCATTTGAATGATGCAAATTACTTGTAAGCTCGATCACTTCTAACTGAAGATCAAGGAAAGCTTCATTAAACTCAAAATGAAATAGGTTAGTTAATAGGAAAAAGTCACCTAACGGCGAAAAATAATTCAATTATCTAGAAAATTATGTGTAAATACTCAAACTGGGAACTATATTTTCCGAAATTTTCATCAGAAACTTGAAACATTTATAATGTTTAAAAGTGAAAAGGTTGCTTTTGTTTAATTTGCTGATTGAAGAAGCAATAATTTTTGTTATAAATGCTTTCACTTCGAAATGCATTTCATGATCAAATTTTCCTTTTCTCTGTAACTTCAGATTGAAAGAACATAAATAAGATACAATGTAAACGCCAAAAGTTAAGTCTGCTATCCAATTCTTATCTTTTAACTGCGGGTAATTCAATTTTTATTTTATTTCTAAAAATATATCATCTCTCCTCTTAACTCCCATACTCTTTTCAAAACCTTGCCTAAACTAGGTCATCTTATATTAGTATGAAAAATAACATCAGTATGTTCTGATTCAAGTTCGAGAAAATCTATGAACACTCTATGGTTCAATCCTCTTCATTTGATAAAGTTTCCTATTTCTATGACAGGCTTAATAACAAGAGCCAGGTGCAGAATATTTTAACAAAGAGATTGCTAGGGATTTATAATACATTGGAATAATTCAACGACTTGAACTGGATATATTTCATACACTTTATCGTGAATTCTTCGGAGTGAGCCTATATTTTTGCTTGTAAGTCGAGACCCCCATCGGTAGTAATGCTTACAATTGTTTCCCAGTCTAAATTCTAGTTTGAAAAACATTTACCTACTTTTCCCTGCACATTCTCTTTGATATAACAACTAACAAGGGCCAAAGAGAAAAAAATAAAATTAATTCATTCTTTTAGTGTCCTTGAAATTCTCTGCGATTCCTGTGATTCGCCTTGCGAAAGAAAGTAGGACGAGAGAGAATTTTCCAAACTGATCTTTTTTCCTGCACAAATTAAAGCTGAACTATCAACTAGGCATTGCTTAATGAATTCGCCATGAGATATTTGGCAATATTATATCTAGTCATGTAACTTAATTTGTTAACCTGAATATCTGTTTTAAAAGTAGTTGTAAAATTTACCGTAATAATGGCGTTTCAAGTCGTACTGTTTAAAAGCGGCAATGAATACCGTACATATGACACGCCGCGCTTTATCATTTTCGAGCTTGAAAAAGTACTTGTAATTCCACTCATTATTAAAATTAAGATTTATATATATTTTTTTTTTACTTTCACTCTGGATTTTTTTTATATTAAAGATGTTAAAGAATACAAATATAATCCCCTAGTCCTATTTAATTATAAATGCGGAAAGTGGTATCGCACCCAACAAGTTTTCAACAAACTGACTCTGTCACCAATCGACTCACAAAAAATGACCAAAATTATTTGCAGTGGTACATAATCTATTTGCAATGGTGCGAAATCCATATACCTATCATTTAATAGAGCCTAAGTTTAGGGACTAGGGTTGTAATAGATTATCCGCTATGGCTACCTTATTTTTTAAGAATTTGCAATAATTACTGTTTAACTATATTGAATTTCTTTTACACATTTAACTTTTTAAATAGTTTTAAAAATTTATTGTTTTTTTTATATATTCTTCCTAATTTTCTTTCCAACTACTAATTAAATATATAAAATTATTGAAAGCTCTGGAAACACTTTTACCACCATAAATTTTAACTTGTTTCTTTATTGACTGCGATATTTTTAATATAAGAATAAATTACTCTTCCTATATATTTACCACCCTGGTTTAGTAAAGACATATGAGTAACTAGTGAAAAAAACGGGGAGGAAGGGGGGGGTTCTGATGTGCATTACTCTCTCATTTGCGACAAAGAAATTAGGTGACATCAATAATAAATAATTGAAATGCATAAGTTATTGAAATGGTTGGGATTATTTTTTCTTGGGCGCTGTCCTTTAATAGGTTAATCATTAATGTAAGGAAAGGTGTATTGGATCATGATTCACAAGACATCAAAAAATTTATGATTTGTACGGCGACGGAATGCTATGAAATGTACGTTAAAAAATAAATATTTTAACATACCTGGCCGCGGGCCATATTTTGAACATTAGCGGGCCACTTTTGACCCGAGGGCCATATACTTTGCAAAGGCCTGATTTAATCGTTCGCCTACGACATCTTTGTCAGTGAAATGACCTAAAAGTCTTCTTTTTTTTATTTTAGAAGCCCATCCGGCGACTGAGTACTAGGGCAAAAGTCGCCGTAATCACGTTACAGCCTACTACTAGGCTAAATTAACAAACAAAACATGGAAAAATCGAATAACAAAAAAACAAAACAAAATAAGCAAAAGAACAAGAAAAAAAGGAAACACGCTCCTGCATCGTGGTGAGGCCCGCCTCAAGGAGGCGCAGGCACATGTGACCTAGAACAAAGAGACTCAAATAAAGTGGACGAGGTTAGCCTCCTCCAAAAAGTCAGATAGTACGCAAGTCTGTGTACATGAACCCGTGCGAGTAGAAAGAAAAAGCGGTAACAACCCCCCTTGTCCTGATGTGGGGGCAGGTAATGTTCAAGAACATCACCCAGACTGGGAAATTCAACAAGAATGTACCGAACAGTCTGGGCAACAACGCAGTTGTCGCAATAATGTGTGAGTGAGTGCTCCATCAAATGGTGGTGCGTCCCACGAGTGTCTCCAATTCGAAGACGAGAGAAAGTGACCTGAAGCAGTTGTGGCATTGGGGCTAGGCCTATGAGAACAGTCACGGCCCAATGGCACGCAACTTCAAGTTCTCACCTGCCGTCTCCCATTTTCTTTGTCAAGCACCATGGAGGACTCATCGTCGCGCTAATTCCCTACCAATTCCCCCATGCTCAGGAACCCAACAGAAAATAATCTTCACATCCACCCGACTCGCATTAACCGTGGCGTCACGGATACCGCGAACCAGGAAATTTAGAGATTCCAATGCCATGAGAGCACTCACAACGTTTTATGAGTCGCAAAAGATAATCCGGTTTCTGAACCGGGCACGACGCGTTATCTCCCGTACCGAACGGTGTATGGCAACCAACTCGGCCGTGAAGACAGACACAGTGCCTGGTAGAACCCCGCTTACTTCAAATAGAGGGAATACGGCGTGGAAACCGACCTACTCCTGGGACTTGCAGCAATCCGTATACACTGGAATGTATCCAGCGTTACACGAAGGGTGCAAAAAAAGGCTGAACGCAATACTCACGGCGCTGTAGAAGCTTTGGAAGCAGAGGCGAGGCAGGCGTGGCGAGAAATAGTCAAAGGTGGTACCCTGCATGGTGGTGCCCTGGGCAGAACCAAACGCATTACCGGCCAGAGAGCTACAGTGAACTCTCATAGAGTTTCCTTTCCCTAAACCCAAAGGACTTAAGGTATGACTAGCGTCTTGGCGGGATAGGTACCGTCGAGATCGGATGCAGATGTAGTGAGAGCGTTAGCGACCAAGGGAGGCCCCAGGATCGCGCGTACAGGCCTATGATGCATGGCGCATAGCGAGTAGCATCTCCCCATCATTGGCAAGTAGGTTATTTATGAGAGAGGTGCGGGAGGCAACGGTCGTCAGGCGAACACTGGTGTGATGTATCGAGTTCTCCAGCAATACAGGCTCGGCTGCGGATTCAGAAAAATCGCATCCATAGTCAAGCTTCAAATGAACATAGGATCAATGGAAAAACAAAGCAGTAACCCTATTAGCGAACCAGGTGTTGAACGTTACGGAACGATGAATTTCCATAGCTCTGCTACAAGATACTCTAAGGCTGCGAATATGAGCCTCGCAGGTAAGGCGTCGATCGAAAACAAGACCAAGGAAAGGGTGCGAATCCAACACTTCTATGCGAACTTCTTTTAGGAACAAATCTTGGTCGGGATGTAGTAGTGGATAGCGGCAGTTGTGCACTACGTTAGTCTCGACCAAGAAAAACCAAAACCTGTCGCTTAGATATATCGAAAGATGCTGGGGTCCATGCTCCAGAGTTAGCATCTAGAGTGCAGCAAAAGAGATCGAAAGGTCGTCCACGTAGATCAAAGCGAGAACATTTTCCGGCTGCACCGAGGTGATAACATTGATGCTCATGGCAAAGCATGTGACACTGAGGAAACTTCCCTGAGGGACACCCTCTTCCTGGTCCAAAGGGTCAGAGTTAGCTACCCCCAACCATCCGTACGGGGAGTGAACGATCTCGCAAAAACTCCGATAAAGATTAAGAGGCATCCCCGCGCTCCCATCGTGTGAAGAGTCTCCATGATAGCGTATCTCCATGCGGTATCATAGGTATTCTCCAGATCGAAAAACATGGTGCCGTTGAGCTGTCTATGAACGAAGGCCTCGCAGATGGCATTTTTCAGTCGGGCAGAGCATCCGACTAGGAGAGGAACTTGCCAGAGGCGCACTATGCGAAAGAAAGGTGGTTTTCACTCTCCAATAAAAACGCTAGCCGAACATTAACCAAAATCCCCATCAACTTACACACACAGGAATTTAAAGAGATTGGGCGGACACCAGACGGGGTAGAGTGATCACTCTCTGGTTCGCGAAAAGCAAGCACAGTATCCATTCACCAGTAGTAGGGAAGGATACCCTCTGTTTAGATCCTGTTAAAGAAATCTAAAAGAAAAGGAAATGCCTCACTCACCCAGGGGTCGAAGCATGGCATACGGGATATCGTCCGACCAGGGACGGTGTCCACGCATGAAACAAGGGTGGAACGCAACTCACTCAATGTAAAAATGTCATTGAAGGGTTCTCCATCTCTGGAGGTAAAGTCCAGTCGTCGGTCTTCAGCGATATCACGACGTGCATTGAATTCTGGCGGGGCAGCATCCCGGCAAGATAATCCGGAGAAAGCTGCCGCGAAAGACTCCATAGACGCGGTGTACGACATTTTGGTCCAATTTTCATGTAGAACTGGTCTCGAATACGTTTGACCTCCTTCCACAGCTCTGCTAGAAGACTCTTTCCGTAGAGTGAAGACACGTATGTCCGCCAAGAAAAGCGGCGCGCGTGCTTCAAAACATACCGTAACATAGCCCTATTCGATCAGGCGGAGATTATAGCACATGTTGGCATAACTCTTTTGTTTGTAGGCCGTCTCACACTTGGCTGGCCACTAGTGAACGGCGTGCAAAACGGCCTGAATTTCTATAGTAGTAGCCAGGCCCACGGCGATGAGCTTACAAGAAAAGAAGTCAACCACCTAATCCACCGACCTAAACTCCTCGACTAAGAGAGTGAAATCAGTCATTTCCTGAAATGCGGCACCGCACCCGTGCCAAGCAGAAGCGGTGGGTCTCTAGGGTAGCAGGGATCCAGAAAATGACATTTGAATCGAAAACTGATCACTAGCATAAACGTCAACGACTACCTTTTACCCAAAATAAGGCTGTGCATCCGAAAAGCACAGGGATATATCAAGACAAGCAAATGAAGTGCTTTTCGGGCATTGGTACGTAAAATCATCCACATTTAGGACACCTATTTCCAGCTCGTCAATCAGTTTGTCCATGACCTGAACCCTTGGATTGATCGAATAGTTTCCTCAGAGGGCTGTCGACGATCAAATTAACAAGCAATAGAAAGGGCCTCGTTACCGTGCCACGATGAGGCGGAAAACCCCCGCGTCGAACTCTGCTGGCAGTAGAATGTATGCAGATAAAACATTATACATCATACCTAGGTGCAGCTGCACTGCTACTTCCTTAAAGAAGGTATTAAAAACAAAGAGAAGAACGAATCCATACTGCCGGGTGCAAATTGCGCATCCTCCTGCTCTGCCTCCATCCAGTGGTGGTTGGGCTCAAAACCCTTGTAATCTTGGAGGGTGGGAAGGGGAAACGCGCCAAGCATGGTATCCTGCAAAAAGATTGCTAACTGGAAACGGGAGGACACGAGCCTCCGCAACTTCTCCCAGTTTGACCGGAGTCCGCGGCAATTCCATTGAAGGAATTTACATCTCAGTCCTAGCTCGGAGATGCGGGGGACTTCTTCGAAGAGAATACCCTCACGGTAATGGCCGTATGCTTTCCAGAGATAGAACTCCGGGTGCTGTTGGCCGAACAAGGCGCTGTCGTTTTCGAGAACTTATTCGGGAAAGTTATGCTCGCCATGCCTTTCTTTTCCTCCGTCCGCCTCTAAACCTTAGGTGGGCGGAGCAGCTTCGTATGCGGAGCTCCCTCCTTTGGAGCATCCGTGCTCATAGGCAGGAGCAGGGAGTGCCTTTTAAAAAAGATTGAGGCATAAGACGTTTCAGGCAGTGCTGGGCGCGCCAGGTCAAAGTCTTTAACATTGCGAAATGACAGACGATTCGTAGCCTGAACAGCCAGGTTTTCTTTTTACAGGAAATACCCACCACATTGTTTCGAAAAGGCGGGGTGCGGGTCTCCACAATTGACACACTTGGTCATACATGACTTGAACTTATCGTGTGTGACCTTGTATCAACTTACACAGACTTCGGGCAAACCCGACTTCACACGTCAGCAGGAGCTATTTCTATTTGTGATGCTGTGGTAGTAGTAACACCTCTCCGTCAATGGGACGAATACCTCCATGCGGAAGCGATATCAACCGTTACTCACGGACTCAAGGAGCCTGTCACGGTCGAACGTAAAGAAGAGTGTAGGGATGGGTCTCGAGGCCCCTCACTGTTTTCCCATTGCCACTGAATCTATGGAGTAGTCTACGAGTTTCCTTGCGTAGACCATTTCTCTTACGAAGTTCATGGTAGAATGCGGCGTCACAATCACCGGAGGGCCATTAAGTGTCTGAATGGCACTAATCATAGCCAGTTTGGAATGATTTGACGCATTCGCCTGAAGGCTCTCTTCTGAGAAAAGGGATAATTCGCCTCTCTACCAATCAACTTAGCTAATGTTCTCCTCTGGTGGTTCATGTTGCCCTTAGGCCAACATGCTGCGATCAGTAACGTGAATAACCATAAAGCGTTTGAAGCCAGCGGGCTCAGAAACGCCAGGTAGTCTCTGAATGAGAAGCCCCAACGTAATTGAGGCTTCGCTCAGCGCACATGCGACTTTGATTTTGGTCTGGGACTCCCCAACTGGGGCGCCGCTGGGCTGGACATACCAATATTGGCCTGGCTTCTTGCCGAAACGGCAGAGGACCTATCTGTTATCGGAACGCCGCGAAATGAGACGAACACTTAGGCCTTAAGTCAACACAGATCCCATTCGAGGTACTCTCCGTCACAGTCAAGTCTCTGGTCAAAGGGGCGCCTTAATTTTTCTCATCCTCCCTGACATATAGGGAGGTATCGGCCACGATTGGAGGCGGATCTCCATGCGCCTGCGATCGCCCACTATTGCTTTCAGTTGTCACCATGATAAAAAAGGGAGCCTCATGGAAAGTAGATATTATGACCTCTCAATGACTTTGGAGGTTAAGAGAAAAGTCTCCATAGGATCATAAATTCCAGAATAAGATCAATTATACATTCAATCGGTCCCAGTCCAAAGTTGGTGGGCTTTGCTAACCCGGCCCACCATTTACTGGAGGAAGGTGAGCAGAGTCGACGGTCCAGCTCACTCTGTACCTAATATTTGCCCTAGCTAGTGGGCTTTCAAGCCTCGCAGCAGGTAGGGACCTCACGGTATACACTGCCACTCGACTAAGGCTTATAAGAGGACGAAAATACGTACGATAGGTAGAAAATCTGTGGGTAGAATAACAAGTGTGGATGGTGGTAAAAGGGTGTGTAATAAAGATAGGAGGGTCCACTACCGAGTAGGGTGGGTGATCACCTATTATTCTCATACCCAGGTGCCAGGTGATCACAAGATCGCATGCAGTCCACCAAGGCACCATGGCTATCGGATCGAACTCTGTACAGGTGGAAACACTACTCTTGGTACAAAGTGGGGGAAAAAACTTTGAGTGGAGAGCCGTAATGATAATAATAAATAATAACTTATACCAATAATAATGAATATTAATCATAATAAATATTTATAATACTTAATAATAAATAATGATAAATAATAAAATTAATAGTACTAAATAACATAATAATAATAATGATAAATAATTATGATAAATATCATAAAAAAAATCATACTAAAATCAAGAGTCGGCAAACTTTTTGGTCTTGCGTGCCAATTCCATTAAGAAAAAAAGAATTTTTGGTCTTGAGTGACAAAGAACTATAATGCCCAACGTACATTGTGGGGAAACCAATATCGCGAGGACAAACAGACGCTAGTTTGGTTACACAGCGTCAACAGTTACGTTCCATATGGTCCGATACATTACTCCCTGCCTCCCCTTTGCCCTGCTGTCCCAACAACCCAACAATCCTCGAGATCGCTCGCAAAAAAAGGATTACCATCAGCAGATTTCGTAGTCCGTTAATATAAACAAAGGAGGATGAGATAACCTTTAGAATAAAAATCTTTGAACAGGGAACCAAGAAGAAGTGGAACCGAGTGGGATTTTTCATCCCGAGGCTGTTCCTTTTGGTCACATCGAAGAGTAGACCATCGGTATAGAGAATCACTCCCATACCAATCTCGTTCAGAGAAACCTCCTATCTCAAGTTTTCTAATAAAAACAGAGATATCCCTAACCATTGAGGAATACCAATATGAAGTCCTACTCGAGAAAAGATTGACCTATTGGTCAAGTCTCATCATCGAGAAGCCCGCATGTGTAACCCAAGGATTGGAATAATCCTACATCCACAATCCCCTCGCTTATATCGTCAAGTCAAGAAGCATCGCCACACGCGCCTCACTGAACTCGAGACTAGCTCAGAGAGAGTGTCACGTGTTTTTCCGAGTCAGCCTCACGTCCGCGACAACTCACGCATCCAATCATGGTATCAACGAGGTTCTCGTTAAAGGTTATCCCATGCCCGAGTCTCTCTTATTTAAAGGTAAAAGGAATCCAACTTATTTATTTTCTTTAGTTACTATTCCGTACTAAAGTGAACTTTTGTGTCAACCATCGCATATTATTCATTGGTAGTATTTAATTTTATTTAGATCCTCTTATTATAGCCTTAGTATTTTGAAAGTTTTAATATTTCATTTTTTTATGTAATTAAAAGTATATTTTTGTCCTAGTTGTTTAATTAAATTCTCGAAACGCTGTATATGGCAATAGATATATAATATTACGAATCCTCCCTGGTTAAAGAATCAAAACAAAAGTAAAAGGAAGTATAGCACTCTTAGAGAAAAAAGGAACAGAGTTATTCATGTACGGAAATACGTATATACATACTCGGCCATATACCACCATATACATAATCCAACATGGTCAACAGACCTCAGTCGATATGCCCAAAAGATACAGTAAACATTGCGTTAAAAGAAATATATTAAATTTTATCATTATAAATTATGTAATTTTAATATATATAATTTTTAATGTAATCCTGTCCTTGCCTAAAGGAGAAGAAAATTCTTTTCACGGGCTAAGGGGGGGAAATAACGAACAAACAAGATAGCCTCACGTGCCAAGCTTAGTATGCTTGCCAGGGTTTGCGGACGCCTGTACTAACTAATAATAATAATAGAAAATAAGAAGAATGATAATAACACTAATAATGCTAATAATACTAATAAAATATAAAGTAGTGCTGAGTGTGGGCGAGGGAAAAGCACACCGAAAACTTTCCAGGCCCCATCAGAGAATTGAAGTTAAGCGAGCGATGGGGCTTCCCTAATTTGCACTCATGCCGGGAAGAGGTGTGCAGCTCCTCCGGGTACTAAGTGTAACTGGCTACCGAGGAGTACCCATTGCGAGGACCTAAAGCCGCGGTGGACTAATCGATGTATGAGTATTCATAATTGAGAATAACCTCTCAAACACGTAAACTAAAATGATTTCTTGGTCGCTCCCGTGGCACCCTCTTTGAAAACCACTGCTCTAAGCCCATTCTTGTGGTTAGGGGTGGGGCAGAAATAAATTTTATAAGCATGATAGCTAGACGAGAGTTTGCTCGAGCTTGTCTCCTCTTTGTCCTCTTTGTCAGTTAGACATTTTATAAAACAGCTTCAAGATCCACTATTCGAAGGCACAAGGCTGTTTGGGTGGGCAAAATCTTTCACGCAGAGAGAAAATTTAGCAATTTCATATCACCTTCTCAAATAAAGTCTCTCCTCTCAAAATGAATATTTGTAAATTATTTGTGAATTAATGGTAAGATAATTCGGTCTCTTTACGGTAATATGTAAGGTAAGGCTTAGGCTTCATTATTTTGTAGAGGTGTAACCTTGTACTTTCAAATAATTTGCGTTGCACGAAATGGACATTGCAAAAGTCGTGTTAAACTCGTTATGACGCTATCTACAAACAACACAATGATGTTAGACACGTTTTTATTGGTTAACACATAAATATGCGTTAAATTGTAATATTAATCAATGTGACCGGCCTCGGCAGTGAGCACCTTCTCCATGCGAGATCTGAAGGCCGCGCACCCGTTGTGGACGAAGCCCTTCCTCATCCTGGTCCATATGCGGTTTACGGAGTAATTCAGCTAGTTGACGTAACTGTGGCGGACCTTGCAGGCTTTGCCCTTTACATGATCCCACTCGCTGTAGTTAAGGGTATTAAGTTCGGGCAAGTGTGGCGGACAAAAGTCATTCGACCAGAAGTTCATATGCAACCCCAACCAGTCTTGTACAGTCGTGGCTGAATGGATGAATGAATTTGTGAACAAGCAAAATTGTCGGATTTGGGACCAAAACAATCCACATGAGATACATCAGCATCAATTGCATCCCAACAAAGTCACTGTTTGGTGCGGATTATCGTCTAACTGAATCATCGGTCCGTATTTTTCTGAGAATGAAGATGGGATTGCCATAACCGTCAACGGCGAGACCTACAGATCGATGATAAGCAACTTCTTGTGTCATCATCTGGATTATATGCCTGATATGGATACTGACGACATGTGGTTCCAACAAGACGGCGCTACGTGCCACACTGCGCACGCAACGATAGACATTTTGCACCAGCGATTTCACGGCAGGGTCACCTCGCGCGGCGGTGACGTCAACTGGCCAGCGAGATCATGCGATTTAACGCCATTAGAGTACTTTCTTTGGGGCTACCTTAAATCACAGGTCTATGCGAACAATCCGCAAATATTTGATGTCCTCAAAGTCAACATAACGAACACCATCCAGCAAATTCAGCCAGATTTATGCGACAAAGTCATCGAAAATTGGGCCTCCCGAATACGTTCCACCAAGCGAGGCCGCGGCGGACATTTGAACGACGTCATATTCCATACTTAATGCCATAAAATTTACTTTCAAATTTAAAATAAATTGAGTGCATATATCACACACAACTTGTTTTATTTACATTTAAAAATTAATCGACCTTATTGAAAGACCCTTTACATCTGTAACCACACACCTCGTACACAAAATGACAGCAACACGAATGACGTCTCCGTGGAATGAGTGCCCCTCTACCCCTCCTTTTCTCCTGCCGTCCCAAAACGCCAACTTATACCTTGCAGCGGTGTCTAGCCACCGACCTGTTAACTCTCACTATTCCTTCTTAAGTTTTTTCCGAACCTCTCCTCTATGACTAGTTGTTCTCTGTGGCTTCCACTGTGATCCCTCTCTGTTCTTTATATGCACACATTGATTGAATGAGTTAGGCTAATGAGAAGCGGAGAAGTTAAGATTATTATTGATCTGTGCCTGCGGGATGTACTCTACCCTCCCTTTCCTCCTGCCGTCCCAACAACGCCAACTAATACCTCGCAGCGGTGTCTAGCCACCGACCTGTTAACTCTCACTATTCCTTTTTAAGTTTTTTCCGAACCTCTCCTCTATGACTCGTTGTTTTCTGTGGCTTCCACAGTCATCCCTATCTGTTCTTTATATGCACACATTTATTAAATGAGTTAGGCTAATGAGAAGCGGAGAAGTTAAGATTATTATTGATCTGTGCCTGCGGGATGTAATGGTGTGAAAGTAGTGAGAGATATGGAATTATCCGATAACATGATTTTACTGTAAGTTTAAATTGGTTGGTGCAGTGATGAGAAGACGTGATGGCAGTGAAAAGAAAGATAAATGTGCAAAGTTCTAGGCATGGAAGATGTATCATGGATGGTAGTGGTACGGATGAAGCGGATTGCCACCACAATATTTGGGATGGTAAGGAAATCTCGGGGTCGATCAGAGCTTTTGTGAATTGCAAAGATGGAGTATGGAATGTACCAGGAAACATCAGGAGAGTATGCTGGTGCGAACGTTGGTATTTGAGATTAAGACCCTGGTATGGGAGAGGAAGGAAAGATCTAGAGTGAGAGGTGTACAAATGGCCAATTTGAGACTGCGACGGATGCTGGTGGGTGGGTGAAAGGTAGAGAGAGAGAGAGGGAGAGATTAAGAAATTATTTGGTAAGAGATTGATGTTTGAACAAGGTTTTAACTAGGAGTGATCTAAAGTTGTATGGGCTATGTAAGAATGCATGGAATGCAAGAGTTGGAAGACTGCGGGGTTGCTTAAGTGAAGAGCAAGTGGGTTATTTTGTGCATGATGATAGGTGGGCATGAAGGGGTTTTGTGAGGGGGCGTGCTAAGGGCCTTGTGCCCGGGGATGCACCTTAATTGAACGAGATGCTACAGCCCATCGCTATGAAGGTACATTCGGCACTGGACAAAATAATGGGTAGCTCGGGTCTTGCTAGGGCATAGTGAGCGTGGTTAGTTTTATTGGCGTCGATGCACGGCGCCCCAAATTGTCCGAAAGCGTTTGAAGTGTCAAAATGACCTAAGCCACCCAGTTTTGTGGTACAGGATTTTTTGTAGATTTGGTGGCCACCATAATAAGGGTAGAAGAGGCTTAAAGTAAAATAAAACGAGGAAACACATGAAATTAAGTTTTTAGAGGAAGAAGATGCAGTATATGGGGAAGAAAAGGAGAGATGAGGTTGAAAACAAGGAAAATAATAAGGAATCATGGAGAACCCTTCACAGAGGAGCTACTGGAAGCTATCCTTATTATAGCCCAAACCCAGTTCTATCGCATGATATTAAGATTTTCCAGAGAAATAATACCCGTTTTTTTTTCTATTTTGAGTAGTTCAGAGTCGAAGCTGTGGAGTTACACATTCCCCGTTGTTATTTTCAGGTGAGCCGGAGGACATTATACCAGATTTTGCAAGCAATATTATTTGCGTGTTATCACTCTTATTCCTATTAATGAAGTAATATTATTTGCCAATTATCATTCATCATTCTTTGTCAGAATTTGGAAGCAATATTATTTTCCCATTATTACTCTTATTTAGATTTTAGGTGTATTACTATTTGCCCATTATAATTTTTAGTAAGATTTTAGAAGCAATACTATTTTCACATTCACATTCTTAGTCAAATCAATACTATTTGCCTATTAGTCAGACCCAGAAGCAATACTATTTGTCCATTTTTATATTAGTCAGATTGGAATCAATACCTTTTGCATATTATCATTCTTAGTCCGATTTTGGAAGCAATGATAGTTGCATATTATCATTCTGGGTCATATTTTGAAAGCAGTATGATTTGCCTATTTACTTTTAGTCACATTTTGGAAGCAATAGTATCATTCATATCAGATTTTGGAATCAGATTTGCCTATTACACTTGCGAATACCAACTTTATTGTCTAAGTTTTTTTAACTGGTTTAGGACACTTTTGATATGATGAATCGAAAAATCACATTGCTTCTGCTCAATCAGGTTAACCTTCTGATTTATTCCCACATAATGTTTTTTACGTTTTGTTTACCTACATGTACGGGTATTTTGTATTTATATGATGCAAAACTTTTCCTATTTCTTTAAATCAACGAATTCTCAAGAGCTTATGTGTGGCAATTTTAGACTTACTGATATTTTTATTTTGCAGGTGAATGATTCCTAACAGGAATCCAGTCACAAGTTTCATAAAGCGTGCTTACTATGCTTATTTCGGTATGAAACTTGGTGAGCAGGATATAGCTTTGGTGCCAGAGATGGTATGCAAGGCATGCACCATGTATCTGCGTCATTGGACCAAGAGAAGAAGAGTTGTCTGAAGTTTGGAATTACCATAGTTTGGAGGGAGCCGAAAACAATGGGACTGAGCCTACCTCTACGCTATTGATTTGACTGGGACCAACAGAAAAACTGGAGCAGCCTCATGTATCTTGATGTTCAATCAGCACGTTGTACTGTAGCTCATTGTGATGAAATTCCAGCGCCTGTCTTTGGAGAACTTCTTGACATTAGTGACGAAGATTCTTCCAGTGTTGAATAAAATGAAGAAGGGGTTTAGGATGATGATGCTCTACATCCTTTTTCCCAAATTGGTAAATGATCTAGTTCGCGATTTCAGCTTGTCAAAGTTCTCTGCCGAATTGTTGGCATCCAGATTGAAGAAAAAAACCTCTTCTCTGACAGTGCTCACATCACCTTCTACCGCAACAGACATTAACCAGATCTTTATTTTTCATCTGAAGAGAAAGACATGGTGTACTGTACAGATATTACACAGCTTCTGCAAAGGCTTAGAGTGCTACAATACCAACAGAAGGATTGGAGACTGTTCATTGACAGCAGCAAGCGATTGCAAAATGTCTTTTGCTGCAAAACGGCAACCAATTTGCCTCTGTACCCCTCGCTCACTCGACTACATTGAAGGAGAAGTATGAAACGGTGTAGTATGTGCTAGATTTGTATTGACCTGATAATTATGGATATTTCTTTGCACAACAGTCCTGGTTCACCAAGTACCCATGCTTTCTGTGAATGTGGGATAGTAGGAACCGAGCTCAGCATTACACGTAGAAGGCCTGGTCTGTACGGGAGGAATAGGTGCCTTGCAGAGCAAGAAACGTAAAAAAACAACCTCTCGTGAACAGAGACAGGATACTTTTCCCACCGCTTCACACCAAGCTCGGTTTGATCAAACAGCTCACCAAAAGTCTAGACAAGGATGATTGGCTGCTTCTCTTACTTGTGCCACGCTTTTCCAAGATTGACTATAAGCTGAAAGCAGGCATCTTTGACGGTCTTCAATTTCGTCAGCTCATCAAAGATCCAAATTTTAAAACTCAATGAACCAAATGGAAATGAAAGCGTGGAAGGCTTTTGTTCTTGTTGTGAAGAAGTTTTATGGACACATGAAGGCCAGGAACTAGAGACATAACTCGTCACCAATAACCTGACTTCTTTAAGAAACCTTGAATATAACATGAAAATCAAAATGCATTACTTATTTTGACATATGGATCGGTTTCGTGAGAATCTGGGATCAATAAGCGACGAGCAGGGAAGGAGATTCCATCAGGACATGGAAGAGATGGAGCCTAGGTATCAGAGACGCTGGGATGCAGTCATGATGGCTGATTACTGTTGGACTCTGAAGCGAGACATCCATACCGCTGAGCATTCTAGGAGTTGATGAAACGGAAGGTCATGCCTTGAATTCTGAACCATGATGACCTAATATCTAATTTACAGGTATGTACTTACCTTTATATATGTCTTCTATTCAACCTACACTAATAATTTTTTAACATTCAATTAATAAAGTGTGTAAGAAAACTATATTTTTATCTTAAAAACCTATTTTGGATTAGAAATATTCAAAAAATCAACCGAAAATGTCACAAAAATGTAAGCGATTTAGTTATAAGATCGGATTTTTTATTAAATTGACGAAAAATTTACCTTAGCGGTGCAAAATTGTCCTAAATCAGTTGAATAAAAATTAGACTATTTCGTCAGATTTCGTAAGCAATGCTATTTGCCCATAATTACTCTTAGTTAGATTTGGAATTAATACTTTTGCATATTATCATTCTTAGTCTGATTTTGGAAGCAATACTTTTTGACCATCATCAGTCTTATTAACATTTTACAAGCAATACGATCATTCATATTAGATTTTAGATGCAATACTGTGTGCCTATTGTCGCCACACTTAGTTAGGTTTGTGGAGCAATATTATTTCCCCATTAGCACTCATCGTCACATTATGGAAGCAATACTATAATTTATATCAGATTTTAGATGCAATATTATTTATTCTAGAAGTCCCCCGCATCTCCTCCATGATAAGCCTAGAGAGCATATTCGTTCAATGGCATTGCTGCGGACTTCGAGTCAACTAGGAGAAGCCGAGTAGGCTTGACTCCTCCCGTTTCCCGTTAACTGTCTTTTTGCAGAAGAACATGCTTTGTGCGTGCCTCCAGCCCACCCTCCCGATGTATAAGGTCTTTGCGACCTCCATTACCACGGGAGTGGGGCCGGGCAAGATGATGCATCATTTACATCTGGCATGATGTCTCAGCTCTTATATTTGCTTTAAATACACCCTTTCAACTATTAGCCGTACAGCTGCACCTGGAGAGGAAGTATACTGTTATTTCTGCGTACATTCCAATGTCAGCCGATTTCGACGCGGAGGACTTTCGCCGCATCGTGGCACGGTTTCCGAGGCCCTTTCTAATGATCGGAGATTTTAATAGTAGACACCCCCTCCAAGGGGACTACTCGATAAATTCCAGGGATCAAGTCCTTGCCGAACTGATCGAAAAGCTAATAGGTTTATAAATGTGGATGAGGTTTCGCATCACTGCCCGAGAATCGCTTCATTTCCTTTCTTCATATATCCCTGTGCTCTCCGGATGCTCAACCTGATTTTAGATAATGAGTTGGTCGATGAAATCCATAATAATGATCAATTTTCAATTCAAATATAATTGCTTAGACTGCTGTCGCCAGAAAGACCACTGAGGTGATTCCTGGAGCGTGCGCGATGGTCCCTATTTGAGGAGTTTAGGTCGGTATATGAAGCCTTTGTATTCTCCGGCAACCTGATCGCCGTGGGCCTAACTAATATTTCAAGAAAATTTGGCCGTTTTTCACGCCAAATGCGTCCATTGTGGTTAGCCTATTTTCCACCGAGCCTCAAACAGAAGCGTGATGCCTGCATGCGCTATAAGCGCCACCCGAACGATTTTAGTGACGGTGAATTTGGACGAGCTTGGGCTAGGTTCCGTTATGTTTCGAAGCAAGTCCGCCGCTCTTTATGGCGGACATACTTGTCTTTACTTGAAGGGAAGACCCTTCTTGCAGAGGTATTGAAGCGAGTCAAAAGGCTTCGGGGCAAGTTATCGCAGGACCCCCTACCGTTCTCCATGAGAATGAAATCACAATCTCGGACCCCGCGTCTGTGGCTGAGTCTTTCGTGATCACTTTATCCACATTCTCTAGTCGGGATGCTGCTCTGCTAGTATTCTATACATTTCGTGATGTTGCTGAAGTCCGCCGACTGGCCTTCAACTTCAGAGAACGACCGCTCTTCAACGCTTCGCTCTCACTTCGTGCACGGACACCGCCCTTGGTCCTGACGATATCCCATATGCCATGCTTCGACAACTAGTTGAGCGAGACATGGCCGTTCCGTTAAATTTGTTCAACAGGATCTGAAAAGAGAGATCAATCTACCACGGCAGGTTTCCTCTGAATATCTCTCACTTTGATTAGCCATTTTTCTGGACAGCGTAGGCCACCTCTCTGCTGCACAGTGCGGTTGCCGCAATTTTCTCTCAACGTCGGATTTTCCACTCGGCCTCGACTTGAAATTTTCGTACGCAAGGCCTTCCTGTGTAGCTAGCATTACGCCACAGTATTCTTTGACCCCAAGAAGGCCTATAATACCACATGGCGATACGTTATCATGGAGAGTATACACGACGGGGACGAGGGGACTGCTCACAATCTCCTTTAGTGCAGCCCAGATGCCAAGTCTGGAACGTCAAGTCCAACAGGCACTGAACCGCATCTTTCGCTATGCCGAGACGCACAGGTTTCTGTTTTCTTTGGCCAACACTAAAGTGATGCAATTCTGACGCCATCCACGACTCCATCTCGACCCAGACTTGTTATTAAATGGGGTTATCGTTGAAGGGGTAGATTCGCACCGTTTCCTAGGTCTTGTTTTAGAGCGACGCCTCAATTGCACCCTTATAGTCTCTTGTACCCCTACTATGGACATTTTTGTTCCGTGACGTTCAGCACCAGGGATGGTGATTTGGCTACTGTCTTACTTTTCTTTCGACCCTTTGTTTGTTCAAAGCTTGAGATGCCACATGTATTGCGTGGTACAGAGTGCATTATGAGCCTGTACGTGCGAGCCTAGCGCCTCCCTCACTCACCAACGGCTCTCTCTACATCCGCGTCAGATCTCCACGGTGGAAAAGGCTGCCGAGTGACGCTAGTCATACTATAAGCCTTTTGGGTTTCGGGCTAGAAAACTCCTTCGATAGCGTACTTCCTTTTTCTTGTTTTGGGGGTTTGATTTGTTGTCTTTGTTTTTTGTTTGTTTCTTTTTCCTTTGTTTTTGGTTTGTTTGGGGGTATTGCTTTAGGCCTTTTGGGAACAAGGTTGCTGTCACGGTGGATCCATGCCAGTGTACACAGATGGCTCCAAGTCACAGGATGGGGTTAGCTTTCACGCCGTATCCTTTCTGTTTGAAGTCAGCTGGGCTTTACCAGGCGTTGCCTCTGTCTTCACTGCCGAGCTGTTGCAATAGACAGCTCGGTACGAGAAATGAGTGGTGCCTGGTTCGCAGACCGGATTGTGATTTTTTAGCGACTCACAAATCGCTCCGAGTGTTATTGGAACATATAAATCTCTGCACTGCCTTTTCTGGGGTATCTGTGACGCCTCGGTTGTTGTGAGCAAGGCGAAAGTCGAGATTATTTCATTCGAGATTCCTAGGCATGTGGCTATTGCAGATAGTGTGCTCACCGATGAGGGCGCCACAGAGTCCGCAATACCTGGATCAACGGACCAACGTTTCGCTCTTCTTCTCACCGACTATTTCGCAGTAATCATAGTAGCCCTCTTGCCTGCCTGTCAGAGAAGATGGGAGACGGCTGAGAGAGACTCAAAGTTGTCTGGCATTGCGCCGCGAATGTTCCCACAACCTACTCCACTATTTGAGACGGCTTCAGGTCGCTTTCTGGCGTCTTCGAAAAAGGCCCACTCGCCGGACGCATCGCCATTTGATGTCCCGATCTATGCACCTTACTTCGACGACTGTGTTGTCCCCCAGACTGTTCGGCACATTCTTGTTGAATGGTCCAGTTTGAGTGATGTTCGCGCACGTTACCTTTCCCGGTACCGAGACGAGTGAGGTCGCTACCGCTTGTCCTTTGTATACGGGACTGGTTTATGTACGAAGCCTTATGTACTATTTGACTTTTTGGAGGAGGCTGGCCAACTCCATTTTACTTGACTCTCTTTGGTATTGGTCGAGTGGTCTTGCGCCTGGTGATATGGGCCTCCCGTTACACCGGGGCATGCTTCCTTCTTCTTGTTTTTGCTTTGTTTCGTGTTTTTATTTTGTTTTGTTTTAGTTTTTGTTTCTCTTCGGTTTTGTTATTCAGTTTTATGTTTCTCACTTATTTATATTTTAATATACCTTAGTATTAGAATTTTAATTTACTACAGGGACTTAAAACCTTAATAAGGCAGTAACCAGATGGGCGCTATTTAAAAATAAAAATTAAAATTGAAGGATAATATTTGCACATTATCTTTCGTAATCAAATTTTAAATGCAATAATATTTCACTTTTCTCATTCCGAAGCAGATTTTGGAAGCAATTGTATTTGACCATTATCATTCTTAGTGAGGTTTCTGAAACATTACTATCATCATTCTTACTCATATTTTTGAAGCAATACTCTTTGTCCATTATTACTCTAGGGTCAGCTTTTGGGAGCAATAATATTTGTCCATTATCACAATAAGTTAAAGTTTACAAGCAATAAATATGCCCATTATTTCTCTTACTAGATTTCGAAACACTACTATTTCCCTATTATCCACTATTATTGAGATTCCGGATGCAATAATATTTACGAATTATCACTCTTAGTCAGATTTTGGAAGGATTAATATCTGCCCATTTTCAATCTTAGTCAAATTTTGGATCAATACAATTTACCAATTTTCATTCTTCTGTCGTTTTCATTCTTTATAAATCTAATTCTGTGAACGATAAAAGATTTCCTCGTGCATTTTTAGTTAAATATGAGGAGAAACACTAAATGTCCTTTTTCTTTCTCTGTTGACTTTTGAAACCAATTCTGACGACACTACCGTGTGCCCTTAGTAATTTTCAACCGAATTTAACGGCCGTATGCTAAGGAAAATGTGAAATGCACTTTTAGCAGATTTAGTGAAATAGAGTTTTTGCTCAAATGTGCATTTCACATTTGTTTTAGCATACGGCCTTAAGATTCAAAATATTTTTCTTTCCATTTCAATGTTACACAAACGCTGTAAAGAATGCAGATAATGCAGCTTCCCTTTCTATCACTTAATACTGCTACTACTAATAATAACAATGATAATATGCTGCTACCTCGGTTGAATTTGAAAGAAAATGTTCACAGACTCAGGTTTGCTGATCCATTAATTCTAAAACCTAAATAACCTTTACCCACCAGCGATTGTCACCAGATTTTTCCAGCTCTGGTGTGATTATCTCTTTAAATACCTTTACTTTTCGAACTCTAAGCAAACCATTGAATTAATTGGAAGGAAATTCCTCTCATCAAAAACAATGTTTAATGAGAAGAGTCATTTTGCCGATACCAAAATTCACTCACACCAAACTACATCTAAGAATATGTACACGAAGCAACCTTACAGCACTGATCACAAAGGAAATTCGAAACAGAGACTTTAAAAGAACTTATAAGTTTGGAAATTGGTTACAAAATGTACTTTAGATTCAGTTGAGTTCACCTGTTATATAAATTTGTTTAGCCGAACTGTGAATAAACTTAATTTGACGAATAAAGCAGAATATACAACATTGTTTTGCATTACACACAAAGATAAAAGACACTGAATCTAAAAGAGGAAGCCAAACAAATGTAAAAGGCTATGACGTAAGCAGCAATATATATATATATATATATATATATATATATATATATATATATATATATATATATATATATATATATATATATATATATATATATATATATTCATATACTACCGAGCGAAATAAGAGAAGGATTTGCCTATATTAAAATATTTTCAAAAATATAAGTGAGTAAATTAAATTTCCATGGTTTTATGAAATTTCCTATGATACAATCGTATATACAAGAAATTAGACGAAATAAACCAACAAAATAAGATATTAATAAATGCAAAATAAGAGAACGAATTTTTCAGGAATATTCCAGAAGTTTCTTGTAGTCACTCTGCAGAGATACCACCACACGTGAAAGTGACTCCTGAGCTCCGCCAGAGAAATTTCGCTTGAAGACTTCGGGGACAGTGGCAGATCAAGGATAAAAATTGGGTTGGGGTGGGGTGGGGAGGCGAACCTGAATTCCTCCTACAAGAGTGAGCACGAACTCTCTCTCTGATCCAAATTTTTTTCCACACATCAGAAAATTATGACTTGTGGTTTATTTTAGTTTTTGGACGTCATCTAAGATATAACACTGAATTTAATAATTATTTTTGAGTTTTACCTTTATTCTAGACATGTGTTACGACTGGTATGGGAGGTCACGCCAGTTTACGGCTGGTAACGTCGTCTGTTACGACTGGAGAAGGCTACGATGCTCGACGGAGAAGAAGAAGACCAGTCGCTTGAAGGTGTGAATCGGTTACGTCGAATTACAAGGAACAGAAGGACGTAATGAGACAACTTCAAGGAGGTGGATTTATGTCTGAATTTCCTCTCCCTCACAAGAATTATTATAATTTTTTATATGCTCATTTCAAGATGGTGTGATTACATAAAATATTAAACATAGTAGGAGGGGTTTTATAATAGTGGTCCAGTTGTTTTTGATTTAGTTACTAATCATTACTAACTCTATAATTTAAGAAGGGGATATTTTTTTTAGTATTTGAATAATAATTTCATCTTAGTTTGGTTATGACTTATGTTTTTTATCAAAGTTCACAAATAAATATAAGTATCGAAATTTTGTGAAATTTTTAAAATCCAAAGAATTACAAATGGTGAAGTTCAGAAAATTTATTTTTATATATCTTCCTCTTCTATAACTCCATATTTTAGCAACGTGATATTTTGAAAGGGGGGAAATTTAGTTTAGAGTTCCATTTTAAAATTATTATATTTGGCGAAATTCAGAAAATTTAACCATGTCTGTTTGTTTTTTTAGATTTTAAATTTTAATCTTAGTAGCGAAGCCATTGCCTAGTTTTTTATATTTTTACAATTAAGCAAATGGTTATATATAGCATTGAACACAATGGGATGGTTTTTATAATAACTATCCATTTATCTTTATCATAAGGTAAATGGGGCGAAAGTTTCTTACAACAGAGCCCATGTGAATACATTTTGAAGTTAGAGGATACTCCTACATTATTAATAACCAATAATATATAATTCAAGGTGATTAGATGTGGAGCCAGACAGAGTTTACCTAAGAATCTGTTTTTTTTATAAAAAAAACCAGTAAAACCACTCGAAATTAGTTAGTGGTATTAAAGAATTTTGATATTTAAGAGGGAAGATTGATTGTTGTTACCATAGGGGCTAGCTGAAGCAGGGAGGCTGGGTCAGCAAAAAGGGCGTTGGGAAAATGGAATGCCTGCGTCAGATACTGCACTTCTAACTTCGGAAGATAATGTACATTGGTGTGAATTTCTGAGTTCTTATTTCATGCCTATCTGATAATCTAAATATTATTACTATTATTATTATTATTATCATCATTATTATTATCAGTATTATATATCATCATTATTATTATTATCATCATTCCGATTATCATCATTATTATTATTATCATCATTCCTATTATCATCATTATTATTATTATCATTATTATATAATCACTATTAGTATTATTATACTACAATTGGAGTTTGATTATAGGTAGATGCTTCCTTCGACGCGAAGCAGTTGACAGACTTAACCCAAAAGGTATTAAAAAGTGTGCCAATCATGGAGGAGGCAGCGTCATGGTATGGGAGATATTTTCGTCTGAAGTTGTTGTTCCGCTAGCGAGAATATTTGGAACGCTAAAGGCGAATGTGTATCTAAGCCTCTTTCAAAAACATGTTATACCTTCAGTCTGAACCAGCCAGCAGTATTTATGCAGGACAACGCGTCATGCATAAATAATGCAAAGCATAATTACTGCAAAGCGAGTAAAATGCTATTTCGAACAAGAAGATATCAAAATAATGAAGTGGCCTGCTCAGAACATTGACCTGAGCCCAATTGAGAACCCCTGAAAGATCAATGAAGACAAAGTTTGAGACCAGCAAGCCTTTAACTGTTACGAATGTATGAGAGAAATTGAGCAAGAATGGAACAAAATAACACCAGAATTTTGCAGGAAATTGGTGAGGTCCTGTGGTCGTCGTTGCGCCGAAGTAATAAAAAACACAGGCTTCAACGCCTCATATTAAGTGTGTTAAGTTTCATCGTTATAAAATCATGATTTGTTTTTAGTGTATTAATTCTATTAATGATTGTTCTCTTATTGTGCACGTGTATTCAACAGAAGAAGGACGAAAGCATTGAAAGCAGCGTTCCCAGTCACGTCAAAATGCTTTAACACCAACTTAGGCTTCTTTAACAGAAGTCAGAGCGTAGCCAAGAAAGTGATTTTCCCTTTCTTTTGCATCATTTACCGTGAAAAGATGTAGCGAAGCAACCTCGCGGCTATGGACTGCCCCATACACTAGTGTGGACTCATTAAGAAACTTAAGAATCAGCGACGAGCTCAGACGATGGTCAGAGTAATGTTCAGTCTTATGCGAATATAAGCCGGCGGTCTTCTTCATTTCTTCATCATCCCTATGCACTCGTACATACGATATGAGCAACGAATAACAAATCCATGACTTCGAGCCCTCCCCCAAAGAGCGAAACCCCTGGGCACACCAAAGTTGCCCCACAGGCCAAAAATAAAAATAAGAGAAAACATCTTTTTAAAATATCTCATCATGCAATAGAATGCACTAAAGATTTGGGGAATTAGTACCAACGGCTGGACGATGAAAAGGGCTCTTTATGGAAATGTATTTAGAGAAATCGATGCAAATGTCATTTTAATTTAGTAACACGGGTTCGACACAGGTAATTCGGAAATGAAGATCTGGAACTACGAAGTGTTGATCACAAATTACTCGTAAGAGCGGCAATTAAAAAAAGGGATCAAATACAAGCAAATCAGAAATCTTGAAGAATCCTATCTCACGATTGAGGTTGAGCTTGACATCGAAAAGCTGGTGATAGCCACCGGGTACCAGTCGCCAAGGAGAGACTATTTACCGTTACAATCTCTCAGTGGCCAATTTGGCAGAAGAACCCCTATCGTAGACCCGGCACGGTATGCGTGTCTCATCGAGGCCTACCATCCGCCAAAATTGGATGAGGCAATTCTCGAGGAGATCGACGAGGCACTCGATGACCTTAATAACCATCTCTTCAACGCAGATAAATTTTGTATCCATAAATCCGAGTATAAGTCCATCTCAACCTACAGGTGGACTGAATACATGAAGGATTTATTATACCGTGAAATCAAATTACTATATGAAATCAACATCATGAACGCATCAGTTGCCTCAAAACAACGAAGTAAAGAGGTCAAAGAAGAGCTCAAACATTTGATCCTCGACCAACAGTGGAGACGTTGGGACGATGCGATCGAGAGCCTCGATCATGATGCATCTTCCAAAGATCTTTGGAATAAAATCAGGCGTCTCAAAGGATCGACTGAGAAAAAAAAGAAAATGGGAAATATTAAAAGAAAACGGAACATTAGAAACAGAAGAAAGAACATAGAAAAATATTTTGACGTTATTGAGAAACAATCTTCAGTATAACTGAAGAAGAAAACAAAGATTATGATATAGAGTTCAAAAGCCACATCATAGACGAGCTTAATACCCAAATTCATAGGACGCATCCTCATCACCAAGTGGATAGACAGCATGACGGAGACGCCGAGATTACCGAAGAGGAACTATTCGGCGCGATACGCACATTCTGTCAAAAAGCCCCAGGACAATCGGGCCTTACGAAGTTAATTTTCATGTCTAAACACGGGATACTTTCCAGATGCATATGAAACAGCAAAAATAATATTTTCTGTTTTGGCCCAAGCATGGAAAGGACCCAAGGTTGAGAGAGAGTGGTACTATCCAATTTCACTTCTGGAATCTAGCGGAAAGCTCTTCGAGAAGATCCTTAACTAAAGAAGGGTGTCTCACCTGAAGGAGAACTCCCTCTACAACCCGTATCAGTTCAGGTTTAGAAAAAAGCGAAGTAGGGAAAAGGAGTTACGTGGACATTGTTTTTCGGGATGTATCAAAGGCGTTTAATAAGGTGTGGCAAAAGGGGAATTCAGTACGAGATCCTACGGCTGGTCCTAAGTGAAAACTAATAAAGAACTCTTTGTGACTATGTCATGGAGAGAGCGGCGTATGTCAGCTTAAGGTGCACGGACGAACCAAAGTTTTCGCTCAATGCAGGCCTCCAGCAGGGAGGTGCTGTACCCCACTATCTACTCGATTACACCTCAGATGTCCTGGCCCCTGAGAACCCCAGTTGCCTCAATATTCAATACGCCAATGATTTCAGCCAGATAATCACTTGTCCTTGGAGCAACGCGCCTATGCAAGCTCGTATATTGGCGGCAGAAATTGAAAAATCAAACATCTACGAGGCAAAATGAGAGATTTGAACGAAAAAAATAAATATCAAAGTAATCTCCATTTGCAAGAGACTGTTTTCTGATGTCAGGGTGGGGGATAGACGCTATTCCTACACCACAGAGTGCAATGTACTTGGAATGAAGATTACTTCATCCGGGTACAGGAAGCACGTCGCTGATATAATTTCTACGGCCTCGGCCTTACAATGCACTTGTTAGATATACGCTGCACTACCTCGTTTCCGTCCTCTCTTATTTCTCGATGACACAAAAGAGAAGACTATAAGTCGTGCAGAATAAATGCGTGTACCTAATTACGGGTACACGCAGGTGAGAAAGAAGACTCCAAGAGGAGCTTCACAGGAAATCGGGGTTAAGTCCCATTAGCATTTACATTGAAGAACGAACAAGTAAAATGCAAGAACTTGTTAATTGAGAACTGAATAATGAAATTATTCAAATGCAGTGGCGGCTCGAAGCTAAAATTAGTGAGGGTGCTGCATCAGAATTTTTTTTACCATTGTTTTAATATTGTGTAAAAGGAAATAAATATATAAAAAGAAAATTTATAGATAAACATGATAAAATCCTAAACAGAACAAAATCAAACATTTTTTAACTTACTAATAGCCTAAATTGTTTCAGTTCAAGCTTGATCCATTCATTTAAAAACGAAATCCATTCTTCTTTTTTTAATTCGCGCGAAAAGATTAATTATTTTCTCCTTGATCTCAGGATGACTACTGAGGAATGTGTTCTCAATTGAAAGAACTTTAAGTGCATTTAGTCTTTCAGAATTCATAGTGCTCCTTAGAAAAGTTTTTATTCTTAGTTTTCTTACATCAGAGGCAGCGTTCTGCTTCTGATATATTCATGGGAATTGTCAAGATGATTTTTATCTGTTTCGTAATTTCACTAAGAACACCATCTAGATTATTATCCAAGATGAATTTCATCCGCTCCATTAATAAATTAATTAATCAATTGATTAATAAACGAACCGAAACAATATGAATTAAACTCTACACTTTATCACATTCAAGAATATAAATACGTTTTTAAACACAACACACTTCGAGTCAAAAGGAACCACTACCTTCCATCAGCACACCAGGGTTGGCACTACGTGAACCACAGTGCTCTTTGTCCCTGTTGTGCAGTTTCCTATCTCGGACATGTGAGCATGCGCACAATAGCCAAACACGGCGTCACTGTAACTATGAAGTGCACAGTTCTATACCAGGATTTTTGTATTTTTTTCATAAACTAGGGAATGGCTACTGACATTAAGCTTAAGGATTATTAAATGTACAAGTAAAGGGTCTTTCAACAAGGACGCTCGAACTTTGTCAGGCGATAGTGGCCATGTTGTTAAAGCGACATCTGGCACACTCACTTTGAACTGTTCAGTAGTACTTGGCAAGTCGTGATAGAAGGTTATAGTGTTGAAAAGCGTGTGTAAATCATCAGATGTTATTATCAAAATTAGTGCTCCGTTAGACAAACGTTCCGCGCATTACGTGATTTCTATCATCTTCAGCGACGAGGCCCATTTTTGGATAAATGGATTTGTGAACGAGCAAAATTGTTGGATTTGGGACGAAAATAATCCACATGAGATACACCAGCACCAATTGCATCCCAACAAAGTCACTGTTTGGTGCGGATTATCGTCTAACTGAATCATCGGTCCGTATTTTTTTGAGAATGAAGATAGGATTGCCATAACCATCAACGGCGAGACCTACAGATCGATGATAAGCAACTTCTTGTGTCCTCAACTGGATTATATGCCTGATATGGATACTGACGACATGTGGTTCCAACAAGACACGCTACGTGCCACACTGCGCACGCAACGATAGACATTTTTCACCAGCGATTTCAGGGCAGGGTCATCTTGCGCGGCGGCGACGTCAACTGGCCCCTGAGATCATGCGATTTAAAGCCATTAGAGTACTTTCTTTGGGGCTACCTTAAATCGCAGATCTATGCGAATAATCCGCAAACCGCTAATGTCCTTAAAGTCAACATAACGAAAACCATCCAGCAAATTCAGCCAGATTAATGCGACAAAGTCATGGAAAATTGGGCCTCCCGAATATGTTGGTCCAAGCGAAGCTGCGGCGGACCTTTGAACGACTTCATATTCCACACTTAATGCCATAAAAGGTAGTTTCAAATTTAAAATAAATTGAGTGCATATATCGCACACAACTTGTTTTATTTACATTGAAATATCAAGCGATCTTATTGAAAGAGCCTTTATAAGGAAAGAAATAAAGAACAAGGACTCATTTTATTGAATGTTATCAATAATATTAAGTGGAAATAGGGGCTGCTGCAGTTCTGCAGTGCCAATATACGAGCCGCCACTGTTCAAATGATTAACCAGAACAGAAGAGCTGTAAGTTGAGCCAGATTTCCAAGCTTCGCTAGCCCAGTGATTGACGAAGAGGAAGTGCCGTTCAACACATGAAAAGAATACTAATTTACCAAAAACAACGAGGAAAGAGACATTAAGACCAAAATACACCGATTCGCGAAAAATCACCATTTTTTTACAAAATCTCACCGATCAAGAGTTATTTAAAACCGAACAAGACATTAAGAAGTAAGGAAGAAGAAACAAAGAACTCAAGTTACACACATTAAAAAGAAAGAATACTAATCATAAAATCAAAGTACTTTATTACAAAAACAACAGCAAATGCACATTACACATCCAAGAACATTAATTTTTTCAAGACAAATGGCTTGAACGCCATAAAAATGCAAACTATAAGCAGAACAACAAAAAAAGGACACACAACAAGGAAATAATGAAAGCGATAGGCCTGACCACCACGCGCCTAGCATCTCTTTGCAACCCTCTCACACTACTTTCTCTCTTAACCACTTTTATTTCTGTATATCTACCCGCACACCCTTTTGTGCCATACAAACACATACCCACTTACACACATTCGTAATGCGCAATTCTTCATCCTCAGCAGTCGTCGAGATCTCGGACACACAATACGCAATTTTCCTTGCTCTTCCAATTGCCTCAGTAAAGGAGGCAAGTGAATCGAAAGCCCGAAAGACCGTCCTTGTTTAAAATTATTCTCTGCGAGTGTGCGCCTGGACTAAGAGGCAGACCCGAACCCAGATGCCCCCCCCCCCCCAGTCGATGCAAATTCCCCCCAAGAGAGTAAATACATATTCGTTTGGGTCGTCACTGAACATACCGGCCTAAATTCCCCCCATCCCCACCCCCGTATATCCCGCCTCGTGATGTGAGTCCGCACTAATAGCTCACTGCAACTATGCCGTTCACTTATAAAGACATAATTGCAGTCTTCGGGGAAAGGAGGTTTGAGGATTAGATTAACCCACTGCGGAACCCGAAGTCAGAGAGATCCTGGATTTGGGCTAGAGTTACAACCTGCTGGGGGTATATGGCATACCCTGCAGGACGGGCCAGGACCACAGAGTGGATCTCATACCCGTCTCTGCGTACGCTGGACGTAACTCTGAATAACCAAAACCCGTTCGAGAGGGAGCACCCTCAGGCGGTGGTCGTTGATTCGGCCCCGCCATTCATTAGGTCCGCCATGCTTTTGCATCCTCTGAGGACCCCTTCCAGGTCCATCTCACATATCATCTCTCATAGGTGTCATTTTGCAGCGGGTACTAGTCAAAAATCGCAACTCTAGTAATGGTCTCCAGACTAAAGTCGCTACATAACACTAAGAACACGAACACACCTACACCACAAAAGCATACTTAAAGCTAGTAACACTCACGATCCACCCATCACAAACATCCTACAGGACCAGAATGGGAAGATACTCGTCTTTAATTCAACTGAAGACGCTTTAAAATACCATGAACAGACATCAAACTCACTCACACAATTAGACCACCACACGAAACTACCGGACGGGGTAACAAAAACGTACCAAGTCCGTATACTAAAAACGAACCCCCTTTGTCTGGCCTTTCCAACTCCAGACCTACTGGCCACCTCAGGATTGAATACGGTAGTAGTATTGAGAGGGGATTCCGAGTCTACACATATGCACACACACATGAGCACATTCAGACACATACACACGTCCATGACCTTGCACCCCGAGTCCACCCTCTTCCCCTTACTGGTTTGTCGCCAAAATGTCCCCAGCCCCTAAAGTTTTGAATTTAAATTCAACTTCCAATAAAATGATTTGTAGAAAAGATTGTGTTTAACTGCATGATATATTTGAGTTATTTCCGAAGCAACTATAATAACATCTTTAGAATTTGTCATTACAATAAATGTATCAATTAAAGAACTGGAAGATGAAACTCTGATTTTATTTTCATGACCATCACAGTTTTTATGTTGTGTCATTACTAAAACACCCATGTATCCAATTTTAAAAACAGTGGGCAAAATATACACTTTGTTCTGTTGGCAACCATTCATAATCATTTTGGTATTTTTAGTATTAGGTATTACATTTAAAGAACTAGATAGGTAATAAGAGTTTCAATAAAAAAAAATAATTAACAGAATTTGCTAATAAAACTAAACACCGAACCTAGGTAGGACCTACCTACGAGTACATAAGAACATAATAAATTGATACAGCAAGAAAAGACCACAAGGAACCAGTCACTAACAAGCTACAACCCAACCACCCCAAGGTGCGGGCCAATCACAATCAGACCCAATTACAAGGCCTCCTGTCCCATTTTATATTTAATAATACCCTCTCTAGTGAATTAGGTATATCAACCCCAATGACCCATAAAAAAAACTTACCCAATCACAGATTTTACACATACGAGTACATATATCCTCTCAATACAAAAGGGATTTGTTATCTACTACTACTATTTTCAAATTGAATTAAAAACTTTACCTGGTTTCAAAATTAGCAACAAAAATATTTTGTGGTCGAACTAAATCAGAGGCATTCGTTAGAAATGTGATGGGTAAAAATGTATTAGAAATAGTTTTAAATGATTTGAAAGACCATGACCCGCCTCTATATTTTTGTCTTCAAACTGATTCTTCAAATCGCAAAAAACATGAAAATGTACCCAGTCTTGGAGCTTGCAAAGATGTCATTGAAGGGCGTTCAGTCAGAGCTTTTCGACTCGCTCTTAACGGAGATTTTCATGCGTGAGATCCCTGACCACATTAAGCCCCTCATCATGATTGGTGAGCACAGGAGCGTGGATGAAATCGCTAAAGCAGCAGAGATAATATATCTCAATCATTAGGTAAGCTCGGGGACTGTCCCACAATGTCCCATTCCTCCCTCTAATCCATCTATTTCGCAGGTTCGGTTACCAACGACGCCTTCTGGCAATAGGCCGGCCCCGTGTAACGCCTCATTTTCACATTCATCACCGGACCTGGCTGCCGCTTTGGAGAGGATAGAGGAAGAGGTGCAAAAACTAAAACTCCAATGTGGGACCGAGCAACTGAACGGTCACAAGGGTGGACGAAGCGACAAGCACCGTTCTTCCTCTCGAAGACGAAACCAACGAGGGCATTCCAGCACAAGAGGTGAGGCGCAGAATTTTCCTGCTCATTCTTACGTCTTTTCCTCTACCATGAGAAATATGGTAGCGAAGCTGTACACTATACACAGCTTTTCCAATACTACCTATCACCCTATTCTCATTCTCAATCAAATGCTCGCTCTTCACAAATTCATGCTTCTAATCATAATGTTACTTTCATCCAACCAACTAATTGGTGATGGAACCACAACAAATATGGTGCACAAGCCGTATAATGTATACAGCCCTATACATATTTACAACCAGTACCTTCTCAATCTAACGATATTCCACCAATTTCACCTCAATAACCTATTCACTCTCCTCAAACTAATGCTCCAACTCACTCTTCTCATTCTAATTCAAATTCTTCGACTAATTTAAACTGAGAACGCACGTGATCAATGGGTTTATCACCTCTGCCGTTCCTTCATCTCAGGTCGGTCCACCATTTTGCATTTATGACCCACTCTCTGGTTTCTCATATTTAGTTAACACTGGTGCTCAATGTAGTGTTATTCAAACGTTACTGAACGATAAAGCTTGTTCCTCCTCTGATCTTGTCCTTAAAGCCGCTAATTCCTCTGATATAAGTTGGCTCTTGGCCTTCGTAGAATTTTTCGGTGGATCTTTATTGTTACCGAGGTCGACGTTTCTATGCTTAGATTAGATTTTCTCTCTGCCCACGACCTTTTGGTCGCCTCTCGTAACCGCAAACTTATCGATCGCGCTACAATGTTCACAGTTTCGGGTTCATGGTTCCCATCACAGAGTTCTTTTCTCTCTATCCAGTTTCCTTCAGCCATTCCACAGTTTCAGCGCCTGATACATGAATTTCCTGCAATTAGCATACCATCCTCTAAAGACAGGCCTATTAAACGCAATGTGGTTCAACAGATAGAGACGACTGGAGTGCCTGTATTTTCCAGCCCCCGTCGATTAGCTGCATATAAACTCGCCTTAATGAAGCAAGAGTTTACCTTCATGGTGGAAGCTGGCATAGCTAGCCCCTCTACTTCTCTTTGGGCCTCTCCGCTTCATAATGTAACCAAATCTACCCCCGGTGAGTACAGAGCTGTAGATATCCTCTTTTCGGTTGTTCGATCTTTTCTCGACTCGATCTAGTACGTGCTTTCAACCAGATCCCTATTCATCCATATGTCATACCAAAGACGGCTATCACCACGCCATTTGGTTCCTTCGTTATGAACAGGATGCCTCATGGCCTTCGTAACAGTGGTCAGACCTTCCAACGTTTTATAGATCAGGTTCTGAGAGGTCTGCCTTTCGTCTTCTGATACATAGACGACTTCCTGATAGTATCTTCGTCTTTAAAGGAGAATCTGTCTCACCTTCGTCAGGTTTTCGCTCGACTTGAGGAGTACGGTATCGTACTCAACACTTCCAAGTGTCTTTTTGGTGTCCCCCAACTCTCCTTCTTGGGTCATCATGTCTTGAGTACAGGGATTAGCCCACTCGAAGATAAAGTTACAGTGATGCGCAACTTTTCTCGGCTCATATAACGCAATCAAATTAAGCGTTTGGGGGCATGGTTAATTTCTATCACAGATTCATACCTAATTGTGCTAAGGTCATACAACCTATCAACTGTCTGCTCAGCAAGATCAAAAAGGACTCTTCTCTTGAATGGTCTGCTGAAGTGTGTTACTCTAGGAGCCCCCATAAGCATTGCCTCCGACGCATCCTCAACCCACGTAGGTGCAACATTGCAGCAGAAAGTTGGTGACCAATGGCAAGCTCTTGCTTTCTTCTCTCGCTCTCTTACTCTCAAATGAGGTACAGTACGTTCTCTCGAAAGCTCATCGGTATATACCTCGCAATCTGTCACTTCCGACAATACTTGGAAAGACGTGACTTTACCATTTTCACGGTCGTTGTTCTTCTAGTAGTACTTCGTCAGTACGCACTTCAGTTGACACTCATCTTGACTTCATCCTGCCGTTGACGAACGATATTCGCTGTGTTCCAGGTTCTCCAAACGTCGTACCAGACGCGCTCTCTCGCATTTCGGGCACGCAACTCTCTCACATTGCGCCCATCAATCATGCGGTAATAGCGCTTGCCCAGGAACAAGATGAAGACACGCAAACGCTGCGTCACTCTTCTCAACTCGTCGTCTGTGAGATCGATTTGCCGGACAGTCCTTCCATGCGCATCCTGGTTGACTACTCATTACCTGACTGTCCCCGTCTTATCTTCCTCTTGTTTACCGTCGTCACATTTTCGACCAAATTCTCCGTCTCTCTCATCCTGGGGCCAATGCCACACGCAAGCTCGTTGCCCAACGCTTCGTTTGGTGATGTATGAATGCCGACGTGGCAAAATGGACTTGTTCATGCTTGCCATGCCAGCGCACCAAAGTCCATCGCCACAGAAAAGCTTCTCTGGTCTCTTTTCCTCTTCTCGCGTCGCATTTTAACGCTGTTCACGTCGATCTAGTAGGTCCTCTCCCTAACTCTCGTGGTTGCAATTATCTTCGCACCATCATCGATCGTTTTACTCGTTGGCCAGTGGCAGTTCGTATCTCGGACACCAGAGCTTCCACCGTCACTCGAGCCTTCGTCTCAACATGGGTTTCTAGTTTTGGTGTTCCCTCAACGATCATTACTGATCGTGCTTGGCTCCCTTCGTCTAAGTACCGCTAGCTACCACCCCCAAAGCAACGCCAAAGTGGAATGGTTGCACAGGACCCTCAAAGCAAGCTTACGCTCCACCGATCCAAACATCACTTGAGTGGACAAGCTACCCTTGGTTCTCCGTGTATTCGTTCATCGTTGAAAGAGGACTTAGCCTGCTCTGAGGCGGAACTCGCCTACGGTACTCAACTTCGTATTTCTGGTCATTATTTTCTTCTTCTGACCGACCTCTACCTCATCACCTCAACCTGCTTCTTATGTACACGACTCTGTACGGGTAATGGCTGAGGTTAAGCTTACTGCCCCTAGAGTGCCTACTAATCAGAGACTTTCGTGCCGAAAGAGATGTCAACTTGTTCCCATGTCTTTGTCCGTCACGATTCTACTCGCTCCTCATTGCAACCCGTTTATGATGGAACCTTTCTCGTAATCTCTAGGAAGCCGAAATTATATGTACTGCAGTTTGGCGCCAAGTAGAATACTTCCTTTATTGATTCTGTTCATTCTGAGCAGTCCTTATTTTCCTCTTCTACAATATATAATAATGGTCTAGTGATTCCCCTACCTCATCATCATCTAACCTCAAACCCAATCTCCTCTACCTCGCCCATATCTTCATCTCCTTTCCAATTGCTGTCGCCTCCTCTTTTGTTGCAGGAAACCTCGTCGTCAGAGCTGTCCAGTCAGTAGACCATACCTCCACCTCTGGTCACCCCACAACCAGCAAGCCAGGCATAAAGCGCCATGCTATCGCCAGACGCCAGCTCGGGAGGTCACCCAAACGGATCACCATCAATCCGTCCACTCTTGCTAGTGACAATGCCTCGCCCGCATGTTGTGACATTCCGAGCATCGTAGCCAGCCCACTAACGTTATCACACGGTGTGGTCTCATTGTCAGAAGGCCTCGGAGATATATGGATTAGCGTAATATTTTTTGTAACGGGATGGGTAACTCTCTTGGGGGGATTATTGTAGCAGTTAACATCTTTGCAACCTCCTACAAAGTTCGCAATGAGGCAGTTGGTAATTTTCCGTCTGATAAAATTATGCATCTCGCCCAAAACGCCTTTTTGTACGACCTTAGTTACCAATACGGTTACCTCAAAATCAAATTACGACTCCTTCCAACCACCAACCAATCAAAACCTTTGTACAACCCAATTCGAAATTTAACAATCACAATAGACTTTCCCGTTTCCTGTTTCTTGAAAATCCGAACGCATTTTAACGTACAAGTTTATTTCATCATCGTTCCAGACAAGGTCAGTAAAAATTAGCTCCTTAATCATCAGTGTATACAAAGGTCTAAAAATATTCAAAGTGTAATTCCTTCCCTTTTTGTAATTCCAGTTTCCCTGATATTATAACTTCAAAAAAGTCGTGGCTGTACTCTACCATATTTTATATAATTCCCCCATTATATATGTATATATATAGCTTAGGTTGTGGCTTACCTTAGTATCTTATTCACTTTATAATATCCACCTTCTATAGCTTATTCCTCTTAACATTATAATCATTGGCCATTTCCCTATATTCAGTATATATATATATATATATATATATATATATATATATATATATATATATATATATATATATATATATATATATCTTATTTCATTAAAATACACATTATATTCATTGGCCATAATATCCAATTAAATAACCGAATTATCGAATTCAATAATTAAGCCATATTCCATTGTTAGTTGTTAGTTCAATAAATCTTGTTAAATTTATGCGTCAGTACTTTTGAAACCTTCCCGGATGAATTAGTTTCTTCTCTCACGTTTTCTCTTTCAACGCATTTTTATCTTTAAATTCATATAGCTGCTACCTAGGCAAGTTTGTCATTAATCTAATCATCACATAAGCTATACCAGTATGTGTTCAATATTTAAAGATGGAATTTGGCAGATCGAAGTATATAATTGATTTTTTCTAGAATGCTGATGAAAGTGCAAATGGAATGTACAAATGTTTAAGAAACACTATGGACAATTTGCAACTTGATTTGAAAAGAGTTTCTTGTTTTAGTGCAGATAACGCAAATTGCAATTTTGTAATAAACATTATATATATATATATATATATATATACTAATATCCTCACAATTAATGACAGGGTTGTTAAAGTTAATTGTAATCCGCACATTAAATAATGCAGTAAAATTGGTTTTGGGAAGCTTGAATATGGAAATGGAAAATAGTGTCTTAAGAGATTTATGGCCATTTTTCTGTTGAGACAGAATTTAATGAGATTCTTAGGCATGTACCTACTAGTTGGTTATCTCCGCAGCCATGCATTGAAAAACTTTCGTTTCTTGCAAAGCCTAAAGTTCTTATTATTTCTTAAGCAGACAAACTGATTCCTCTAAACCAAGGTTGTCCAACCTTTTTCCCAACGGGCCAAATTAGAATTTAAGTATTTACACCGGGCCAAAATACTGTATATTAACAGTAAAAAAATAAATTAGACTTATACAAAATAAAATAAAATCAATGTGATTTGGGGGATTGCCTCCCTTTTATGATATTCTCAATATCTGGTTTTCAAAGTAAATGAAAATATACCTAAAAAATACCCCGTAAAAATAAAATCTGAGTAAGCAGTGGGGGGCCTCATGAAAATATTAAGCGGGCCGCGGGTTGGACGTCCCTGCTCTAAACCATTACTCAAACTGCTTTCAATTAATAATGATTCAACAGAAATTTCCCAAATATTGATATTATTTGTTGTTCTGGCAACATGCAATGAAGATTGCAGGATACGAGAAGTACAAGCTAGCGGTGAATCCACTCGGCCATCCTGAGTCTCAAAATAGACTCATTCAAGCGATTGCAAACAGCTTCCAGCATGCTGGACCACTGTTAGCCAGCGGCGCATCTACTCGGCCATCCTGAGGCTGCGTTCACATCAAGCGAATCGAATCAATTAGGGACCATTATTCACCTCGATTCATTTTGAATCAGCACCGTTCACAGTGACTGAGTCAACTTGTCAGAATCAACGGGCTCAGGCTGACTTTGAGGAGTATGTACGTAGATGCTCTCGCTGGAATAATGGGGTTGCTGTGGGTGAGGTGGCGTATGCATCAAAGATTATGGGTGCATGAAATTGATGCTAAGACTTTAATTTGTAAGCTTTGTAAATTTATTTCCAGATTTGGTAAACAATCCAGAGAAACTTTATGATTTCTTCAGGATAACTACAGAACAGTTTAAATGTCTAGTGAAGTTGATTGCATCTTCTATAAGAAAGCAGAATACTAATTATCGACGTGCAGTTGGACCTGAGGAAATGATGGCCATTTTTCTAAGGTAAGAAGTGAATTATTGAAAAAAGGGCAAGTAGAGGGCTCTCGTATTTCATGCAGGTATAAATTGAACATAAAATCCAGCGATTCATGAACTAAATTGATCAGGATGTCCAGCATTATCGTGCTCACTCCTTGGCAGACTCACCGTGACTGATTGAAAAAATAGGACCGCGCGAATCACTGACTTAGATTCGTCATGATTCTCCATTAATTTATTCGATTCGATTCGCTTGGTGTAAACGGTTCAATGGGAGTTAACGTAACAACTCAACACGAATCATGAATTGGGATGAGTCTCCATGAATTGATTTTATTCAGTTCACTTGGTGTGAACGCAGCCTGAGTCTCAAAAAATGACTCATTCAAGCGAAGCTTTTAAGCCACTCACCTGCACTTCTCGTACGCTACAAGATATTTAAACCATCTGTTGAATGATCTGAGAAAAATGAAACGTCAGCAGTAGATGTTTTTAATTTAAGAAATAAGTTAAAATCTCGATATGCTGAGGAATTTGGGGGCTATCATGTTCACCAACTTATGAAAATTTAGATATAATGAAAGATTATTGAAGACTTTATTTTTTATTTCAACAATTGCATATTTGGAAAAAAAAACATCGATTTTGATGAAAATTCAACATTTGGAATATTATCAAATCTAAGTTTTTTAGACAATTCATTCCTAAAATACCAGAAATTTATTGAAGCTGTTGAAGGGTTGTAGCTAAGAGAAAAGCTGAATTTGAACATGGATGACATCTTTGATGAAGTGAGATTAATTAAAAAAACTTTGACACTATTCAAAACTCTGAACTCTTTACAAGATGCAAAACAACAAACAAAAAATTGAACTTGATCTTAAAAAGTGGTAATATTAAGTGTGTGAATATTTTCAAAATAGTTTCATATGTGCTTTCAATTCTTGGAACATCAGCATACTGTGAAAGAATTTTTAGTGTAATGTCATCTAAATGGCAAAATGAAAGACACAGATGCTCCGTGGAACTAATGAAAAAAATAACTTTTCATATACTTTAACTTGAAAGATAATTGTCTAAAATTTGCTGAAAAACAAAAGATGACACCCAATTGCTGAAGTCCACAAAAAGCCTTTACAGACGCTAGATATGATAAATATGGTCTAAACATTATAATTTTTTTATTAATCTTCCGATATTTAATAATGGCGTATGTGTCGCAGACTGCCAATAACCATTGCTCGATAAAAAGTCACTAAAATGTTTGAATAACGATAACCATCTCATCGCCTCATTAAACAAATTATTTTCAAATATTCACTAAATGTTGAATGAAACCAGACAATACCTGAGGGGGGGAGGGGGGCATTTTGGCGACAAACCAATATATGTGTGCGTGTGTGTGTGAAGACAATGATTCCCTCGAAATATATATCACTGACATGGATTGGGGAGGGCTGGGAACACTTTAGCGACAAACCAGTAAAAGGGGAAGGAGGGTTTGACTCGTGGTGCAAAGTCACGTGTGTGTGTACGTATTTGAATTTGCTCATTAGTGTGTGCGTGTGTTTAGACTCTGACTCAACCCTTCAATATTAATAACGGTGAGGAAGTATTTCAGGACTTATATTTTAACCGTACCGGGCAGTGAGTGGGTGGTCATCACTCTAGCCAAAGAACACACAAAAAACACGTTACTAGACCAAGGAATCAAGGTATGTGTTACCCTCACGAACCCACACAACATCGAGAGACAACTGTACATAAGACCCTAACAGTGCCAGCGCTTTTACAAGATCGGCCACGAGACCTACACTTGCCAAACGTACCTCGTCTGCTCTAAGTGCAGTGTAAGGGGTCATCATTAATCCAACTATAACTGCACTAACACAAAATGCCTTGATTGTGGCGGCAACCACGTCGCACTTAACCTAAAGTGCCCCTACTTCTTAAAGGCTGAAGCAGACGCCGTTTCAGCTATACGGCGTCCACAAAGAAACACCAGCACACCACCCACCCACTCTGCCCCCATCTCTGCCTCCCCCCTCACAAGATCATACGTCACCGCGCCTGGCGCAACGGGGGCAGCTCTAGCACCCACATCTACCCCGGTACACCCCCCAACCACCCTACAACTTCCCAACCCCCACTACAACGCCACCACACGATCCCGCAACGGAACAAACATACACACACATAACAATGTTACTTCACAGCACCTGCCACAGGACACATCTGGCCGCCATGATTTCCACGGTGGCAACAGACCTATCTAGGGAAGACCCCCGATTACAGGCAAAGTACCTCAACGAGTTGTACGCTTCTAACGGGCTAGAGCAGATCGTATTCTCCGAAAGACTATTTGCCTTACTTCACGAGGACAACCGGAAAAGACCAGCACTCTTACCCACAGCTACATTCACATACATACCATAACAAACATCTAATACATTCGCAGCTCCTGCCCCTACACGCTCCTATTCCACTACCGCTCCCTCCCCCCCCCCACCTCGCGAATCCTGCAACTGTCTACACTCCATTTGCGTTTCCTACTACCTATTTTCAACCACCTCTCACCCCAGCCCCTCTTCCTACTACTTCTGTCCTCTCCATCTCCACCCCTGCTCCTCTCCCCACTAGTTCTACTTACATTTATTCCTCCACCCTCTCCACTACCCTCCTCGGCACGTACACAAAACCCCAACTGTAACAGACACGAGTGAGAGTGCTCGCCCCCAACTCTGATCCCTCATCCCAAGAGCCAGCGCAGAAGAAGGCGGCCTCATCTTGTTCACTACGCTCTAGACCATAGGTCTAAGTGGAGTACAGTTAAAGGTACATAGTTGGCGCGGTATTCGTCATACTGTCGCCAACTGGGTACTGAACACACAGAGACCTGCCATCATACTGCTGAATTCCACCAGTCTACACCCTCCAAACAACAGACTCCTCATCGCAGGCTACCACACACACACCTGATACCTCAAGCACCGCAGCTTGGCTCAGCTATCCTGGTTAAGCAGTCCATACTCCATTTCCTCATAAACACATGAGACGACTCTTTTCTAGCCTGCAAAGTACAAACGTTGTCTGGCCACTCACTACAGACGTACACGATTACAACTTAACATAGACGTCCCACTCCAGGTCCTTACCAACCATAATCTACCACTATACTTTTGGGGGGACCTGAATGCTTACCACCCTACACTATTATCTAACACTACGAGTGAGGCAGGAAGATATCTGGCCGGTGCCTTGCAGCGTTTGCGCTGCAAGCACATCAGTCCGGCCTTCCCCACATTTTTTGGCACTTGCAGAGGGACTTTGTCTCCCAACGTGGTCCTACTAACAACCACGCTACCCGTTTTCACACCCACATTGCACCAGGCCCCCACGTATTATGTGCGTGATGATATAATCATCACTCATACTCATACCTACTCCCCCTTCTTCGACTACAAAAATACGAACTGGGCGGAGACTTTACATACTCCATACACACTCAAGCCCTCATTACACTATACAATAATCACGATACCAGAGGCCCACGACAACAAAACATAACTTTTCTACGTACCCATATCCTCCATTGCGTGCAGTGGGACCAGAATCGCCAGGGGCGCGAGGTAGTCCGTATCGCAGACGATGCCCGCTGCGCTGATCCTTCCTTTTTCGGGCGGTGCATACGGCGTATGCTGGGCGCGGAGCCAAAAAAATCAATCACCCTCACCACTAACAGTCAGACAATCGCTGACACTAATGACATTCTCGACGCTTCAGGTCCCATTGGGACACAGTCCATACATACAACCCACCAAAACCACATGCACAAGAGCATTTCCAGAAAGTCCAGGAGTGGTGCCGACTTCACGCTGATGAGTTGAAAGTCACCCCCCTGATACACTTGGATGTGCTTGACAGTGCCACTACACTTCCCACTCCCATCACCGTCGAGGAAAATGCACACCTAAACGCGCCCCCGGCCTTTCCGGCCTTCTTGCAAATCCCGACCTTCCCGATACAATCTACCACACACTTACATACCTCTACAATGCCTCATTGGCCTCCGGTCACTTTTCACAAGCATTCAAAACCTCACGCAATATCTTACTCCACAAAAAACAAAGACCCTTCACACCCCAACAATTACAGGCCTATTGCTCTGTTAGAGAGAGCACTTAGGTAAGATACTCGAGCGTATGGTCAATATCCACCTGCGCAATTTCCTTAAGGACACGGACTGGTTCTCCAGGTTTTTACCCTGCCAGCCGTAAACTACAGCTACACCTATACAAGACTCTTGTTCATCAACTATTAACTTACGCACCCATTACACTTCTAGCTACGAGCCACACGAGGCAGATGAAGGCACGGCGCATCCAGAACTCCGCTTTGAGGAGCGCCTGTCGCTCTCCTATGTACACTGGAACGTCCACACTACATCAAAACAAAAGGATCATACCGCTCAAAACCTACACCCACACACAATTGACCAGACAATTGGGGAAACTCAAAAGAGATCCCATGTACACGCATATTAACAGGCATAATGCTGCGCGAGTATAGCGTACGAGAAGTGCAGGCGAGCGGCTTAAAGAGCTTTGTTTGAATGAGTCTTTTTGAGACTCGGGATGGCCGACTGGATTCGCCGCTTTTGAATGAAGCCTCTTTTTGAGATTCAGGATGGCCGAGTGGATTCACCGCTGGCTAACAGTGGTCCAGCGATGCGGGAAGCTGTTCAAAACTGGCCTGCGCTATAATTTTTTTTTGCTCCTTTTCTTACTCCCCTCTATCTACACGGGCACCCAGGCACCCTGCGGCTATAGACTATCACAAACCCATACCCATTCATTCATAAATTGAGAGCATTGCGATTATACCTGTTTCTTTGAATGCTGGCCCCCTCCCCGACCGATCTACCCTCCTGCCCCTTCAGTCATATAAACACACTGAAAAAACACCACGTCTAGTAACACCCCACATAGGTGCATAGCCACCGATATATTAATGTCCTCCTATCCCCTCATAAGTTATTTCCAAACCGCTCCTCTCCGACTAAATGATCTTCCGTGTCCTACAGGAATCCCTCTCTTTATCTTTCTATACAGAGATTGATTTCAATTCTTGTCTTAAAAGACTCATGAATCATTTTGATTCATTCAGAATACCTTACAGCTTTTTATGAATCATTTTTCAAAGGAGGGGATTTTCGGTTGAAAAATATGATGCAAAGAAGAAGAGAGAATTGCGTTCCCTGGGCTCATTGGAGAGAATTCCTGTTCCCAGGAACGAATTAATACCTCAAAGCGGTATTACTTTTTCTATCAGACGCTTCCGTCTGCAATATTATTTGCCACGTGTTTTCACCAACTAGTACAATATAACTCGATCACCGGCAAAGTCTGAGATACAGTTGGAAAGTAAGGTATGGTGAACCCATGCAGGAGACCATGTTAGGAGACAAGAAAAGGGGGATCGATTATCGACCACGACCCTAAAAACAACTGTGGACTGGTGTTAGGGTTAGGAGATCTACATAGGTAGGGTGATCGAGGATTGTGCACATAAAAATAAGTAGGAAAGATATAAATAGGCATAAATAGGGAAGGCTCTCCACTAGAGGAGAAAAATAGCCTTGGCGATCCAAAATAAAAAATGGAGGTGGAATGCAAGAGAGTGGCACTCCGGGGTACAGGAGAAACCCCGAAACGAGATAGAAGTAAAGTAGTGCAAACTTTATACGGTAAAATGAAAGTGGTATTAGTAAAGCTTATAGATAACACGACAGGATATATCACGATATGCCACCAGGAAAGAGATGCAGAGCGACTTGCAACAAATGAAGGAATCGAAATCCTTAGAAAAATAAGGCTTAACCAAGCTATATCTCCTCACATTATTGCAAACCGCAACGTAATTTGCAGGAAAAGATTTAAAGGAAGAAATAGAAAAGATTAATCAGAATATCAAAGTCCACTAGGTAATTAAATTTGGCCAAAACACCCACGTTTTCAAGGTAGTGTGTAGTAATAGTGAAATAGCTAATAGAATAGCAACAAACGGGTTACTCGCCTTCAACATGAGAATCCTGGCTGAGAACATCGAAACGAAAAGTCCATAAATATTCAGATGTGCTATAATTGTTACGCATTAGAAATTCACGCTACCAAGAACTGCCCCATGAAAAAAATGCTCAGAACGATCAAGAGAGCATGGATGGAGGGAGTGTAACTCCACCACTAAAAAATGCTTGAATTGCGAAGGAAACCATCGCACACTAGCGAGAGGAAAGAAAGAAAGAAAATTCAAGAAAAACAGAATGCAAAATGTCACATACGCAGGAGTGGCAAAAGGTACCATCAATGAAATTAAGGTAACAAGAACATACATGACAATACCTCAAGGACTGGAACTGGACATCCTGGTGTGCATATTATATGCACACTTGGCAAACATCGGTAAACCGGGAACATTCGCAAACACTCGACCAATTATTAGTGAAAAATGGAATCAAGGAAATGTGGTTTCCTGAAAACCCAGAATCGTCAGATATACTATGAATGGACATAAATGATTCAAAAGAAAAACAACAACCTACAATCTTAAACTTAAACAAAAAAAAGAACAAATGGTATGCGATGCGAAAGATCTGTTGACGATCTACGCGAACGCATCAATGCCACTACCACGAAAATTAAAACAATCAGACATTATCCGTTCACTTGCTGAAAATGAGTGCAAATGAGCATTTAAGCAAAACGAAAAGAAAAAAAATAGTCGAAAAATTACCGATGGAGGGAAGAATTAGAGCTTACCCAGGAGACGTGATAACTCTCTCAAACGGAACCTACGATCAAGTAAGAAATGGTAAATTGGCCTCTGATGCTCAACTGGGTACTGAACACACAGAGACCTGCCATCATACTGCTGAATTCCACCAGTCTACACCCTCCAAACAACAGACTCCTCATCGCAGGCTACCACACACACACCTGATACCTCAAGCACCGCAGCTTGGCTCAGCTATCCTGGTTAAGCAGTCCATACTCCATTTCCTCATAAACACATGAGACGACTCTTTTCTAGCCTGCAAAGTACAAACGTTGTCTGGCCACTCACTACAGACGTACACGATTACAACTTAACATAGACGTCCCACTCCAGGTCCTTACCAACCATAATCTACCACTATTCTTTTGGGGGGACCTGAATGCTTACCACCCTACACTATTATCTAACACTACGAGTGAGGCAGGAAGATATCTGGCCGGTGCCTTGCAGCGTTTGCGCTGCAAGCACATCAGTCCGGCCTTCCCCACATTTTTTGGCACTTGCAGAGGGACTTTGTCTCCCAACGTGGTCCTACTAACAACCACGCTACCCGTTTTCACACCCACATTGCACCAGGCCCCCACATCAAGAAAAATATGATCCTGATCAAATCAAGCAATTCTTACTGAAGACAACCACGGAAAAATGTGAAGCGAAAGATATAGAAAGATAAGCATTCTGCTGGATCGGTAAAGGAACATCAATTGGAAATGACATCATAAATATCGATCCAGATGTTGGACTCATCTCGGAACACGGAGTAAGCAACCAAGATAAAGCAATAAAAATATATAACTATACCGTCAATTCAACAAATTCGTCAGGAGGAAGAAATGATGGGGCGGCTATAGCTATTAATAAAGGCCTCATATTTACGCACATTCTTTTAAGGGATGAAGCATACATAACCTTGAACATAGAGTAAGAAATTACTCCTTTGATAATATCGACGGGCTATCAACCACCAAGGAGAAATTTTTTTCCAGTACATAACTTCATTACGATATTCGGTCAAGGTCGCCCAACACTATTCATGGAGGACCTAAACGCAAAATGCCACGCAAATGGATATAGATCGACCAATGATGCTGGCAGAAATCTGGAGATGATAGTAGAAAGGAACACCGCTACCAAACCAGACATAGTAAGTACTAAGCATCTCTGATTTGACATTAAATTTTCATATGGAATCGGTAGCAATTGCAAGTAGTGAACATATAATAACAATGATTCAAATGAACCCAAATCCGATACAAATACTTGCAATTAAAAGGAAACAATATAAAAAAGAAAAATGAAGTTTATACTTCGATGAATTAAATCAATATATTCATAAAGATCGGGTAAATGCTTCACTCGAGGAGATAGATGAAGAGTTAAAGCAGTTAACGGATGCCCTGGTGGCGGCAGACACGAACTACGTGCCAAAAGACCAATCATTAAATAATTCAACAACACGAGAATACCACCGAGATAAAAAATAAAAATAAACAAATTAAAAGAGCATACAATTCAATATGACTAGGAGGACCTAGTCCTGAAAAATATAAAAAATTAAAAGATTTAAAAACAGAAATGAACTATCTAATAGAGGAACAGCAAGAAAAAAGCTAGGATAAAATCACCTGACAGATTGACTTAAAGAAATCACCAACGGAAAACTGAAGAGCAATTAACATGAATAAGAGTATCGAAGCCAAAAGAAAAATTAAAATTAAAGATGAAAACGGACACTTAATCCAAGAAGATCAGGAAATAGATCCAAAATTCAGAAGGTACTTGAAGTCAGTTTTCTCCATTTCACCAGAGGAAAACGAAGACTTCTGTGCCGAAATAGAGGAAATGGTGCATAAGTACCTACAAAACAACTTAAATAGGATTACTACTGCACATCCAGTTCGAGAACAAGGATGTCACGCTGGAGAGCTGTCTAATTATGCAAATACATCAACCGTACCAATTTGTTATGTAATTTTTCCATCTTTCGAATGTATTTAGCTAAGATAGCGCTGTTATATATTAATAATAACAATTTTCTATGATGCTAAACGAGAATAGCATAAAAGGGTTCCTTTGAAATCTGTTTTGGGGGCAGATTAGAAGGGCTCCTTGAGTGCTGTCTCCCAGTTCGAGGACGAGGGTGTCATGCTGGACCTGAAGTAGAGTCAATTGTCTAATAATATAAATACATTACTCGTACCGATGTGTCTGGGCATTTTTTCTATATATATATATATATTTTATATATATATATACATATATATATATATATATATATATATATATATATATATATATATATATATATTATATTTATATAACTTTACATTAAAATTCTTAATCCGAGAAAATAGCTAGAGACTAAAATGAGTAAAATTTTAATCAGTTAATTGATGATGTAAGTGAAATGATGTAAGAAAACGTTAGAGACCTTAATAAGGTAGAAATATTTATATAATTTTAAACAATACAAAATCTTCTCTCCAATCACTGGTCAACAGTTTTTGAAAGGTTGTGTGCTTCTTAAATGAGATTAGTTAATATTTATGTATTTTCATACACTGAATCCAAATATCACCTTAAAATATGTTTATTCACTATAGATTTAAGGATACGCATCATGTAATATTTTATTATAACGTACAGTTGGTGTCATTATGTTTTAAACTCTAATCCATATCCACTCTCTGCCTTTTTGCTTGATGCTTATAATGGGCTGAAGAATCATCTCTTGCCAATGTCCAGCAATAGTCTGCAAGCATTGTTGTGCTCCATGTACCCTGGTACCGCCTTTTTATGGTTGAAATATCTATGTGGAACCTTTCACCATGTAAGTCACTAACTGTCCCACGTCGCTGAAAAAAAGTCTGAATTTGAGTCCAAAAGTGGATTTTAAGTGACATGTTACATCTCATGTTCTTGTAAGCCTTGATGAGGTTTTACACCAATTCTTCATAGTTTCGCTCCCCCTCTGTTTCCGAGAAATCCCTATAGGAGAAGAAGGTCACCACTTTATAAGGGTGTCGACAGGTTTATAGGTGGCTTGTTTATACGTGAATGGGGAACGGCTTATGGATGCTGAAAATGGATGGTAAAAGGTGGTTTATCAAATAGGAAAGTGGAGGTAAAAGTTACCCGGTTAGTGGGAGCTTGGTCGTTAGTCACAATAGTGAATATATTGAAGAGTCCTCGTTGCTATTGCGCATGACGGGTGATGAGGTCCTTTAGTAACTGGGCTTACTTTATACCTCCATCGAATTGTTTCTGACTTCTTAATAATTCTTCACGAGGGTTATGATTTAAGTTGGGTTGACAGAAGGTTTCCCGGTAATCGGGGTAAAGAAGGACTTCGAAAAGGACGTAGCAAAAAAAAATATAATTTTATTTTTCTACTGGCCTATTAAAGGGGCAAGCGCCACGTCACGAATACTTTGCTTTCAATAAGTAGGCTTTCTATTGTACGCGAAATATTGGGTTCAAATGCGACAGGACTTAGGCGATTTAAACGGGTTCAGTAACGCTACCGAGAGAGTAAACGGCGTTAAGGAATAATGATTCTCTTTCTCTGACGCTGGTTTTCCTTCTGACTTTCTGAAATAATATGTTTGACTATATATGTGTTCGTTTCCTAAGGGGCGTGACCTAGAGTGGTCCGTGGGGGCGGACCCCAGTGGTCTGGTTCGTTAATTTGCACCTCTTGGGCGGAGCTATCGAACATCTGTGTGTGTAAGATATACCTAAATATTTCCAATAGTTTTATCTTTATTATAGGAATCACTTGTTATAGATCTGTGTTAAAATTTTACTTGGTCAAAGTCTGTATTTGCTCACCTGCTTTATAGCCTCCCGGTTTCTGATCAATATTTGCCAGGACGCGACTGTTTGTTTATGCGTCACCTAGTATTGACTCAGGTGTCCCACCTGATATCTACTTTCCGCGTTCGTATTTTGTATGTTCCCGTGCGCGACTATACCGACTGCTTGCCTCATCTCCATTTATACAAATTAAAATATGTATTTTCATCTCCTTATTCTCACATTAAACATATTATTTCCGTTATTTACATGTAAGGGAATTTGTTAGGATTTAAGAAATCCACCGAGGGTCCATTTGTGGAGTTTCTCGCTGGGCCTATTAAATACTGTAATATAGTGCCAGGAACCTACCTCATATAACACGAGCACCACATTCCTTCGCCACCTACTTGAATGCTTCCCAAGCAGTTTTCTCCTCCCCATGAAGGGCTGATTCAAAATCACCATCTTTAAGAAGCTCTCGAATCTGAGGACCAATGAAAACTCCCTTTTAACTTAGCGTCGCTCAGTGAAGGGAATTTTGATGTTAAATACTTCCCTGACCAGATTTGTCCATAGCTTTTACAAAGTTTTTCATGAGCCCCAGTTTCATGTATAGTGGTTGTGCCATAATTTGGGGGGGTTCAGTGAGAGGTGGATGTCGAACATTTTTCATCCAAGGCTCCAATGACTGAGGTGGCCAGTCATTTGCACGGCTGTCCCATTCACACAGAAAGCAGCAGTACTTGGTGTATCCGCTCTGCAGGTCCATCACAACAGCAACAACCTTTAAGTCACCACAAAGCTGCCATTGATGTTCATCATATTTTATGCATTGTAACATATGTTTTATATTTTCAGAAGTTTCTTTCTTATGTAGTGCATAGCCCACAGAAAATGATGGTTCACTATTGCCGCTGTGCAGCGTAACACCTTTCAGACTCGTTTTTGATGAATCAATGAACAGCCTCCAGTTTTTGGGTTCGTATTCGATGCCAATTACTTCCACTAAACCATTAGTATTGTTGCAGGCCACTAAATCACCTTCCATTACGAAGAAATCCTTGAACTGCTGCTGACCGTCAGGAAGTTTCAAATTTTCACATCAGCTGCTAGGAGGCTCCACTGTTGAAGACGAGAGTCTAGCAGCTCTGCCTTTTCCTTGGGTAGTTACAAATCCATGGTAAGGTCATGGAGTTCCCTTTCTGTTATGAGATGTGGCTGAGAGAAGTGTGCTTCATCAAAATTTGGGTCACTCTCTAATCCTGCACTGTCATCTTTCTCTGCCTCCTCCTCAGCACTTTTTTGATCTGACTCGAAGGATACCGAAGTTGGTGCATCAGGAACAGGTAGACCTTCTCCATGTGGAACTCGGCAAATAGCTGATGGAATGTTTGGATATTCAATGGGCTCCTTTTTCTTCTTTGACAAGCCCTTTTGTACTTGAGGTATCATGCAGAAATAACAATTGTTGGTATGGTCTGTTGGCTCCAACCACGCCATTGACACAGAAAAAAGCATTCCTTTACTCTTCCTGTTCAACCATTGGCGAAAGTTAGTATAATAAGTGTTGTAGCATATGTGAGGAGCCCAGTTCTTATCCTGATCACCAATATTGCTTCCAAAATATAGGTGATATGTCTTTATAACTATAGCAGTTATACGGCGCTTTTGTGATGCAAAGGTCACTCCACCACAAATGTAGCAGAAGTTGTCTGCCTTATTCACACAAGTACGAGGCATCTGAAAAAAGAAACAATTAGAAGATAGGCAGAAAATGATTAATAAATTTATGATTTTAATACAGAGCATGACAGCTTAGCAGAAGTATTTCTATAATTCAATAGGAAAATAAAATTAATATAAAAGGCCTCACATGCATATCAATAATGAATATTTATTATAAGTTTAAAAAGTGTTTGACCTGGAAAATCATCTACCTTTCAGCTAAAAATGTAAACTTGCACAGCACAACCACCTTCTATGACTGCTGGAACAATACTAAAGGGCAGTGAGACTGTGAGTGTGGTAAAAAACACATTGCCGCAAGCCTGTTGTGACAAATAGGTGTATATTGAAAAGTAGAGCTAACAAACAATTTTAACCATGGTATTCATTATCGGCGACCTAAAATTAGTTGGAAATTGCTACTCTGATCACCTTCTGTAACTTAGTATTAACGTAGTTATTCATTTTGCGAAATTTGAATCTTTTCGCATCATTTGCATATTTCCTTCAACTTTTGGCCTACTTTTATCCTGATTAGTTAGCCACTAGCATGTAATGTTATATCTGCAGACGATCTGCGCGTGCGGAGTCAGAATGATTAGCAAAAACCATGCTTCGAAAAGTTTCGGATGGTTCGCGCATGGTTTAACCTCCCTAGTAAATAGTGTCAGCTTAAAAAGAATCCAGGCGGAGATTCGAACTTCCGACCCAGCGATTGCCGGGCAAGCGCACTAACCAATATACTAGCCGGGAGGTGTGCGGTGGTTGTTCTAAGTCGCAATACCAAATAATACGTGAAGTCTTTGAGGACGATATTCAGGCCTTAGAAATGTACAGGGCTCACGGTATTAAATGTCTTACAATCATGCATGAATTTTAAATTTAGCCAAAATCGAAAATTTGTTTACTGTAATATAATTGCAAAGGATTCGAAAGTGCGTTTGTGCGTTTAAGAGCACATGGCTGTCTAATGCCCACACTCGACCAAGTGCTAGCTTTTTGTTTAAAAACTGTTTTCTGGGCAAAACTTTGTTTTGGCGAGAAGCTGCGGAAAATATTGTTAGTGTTATGTTAGGTTAGGTAAGGTCAGGGCCGGCCCTATGTTTGCTGACGCTCAGGGCGAGCCGAGGTTCGGTGCCCTTTTTAAGTATAACTAGAAAACATTTACAAGGAAAAAGCTAAAAATATATAATAATTGTTTTTCTCAACCTGGAGTTTGCACAATATGAACAACAAGACTATCTAAAACATTTTCCCAGCAAATCTTTTCCTGGCACTTTTGATATTCATATTCTTTACAATACAGGGTTATACCGCAAAAACGGGCCACAACTTTTGATAGGCCTCATTTCTTAATTTTCTGAAAGGGTTGAATGAAAATTTGGTGATAGCTAGCTTATTGTGTTTAAAAACATGATATCAAAACATGAGACTCTTTGGACTTTTCTTCCTTTTTTTAGAGCACGTGTTCGGAATCACCTCCATTTCGCTCTGTGAATTTCTTGAGGCACAGCATAATTTTGTCCATGACTTCCTTACAAACAGACCGACTAATGGCTCTGATCTCCTCCCTGAAGGCTTCCTAGAGTTCCGTGATGGTCCTGGGTCTCCCTGCGTACACTCTGTGTTTAAGGTAGCCTCAAAGAAAGAAATCTGTAGGGGCTAAGGTCTGGGCTGTGAGGTGTCCACTCAAAATCAGTCTTGAGACTGATCACACGGCTACCAAAGTTCTCTTTCAGCCAATCACGGGACAGGTTTGAGGTGTGAGAGCTTGCTCCATCTTGCTGAAACCAGAAATCCCTCATAAGCGACGGGAACAGGGTCTGCAGCTCCCTCTTGAAGGTTTTAAGGACCTCAACATACCGCTCCTTGGGGACTGTCACTGTCGCGCCAGATTCCTCGAAGAAGAATGATCCGATGATGCCTCTGGCTGAGATTGCAGTTCATACTTTGCCCTTAGGGGAGTATAGGGGCTTGGTGGCTACCTCATTTGGTCTGGAGGTGCCTCAGAAGACATTTGTCTTCAAGTTTACCTTTCCATTAAAATGAAATTGAGCTTCATCTGAGGTTCATAGGAGAGGTAGGGGAATCACTGGACCCTTATTAGAGTTATTAGAAGAGGAAAATGAGGACTGCTCAGAATGAACAGCATCAATAAAGGCAGGTTTCAAGCGATCCAAAGAAACAGTATCCTGTTTGACGTCAAACTCCAGTACATAGAATTTCGGCTTCCTGGAGATGACGTAAAAGGGTGCGTCATAAAAAGGTTGCAATGAGGAGTGAGTAGAATCGCGACGGACAAAGACATGGGAACAAGTTGAAATCTCTTTCGGCACGAAAGGTCTCTGATTAGCAGGCACTGCAGGATCGGTAGGCTTAACCTCAGTCATTACCCGTACAATATCGTGTACATAAAAAGCAAGATTGAGGTGGGGAGGTAGAGATCGGTCAGAAGAAGAAAAGAATTGACCAGGAAGACGAAGTTATGGCGTAAACTAGTTCCCCTGCAGAGAAAGCCAAATCCTCTTTGAAGGACGAACGAATGCCCAAAGGAATCAAAGGTAGCTTGTGTACCCAAGTGATATTGGGATCGGTTGAGCGTAAGATTGCTTTGATGGTCCGATGCAGACGTTCTATCTTAGAGTTACTCTGGGGAGGATAGCTTGTAGTTCGAAGGCGAAAGGAGCCAAGAACTGACATGAGTGCATCCCATTGGTAGGATTCAAATAGGCTGCCACGATCAGTCATTATGATTGAGGGAACACCAAAACGAGAAACCCATGTGGAGACGAAGGTTCGCGTGACTGTGGAAGCTCTGATGTCCGAGATACGAACTGCCTCTGACCAACGAGTAAAACGATCGATGATGGTCAGAAGATAATTGCAACCACGAGACCAAGGAAGAGGACCTACTAGATCAACTTGAACGGCGTTAAAACGCGACTAAGGTAGAGGAAAAGAGACCAGAGGAGCTCTTGTGTAGCGATGGACTTTGGCGCGCTGGCATGGCAGGCATGAGCGAGCCCATTTTACCACGTCGGCATTCATACCTGGCTAAACGAAGCGTTGGGCAACAAGCTTGCGTGTGGCATTGACACAGGATGAGATAATAGAGTGAAAATTTGGTCGAAAATGTGACGACGGTAAGCGAGAGGAATGAGAGGACGAGGACAGTCAGATAATGAATAGTCAACCAGGATGCGCCTGGAAGGACTGTCCGGCAAATCGATCTCACGAATGACGAGTTGAGAAGAGTGACGCAGCGTTTGCGTGTCTTCATCTTGTTCCTGGGTAAGCACTATTGTCACATGATCGATGGGCAATGTGGGATAGTTGCCTGCCCGAATGTGAGAGAGCGCGTCTGATACCGTACTCTTCAAGTCAAGCGAAACCTGACCAAGGTGAGATAGATGCTCCTCTAAAGACGAAGATGCTATCAAGAGGTCGTCTATGTAGCAGAAAACGAAAGGAAGACCTCTCAGAACCTGATCCATAAAATGTTGGAAGGTCTGACCATTGATACGAAGACCATAAGACATCCTCTGTATAGTTTGACGTAGACACTTACCGGGAAACGAAAGTGTCGAGCTTAAATAAACTGGGGCAGCTCCTGGCGCTCAAACGTCAAAATAAATTTGGCAGTTGGAACTCGAGCAGAACCCACAGTTATAGTCACCTTGTGTACATGTTTAACGCGTACAAGCTTACTTTGAGGACGTGTAAGATCTTAGTCCCTTAAGTCATTCGATCGGACGACATCTTGGACAAAATTCAGGGTGAGACGATACGGTTACAGGAACTTAGAATATCGAAGACAGATTTCGGACAAAGATGTGTTGATAGCAAGATGAGAGTGAGCAACCAAAGAAGCTACATTTTTCTCATACGCGCGTAGAAAAAGGATCAATGATGAATTTCACCTCGAGCTTCGGCAAACGAAAGCGACGGAGACGCCCAACCTCAGAGTTTCATGAAAGAAAAATCCAGAATCAATGAAAAAACAAGCAAAGGTTAGGTTACCGTAAAAGCAAACAGATAAGAGAAATAAAAGTGGAAAGAAAGGGCAGTAAAAGGAAATAATAGGGAAAGGGAAAAAGAGTGTGTGACCAAAGTCTTGTTCGCAGCATCAGGAGAAGGTTTGAGCCCGTCTGGAACTGACCCCTGAAAACAGAAAAGGTCCCAGAGAGTGTATTTTTACGCACGCATTTGGCATCTGTCTTCAAAGGCATAAGTCAACGTAGTTGACTTAGTGCTAGTATACTTTAAAGTAAAACTAACCTAACCTACAACAAAGAGATTAAAATAAAACGGAAGAGGCCAGTCTTATCCAAAAAGTCATATAGACAACAAGCCTGTGTACACGAACCCGTCCCGAATACAAGGGACAAGCGATAGCGATCCCGATCGTCCCGATACCGGGACACGTAACATGCCCGAAGATCACCCAGACTGGGACATTCAACAGGAATGTGCCAAACAGTCTGGGGAGAACGCAGAGGGTGCAATAAAGTGCAGGTGAAAGCAAATTCAAATGGCAGTGCATCCAGCGAGTGTGCCCAATTGCACGCAACTTTAACCCTTTAGAGGGCACACCTAGAAATACTTGAGATATTAAAAAATCCTCTTAGGGTTATAAACTAGATGTATTTCTAAGACACTTTTACTCGTGAACATTCTTTGATTTGAGGCATTGATTGCCTGCAATGTTCTGTCAATGTAGTATCTCGTGCGGGCTACCCGCCCGGCTCACGGGGAACCATGTTAGTCCTGTCCGTGCTACTTCTCCCGGTATGGGGTATAAATAATTTACCATATAACTCTTTTTGTAATGTTATAACTGGCTTCAATTATGTTAATATTATATGTTATTTGCCATCAATAAATTTCATGAATATTTCTTAAAAATTAATGCTTGTTTAAAATAAAACGAAAGGAAAAATCCAATGTTTTACTTATCAAAAAGTATAAAAATACATGATTTTACATATCAACCCATGGAAAACCAACCAGAGGACATCAGTGGACATCCTTGGTAGAGTTCAGAGAAGCACGCCCAACACGGTTGACCCCCGCCGTCCCCACGTACCGGCAGCCTACCTTGTCCTTCAGATACTCCACGAGTTCGATGCTGGTGAAGTAGTTGTCGGCATATATAGCTGACTGAGAAGGTCGTCTCTTCAGATTCTTGGCCAACACAAGGACGGTCTTGGTGAAGACAAGCAGTTGTGACTCCTCCTGGGAGAGCTTGGCGTGGTGGCTGGTGAAGATAGTCTCTTCCTGGTACATGAGGATATCATGGATGAAGCCATCAATGCTTATAACCCCACTTGTCTGGCTTTGTCTGGATGTACTGTCTAAGGGTCCCCGCTCTGGTGCCCTTGTAGGATATCATGACTTCATCGATGGACAGCGTGGGGGTTGCTTTCACCTGAGGGAATTGCCTGGTCAGGAAAGCAAAGATGGGACTAATTTTGAAGAAGCAGTGAGTGGTGCCAGGGAGGTTCTCATTGTTGTTAAAGTGTAGAAGGGATCTGATCAGCCGGAACCGCTTAGAGGACATTACTTCGGCCACCTGCACCACCCTCGTGTATGTTCCCCAGTAGTCTTCAATTGAAGGCAAGATGGAGACCCCCCCCCTCCATGTACAGCACGATGCCGATGAACACCATGAGTTCATGCTTGTATATCTGGAAGGTGGTTTTGACGTTTTTCTGCCGGGCATAGAGGTTTGTTTTATAGTGTATGGTTATCAATGTGATTTATCTTTGGTTAATAAATCAGCCTAGATAGCGTTTCGAAAACCATAGCCATAAATTTTGTTTGATCAAAGATGTCTGCCGTTAGCTTTAGGCCTAATGCGACAGCGAAATAAATTTTGGAATAATGACTTGGGCGTTAAGAAAGACAATTACACAAATATAAATATATTCATAAATTCAACGAATGTACAGAGATAAGTAGGTTAGGTATATAATGTAAGATATTTTAACATATGATTTACAGTAGAAAAGATGCGAAGAGAATTGAAGTATATAACGTTAATATGGTGGAATAATATGTTGAATATATATATAGTAAATAATATATTAATTTAAAGTATATTTGATGTAGAGTAAATAATGTAGTAGTAATTTAAAGTATCTATAATGGACTGAATTGGAACTGCAATGAGAAGTAAAAATAATTAGGACTTACTCTCGTATGGTAGTTTGCAAAGAATGTGAGAGTGGAATTAACTCAGTATGATTTGTTTGGAGGTAAATGATAATTGTAGAAGGAATGGTTACTGACCTTTATACGAAGAAAGCAGCGAGTCGAATGGGCAGGATAGCGTGCTCTTTTGATCGAGCTGGGAACGTGTGTTCGTTAGTTTGTGTGTGAAATTTAAAAGATGTTGTTTGGAACAGTATACGTTAATTGAATTGACAAGAAAATAAATGAATTAATTAATTATTAAGTTTAACATAAATGATTTAATTTACAAAAGTTGAAGTAAATTAATTGAAAGATTAAATTGACAAAGTTAGAGTAAAATAAATGAATGATTAAATTAACAAAGTTAAAGTAAAATAATTAAATGATTAATTTGACAAGTTAAAGGAATGCATAATGAATTATTTAAATGACAAATGAATTAAATTGTATACATAATAAATGATATATATATATATATATATATATATATATATATATATATATATATATATATATATATATATATTTAAGTTTCCCAGGAGGTATTTATTATAGGAATGCCCAGAGGCATTGCTATAGTTTGGTATACGATATCCTCCAGGAGGGGCGTGGTGAAAATGTCCTGGAAGTAAGCGAAGGGTGACCTAAGAGCATGAGGGGCAGGGTGGGTAAAGTCAGGCAGTGGAGGGTAGCTGATGTCCTCTTTCTTCCATGTCCTTTGTGGCACATGTTTCTTAGCTCTCCTAGCCTTTTGGGGAGCCGGTCTAGTTGTTTCCTCTTTATCCCCACTGTCAATGGTGTTCTTCTCTGGCATTGGCTGTAGCCTGACCCTGGTGACAGCTCCTGTGGATGACAAAGATGTGGCCCTTTACATCACATAACTAGACTTGTCCCTTTAAAAATGGCAGCAAAACAATCACTGTAGCCATTTAAAGGCCACCCATTCAAATGATTCACAGCAAAACATGAGTGTTTGGGTTTTCTCTTCAAGTCTGTGGCTCACAAATTAAATGCCAATTACATCACATCACTTGGCATGCTAAACATGGCATCAAAACAAACACTCCTGCTCTTTAAAACATTAGTTTCATTGCTTACCTGAGATTGTGGGAATGAGATCATCGGGGAAGTTGAGGAGGAAGTCAGGGTCCAGGGTGTCGTAATCAAAGACCTCATCCAGGGCGTCATCCTCCACCTCCATGTCGCTGTCGGAACAGGTGGGGGGAATCAGGAAGTGTGTGTGGGTGTCCTCTTCCCTCTGAGCCTGCTGCCTAGTCATCCTGGCCCCAGAGTAGAATGCCGAAGGCTGAAATGAGGAAGCATGGCATTAGTTAGCGCCATATTTATCTAAAAACACAATAATAATGCACCATAACCTTTATTAAAAGTAAATATAATGCAGGTAATCACAGAAAACACCAGTATTTTCAGGCCATATGGCACATGGGTCTCACACACAACCTAGATAAATGTTCCACATTACCATAAGTTCGTTTCCCTATAAACAAATCACCATACATTTCGTTAAATAAAATGCCTATAGCGGGCAGAAAGTCCCGTGCGGGACTAATATGGTTTCCCGTAGACCGGGCACAGTATCCCGTACGAAACTGATATGGTTCCCCGTGAACCGGGAAAAAGTCCCGCGCGGGACACCCTCTTATTTCACCATCATTTTTCACCAATTTATTTTCACATTTCACACTTCACGCTCATATCACATTATAACACATTTATCTGGCTATGTGCTATTAGATTTATATGCACCTACCTCCATTATTGCGTACGTGGGCGGCGCCTGTGTCGGAGTAATTCGAGGAAGATCTGGCTAGTACGGCGTCTGAACAGAGAATGCTTGCTTCTACATGCGCTGGCCAAGCTGTTGCATGTGGCTAGCAAGCTCTGATTGGTGCAGAACAATAGCCAAGGAGTTCCCTCATTGGCTGAAACAAACCCAAGCCATCTACGCCATCAAAGTATTTCACCACGTTTCGTCAAAAACGTGGTATTAAGTATCCCACGCTGGCTACCTGCCCGCTAAAGGGTTAAGTTCCCTTCGACCGTCTCCCATCTTCTTTGCTAAGCAGCCCGGAGAGATTCCCGTATTCCTGCCATGTAATCGATGTGAGTAAAAGCGAAACGCTGGTCTGATCGCACAGTGCTCGCAGATTCCTTTTCACCCTCATCAGTGGACTCATTCTCCATAATTCCCACATTTCCAGAAACCCAGCATAATATAATCTCGAAATAAATGGATGCTGCGAAGCAAAGGGTGTGGATATTCCACCGCCCAAGAACACTTTGTAAGTCGCAAAAAATCACAATCTGGTCTTCGAAGCGGTGACGGCGCGTCAACTCCCTTACCAAGCAGTGTATTGAAACCAGCTCCCCCGTGAAGAGCCCTCCACTGACTCTGAGCCATCCTTATACAAAGGTATGGATCCAGCCTGACATTAAGTGTGCTCCAACGCAATACCCCCGGCACTGTGGAAGCTTTGGGAGCATAGGCGTGGCGACAAATTATTAAAGGTTGTACTGGCCAAGGTGGCGTATTTGGCAGAACCAGAGGCGTCACAGGCCCGAGAGCTACACCGAATGCCATAGGCACCGTCTAGATCTGCTGCAGATGCGGTGAGAGCCGTTAGTCAATTAAGGAGGCGCCGGGCTTACGTATACAGGCGAATAGGACACTGTGCAAGGCGCAAAGTGAGTGGCACATCCCCAGCATCAAATAGGCTTTCAAGGGGAAAGTTGGGAAGATACTGGTAGCCAGGCGGTGACCGGTGTTGATCGAGTCCACTTTCATCAATACACTCTCGGCCTCAGATGCATAAAACTTGCATCCGTAGTCAATCTTCGAAGCAACAAAGAATTTATAGATAAGTAAGGCAGTAGCTCTATCAATATCCCAGGCGGTGAACGGCAAGGAACGAATAATGTCCATATCACGGGTACAAAAGACCGTAAGGCTACAAATATGAGCCTACCAGGTGAGGCGTCGGGCGAAAACAAGACCAAGGAAACGGTGGAAATCTTCCCCTTACTGGCTAAGCTAATTTAGGAACAAGTCCGGCTTGGGATTGAGCCAAGGATGGTGGCAGTGAAACCAAAAACATTTGCGTTTCGGCAAAGATGTGGTTCAATGTGTGTTGGGGTTGACGCTCCAGGGTTGCCATCTGGGCCGCACCAAAAGAGATTGAAAAGTAGCCCATGTACAACGTAGCTAATTTTGGAACAAGTCCGGCTTGGGATTGAGGCAAGGATGATGGCAGGGAAACCAAAACATTTGCGTTTCGGCAAAGATGTGGTTCAATGTGTGTTGGGGTCGACGCTCCAGGGTTACCATCTGGGCCGCACCAAAAGAGATCGAAAATTAGTCCATGTACAACGCAGTGAGAACATCTTCCGGCAGCACTGATGTGATTCGCTTGATGCTTAGGTGAAAGACAGTGACACTGAGAACACTTCCCTGCGAGACACCCTCTTCCATCCCCATTTGGCGAGAGAAGGCTTCCCAACACCACCCGTACCCTAAACGTATGGACAGTTTCTATGGTACCGTATTGTCATGCGGTATCATAGGCCTTCTCCAAATCGAAAGCATCGTGGCGCAGTGCTGTCTACAAAGGAAGGCCTGTCAGACGGCATTTTCTTGTCGGAGCAGACCTTCCTAAATGGAATGGAACAAGCGGAAGCTGCATGTCCAGGAAAAAGGCTAGTCTAACATTTATTAATTTCTCCAGAACTTGCACAGGCAGAAGTTTAGAGAGATAGTGCAGAAACCGGCCGGGTAGAGTGATCTCTTTCCGGCTTGTGAAATGCGAACATAGAAGCCATTCACCAGGAATATGCGAGGATAACCTCTGTCTAAATCCTTTTAAGCAAGTATAAGAGAATGGCCATGCCTCGCTCACCTAGGTGTCGAAGTATGGAATACGGGACATCGCCAGGAACAGGCACGAAGCGAGAGCAGATCACAAGTGACTCAAAGTAAACCTGTCTTTGAAGGGTCATTAAAGTCCAGTCGGCAGCCTTCAGCGACATCACGATGTACATTGGATTGTGGCGGAGCAGCATCCTAAGTCATGAACGTAGCGAGAGAGGTCACGAAGGACGCCGCCTTGGACGCAGGGTCCGAGATTGCGGTCACATTGTCCTGGAGAACGGGACGGACGGTCCTGCATGAACTTGCCCCGAATCCTTTTGACTCGCTTCCGCACCTCTGCTAGAGGGGGCTTCCTGTTAAGTGAAATCAAGCATGCCCCCCTAGGAAAGGGCTTTAACCTGTGAAGTGTTCTCGGTTACTTCTCACCACATTTACGATCGATTAATATAATTATTAGGCGATTATAAACTCATTCCGGTAACAATGCTCTGGATTGTTCCTATTTATTCCAAAATTATTTGAGATATCCGGATTTCGTAAATATTAGGGTACACAGAAAATAGTTTCATGTCTGTAACTCTACCCGCTTCTCCTCAATTAAAATTTAACAAAAGTGTTCATTTTGCTCTGAAAATGTTTTTATTTGACAATTAAATGCCTTTCTGTAAGTATAGTTAAATTAATTTTCAATTTCTTTTTATAATAAGCTTAGTTTTCACTAGGGGGGGGGGGTTAGCTACAAAAAAAACATGGTGCCGTCAGATTTTAACTTGGACATAAACAACGAAGTTATGCGCGCTGAACGAAACATAAAAACATGAGTTCTAATTCATTTTTGCTCGGAAAAAACACCAGTCGCCGCGGAGAAGCTAATCTTAAGGATTACCAGAACTTTAACTTAAGTTTTAGTTGCGAGTGACTCTACATCTCACTATATCGGTTGGTCGGTCCCCGTTTATCTTTTTTTGTTTTTGTAATAACATCATAACTATTCGGCCGATTCTAACAAAATTCGAAAACCTTATGTCGTTTTACATTCTCTTTCGAATGCTATAATTGACAAATTGACAAAGTTCTCCCAAGGTTAGTCTGTGAATTATTATGTTTTGGTAATAACATCATAACTATCCTGCGAGTACTCTGCTAGACTAGTCTAGGCTATAATATGCTATAATCTGCTAGGCCAGCCTAGAATAGGCTATACTACGCTAGGTTACTATAGGCTAGGCTATGCTATGCTATGCTAAGCTATGCTAAGATATAATGTACAAGGGTAATATATACTATGCTAATTTAGGCTATAAAATGCTATGCTAGGATAGCATATAGTAATTATATTAGGCTAGACAATACTAACCTATGCTTGACTAGGGTATAATAGGATAGTATAGGCTATACTTGTCTGGGATAGTTAATGCTAGGCTAGGTTATACTATGGTAGGTTATGTTAAGCTATACCAGGCTAGATAGGGCTATACTATGCTATGCTAGGGTAGGCTAAAGTATACTAGGCTTGGGAGGGCTATGCTAGGTAATACTGTGTTAGGCTACGATAGGCTAGCTAACCAAGTCTATAGTAGGCTAAGCTATGCAAGATTATTCTAGTCTAGGGTATGGTATCCTCCACTAGTCTAGGATATACTAGGCTAGGCTATAATATGATACGCTTGGCTATATTATGTTAGGTGTGGTCATAAATCAGAATAAGTGAAGGCACGCGACTCTTTGGTCAGCAGACCTTGTTTAACCCCTTTCACGAACTTACAAATGATATTAAGGTACGAATTCTATTTAGAGAGAGTTAGGACAATAGATGAATAATTGGATTGCTTTGAGATAATTGATACTTAATTTGAATAAAACTTAGGTGATTTAATAAGAGCCACTATTGGTAGGGATTGGAGGTAGTTAGAACTAGGATGAATTGAGTGACTGAGTTAATGAGATAATGGTAATTTGCATTTTGACAGTAATGGAAATTTGGTGGTAATAAAATTAGGAATAGAATTCAACATTAATAGAGTATATACAAACAACTAAAGTGGTCAGCAAATGAATACAAATATTAAATAAGGTACTATATACGGCATAATTAACACATAATTTTATGCATAATTGAAAAGACCAGAAGTAATGGAGATGTCCGGGCAAGAGTGAGATATGCACCTTCCGAAATGCTAGCGGGAAGTGTTTTATAAAGTTTTTAAAATGAAATGTCGAAATTGATCACCAAAATGTGATTCATTGGTTGATATTAAATTAAGACATTAAAAGAGGTGTAATCCGCACAATGTAATACTTTATTACATATTAAGGATAGCATTCTTTTTAACACAAGAACGATTTTTAAATTTTCAAAGACGTTTTTAATTCTTAAAAATATGTAAATCCGTTATTTTCACCTTCCGGAACATAATGATAACGTAGTTATTTATTTTTCAAAAATATGTTATTATTTTGGTAAATTTGAATCTTTCTGCGCCATTTGAAGTCTTTCTTTCAACTTTTAGCTTACTCTTTGCCTGACCCTGTAGTTAGCCAATAGCATGCTATGTTATATCCGCAGACAATCTGCGAGTGCGTATTCTGACTGATTAGCCAATAACATGTTTCGTAATATTTCGGACGGTATTTGTATCGTCAGTTTAATTGTTACAATGGCGTGTGGCGCTTGTTCTAAGTCACAATACCAAATAATACATGATGTCTTTGAGGACGATATTCAGGCCTTAGAAATATATAGGGCTCACAGTATAATCCCACGAGTTATTAAATGCCTCATACTGGAATTGTAAATTTAGCCAATATCGAAATTTCTTATCAAAAGGCCGTAAAACCACATACAAATTTTCGGTTAATGCGTTTAACGGCAGGTGGCTTCTAATGCCCGCATTCGATGAAGTGCTAGCCTTTTGTTTATAAACTGTTTTTTGCGCAAGAGTTTATTTCAGCGAGAAGCAGAGGAAAATATCGTTATGTTTAGGTTAGGTTATGTAAAGTAAGATAAGGTAAGGTAAGGTAAGGTAAGGTATGGTAAAGTAAGGAAGGTAAGGTAAGGTAAGGTATGGTATGGTATGGTAAGGTATGGTATGGTATGGTATGGTAAGGTAAGGTAAGGTAAGGTAAGGTAATTCTGGTTCTGAATCTTTTAAATGAATTTGAAAATGTGTTTTTCTTATGTAGCTTATGTGTAATTTTCAGATCTGAAACTCATTTTAGCTGGAAATCCATACTTTTCCAATTATGGAACTGCAGTCCATTATGGGTAAAGTATTCATTTCCTGGAAAAACGAGTGTCAGATCTGAAAAGTACAAATAAAACTGCATAAGAAAAACACATTTTTAAATTCATTAGAGAATCTTTACCCATAATAATATTGAGACGCCATACCAATTTGTTTTAAATTCATTGATTTTCACTTTAACATAACTATAATTATTTTTATATATACATTCTCTATATATTTATATATAGCAGATAACTTTCTATAATACGAGGTAAAATCACTAGAGTTTAATAAGCATAAAAAGTTTGATAATAATGGCCTCGACAACAGATACGGTTCCAGGACGCCCCCTTTTAACCAGCTAGGAAGATAATCTTCTGTGTGGACTATTCGAATTTAGCGACATGGGGTAAATTAGTATCAGTGACGGCCTTCCACTTGGGCTAGGCCGATCAACAATAGTTGGAGAGCGCCCCCAACACCGAAGAGCAAAACGTGTAATCAAAATAAGTCTGTCCGATAGAAGGGAGAAGAGATTAACTAGGAAAGGGACGACAGGGCAAAAAATAGGGCTGGCCAAAGACCCCAAATAAAAAGCTTACCTTAACTTTGACAATTTGTCCCCATGCCTGAGGACATCCTGGCTAGATGTCCTCTTCCTGACCTATCGGGCCAAAAGTGGTTCCCTTCACCCACTTCCCTTTTGTTGCAGGAGCCATCGTCACCAGCAGTAGAGCCTACCGACACTCAGCCACGGACTGATGCCAGTCGTGGGAGGGGGGGGGGTCAGAACGGATGTCAGACGCCCAGCCTGACCTCGCTCGCGAAAGTCTCTCGCCTATATCGAGTGGCACTGCCAATCCCTCGGCCCGCGTATCTTTTCAGCCAAAAGGCACTGTTACGCGTTCTAGACACCTTGTTAGGAGACCTCGCTGGTATCAGGACTTGTAATCATTGTGTATTGTATAATTTTTTTCCTGGGAGGGTGAGTAATGTAGGGTTCTCCACCCCTTCATGTTTATAAAAATTCCCTCCCAAAAAAACAATGGCAGCATTTTCATTTTTCCCAAGCGCGCTTACACCCACGTTTCTTACTCACTTGATTCCTGTGCTCATCGAGAAAGGTCAGTTAAAAATTTAAGTGTTTTCTTAGTTTGTTGCCTCCCTTTGTATCAAACTCAAATTAATTATGATGTCTTTCATTTCCAGACCCATTAATCACGCTAACCATCAGTTCCAATTAATAACAATCATTATTAACCATCAATTCCCAATAATTTCAAATATATTTACTCCTAAATAATTATTTATCAATCAACAAAATTTCTAATTATTGTAATAACAAACAGTCGTAATCGAATGTAATATTTCTTTGTTTTACTTTGCTGCTAAAAATGTTGGGTAGCTTTGTACTTACTAGAGCTAAATGGCCTCAGTAGGCACCGAACTAACCTTGTAGGTAAATAAATAATGACTATCTTAGCACTGCCTTCCGTGAGAGGCACTATAGCGTACGAGAAGTGCAGGCGAGCGGCTTAAAAGCTTCGTTTGAATGAGTCTTTTTTGAGACTCAGGATGGCGGAGTGTATTCGCCGCTGGCTAACAGTGGTCCAGCGACGCGGTAAGCTGTTCGCAACTTGCCTACGCTATTATTTTTTCTTTGCCCCCTTTTCCTACTCCCCTCTATCTACAATGGTGCCCAGACCCAGGAGGGGGAGCGTTAGTCCTTGGATAACATTTCTAAACGGGCTCTCTTCATTTCTTCAAAATACGCTCCACTTCTAGGAGGGGGGGTTGTATAGCGTACGAGAAGTTCAGGCGAGCGGCTTAAAAGCTTCGTTTAAATGAGTCTTTTGTGAGATTCAGGATGGTGGATTGGATTCGCCGCTGGCTAACAGTGGTCCAACGACGCGGGAAGCTGTTCGCAAGTCGCCTACGCTATTATTTTTTCTTTGCCCCCTTTTCCTACTCCCCTCTATCTACAGAACTTCGCTGTCCAAAACAGAAATTGACCAGGAAAAAAAGAAAAAAAGACGTGCGTCACAAAAGAACAGTCACTCTTCATGTTTGGTGCCAACCTGCGTAAGACTCTAAATTGGGTTATCAGCAATACCCTGTAAGCGAGGGCCATTTTATACTGAGTAGCACAAGAGCAATCAAAAGGACGAACCATGTAGTGCCCCCGATGCTATCTACAGAATTTTGTTTTTAGTGACCTACACGGATGCGGGTCAGCATCACTCTTTTATGACAGGAGCCGTATACAGTTCAATTCGGCGAGGGGTATAGTTTGCCAGACAGCCAGTTATTATGAATTAAGGATCTTCTCCTTATGTGGAAAAAGATTGTTAAAGGGTAGGTGGCGCTGGCGTGCTGAAGCGGAAGCTGACCGGGCAGCTGTTTCGTTGCCAGTCACTAAAACGTGGCAGGGCACCAAACAGAAGGAAACAACCTTACCGAAATATAGATGAAGCTCGTGTAATAGCTATTGGACCTCATGGATCATAAGGTGTGTGAGAGAATAGTGGCAAAGGTCAGACAAAGATCGCAAAGCGGGAATCTGTGGATAAAACGAATTGGGTGGAAGGAAGTAGGCAGTGATACGGGCTCTTCTCGAATGGCGTACAGCTCTACCGAGTATGAAAAACAGCCGAATTGCATCACACGAGCTGTAGAAGGAGCGGTAGCCATCTCAAAGATGGCCGTGGTCTGAGCCTCGGTGGTTACATGAGTCAGTAACTTTCTTCTAGAACCCAAGCCTATTTTAGGGACTTTCCAGGTGGTAAGTGTTGCAGAGTCATCATCCACGAATGTATATCCGTTCAAGAGATCTGACAAATAGGGATAGAGGGAACGATATTACGGAGAGGGAGTGGTGGCACCATCACTGCAAGGTTCCAGTGATCCTTAGTGGAGGAGGCAGCAGACACCAAACAGATCATTGAGGGCCTGGGCATACGACCGAATGTTTTTTGAAAACAAGAAGGCATACCAAATTGCTAAAGGAAGGACAACACAGACCGCACAAATACTAGCCACTTGAAATGAGCAAAAAGCACATGAGTCCAGAACAAGACCTTGGTTAAAATTGGGCCAAGGCGACGCTAATTTTTCTTAAGTACCAATCTTCACCAATCAGACCGGAGAGTTGCCCTGATTCTTGGAATATCGTCGATGTGAGGAAGAACAAAACGCTGGTCCGGTCGTCCACTTCTCGCGTAATCTTTCGCACCTTCATTTCCCGCAATTCCCACATGTCTAGGAAGCAAGCAGAAGATAATTAAAACTAGACATGCACCCGGATCGCGGCAATCGTGGCGTCGCGGATACCACGAAATAGGCTGTGTGGAGATTCTAATGCTACGAGAGCACACAGCTGAGTCACTAAACATCACAAGCGGGTCTTTGAACCTGGCACGACGTGTTATCTCCCGTAGCGAGCGGTGTTTTGCAAACAGCTCGGCCGCGAAGACAGATGCTGCGCCTGGGAGAGCCTCGTTGATTTCAAACAGAAGAGAACTACGCCGAGCTCTCTTAGGAGTTTCTTAGGCATAAGCCCAAAAGGTTAGGGGTATGAGTGGCGTCTTTCGGCGGCAGACCGGTGTGGTGTATCTAGTCCACCTTCCGAAATACCTGATGGGCTACGGATTCGTATAACTCACGTCTGTATTCAAGCTTTCGAAGTTTGCGAATATAAGCCTCCCAGTTAAGGCATGAGTCAAAAAGGAGACCAAGGAAACGATGCTAATCCACCACTTCCTTGCGAATCAAGTCGGATAGAGCTGTGGATGGCGGCATAAAACGAACGTAAAACAAAACTTGAGATGCGGTTCAATGCTTGTTCGGGTCGAAGCTCTAGGGTTGGTATCTTGTCCGCCCCAAAAGACATCGAAACGTCATCCACGTAGAGCTTAGCGTAAAGATCTTCCGTCACACTGAGATGATACTTTTGATGCTCAAGAAAGAGTGTGATACCGAGGATACTTCCCTGCAGAACGCCTCCTTCTGCTCCATTGGGCCGTAGAAGGCCTTCACCCTTTACGCGGAATAGACGATCTCGATGAAAATCACAAATAAAGTTTGGTAGGCATCCCCTCGCCCAATCGGGTACAGAGGTCTATAATACAGTAGTACCATACGGTATCATAGGCCTTATTCAGATCAAAACACACCATGACGCAGTCCGATCTACGAATGAAAGCTTAGCAGACGTCATTTTGAAGTCGGAGCATAACATCCGATGTAGCGTAGAACTTGCAGAAGCCTCAATGTGTAGAAGACAGGAAGCATCCGCTGTCCAGGAAAAAGGATAATCTAACATTTACTAATCTCTCCATCAACTTGGAAACGCAATAGTGATACTAACCATCACGCTTCGACTCAGGGAGCCTGTCACGATCGAACGAGATGAAGAGAGAATATGGAGGTTCCTTGAGATCTACCTTTACACTCATCATACGTTCGACCTTGAACGCGCCTTGCTCACCCATTTCTTCGGTGATGTCTTCTAAGGAGAGTACACGAGTTCCTTTCCCATAAAATTCGTGAAAGGATAGGTTTATGTAGAGTGCGGCATCATTCACCCTGGGAAACCATCAAATTTCCTAAGGGCACCAATCATGGATGTTTCGAAAAGCTCGCTTATCTCTACACCTTTTCTTTTTTCAAAGTATACTCCCAGAGGCAATGGGCTACTCTTGGCGATGCGGCGACCTCTGGTGCTCCGAACAAGATTTTTATTACATCCTTCCCAATTATTTTCTTTTACTCCCCTTTATCCCCACCTGGAAAAACAATATTAAAGTCTGCCAGAACATCAACCTCCAAGGAACACTAATACCACCTAGGGAGCGCAGATTTGCATTCCTTAACCACGTAGAAAAACAGGCAGCCTCTTCGGCCACTAAAGATGCTGTGGTGATTTCGTATCCATTCATCCTGATGCAACCGAATCGAGAGTTGCAATAGCACCGGGTCCTTGTAAGCCTCCGTGGTGGGGAGTTCTGAGGGAGAATGTCAAGTCAATTTTGTTGTTATGGTTCATCTTAAACAGAAATATTACCCTTCTCGTAAGGGTTCTTGTGCCAAAACGTTGTTCAGTTCCGCTTTCCCTCGCTCGATGGATTCATATGCCAACGATGTGGACCCAGATTTAGAATATCCACGCTCTTTGGTCTTGAGTTCCTCATCTGAAACCCCGTTTGCAAAATAGACGTGTTTGACGTCGATGAATCGTTGAGTGTCCCGCTTTAGTGAACCCAGATAGATGTGGTTAAGAGGTAGTGGTGCTATTATGGTTGAGGCGTCACTCCACTCGCAACGCAACATTGTTCGAAATCCTTCTTCGATTTTCGAAGTTCCCATAACTGTTTCATCTCACCCTCGTCTGAATTTTGTCAAAGGTGTCGTCCATTTGAATGAATTGAGGGATTATGATCTACCCGTCTCCAGAGTAAGCTTTTTGCCCAAAGCGTCACACATATACACAGGGTGACTAAAACTGCGGGATCTGCTAGAGTCCCAACTACCAATTTAATTTTGATGTTTGAACGGCAGGAACTGTCCGTTTATTAAAGTTAAATACCTTCGTGTCTCGGTAAGCCCTTACGTCGAACTACTCAGACGTTGCCTGAACTGCAAACAATTTTGACATGTTAGTCGTAGCTGTTGGCACCACGTTCCTGTGTTAATTACGGTTCTGATTACCATATCCCCGAATATGCCAGAGCACCGCGCTGAGTCGAAAACCTGCCCAATCTTTTTATACGAAAAAAGAGGTCATAGATTTGCGCCAACGTGCTCGAGCACTTTGATAGCCACAAGAGCCTATCAAAAGTCATCCACATCCGTCAAAACCCTCCCACAAACTGCATCCAGAGGATTGTGTTTGATTATGTATCTACAATATACAATTTAAACCATCTACAGGAATGCGTCGAAAACAAAGCATCACCATCAAGGCTCGTCAAAATCCAAATCACCCATAATATAAAATAAAAAAACTGCATCCACAGGAATCAATCCAGGATACCCCCCCCCCCCCAAAGTTAACATTCCCTCTGCATATTTTCATCCATTTTTGCGTTTGAAAACATTTAATTTTCGACTGGCTAACTAACTGCCTCTGTTGGTGAAAAAATCATTTCTAACGCCTGCTCAACATCCTAACCATGATCCGATGGTATTCCAACATCTCCAACTGCAGTTGTTGATCAACCTTACATTCTGACATAGAAAGCGTCTTCAGCCTACGATTCTGGGTATAGCATCTGAAAGTTTCTCCTCGACCTACCGCCTCCACCGAGCTATATGTCCGTTAGAGTCAGGTGCCTTTGCTGTTTCCTCGCCCCCCCTCCCCCACACCTCCTTCCAGGATCTCTTCCTCAGGCTACAATATCCTCTTCGAAATATGCCCCCCCCCCCCCCTCAATCTTTGGGACACACTTCAAACTCAACCTCAGCCACAAGGAAGAAAAAGATTATGTGGGACGGTTAGATACCCAGCAAGATCTTTCATTTACAATGGAATTGCCAGATGTTCTTCCCAAGTGGGAAGAACTTAAGGTTTTTTTAGTTACCTTACATCCCGCTGTAGTTTGTCTTTAGAAGAAACTGGGTAATCGCCCTTTGCCGGCGGGACCTTGTTTTCGCATTTTAACTCTGTTGTTCCTGCCTAGAGCTAATTTCATGGTGGGGTATAAGTTAGGGTTTCGTCATCCCTCCACACTACCCTCCAAGCTGTTGCCGTGAGGGATCTTCTTACAAGGCTATTTACTGTTTGTTTCATTACCTTATAGCACGTCCAAGGTCACTAGTTATGGCAAGATATTTTTGTGTATGGTCGCCGGTTATAGGCTGGTAGTTGGCCTATCAGTTATTGGTTACCAATTTAGCAGTGGAGGTCGACTCGGCCGTTTCCCATCTAAGTACTAACCTTTCCCAATGTTGCTTAACTTCGACGTAGAGGTATTCGGGTATTCGGTTAACGGGCGCTGACATTGGGCTGACTCCAATTTTGGGGGGGATTATCCTCTCGCTTGGTTTTAGTGAAGTAGGCTGGGTAAGAGGACCGGCTTGATTACCCTCATGAAAAGGAATCTCGGAGGGCGGTTCAAGGAATCTTTATTGGGCGGAGGACTCGGTAGGCTTAGGCACAAAGAATTTGATTGAACTTTTGTCGGATATTTGAGGCAGGCCTATAGGGGTAAAGGTGTGACCTGTTTATAAGTAAACGTGGTGATCAAATTTGTTGGTAAGGAAGGCTAAGGTGGTGGCACTGTAGAATTTAATCTAACTCCAAATGTCCGTTTTGTTATCCACTTGTCGGCTGGGTTACGGTAACCGGATTGACTACTTGGCGGAAGGATAGAATCGCGTGGGAGGGGGGAGGGGCGTATTTTTGTTGGCTTATAATCTTGGCTTAAGGCTAATTCAGTTTGGGCAAGTGAAATCGCAGTGGGACTGTCTGACTCTTGGTGGTTGAATTAATTGTGTTCCTAATAATACTGACTACCAATTACTGATTACTGACTTGTTGTATGTTTAGCAGGTCTATTTATTCTATCGCAAATTTAGGGGCGTGGCTCCGCTTGTCCATCCCGAGCGCTGGGTGGAGCTTATCTGATCAGAGGGTATTTGCGCGTATTCTCAGTTCCAACCGCTGGACGTTGCTTACTCGTTCAGAGTGTGCGTGCATGTTCAGCGTAGGCACGTGTGCACCGAGAGAGTATTTGAATTTGGAAACCTGAACTGGCTTTATCAAGCCACCATCCGTAGCAAGATTGATTTCGTCTTTCACGGGTTCACGTTAAAGCTGGTGGGTGAGGCTCCTTCTCTTGTCAGATTCCCTTCCATGTATGCACAGCTGTTTCCACTGTCTTTGTTATCTCTGCTGCCAGACCGTCGGCTCGCATCTGTTTTCTAATGTGTGTATGTTTGTATATTCGTGTTGGAAAACAATGATTTCACTTGCATTTATTACAAAATATTCTGCTTTGTATTGATGCATAGATTATTAAATTGCGATTTAACATTATTTACAAGTATTTTATTTGTTTTACATTGATTAACTTTTACAAGATGGCATATTAATTCAATGATCGGTTTGTGTGCCCAATTTCAAGATTTCATAGGGCCAACGTCAATTTATGTGGTTCCTTGTTGGCTCTATTTCATTAATCTTATATAGTCATATGTACAAAAAATATATATTTTGAGGCGTGCGAACAATTTACCTCCCTTTGATTATAGGAAGCCATTTGAATTAAACTTATTTTACAATGAATGATTTCTCAAAAATAACTGAATGGCGATCTTTAGAAAATGATACCCGTCTCCCTAACCTTGCAAAAACGTTTGGATTTTTGTCGTTCTTTCCTGTGCCTGGAGAGGTTTCTCTTCTATTATCCTTGACGTTACTGTTCCTCGCTCCATTTTTTTTCTCATGACGCGAAGTATCAAAGGTCTTTTTCCTATTTCTTGCATGAGTCACTGAGTGTCACTGATCGTTCAGTGCATTACCATTATACGAAGGTGGAAGTTTCGCCGGTACACCATGGTGCGGAGACGATGGAAACCAACGGAGGCTGATTATTCCTTGAACAACTGGGACTCGAATTGTCTGTCGGTTACCAGGTATAATAGGACTCCAAATCTTGAAATCCATCCACCCAAGAAGGCCAAGGCAACCGTTGTAGCACTCAATTGGTAATTTCTCGATCTATCTTGTAGCCCGCTCAATGCATAATATGAGATATTGGTCATGCGACTGGTAGGGTTGCCCAGGAAACGTGGTAGGGCCGACGATGTCAATGTTCACGGTATTGAATTTGACTATGGTATATTAATGGGCAAAGTTGGACATTTCGTGTAGCAATCGATCTTGGAGGAGTGACATGAGAGGCACTCCTGTGCCCGGGAGCGAATCTTCCTATCCATATTAGGCCAAAAATATCTAGACTTAATTAGACGGAGTGATGCATTAATTCCAGGGTGGAACAAATTGTGCAATTGTTTGAAGATAGTCCTCCTGCATAGCGTAGGGACAAACGGTCGTGGGTATCTTGATGTGACTTCACATCATAGTTGATCTTCTCTCGCAAAAGGGAAAGATTATAATCGTGACTGTAATTGTTCTGTTTCTTGATTGTTATTTTGTGCTGCGGCCAGGGCTTGGGGGTTAAAAGAGTTAATTTGGACCGAATTGACGTTCCGTAATAAGCAGTCACCAACGACGTTGTCTTGACCACGCACGTATGTGATGTCGCTGATGTACTCTAATATTCCCGCCCAGGGGGCGTTGTTGCCTGACCGTTTGGGCACACAATGGTGAAGAGAAAGACGACACTAACTGCTTGTCGTCTGTGCACAATGTAACATGGCGACCCTCAATAATGTGCAATATACGCTGCTAGGAGTTCCCTGTCGTATGTGGAGTATGCTTGCTGCGTCTTGTTTAATTTGCTTGAGGAAAAATGCCACTGGTTACGGTGATCCATTTACCATCTGAAGAAGGGCAGCACCTGGCGCGGATTGGGAGCAGTCCGTCACCAATTGATATAGTGAGTCATAGGGCAGCGACTAACAGAGCTTGGCAGATTTAATTAAAGATAATCTAGTATTGTTGAATGCTTCTCGCGAAGCATCCTTCCATTTGAGCTCAAGATCCTTGGGTTGCAGACGTGCGAGCCCAATCAGCGAGGCTGTAATCGCAGCAAAATTTGGAATCATTCTCTTATAGTAGCCTAACGTGCCCAAATTTCGTCGCAGTTCCTTGTAGTCTTTTGGTAATAGCATGTCCCAAATCTCATTAATTTTCTTAGCGGGTGGACAAATTCCCATAGCCGAAGTATGGTGTCCTAGAAAGTCAATCTCTTCTTTCGCGACCTGGCAATTTTCCAGGGATACTCGTAAATTGTTCTCGACTAGGATTTTGAATACTTGATCTAAATGATACAAATGGTCGTCGAAATTGTCCTAAAATATCAGGATGTCGTCTATATATACAAAAACAAACTATAATCCCCGAAACAAGTTATCCATGTGACGCTGCAAGGTGCAACTTACATTCCTGAGGCCAAAGGGTAGTTTTATATACTCCTATAACCCAAATAGAGTTACCAATGCAGTTTTCTTTGTCTGCCGGGTTCATTGGGATATATATGATGGTAAGAACGAACCAAATCCAGCCGGGAGAAAATTTTCCCATGAAGGTGGTTTGCTACACTCTGTATTCTCAGTAACTGAAATCTGTCGGGCTTAGTGAGTGCATTAAGTGTGCGAAAATCGCCAAACACCGTGTAATCGGCCGGCAACTTCTTCTGGACCTTGTGAATCGGCGAGGTCCACAGTGATTTCGACGGGCGCACAAACCCCCTCTTTCAATAGTGGCTTGAACGTTGCTTTGGCAACTTGTAGTTTTTCTATTGAAAGATGCCGTAATCGCGCAAAGGTTGGTCTAAATTGTATGTTCCACGGAGTTAGTGAAGGTGAGGCGGGAGTAGTGGGCACGGGGCTCTACAAGGACTCATACTCGTACTTGTATAATACAGCCTTGCAACTGCACGGTAGATGCTGGAGGTCATGAATAATTACTGCTACTGCAGGTTCCCAGGATTGTTTTACTTTTGACTTCATCTTAGTTTGATTATCGATAAGGACGGCGCACGCAGCATCCAGCAACAGATTAAAGTTCCCCAGAAAGTCAATCCCTAATAATGGTGATCTGTTATGCGCGACCACAAATGACCATCTAAATGACCGGTGAATCCTCGGAATAACTATATCCGCGTGTACTTCGCCGTGGTTTTATTTTTTCCATCATTAACCGTTTTAATGATTACACTAGAATCGCGTATTTCACACGTTCGCACTAATTAGCCGGAATTATGGATACACTTGCTCCCGTATCGATTAAAAATTCGCACTTTATCTTATTTAATCTCGCGGCGACGGTGAATACTGATGCCATGCCAGCAGTCGCACTTGCAATGGCATGCCGTGCTAGTTTTCCGATGGGGCTGGTGAAGATGGCATGTAGAACGGTTGCATTTACATGTTTTCACCTCTTTTCGGTCAACTACATCAAGGCTTGCAGAATTTTGCACTCTCCCTGAAATACAAAATGAAATTGACATACCACCATTTCTGGTTCATGCGAAGAGATCGTAGACCTATCGATATATTTTTCGCACTATAGTCGTTACTATGCGGTACAAAGTTAGGACGATTGCCATTAGGCTACACACCCATAGGCACTGAGCGCGTACTTTTCGTATATTGCACATTATTTATTTGATTATCACATCTACTTTGAGAGCAATTATAGAGTCCATTTTTTGATGCCTCTTCTCGTTCGATCAAAAGGGGTCACCAGCTATAGTGTGTCCAAGGTCATTAGTTATAGTTGTTTATGGTGAGTTCAAAGGTCACCGGTTATAGCCTGGTAGTTGCTTATAATTATTGGTTACCAATTTAGCGATGGAGGTCGACTCGGCTGTTTCCCATTCAAGTATTAACCTTTCCCAATGTTGCTTAGCTTGTCGTAGGCTATTGGGGTATTCGGTTAACGGGCGCTGGCTTTGGACTAACTCCATTGGGGGAAGGGGGGTGAGGGATTATCATCTCGCTTAGTTTTAGTGAAGTAGGCTGAGTAAGAGGACCGGTTAGATTACTCTCAGGAAAAGGAATCTCGGAAGGCGGATTCAATGACTTGGCGGAGGACTCCGTAGGCTTAGGCACAAAGTAATTGATTGAACTTGTGTCGAGTATTTGAGGCAGTCCTACTAATGGTTAAGTCTATTTCCGACTATCCTTCTGACCACTTTTTTTTTAATCTTGACCCCTGACTGCCTCTAGGTTCTACCCAGAGCTATATATAATGTATCGAAAACCAGTGGGCGTGGCCCGCTGTTAACTAATGACACGGTTTAAGCAGAGCTTACTTCACTGGATGTTAATTTGTGTGTGCACTGTGCACGGGGCAGTGGTGGTCTAGGGTTGTATGACGCCCTGGGCGAACCGTCTCCCTAGCGCCCCCCCCCCCCCAATACACACACACAACTTCAGATTCGTTTATTTGTCATACAAACCACACACAACATACATACCTGAAGTGTCCTGTACGGGAGAGGCAGGATCTGGGGAGATAGACGTCTCTTCATCCCGAGGGTCTAAAATAATTTATGTGGTGTCCTGGGTTACTGAGGAGGAGGTAGATGGCTCCTCATCCTGAGTGGCCAAAATAGTTTATGTGGTGGCACGTGTGACTGAATAGAACGTAGATGGCTCCTTATCCTGGGGGTCCAAAATAATTTATATAGTAGCCTGTGTAAAAGAAGACGTAGATGGCTCCTCATCCTGACTAGCCACAGAAGATGATCCAAAATATTTCAGAAGTGCACCTTAAATTGCATCGATAATACAATATATAAATTACAAAATTAAAAGTTTCAGTAGCGAAAATTAATGAATAGCTGCGTCATACCAAGTAACGCTAACTTATTCCAGCAGCACATCCACTCCTTAAGATGCTCTACCAAAGAAAACGACATTGCTCAATACCTTTATCTTTCAGCCGTTTCTTCTCTTTTTTTCTCTTCTTTCGAAATTGTGTATAGTTGGTCACCAGTTTTGGGGTAACGATGGGATTTCTAATACGCACTGTCTCGGAGATAAACAATTTGTTGCATAGCTTTGATGTTTATATATATATATATATATATATATATATATATATATATATATATATATATATATATATATATATATATATACTTATCATTTCGGGGGTCCTTCTAACGTTTAAATAGTCCCTGTTTATAATATATTTTATGATCATACTATATGGTATATACTTTGGTCCACAGTGTAAAGTTCACTAGTCTTATATAGTAATATATACAAAATATTGAGGCGTACAAACAATTTGCCTCTTATTATTATAATAGGCCGCGGCAATGGAATGAACGCGTAGGGTGTGGTCGTGTGAGACAGACTGGCGATCTGCTTTGCCCTATTTAGATTTATTAATAAATATACAATTGTGATATATTATTTCTCTCTATTTTCCATTGGTTCACTATCTATTACTTGGCATATTACTGCATTAATTCATGCGTGGACCCATTTTTAGGATTTCATAGATCCACCAGGCGCCCATTTGTGGGGGTTCCGAGCTGAAAATACCTATCCTGCAATTTAGGTGTCACAGATCTACTTTCCTTTTAATTCGAGTGCCACAGAAGCACCCCATAGCCAGTGACAAGGCCTAATAAAAGCTTCGGCTGCAGGCTATCATTCTGACTGGCTAATACTAATATACAAATCAGAAGGAGAAATATAATAATAATGTTTCAGCCCGTCCATTTATACTAATGCCAATTAAGGGTGCGTGACTTCTCTTCTCTTAATTTAGCGCGGGGCGGAGCTTATCGGGTCAAAAGTGTTTGCGTGTGTTCTCTACTAGACTGCTGTGCGGAGTCAAATGGTATGTGCATGTTCAGTGTAGGCACGTGTGCACCAAGCACGTCGGGCTTACCAAGCCGACATCCATAGCAAGATTAATTTCGTCCTTTCACAAGTTCATGTAAACTCTGACTGGTGAGATCAAATTCCGTTCCGTGTGCGTCCAGCTGTTTTTCACTGCCTGCATTATCTCTATCCAGACCTTTGGCTCATATCTTGTTCCTAAGGTGTATAAGTTTGTACATTCGCGTGGGTACCCAACGATTTCACTTTCATCATTATAGCATTCTGTTTTGCATTGATTAACCTGAGATTTAAAATTATTTACATGTATTTTCTTTGTTTTAAATTAATTAATTGTTACGAGATCGCATATTATTCCAATGATCAATTTGTGTGCCCAATTCCAAGATTTAAATAGAGCCAACGGGGTGCTCATTTTTAAGGTTCCTTGTTGGCTCTACTCCACCTCACAGTTGGCGCTACATGTGGACATGATGAATTTGACCTTTTCTTTTCCATGTTTGGCACTTGGCAATCAGCTATCAACATTACTATGATTCGCCGACATCTCAACTAGCAGTCAGCATCTTGGTTCGCATATTTGCTTGTTTTTATTATTTAACTTTTTCACAGTGAAATAATATCTATGTGAGACTCTTGGCCTGCGATATATTCAATAATATAAAATATTATGAATGAAATGTTCGTTATTTGTAAGCAATTTATTTCGTAATTGACTTTCAACCTTCTAATTGGCCCGAGGCCTAGGCCCAGCGGGGAACTCACCCCTCCCCCGCCTTACTGGTTTAGCTTCATCCACTTAATATGAGCAGTGATAGCGCCCATTGTCACACAAAACATGATCTGACGCGTAAATGCGCACAGATATTTTTTTTATCATTATAATGGCGCCCTGGGCAACTGCCCATCTGACCCATATAAAAAAACCCACTGCTTACAGGCCAAATTCGATATGTTCCTAGTTCTTTTAACTTCCCGCCGGACGCGTTTTCTTGCATTTAAACGCCCTCCCCCCCCCCCCTCCCTCCTTATTGGTTTGGTTTCATCCACTTAATATGAACAGTGAGGGAGCTCATTGCCACACATAACATGATATGATGCGCAAATGAGTGCTGAGAAAATAGATAGGAATTCTTTTCTCAATGTGGCCCATATCCAAAACCACCACTGGCACGGCGAAAGAGAAAATCTTTATCTTAAATTTTGAGAATACAACTTTGTGTTTTGCAGCCTTTTGACAATAAATAAGATCCGCATCTTTCCTGTCTTCATCTCGGTGCCAATGATTGCACCTGTTTTGACCACTGTGGCCTTTCCCAGAACCTTGGTGGTCAGGGTCTGGACCGATATCTCTCGAGGTGTGCGAGTGTATATGCGTGTAATTGTATGAGCGTGTATGCGTATGAAAGATTGTTTAGCCTGTAACCTTTTATAAGAACTATATATTACTATTTACATGATTAAATGTAGATTATTATTTATCTGACAAAATGTTATATATATATATATATATATATATATATATATATATATATATATATATATATATATATATATATATATATATATATATATATATATATATATATATATATATATAATTCATATTTCAAAATCTTATATATTTTAGATTACTTGCATGTTCATGCTCATTTCAAGCCTTCATAGGATTTAGATGCCACTCATCTGTGAGACTTCAGTCAATCCTATTTCGCCTTGCAATGTGACACTACAACCTCAATCCTTGTTTAGCAGTGTTAACATGATATTTTAGTTCTCTTCACCCATATTGGGGCGAAGTTCCTCGTAATGGGAACTAGGTAGTGGTTTAGTTTCTTTTATTATTTGACTTTGGCTGCGTTTTAAACTCCGATTATTTTAAATCTCATCATGTACAGGCTGATTATTTAAGCCGTGTTGACTTGTTATAATTTTCGGTGGCGAACCTGCGATTTCCCTCTTGGAAGTGACCACTTCCCTATTGCCTTGTCGGCTGTTCATCCTAACCCTCATCTAGCTATGCTTTTAAAGTGGATCTTAGGCAGTGTTGGGTACCCAGTGAAGCGTTTTTCACAAGTGCCTCCTTGGGGACCCTCAATGGTGTCGTACTTCACATCGATTATTAACAACACGGTCAAACATACCATTGCCAGGAGGGAAGCCGTAAGAAGTCTCTCAACTTTGCCCTGATAGACTTCAGAGTGCGCGACAGCCGTTAAGAACTACAATTTTGCTCATGCTCGGTTCCGCCGGAACTCAAATTTGTCCAACAAATTGACGGAAAAAACTCGCGCGATTCGCCAGAAAACCCTTCATCAGGCTTGTCAAACTTTATGTCAGAAATAGGTTTCATCGATTTCCTGCATGACCCCTACCGCAAAGTCTGGAAAAGGATTAACAAGATCCGGGGAAGTTATGCCAGCCATAATACCCCACCCTCAATTTGCAGTGATTCTTAGCAAAAGACAGCCCAGGAGTCTGGCTAACCATTTCCGTGTGCCCAACAGTGTCAGCTCTTACAATAAGGTTTATCTAGCCTATATATCAAACGAGGACTCTAATCCTCTCAATTTTTCGACGAACTCCAATCTTCCGTATGTCTTGTTTTCCATCCAAGAGTTGCGTGCTGCAGGGTCCTTTTGTGGGCCTACATCTCCTCCCCCCACCCTCCCCCGGTCGTGGTGCTTCCAGAAGTTTGCCGCAGGAGGGCTCCTGCCATGTCGTTGGAGAGGGTGCTCAGCCCACTTATTAGAGTGGACTGCGAAGTGAGTTTTATTATACCCTTCCCCTCCTCCTTTATTCGTGGTCCCTTCTTCCTTTACTTCTCGAATGTGGTTGATTGCACCTGAGCGTATCTGGGTGCTGAGTGAATGTGTGGGTGCTAGAAGTGGTGGGCGCGATAGCGAAAAAATGTATCACGATAACCGATAATCGATAACTGGCCATAAATTTATTGCTCGATAAGGTGACAACCAATAAATCGATAAATCCAAAATTCCGATACTAGCGATAACGATATTGATATTTTAAATAAAAAAAATCAATAACTCCAAATCTTTATTTTTATCTTAGAAAACTTAGAAAAATCTCAGAAAAACATTAGAAAAGTCTTAAAAAAAAATCAGACCTACCTGTTTATGCCTCTAATGCACCCGCGGCTCGCCCCTGTGCTAAACTGGAACCAAAAACTAAAATTATCGATTATCGCTAGTTTGGAACCAAAAGTATCGGCGATACCAATGAATCGATAACGCGGGGAAAAATATCTGATAACTGATAACCCGATATCGTTTTCGCGATAACGCCCACCTATGGGTGCTAGTGCCTGTTCTAGGTTTAAGTTTGGGTATGGTGGGTGCCTGGACCGCGGCTGCTCTGTGGGTACTCTTAGTTATTAGCAGGTCAAGAGTATAGAGGCGCTCAGCTTATTGCTAGAAGGCTTCGGCGCAGAAAGGAATTCGTTTGACCGCTGGCCCTTGATATTAGACAGGCTGGGTTTACCGAAGTTGTTTTCGTATTCGGTGCGAGAGATATAACTTCGAAGGGACGCAGCAAAGATATAACTTTATTCTTCAAACTGGCCTAGTCAAACGGGGCAAGCAAAAACGTCACTAAGTGTTTGTGGTCAATGGGTAGGCTTGTTTTATGCAAAGTAAGAGTCTGAGGGCGGCAGGATTTAGGCAAGTTAACGGCATATCGTAGCACTAGACTTTATGACTGTCGAATTATGATGAATGATCAATAAAGACTGACTTCTAACTCCGCACTTAGTGTGGATTCCTTAATATATATGTGTCTTGGAAATAATTGGCGTGGCTTATTATTATCCAGTGTTGTTTTTCGGGCTGAGTTTGTTTTATGTTTTGGGAGGATCTAATTTCAGGAGATAGAGATTTCTATTTCAGGTCAAGATACTAAGGCAGGACTGAATTTTCGCAGTCCTTCGCTATGCAAACAATGGCCGCTGTTAATTAAAAAATGACCACTACTACCGTGTTTTCAGTCTGTACTTGCATCCCAAGCTTTGTTTAAACAGCTGACCTTCTATCGCGGCAATGGAAACACTTTTGTATGTTTCTGTGAATATGTTTGCTCAAGTGTCAACCGTTTGATAGCGCGATTTGACGAATTGATTGTCCACCATTGACTGATGTACATTATATATATATATATATATATATATATATATATATATATATATATATATATATATATATATATATATATACATAGACTGATGTACATTTACATATATTTTGTTTAATTTCTTAATTTATTACTTATGGCATATTCTTTCTTTAATTTACAAAAATAGCCCTTTAAGATTTGATAGATCTTCCGAGCGTCCATTTGTGGAGTTTCTCGCTGTGTATTAACGGCCGTATGCTTAAATACAAAATGTGTCACTTCACAATTGTGTTACCGGTGCACACCACATGTGGCTTACACAATTTTTTTGTATGCTTAAAGCTGAGAATTGTGTTGCGTGACACTTCCACAATTGTAACATGCGGCGAAGTTGGTAGTAGTGTTCGTGATTTGTCTACATTTTTGTTCAGTTTCACGTGATCCGAGAGCGTTGTCAGCAGTCATGGAAATGGAGAAAAGGTGCCAAATTTATGTTACGTCTCAAGAAGAGAGCAGGAGTTGTTGGTTGAATTATATACAGCCAGAAAAGACATCCTGAGGATACAAAGACTGAGTTTCCCATGAAGGAAAAAATAAAAAAAGGCAGAGGCTTGGTGGTCCATTGAAAGGGAATACAATCTTGCAGCACTTGAACCACATAAGAATATTGTCCAACTGAAGAGGATGTGGCAACACATGAAAGGTGGGGTGAATCGCTCGATTGACAGAGTCTTTATTCAGTCTGAACCTCATGATGAACTCTTGATCAGGCAGTTCAAACAAGTTCATACGATCTAAAATTATTCTTCGTGGAGGCCTTCTCATCAAGAACTCCAGGTCACGAAACTCTCGGATCGCGCGAAGTTCAGTGAACATATTAACATATTGCTGTAATAAAAGTCATATGTAGTATGGAGCAACAAACTATAAATAAGTTTTTATAGCATATATATATATATATATATATATATATATATATATGAAAAAACTCACAAAGTGGCACGTGAGGAAAGCAATAATATGAAAATTAACCCACAAGAAAATGAAAAGATGAATCCAAGCACTTTCGAACTATATTTGCAAATATAGTTCAAAAGTGTTTTGATTCATTTTTCATTTTCCTGTGTGTTAATTCCATATATATATATATATATATATATATATATATATATATATATATATATATATATATATATATATATATATATATATATATATATATATATATATATATATATATATATATATATATATATATATATGCACTGATTTACAAGATGCAACCCACAGACATTAGCTGCTAGGGGCTGCCAAATATGATTTTAACTGCATATTTTATTATTGTCCCAAAACTTAACAAAACATAGCTTAACCTAATTAAGCTTTTAACTTAAGTTTTTAACAAAAATAAACAAATGAATCGGTAAAACTATATAAGTAAACAGTTATATAGCTATTAACCTAATAAGAAAATAATGTGAGATGTTTGTCTTCTACTCACCGTGCTGGAAGTTGTTGTTGTTGTTGTCTTGTATTTTGATGAGTACATTCATGATGCTTAACGTATATTCGGGCTATCACTTTTTACCCATAACAGCATTAATTTTTAGTTTAAACCATCCACACACTAACTCACACACGCAGGAGGTTAGAGAGATAGGGCGGGAACAAGCTTGGGTAGAGTGATCTTTCCAGAGTTTGCGAAAAGCGGTCAGAGTATCGATTCGCCAGGAGAGTGGGAGGATACCCTATACCCAGATTTTTTTAATAAATCTAACAGAAACCAAAGCATCACTAACACATACGGGACATCGTTCGGACCAGGGGTGGTGTCCGCGCACGAAGCGAGAGTGGAACGCAACTCACTCAATGTAAACCTCTCTAGTTAAAGTCCAGTTGGCGGCATTCCGCAACATCATGACGCGAATGAATGCTAGTGGAGAGGCATCCCCGCTAGAGAATGCAGAGAAAGCGATCCTGAAGGACTCCGTCAATGACGTAGGGGCTGAGATTGCAGTCCCATTCTCCTGGAGAACGGGAGGGCAAGTTCTGCGAGAACTTGCAGGATTTTTTTTTTAAGAGCTCATCTGGCGACAGCGTACTTGGGCATTAGTCGACGTATTCAACATTGCCTAAAATTAGGCATCTTTAAAAGAGGATGCTAAAAAAAACGTATAAAATAAAACAAAGAAAAAAGTAATAAGCAGGAAGCTCAGGCGTCGGAAGGAGGTCCGCCTTCCCTCGGCGCAAGAACATGCGACCTACTATAATAAGAAAAAAAAACAACTATTTAAATAAAGGAGAGAAGGCCGGCCTCCTCTAAAAAGTCTAAAAGTCCACAGGTCGGTGTGGAAAAACCCGTCCCGAGTACAAGAGACAGGCGGTAGCGACCCTGCCCATCCCAGTACCGGGACAGGTACGTGCGCGGAGATCGCCCAGACTGGGACATTAACCAAGAATGTGCCGAACAGTCTGGGGGACAACGCAATCTTCACAATAGGGCGCGGGGGAGCTCTCCATGAAATAGCGGTGCGGCCCGCGAGTGTGCCCAATTTGGAGACGACAGAAAGCAACTTGAAGCCTTCGTGGCATTGGGGGATAGGTCCATGGGAACAGCGGCGGCGCAATGGCACGTAACTTTAAATTCCCTTCGACCGTCTCTCATCATCTTTGCCAAGCAGCCCGAAGAGCTGCCCATATTCCTGGCATGTAGTCAGTGTGAGGAAGAGCGAAACGCTGGTCCAGTTGAAGAGTCTTCGCGGACTATTTGGCGCCATCATCGGCGCGCTCATTCCCCGCAATTCCTACATGTCCAGGAACCCAGCAGAAGATAATCTGGACATCCGCCCGGCTCGCCAAAACCATGGCGTCACGGATTCGCGAACCAGGGCATGCGGAGATTCCAATGCCCAGAGAGCACTCAGGGCGCTTTGTGAGTCGCTATAGATCACAATCCGGTCTCCGAACCGGGCACGTCGCGTAATCTCCCGTACCGAGTGGTGTATTGCAACTAGCTCGGCCGTGAAGACAGACGCAGCGCCTCGCAGAGCCCCGTCTATTTCAAACAGAGGGAATATGGCGTAAAAGCCGACCCCCTCTTCGGACTTGGAGCCATCCGTATACACTGGCACGGTTCTAGCGTGAAACGAGGTGTGCTCCAATAAGGTCGAACGCAATGCTCCCGGCGCTGTACAAGCTTTGGGAGCAGAGGCGTGGCGACAAATAGCCAAATGTCGTACCAACCAGGGTGACTTCCTGGACAGAACCAGGGGCGCCACCGGCCCGAGAGCTATACCTAGCTCACGAAGGAGTTTCCTGGCCCTAAACCTAAAGGGCTTAGGGTATGACTAGCGTCTTTCGGCGACATAGGCACCGTCGAGATCAGCTGCGGATACAGTGAGAGCTGTTGGCAACTGAGGGAGCCGCCTGGCTCGCGCGTACATGCGAATGATGCACTGTACGCGGAGTAGAGCGAGTGGCCTCTTCCCAGCATCGACGAACATGCTCTCAATTTGGGAAGTGCGGAAGGCACTGGTCGCAAGGCGAAGGCCGGTGTGGTGGATCAAGTCCACCTTCCGCAATAAACGCTCGACTGCCGAGGCATAAAACTCGCATCCGTATTCGAGCTTCGAACGCACAAAGGATCGATAAAAAAGTAAGGCAGTAGGCCTACCAATACCCCAAGCGCTGAACGTCAGGGAACTGAGAATATCCATGGCGCGGGTACAAGAGACCATAAGGCTGCGAATATGAACCTCCCAGGTGAGGCATCGGTCAAATACAAGACCATGGAAACGGTGCGATTCAACCACTTCCAGGCGCACCCCATTAAGAAACCAATCTTGGTCGGAGTAGAGCCGTGGATGGCAGCAGAAGTGCACCAACTTAGTCTTGGCCAAAGAAAACCGAAACCTGTACGCATAGCGAGAGACGCGGTTCAATGTCTGTTGGAGTCGACGCTCCAGAGTTGGCATCTGGGCCGTGCCAAAAGAGATCGAAGGTCGTCCACGTACAGCGTAGCGAGAACATCTTTCCGGCAGCACCGAGGCGATGCCGTTGATGCGCAGGAAAGAGTGTGACACTAAGGACACTTCCCTGCGGGACACCCTCTTCCTGCTCCTTTGGGCCGGAGAGGGCTACCCTCACCCGTACGCGGAATCGACGATCTTGCAAAAATTCAGATATAAACATTAGGAGGTGTCCCCTCGCCCCCATCGTGTGAATTGTCTCCATGATACCGTATCGCCATGCGGTATCATAGGCCTTCTCTAGATCGAAAAACACAGTGGCGTAGTGTTGTCTACGAATGAAGGCCTCGCAGACAGCATTTTCCAGTCGGAGCAGAGCATCAGACGTGGAGTGGAACTTGCGGAAGCCATAGTGAGCTTAAAACAGATGGCTTCCGCTGTCCAAGAAGGCTATCTAACATTTAGCAATTTCTCCATCAACTTGCACATGCAAGAGTTTAGAGAGATCGGGCGGAAACCGGCCGGAGTAGAGTGATCTCTCCCCTGTTTGCGAAAGGTGAGCACAGTAGCGATTCGCCAGGAATCTGGGAGTAGACCCTCCACCCAGATCCTGTTGAACAATTATTACAGAAAGGCCATGCCTCACTCACCCAGATGTCGAAGCATGGCGTACGGGACATCGTCCGGACCATGGGCGGTGTCCGCGCACGAAGCGAGAGTGGAACGCAACTCGCTTACAGTAAACCTGTCGTTGAAGGGTTCTCCGCTTCTGGAGGTAAAGTCCAGTCGGCGGCCTTCTGCGACATCACGACGTGCATTGAATGCTGGGGGAGCAGCATCCCGGCTAGAGAATGCGGCGGAAGCGGTCGCGAAGGATTCCGCCACGGACCCGGGATCCGAGATTGCGGTCCCATTCTCCTGGAGAACAGGAGGGGGGTCCTGCGAGAACTTGCCCCGAATCCTTTTTACTCGCTTCCACACCTCTGCCAGAGGGGTCTTCCCGTTAAGTGAAGACACGAATGCGCACCAAGAAGAGCAGCAGGCGTGCTTCGAAATATACCGGAGATGCCGAGCACCATGGGAGTGGTCGGCGTGCCAAACGGCCAGACGTTCTGGGAATAGTAGTCAGGCCCGCAGCGATGAAGTTCCCGGAGAAAAACTGAACTGCCTCATCTACCAACCTAAACTCCTCGACTGATATAGAGAATTAAGTCATTTCCTGAATTGCAGGCCACTGCGTCCGCGCCAAGCACCAATGAGGTGGGCTCTTAGGCGGCAGTTGCCCTGAAAATGATATTTGAATGGGAAAGTGATCACTACCATGGAGGTCATCGACCACCTCCCAATCAAAATCAGGCTGTGCATCCGAAGAGCACAAAGATAGGTCAAGGCAAGAAAATGAAGCGGTTCTCGGACAGTGATGCGTAAACCCATCCACGTTTAGGACACCCATCTCAAGCTCTTCGATCAGATTGGCAAGGACTTGTCCCCTGGGATTTATGGAGTAATCTCCCCAGAGAGGATGCCATCCGTTCAGATCTCCAAGCAAGAGATAGGGCCTCGGCAACCGTGACACGACGCAGCGGAAGTCCCCCGCGTCGAAGTTAGCTGACGGTGGAATGTACGCAGAAATGATAGTATACCTCCTATCCAGGTGCAGCTGCACAGCCACTGCCTGAAAGGAGGTATCTAAAGAGAAAGGAAGAACGGAGACATCATGCCGGGTGTAAACCACGCATCCCCCAGCCCGGCCATCCCGTGGTGGTGGGGTCGCAAGACCCTTATACCCCAGGAGGGTGGGCAGGGGGCACGAGCCTAGCATGGTCTCCTGCAGATAGATAACTAACGGGGAATGGGACGGGACGAGCTTCCGCAGCTCCTCCCAGTTGGCCCTGAGTCCACGGCAATTCCATTGAAGGAATATGCCCTCCAGGCCTAGCTCGGAGGAGACGCGGGGGCCCTCTTCGAACAGAAGACCGTCAAGGGAATGGCCGTGTGGTGGAGCGAATGTGAGTGTGTGTGTAAGGGGCCATTCTCCCACCTTTTTTCCCAATACACTCTCCCTCCTTCTGAAAGAATGTTTGTGTGTGCATGGGAATGGGTTTGTTTTGTTTATTTTATGTATAAAATTGATTTCCATGTTTTTTTCTTTCTTTCCAGGCGCCATATTCTGGACTAAAAGAGACAAAGTTGTAAATTACCCCTGTAATAGAAGCTAACGATTTATTTTGGTTATCTACCAAAGGTTCCAGGCCGTGTTCTGTCTTACTTGGTTGAGTGAAAAATAGTATATATTTAATGAAGGAGGGCTTAAAATAGCCACACAACTGTGACAAGGTCAGTTATCTTAGTCCAAGCTCGGAGGGGAGCTAGTTTTGTATACAAAGATTTTTGTCGTACCACGTGAGGCCATCTTTTGTTGTTCATTGACTGTAGTAGTTCAAATTTTATTTGGGTTGTTCGATTTTTTTATAAAATAGTTTCTTAGGATCGTTTAATAGTATTTATAAGTAGGATTTTTTTTTTATCACATATATATAGGAAATTGAGCTGTATTTGGGGTGAATAGTAACGAGATCTCAAATATAATCACCTCTGTCTATTGTAAATATTATTGTATTTTTTGTAAGTAAAGGAGTGTATATACAATCCGTTTCATTCTCCTTCGATTTCTCACGTACGAATTAATGTAGGGACCAGGTTGTAAGGATTGGGATTAGAGCATAGATTTTCGGCACGCTACAGCCGTACGCTTCCCGGAGGCAGAACCACGGGTGCTGTTGGCCAGTCAAAACACTGAAGGCGCAGTCGCCTTCTAAGATTTATAGGGGGCGGTTGGGCTCGCTATGCGAGTCTTTTCCTCCCTCCGCCTCGAAACCTTAGGCGGGCGTTGTAGCCTCGGAAGCAGGGGAACCTCTTTTCGAGGAACCGCCGTCTTCGAGCCACTCAGCCCACCACTAGGCGTGGGCGAAGGAGCCGAAGCTCCTTTGTTGCTGTCCTCCTTTTGGGGGACAGCTTTATTATATCCGGAAGATAGCCTGGCAACCAACTTCACGGGTGTTGCCTCCAGTGAATCTAACGACTCGGTGGAGGCGCGTGGCCGTTTCGCCTTACGGGAAACAGTCATGCTGGGGGAAGAGGGGGGGAGCCCTGGTTTTAGCCGGGGCTGGGTATGAACCCTTTTTGCCACCAGCTTTACCAGGGGAGAGCCCGGGTTGAGTAAAACCCGCAGAAGGGCTCCGAATGGGAGCGGAAACAACCATGCTCGTTGGCCTGGATGGGCCAGTACCAGAGGGTGCCTTTCTAACTATTAAGGCATAAGCCGGGCGCGCCAGGACTAAGTCCTTAGACTCGCGGAACGAGAGTCGATCCTGGGCCTGAACGGCCAGGATTTCTTTCTCAAGGAGATATGCACCACAATGCCTCCAAGAAGTGGGGTGCGGCTCTCCGCAATTGACACACTTAGCCACACACGATTTAGACTTATCGTGTGCGGCCTTGGAGCAATTTGCACAGACTTCGAGTGACTTCGACTTTGCACGTCTACAAGAACAATTCGTATGGCCGAAGCGGTGACAGTAATAGCATCGCCGCGGCAGTGGCACGAATGCCTATACGCGGTAGCGGTACCAACCGGCACGCACCGACTCAGGGAGCTTGTCACAGTCGAACGTGACGAAGAGTGTAGGGGTGGGTCTCGAGGCCCCTCCCTGTTTTCTCATCACACGTTTGACCTTGACCGCCCCATGGCTGGCCAGCTCTAAGGTGATGTCCTCTATGGATTAGTCAACGAATTCCCTCGCATAAACTACTCCTTTCACAAAGTTCATGGTAGAGTGCGGCATCACAATCACCGGGGTGCAAACAAGTGTCTGAAGAGCACTTATCTTGGCCGCCTTGGAGCAATTCGCCGCATTCGCCAGAAGGCTCCCAGCTTTTTTAGGAAATGGATCAAAACTTTAAAAAGGCCGTTTTTCCAGGTTTTGGTTAATATTACTTATAATCGAAAACCTTAAATACATAAGATTAAATATCTGTGTATTATTTAAAAATGCCATTTTTCAAGCTTTTTTAGCAAATGGATCAAACCTTCCCGTCCGAGAAATGGGTCACCTTGGGCTCTCTACCAATTACACTAGCTAATGCTCTCCTCTGACAGATCATGTTGCCCTTGGCCAACATGCTGCCATCAGTGGAGCCAATAACGAGGAAGCGTTTGAAGTCAGCGGGCTCGAAAACGCCAGGTAACCTCTGAATGAGGGGCCCCGATGTTATCGAGGCTCCGCCCTGTAAACTTTTGGTCTTAGTCATAGTCAGGGGCTCCACACCCGGGAGGAGGAAAGTAAAAGGGCCGGATGAGCCGATCTTGGCTTGGTCACTTGCCAAAGTGGCAGCAGACCCATCCGCCCCCGCAGCCCCCGTGGATGGAGAGGAGCCCGGGTTCTTTTTAGTCTTTTTGGGGGGGAATGAACCCGCTTCTTACCTCCGCTGGTAGGAGCCCCCTGGCCAGATGGACCGGCCTCAGCCAGGTCCTTCTCCGAAATGGAGAAGGTCCTGGCAGTCGTAGAGGCACCGGTCGGAGGAGATTCCTCCCCTCCTTCTATTGCCTCGGAAACAGCCATTTGAGGACCTTGCATAGGGGTGGATTCAGGTTCGGTGCTTGGCGCCGAGCCCGGATTCCCTCCCATGGAAGGCCCTACCGTCTGAGGCTCGGTTGCCTCAAGGACCATGTCTATCTCACGGGGAGGCCTCCAGTTGGCCATCTTCCCCCCAGGACATCGCAGGTCCCGTTGGCATCATTGTCACTAGTCAGGTGTGGGGAGGCACAGGCCTTGACCCCGGCAACGTTTAATATTCTGGCCAGCAGGTCTTTTGAGGGAAGTGACCGAAGGGACCTGGCTTTCCTCTTTCCCCTAAGGGGGTTTGCCCTACCAAGCCGCTTTATTGGGGAGCGGTCGGCTATGGGTTGCCTGCTGGCTTTCTTGGCAGTCCCCTTGGAAAGAAAAGGAGGAACTGCCGCTGGAAACATGGAGGTGCCCGAAAGCACCTCAAGAGAAGGGGGTGAGGGGGAGTCTCCTACACCGGTAGGCGTAGGAGTGGAGTAAGCCTCCTCTCCACTTTGAGAAATATAGAGGGTCCCACAGGGGGTGGGGGACCTCCATTTTTTCTGTTGAGCTGCCTGAGGGTGGCTTCTTCGATGGAAAAGAGGAAGGTGAGGGTTGTTTGTTTTTTTAATTTGTTCTGTATTGGGCATGATGACCTTGAATTTTATACGGGAAGCAATAGCTCATCACCCCTCGCAGTAGCCCGCTTGCAAGGGGTGCATACAGGCCTGGCAGAGCCAGGTGCTGCCATTCAGCACCACCCCTTCCGCTTGGTGGCCTGGCAGTCCATTGGCATGGCGGCTCCACCTTAGACACGGCGTAAAATTGATAGAATGTGAAGAGAAAAGAAAAAGGGATGTGAGGAAGGTATGGGTGGGGATGAAGCAGGTTGTTAAAAAAAACATCCCGGACCGGAGCTCAGGGGTTAGGGTACATTGCCCCCTCCTCCCTCAGCCCCAATCCGGGACGGTTGGCTGAAAAGAAGGTCAGCACCTACCCTGTGAAATTAGAGGCCGACCAGAGAAAGTTGTATGAAAAGCGATGAAGTAGGGCAGAAATACAGGCTGCCTGAAAGAATGAGAAGAGACTAAGCTGGGGTCGGACGGGGTGCTGAGTCCCGTCAGCATGGTAGCCAAGATGGCAAATCGCCACGCCCCTTACGGGGTGGAAAAAGGAATAGATGTTCTAGGAATAGTGGTTAGGCCCACTGCGATGAGGTCACTGAGGAACTCAACGACCTAAACTCCTCGACAATTATGTATAAATGTTCCCTAGGTACTTTTGTTCATATCGGTTACAGGTTGTTTTTTTCTGGTTTTGCAGGCAAACTCAATCTGGAAATGTCAAAGAAGAGGAAGTTTTACATTCACCACGGAACGAGATGGAACACAAAAACCGCAGTGTTTCCTGCATAGCAAGGTTCTTGTCAATACAAGCATGAAGCCTGCAAAGTTAAAGTAACACTTTAGGTCTGTTCTTCCTGAAAATGCTTCAGACAGAAATGATATATTTTGAGAGAAGAAGGCTCGATTTGAGAAAGCTGGAACTTTACCGAAACTTGGATTTGTTACAATGAAAAAGCCTTGCCTTGAAGCATCCTACAAGGTTGCCTATCGTATTGTCAAGCAAAAGAAGCCACATATAATTCGAGAGACCTTGTTAAAGCCATGTGCCCTTGTTTGTGACTTGGAGCAGAGTCAGAAAATTGAAGCAGTGCCTTTGTCAAATTATGTCATCCACCCCAGAAAGACTGACATGTCTTCTAATACCTATTCTGAATCAAGTAATGGAAGAATTGGCAGCTACAAAATTTCCTTTCAGCATGCAAATGGATCAAGGTACCAATGAATCTCAGTGCAGTCAGCTGTTGGTTTTTGTATGTTATGTGCATGCTGGTGCTATCAAAGATGAATTTCTATTTTTGTGATCCCCTTCTGGAAACTACAAAGGCCACAGACATTTTAGTAATTGTGGATCAATTCTTTGTCAAGCAAAATTTTGACTGGAAAAAAATCTTGGTAGTCTGTGCACAGATGGATCTCCTGCAATGCTTGGCAACACATCTATCTGGTTTTGCTGCTTCGGTGAAAAGAGAAGCTCCTCAGGTCATGGTTACCCATTGTTTCTGACATTGACATGCACTGGCATCTAAGACTCTGCCAACAGATCTGAAAGAAGTCTTGTCTACTAGTGTGAAAGTCATCAATTTTATCAGAGCTAGGGCTCTGAACCATCGCATATTCAAGAAATTTTGCCAAGAAATGGGAGCGATTGGTTGAACTGCGAGCAGACGTTTCACTTTTTTTTAGAGAAAATAAAGCCCACTCTCAGAACAGTTTGACAATAGTTTGGCACAGGGGGTGGGGGTAAAGGGGAGAGATTTTTTTTAAGGGACTCATCATTAGGCATGGTTACCTTATGTAGTTCACAGGATGCACATGCTCATCACCCCATGTAGTAGCTCAGCTGCTACCATTTGATTCCACTCCTCAAGTCTAGTGACCTGGCTCCACCTTAGGCAGAGCATAAAAATGATAGTGAAAGGAGATGTGAAGAAGATGAGGGTGGGGGTGAAGCAGGTTGTTAAAAATCCACAATCTCGAGCTCAGGGGTGAGGGGGGCATTGTCCCCTCCCCCCCCTCAACCCCGATCCAGGATAGTTGGGTGAGAGGAAGCTGGTCGGCGTCTACCCTGTGGTGAAATTAGAGGTTGACCAGAGAAAGTTGTGGGAGAGGTTGTAGGGAAAGTGATGAAGTATGGTAAGATGACAGGGTGTCAGAAAGAAGAAGAGGCTAAGCTGGGGCCTGGCAGGGCACTGAGTCCCATCACCAGAGTGGCCAGGAAATCAAATTGCCCCTTACGGAGCAGGGTGCAAACAATGAAGATGCACTGATGCAGGTACTGTGTTCAGATGGCCATGCGAGAGGATGGGCACTCAAGGGGTATTAAGTACAACAGGTAATATATATAATGAACCCAAGAAATTGAAGGAATTTAAATATTCATCCATTATAATTTAAAAGTGTAATGGTTTGATTACACTTAATAAATGTAGATTAAGGTTTGTTTCTCAGTTGTTTGGTTTTGCTCAAATGGATTTCTTGGTTTTGAAAAGTACAATATGTTTTGCCTTTATTGAATGGAGTGATAATAGAACAATAGCCTATTACTGTCATTATAATGCATTTTGTCAAAGAAAAATAATGAAAATAAATACAGAAATATTATTAGAATTAATTCAATATCTAGGATAACTGATGATCCTAAAGTCAGGGAAGCAATTTCAGTGATGAGAATTGCTGAGTATGAAAATTGATTATTGGCTAAAAAAAAAATGCATTTTGGCAATTAATCAGCAAGATGGCTGATAAAATTAATTACTAAGTCCGGCCATAAAAATATATATATATATATATATATATATATATATATATATATATATATATATATATATATATATATATATATATATATATTATATATAAAAGTCATACCTGCAAGATGTTATTATTTTTTTTTAGGAGCTCATCTGGCGACTGCCTACTTGGGTATTAGTCACCGTATTACAAACTGTGTAGTACTAGGCTACTTTAAAATAAGATTCAAACACACACAAAAAAACCAACAGTAAAAATAGAAAAAAAAGGGGAAAGTCAATGAGCAGGAAGCAATCTCCTGGTTGGGGAGAGGACCTCCGGGGCAGGAACATGTGACCTATAGAGAAAACAAAAAAAACTAGTTAAATAAAAGGGAGAAGGCTGGCCTCCCCCCAAAAGTCTACAAGTCCACCAGTCAATGTGCACGCACTCTTCCTGAGTACAAGGGACAGACGGTAGAGATCCCGCCCATCACGGTACTGGGACAGGTAACATGCGCGAAGATCACCCAGACTATGACATTTAACAAGAATGTGCCTAACAGTCTGGGGGACAACACAGTCTTCAAAGTAGGGCGCTGGTGAGCGCTCCATCTAATGGCGGTGCGTCTCGAGAGTGTGCCCAATTCGGAGATGACATAAAGCATTAGGGGGTAGGTCCATGGGAAGAGTCGCGGCGAAATGGTGCACTACTTTAAGTTCCCTTCGACTGTCTCCCATCTTCTTTGCAAAGCAGCCTGAAGAGCTGCTCGTATTCCTGCCATGTAGTCAGTGTGAGGAGGAGTGAAACGCTGGTCCGGTCGCAGAGTCCTCGCAGACTATTTGACACGCTTTGACGCGGGGTAGGTGGCGCAGAGAATATCGAAGAGGAAATTAAAAGAAGCACACCCATGGGACACGCCCCCGGCCGGGGGGATGGAATTAAACACCTGGAAGTGCGGAATTGGCGGGAAGGGGCGAGCCCCAAGCTTATTTTCTTGCAAACAGACTTCCGAGGGCCGAAAGCTAGAAAGCAAGAGCTGGAGTTGCTCATAATGTATGTCTGCGGTATACATTAGATAGCATTATTCATATTTTTTTTAAATAAAAATATTGGCAAGATGAGCGGCTTCACCACTCCTCCTGCGCCTTGCATGCAGACCTTTAGTCTGTGCCTATTGCATATTCAGCTCTGGCAACGAGCTCTTGGTCTTAAAAAAATTTCGGTACCACTACACAAGATTTTAGGAAGGCAATTTTTTTAACACTTTGAATTTTTGTCCTCTAGGCTCAGGTGTATAGTGTATGGTTATCTATGTGATTTATCTTGTTAATGAATCAGCCTAAATAGCGTTTCGAAAACCATAACCATAAATTTGTTTGATCGAAGTTGTCTGCCGTTAGTTTTAGGCCTAAGGCGACAGCGAAATAAATTTTGGAATAATGGCTTTAAGAAAGACAATTACATAAATATAAATATATTCATAAAATTAACGAATGTACAATGAGATGAGTAGGTTAGGTATACAATGTAAGATATTTTAACATACAAGTATGATTTGCAGTAAAAATATGCGAAGAGAATTGAAGTATGTGAAATTAATATGGTGGAATAATATAGTGAATAATATAGTAAATATAGAGTGAATAATAGAGTAAATAATAATATAGTAAATAATATAGAGTATCTATGATAAACTGAATTAGGGCTGCAATGAGAAGTAAATATAATTAGGATCTACTCTCGTATGGTCGTTTGCAAAGAATTGTGAGAGAAAATGGAATTAACTAAGTATGATTTGTTTGGAGGTAAATGAATAATTGTAGAGGGAATGCTTACCAACCTTTATACGAAGAAAGCTGCGAGTCGAGTGGGCGGAATAGCGTGCTATATTGATCTAGCTGGGAACGTGTGTTTGTTTGTTTGTGTGTGAAATTTAAGAGATGTTGTTTGGAACAGTATACGTTAATTGAATTGACAAGTAAAATAAATGAATTAATTAATTATTAAGTTTAACATAAAATGATTTAATTTAAAAAAGTTAAAGTAAATTAATTGAAAGATTAAATTAACAAAGTTAAAGTAAATTAATTGAAAGATTAAATTAACAAAGTTAAAGTAAAATAATTGAATGATTAAATTAACAAAGTTAAAGGAAAATAATTGAGTGATTAAATTAACAAAGTTAAAGTAAAATAATTGAATGATTAAATTAACAAAGTTAAAGTAAAATAATTGAATAAATTTTATACATAATAAATGATGATATATAAATTTAAGTTTCCCAGGAGGTTTTTATTATAGGAATGCCCAGAGGATTGCTATAAAGTGTGACTTTTTATGTTATTTTAGTTTTATTAAAAAAAATTAACATAATTAAAGTTCTTAAAATTTAAGGCTATTATTCAATGTTTTGGAGGAGGTATTTTTAATCTGTTACCCTTTCCGTCTTCTCAGTATGACCTTTCTCCTTGCTTCTTGTAATTCTTAATGTGAATCTTTGCCTTTCCCCTTCCGTCTTCCTCATTGGTGATTTCTTGTTTTTGAGGCGGTCTTTTATACTTTCCTTTCGTATATATACCTCTAATATAATATTATTTCTTGTAATTATCCTTGATAAGGAACTTAATAAAGGTCGAAAGTACTTGTAAACACCATTTCATTTTTCCCTGCGTGACATTGCATTCATTTGCTACCCTCACGTGTTACTTTGTGAGTTTTTCATTTCACACATATATATATATATATATATATATATATATATATATATATATATATATATATATATATATATATATATATATATATATATATATATATATATATATATATATATATATATATATATATATATACCGGGTGTCTCAGAAAAAAAAGTTAACCGTACTTTGAATTAGTATAACTCAAAAACTATTGGAGATGTTTGGGTCCTGTAAAAAGTGTTTTATTTAACAGCTATTTATCTGTCGATTCTCGAAATTTCATTAAATTCCCTTATATGAAATTTATACACTAATGGGTTTAGCGGAGGCTATCAAAAATTTGTTTGCGCAAGCAAGTAAAATACTGAAACGAAGCCTAGGAAGGCTAGGCCACCGTGCACTTTCAAGAGAAGCGTAGGGAGCCTAGGTAGCCTAGGTCACTGTGCGATTCTTCAAGCAAAGCCTAGGCCATTTTACAGTGTGTTTTTTTCAGCCACGCTGTGGTAGGGTCTCGTTATTATTGCTTACTAAGCAAATCAAAGCTTTTTTGTGTAAAAGTTTACTTCCACAGAACCTTTTTAATCATACAGTTAACAGAACATCCACGCGTATTTGTCGTCGCAAACTTTATTAAGACTGGCAGTATTAAACAAGTACAAGATTTATTTGAACCACGTTTTCCAGGTAGGCACCCACCAAGCAAGCCCACAATTTGGAAAAATGTTCGCAAATACCAACATAAAGAAACATGCTTAAATCTAAATAAAGGTCGTTCGGGTCGTATGGGAACCATAAGAACCACAAAAAATATCGAAAATGTTCAGATAACACTTTTTCAAAATCCACATGTATCAGTCAGAAAAAATGGGTAACAATTGCCAAAGTCATCATTTAACTGTATTATTAAACATGACTTAAAATGGCATCCCCATAAGATGCATGCAAGACACCAGCTTCTTGAAACTGATGTTCCTCGTAGTAGACAATTTGTCGAATGGCTTCTCCATAAACCTGTTCGTTTCTGGGAAAACATTATGATTGGTGACGAGGCAGACTTTTTAATGAATGGAAAGGTAAATAGCCATAACATTCGGCACTATGAGCCGCTAAACCAGCATTCAACTTTGACACACGTATTGGTCAGCACTAAGTGTGTCTTTGGATCGGAATATGCGAGAATGGCTACCATGTCGGCCTATTGTTTTACAAGAATAACTTGAATAGTGCTGCCTACCTGAGCATGATCAACGAGAGGATCTTTCCGGAACTCCGCCAGAATTACGGCAATCAATTCAATAGACTTTGGTAGATTCAGGACGGCGCACCAGCACATAGACAGCTTGCTGTAAGAGAAACGTTTGACAACCGCAGTGTCGCGCTAAATCATGCAATTCAATGGCCCCTAAGATCCCCTGACTTAACACCGTGCGATTATTTCTTATGAAGATATCTAAATAATAAAGTGTATTCTACTCCACTACAAAGCATCAACCAGTTAAGCGATATTATCACACGTCAATAGACTTAAGGAAAATCACCTGATGGTTACGTCCACTCCCATACCTCCCGTAACTCTCGCGGTGGTGGAGTTGCTCTCATTCACAGTGACTCCTTCCCTCTGAATATTCTGCCCTCTCCCCCTCTTCTCCCTTTTGAGGCGCTCATCAATGTCTCTGATTTCACCCCCTCTCTAACTATCTTAGTCCTCTACCGCCCCCCCAGCTCCTCCCTCGAGCTTTTTCTTGATGAATTAAGTAACCTCCTCGCTGGCTTCTCCTCCACTGGTTCTCTGCTAATCCTTGGTGATTTCAACCTTCCTGGCCACAATCCTAATTTCAAAGCCTTTTCTGAAATCTTTGATCTCTTCTCCCTCACCCAACACGTTTCTTTCCCTACCCACTCTCACGGTAACATTTTGTAATCTCTGACTGTCTTATTTCCAACCTGACGACTACAAATTTGTCAAATGGTATATCTGATCACTTCCTTATCAACTTCAACTTCTCTATCCCATTCCATATACCTCCCCATCTGTCTCATAATCTTAAGCCTTTCCGTCAACTAGCCTCCATTGATATTCCCTCCCTATCTAATGATGTGGCCTCCAAACTTCCTCCGATTGATGCTTCTGCCTCTCCTGACCAGATTCTCTCTTCTTTAGAGCAACCCCTTCTCACTTGTCTTGATGCCCACTCTCCCCTTGTCACCCCTTCGAACTCCCGTTGTCACCGTGCCCCTTGGTACTCTATGGAACTCCTCCGTGCTAGGCAGTCCATGCGTGCCCATGAAAGAGTCCTTAGGAAGGCTCGCACCCGTGGGCAAGACACGACCCCTCTCTCGCTGGCGTTCCGACTTGCGACAGCTTCCTACGTGACGAAATTAAAATCTGCTCGTGAAGCCTACTCACGTAATCTGCTTACTGATAATAGGAATGATCCCCGTACCGTCTTCCGCCTGCTCTCCCGTCTTACTTCCCCAGCCCAGGTCTCCCCACCCATTAGCCCTGCTTCTCTCTCGAATTTCTTCGCAGATAAGGTCACTAACCTCCGTGTCTACCTCCCTCAGCCTTCTGTCCCGGCCCCTGCCATTCTCCCTGACTTCCCGCCTCAGCCTCTTATTGTTTTTCCCGCTGTGACCGCATTGGAGCCTACAGCCCTGCTTCGCGTTCTAAGAAGTTGGGCTCCCCAAAGGACATTTTTCCGCCTAAACTGTTATGTAAAATTCTGCCTGCTATCCTCCCAACGCTTCTTCACCTGTTCAACACTTCACTTGCAACTGGTCTTGTTCCCTCTTCCTTCAAACGTGCCCACATCTGTCCGATTCTTAAAAAGCCTTGACTGAACCCCACTGACCCTTCCAATTATCGCCCGATTTCGCAACTTCCTTTCCTCTCTAAGGTTCTGAAGAGAGTGGTGGCTTCACGCATCAACAGTCACATGGTGGCCTGTAACATTGATGAAACCTATCAATCTGGTTTCAAGTCAGGTCACTCCACAGAAACCGCCCTTCTCAATGTGAGCGATTGCTTACGAAGATCCGCGGACAGGGGTTGTACCTCCATCCTCGTTCTACTCGACCTCTCTTCGGCCTTCGATACTATTGACCATACCGTCCTACTTGATCGTCTCCACTCTTTCCTTGGCATATCAGGCGCCGTGCTTGACTGGTTCCGCTCTTACTTCTCGTCTCGTACACAATCCGTTGTGATTAACGACGTTTCACCCGACTCTACCCCCCCCCCATTCGCTTTGGAGTGCCACAAGGCTCTGTCCTTGGTCCTCTACTATTTCGTATCTACCTTCTCCCTCTTAGTTCCCTTCTCCGTAATCTCGGTCTATCCTTCCACCTCTATGCTGATGACACTCAAATTTTCCTTTCCTCATCCCCCCCGTCTCTTGACTACTCTATCACTGACCTCCTGGCTGCGTACTCCTCCATTTCTGACTGGCTCTCTACCAACTTCCTCAGGCTTAATCACTCCAAAACTGAGGTCTTCCTCGTCGGCACCCCTGCTCTTGTCAAAAAATCTAAATCTCTCTTTCCTTCGCTTACACTGGGCGGTAATACTATCATTTTCTCTGACTGCGTTAGGAATCTGGGTGTTGTTTTTGATGAGCATCTCTCCTTTAAGCCTCATATCCGCAATGTCAGCAAATCCTCTCTATGTTTCCTTCGTAACTTCTCTCGCATTCGCTCTTACTTTGATCGCCAAAGTTTTGAGACTGTTGTTCATGCCTTCATCACCTCACGCCTTGACTACTGCAACTCTCTGCTTGTGAATCTGCCATCCTCCTCTCTCCGCCTCCTTCAACTTGTACAGAACTATGCCGCCCGGCTTCTCTTCCGTCGCCCTCGCTTCTCTCCCTCGAAACCCTTGCTGCATGAACTGCACTGGCTTCCTGTCAGATCCCGTACTCACTTCAAGATACTTCTCTTCACATTTAAGGTCCTAAACAACTAGGCCCCGTCTTACCTCTCTTCTGCCCTCTCGCCACGACATGTCCCTCGGGCCCTTCGGTCATCACATGCACCTCTTTTGAATATTCCTCGTTCATCCCTCTGCTCAATGGGGGACTGCTCCTTCTCAATCTTCGCCCTAAGTTGTGGAATGCTCTTCCTGCTGAAATCAGGTCTTCTTCCTCTCTTACCACATTTAAGCATCTCCTGAAAACGCATCTTTTCAGTATTGCCTTCTCCCCCTCTTGAATTTCCATTGAATTTCCATTCTCATCTCAGCACAACGTGCGCTCTGGGAAGGCCTCAGGCCTTGAAGAGCGCATTACAAAAGACTTATTATTATTATTATTATTATTATTATTGGAAAGAAATGGAGGATATTTGGAAGGAAACGGTGCTAAGGAAATTAAAAAATGAATTTGTATTACCCATATGAAGATGTGTTTTGGTTAAAATTGGATTTAAATATATTTGTTGATTTTAAACTTCGAAGTTTTTTTATTTTGTTTCCTTGCGCAAACATAATTTTGATAGCCTACACTAAACCCATTAGTGTATCAATATCGTAAAGGGGAATTTAATGAGATTTCCAGAATCAAAAGATAAATAGTTCGTAAATTTGTTTTGTTTTGCAGGACTCAAAAATCACTAATAGGTTTTGAGTTATACTAATTCAAAGTACGGTTAACTTTTTTTATGTGACATCTTGTGTATATATATATATATATATATATATATATATATATATATATATATATATATATATATATATATATATATATATATATATATATATATATACTCAAACATATGTATATTTCACTGTTCTCAGTGGTTCTTTGAAGCGTTCAGATGCAAGAGCCGTAACTCTTCAAAGCAAACAAAACTTATTACTTTTTACGTATACTTGTTTTGTGTTTGTGCGCTCTACCAAACAACTCTAAAGCACACCTCCTCTGTCCGATTTGGCTTTTCGACCACCAAATATTAACACCATATTTGGATAAATAATCTAAAATGTGCCTGCACATTGATAGTGATATAAACATCTTAAACAGGCAGTGCTTTTTAAGACGCACTACTTTTTGTTGTAACGAAAACGGCGATCTGACGAAAATACATTACACTTTGAACCACACTCGTGAGAGATGAAAAGTTGCGAACCACACCGTGCTTAGATAAAAAAAAAAATCCACTTCATGATAAGGGTCACTGTGAATCTCTTTTACGAGATATTCGAAATATAATTGACATACATTACAAGTTATAACACAAAAATGTCGGAAAAAAAGCAAAAATGGAAAAAAAGTGACGAATAGAGTGTGCTCGAAATTGTGTACACAATGTGACGTCACTGTACCAAACCTTTCCAAAATACTTCACCAGTGTGGCGTCATCACAATTAAGAAAAAGAAATAATATTGATATTCAAGCACATTGGCAACAATGTGCTTGACACAATTAGAGTGGTTAATTTTTTTTTTAAGCGATTACGGTTCTCTAAATATTATCAGATGGATACAATATCAATAAATGAGAATAAGATTCTGCAATAATATAACCACATCTCTTTTTTTACATCCATCTTTCTACCTTCGTTTAATTTGCTAAACACAATTGGAGTGGTTAAATTTGTTTTTAAGTGATTACGGTTCTCTAAATATTAACAGAGGATACAATATCAATAAATAAGCGTAAGATTCTGAAATAATATAACCATCTTTCTCTTTTACATCCTCCTTTCTACCTTTTGTTAATTTGGGGATTATTCCCACCCTCGATTATTTTAGACAATTTTTATATACATATATATATATATATATATATATATATATATATATATATATATATATATATATTCATTATAACATGTTGTATTAAAAACACCGCTAGTTTCGATTTAATAATTCTTCTTTCAATCTTCTCGATTTGTCTTATATTCGCCTTTTCTTCGTTGTTTAACCTGTGGATAAGCGTACCGAAGTTCATCGGAGACTGATGTTTGTTATTTTGCCAAAGATAGAAGTAAATTAATGTAATTTAGAACTTTCTTTAATTTACCTGTCGCATTTCGATACATCGGGTACCATCAATGGGAAATTATTACAAAGTATTCAGTTTATATATGTTACAAAATGTATTAACAAAATTACGAGCGAAGTTATACACGGCTACGCAGGGTGGATGCAAGTGTAAAAAGGTCGGAAAAGTGAGGAGCCAGAGAGGGATGGGGGATTAAGCTGCTTGCCAGAGGGGATTAGTGGCTAGGGGCAGTTCTGAGTGCACCTGTCCCTCTGTTTGCTTTTCTTGCGCTGGACAGGATTTCATTGGAGTTAGACTGTATGTTAAAATTCGGTTGCTTCTCTTGGATATATATAGCTTCAAGGAAGAGCAGTTGGCGCCTGTTGGGAGCATAGTCTAAAATTTTGGTGTTTTCTTCCATCATTTTTCGGTTGAGGCATGTTCCGTATATTTCCTGTGTATGTTTTTTAGGTGCACCGTTGATCAGATGGAATGACATTCTTATTGAAATAGTGGTTTCGGTCATACCGATATAGTAGTTAGGTAGGAGCTCACAGTCTCCTAGTTTACATGTGTACTCGTATATCAGATGTGTTATTTGTTTCGGTTGTAGCGGGTATAGCAATGCCCTCTGGCATTCCTATAAAATATTACATGTATCAATATTCCATTAGCATTCTTTTCTTTTTAAATTCAATGTAAAATTATCCATTTACTTTCCCATTTAAATTCTGCAATTTCCTTTAAATCTTATGTAAAATTTTAGCTTAGTTATGTATAAATAATCAATCCCAAATCTCAAATAATTGTAATATATAATTGCCATCCAAAAATCATTGTCTAAGTTACATTCTTTTCGGTAACACTTACTTTAGTCAAACACACAAAGACAGGCTTTCAACTCAACCACATTGAACATGAATATTCCTCATTCGTCTCTCACCATTCTCAGCATAAAGATCCCAATTCGCAATCCCTCCCAGTTATCTTAGTCATCATAATTACCACCGTTATGCTTCATCACATACTGCGCAAAGTAGTATCCCGAAGCATGACGTTTCTTTTTCCTCTCATTCAACTCAGTGGTGCTGATGCCACAACAAATATGGTGCACAAGCACTTTCTGATTTTTCATTCCTGGTGCACACTGGTGCTGAATACAGTATCATACCAATTTCTAAGGCCGACAAAGATTCCGCCCCTTCAGATTTAGATCTGAAGGAAGCCAATCGACCAATATTAGGACCTATGGAACGCGTAACCTTCAAGTCCCAATCGGTCCCTGTCGATGTTTTCGATGCACTTTCATCATGGCCGAGGTAGATTGTCCAATATTGGGCCTCGACTTTCTTTCGGTTCACGACCTCTTGATCGATTCTCGTCAATGCCAGCTAATCGACTCCAAAACTCTTTTCACTGTTTCAGATTCGTACTCACCTTCTCAGAGTACCCTCCTCTCTATTCGTCTCCGATCCACCGATCCACCGTTTCAGCGCCTTCCTCAGAAGTATCTTGATCTCACCCTTCCACCTTCGAAGGATAGGCCCATTAAACATAGTGTGGTGCATCGAATCGGGACAACAGGAGGTCTTGTATTTGCACAGCTACGCCGTCTAGCACCTGATAAACTCTGCTATGCGTGATGAATTTTAATTCATGATTGATGCAGGCATTTGTAGGCCTTCCTCTTCTCCGTCGGCCTCTCCACTTCACATTGTGCCCAAATCCACGCCGGGGGAATTCAGAGCAGTTGGGGATTGCAGAGCTCTTAACGCTGTAACAATTCCTGATCGTACTTAGCCGTTTTTCCCTCTTCTCTCCATGGCTGTACGATTTTTTTCTCGCTTCGATCTGGTTCGTGCTTTCAACCAGATCCCTATTCACCCAGATGATGTCGCAAAAACAAACATCACTCCGTTTGGTGCTTTTGAAATGGTCAAGTTGCCATATGGATTGCGTAAGTCTGGGCAAACTTTCCAGCGCTTTATGGATCAAGTCCTTAGGGGTCTTCCTTTCGTATTTGGCTACATCGATGACCTCCTAATATTATCTTCCTCACTGGAGGAACACCTTTCTCACTTTCGCCAAGTTTGTTCTCGTCTTCAGGAGTACGGTATCGTACTAAACACCTCCAAGTGCCTCTTTGGTGTCCCGCAAAGTCTCATTCTTGTTGCACCATGTCTCGAGTGCAGGGATTACCCCACTTCAAGATAAAGTTAGCGCGATGCGAAACTTTTGTCGTCCTACATCACGCAAACAACTCAAGAGTTTCTGTGGCATGGTCATTTCTACCACATATTCATCCCTAAATGTGCCCAGGTCATGCAACCTCTCAACTCTATGCTCACCAAGACCAAAATAAACTTTCTTCTTGAATGGTCTGCTGAGGCATGCGATTCATTCTCTCGAACCAAAGAGGCTATTGCCCGCGCTGTGGAATTGGCTCATCCTTCTCCAGGAGCCCCCATCAGCGTCGCTTCAGACGTATCCTCAACCCACGTAGGTGCAACCTTGCAACAGAAAGTTGGTGACCAATGGCAAACTCTTGCTTTCTTCTCTCGCGCTCTTACAAACTCTCCAAAGAGATATTCAACGTTCTCTCGAGAACTCCTCGGAATATATCTCGCTGTCCGCCACTTCTGCCATCATTTGGAAGGGCGTAAATTTACCATTTTTACTGACCATAAGCCCTTGGTCGGTGCATGTTCGTCTCGTAGTACTTCGTCAGTATACACTGCAGTTGACACTCATCATCTTGACTTTATCCTGCAGATGACGAACGATATTCGCTACGTTCCTGGTTCTTCAAACGTCGTACCAGACGCGCTCTCTCGCATTTCATCGATTTCGGGCACGCAACTCTCCTAAACTGCGAACATTGATCATGCAACAATAGCACTTGCCCAGGAACAAGATGAAGACACGCAAACACTGCGTCACTCTTCTCAACTCGTCGTTCGCGAGATGGACTTGCCTGACAGTCCTTCCAGGCGCATCCTCTTTAACTGTTAAATTCCTGACTGTCCTCACCCTCTCATTCCTTTCGCTTACCGCCGGTACATTTTTCATCAAATTTATGGTCTCCCTCATCTGGCGTCAATGCCACACGCAAGCTCGTTGCACAACGTTTCGTTTGGCCAGGTGTGAATGCCGATGTAGCCAAATGGACTCGCTAATGACTGCCATGCAAGCGTGTAAGGTCCACCGCCACACAAAAGCTCCTCTGGTCCCTTTTCCTCTTCCTTCATCACGTTTTGACGCCGTTGACGTCGATTTAGTTGGTCCTCTTCCTTACTCTCGTGTTTGCAATTATCTTCTCACCATGATCGATCGTTTTACTCGCTGGCCAGAGGCGGTTCCTATCTCGGACATCAGAGCTTTCACTCTCACTCGAGCCATCATCTCAGCATAAGTTGCTCGTTTTGGTGTTCCCTCAACAATCATGACTGAATGTGACAGCCCGTTTGTAACCTACCAATGGGATGCACTCATGTCAGTTCTTGGCTCCTTTCGCCTTCGTACTACAAGCTATCAACCCCAGAGTAACTCTAATATAGAACGTCTGCATCGGACCATCAAAGCAAGCTTAAGCTCCACCGATCCAAACATCACTTGGGTGGACAAGATACCTTTGATTCTCCTTGGCATTCACTCGTCCTTGAAAGAGGATCTGGCTCGCTCTGCATCGGAATTAGTTTACGGTACTCAGACTCGTCTACCCGGTCAATTATTTTCTTTCTCTGACCGACCTCTACCTTCTCACCATGATCCTTCTTCATACGTACATAATCTTTTATGGGTGGTGGCTGAACTTAAGCCAACTGCCCTTCGAGACCGGCTAATTATAAACCTTCGTCCCGAAAGAGATGACAACATGCTCCCATGCTTTCGTCCGTCGCAATTCAGCTCGCACTTCATTGCAACGAATCTATGACGGACCCTTTCGTGTTATCTCCAGGAAGCCGAAATTCTTCGTCCTAAAGCTTGGCACCATGCAAGATGCTGTCTCTATCGACCGCCTGAAACCCGCTTATATCTAAAATGTTCATCTAGAACCTCTATCACCTCATTCTCCTCCTACTATACCCCTTTATGGTACAGTACTCCCCCAAAACAACATCAACCCCACCCTTTTAACCACCCCTGCTACTCTAACTCCACCTTCCGTTTTGCTGCATCCTGCTCTTTTGTTGCAGGAACCTCGTCGTCAGAAGTGGTTAGTCAGGAGCAAATCTCTCCCACCTTGGTCACTCCGTCAGCGGACAACAGGACTCAAGACTCCCACATCCCGCTTGACACTATCTCGGAAGGAACCAACAAGCGGATCACCTTCGCTCCGTCAACCTTCTCTCGTGGCGGTGCCTCGTCCAACGCTACTGGCACTGCCACAGCGATTATGTGCCCCCGCAGCCTAACCAATGGCACTGTCACACGCCCCGGTCCTATCGTCAGAAGGATTCGGCGTTACTCGGACAGCGGGTCGTAAATAAAAAGGCAGGTAATTTTCTTAATGGAGGGGGGGGAGAGTGTTATAGCAATGCCCTCTAGCATTCCTATAAAATATTAGATGTATCAATAATCTATTAGCATACTTTCCTTTTTAAATTCAATGTAAAATTATCCATTTATTTTCCCATTTAAATTCTATAATTTCCATTAAATCATATGTAAAATCTCAACTTAGTTATGTATAAATAATCAATCCAAAATCTCAAATATTTTGTAATATATAATTGCTATCCAAAAATAATTGGCTAAGATACATTCTTTTCGGCAATACTTACTTTAGTCAAACACACTGTAGGGAATTCGATATCCTACCCTAAAAACAGATGCCCTGGTTAGGTATCCACAACGTCCTGGCACTTAGCAGCGTAACCCGATTACTTACCCCTCCCCCCTCTCTCCCCTCGCCTCGAGGACCAACTGAAAGGCCTTTGCACAACTATGACATGCAATCATCATCAGATTTCGGGTCCGGCGAGCCTAACATTAGTTAAAACGGCAATATTTCCCCTATGAGTTGGGATTTAATTTCACTTCATATACGAAATTAGAGGAGCCTCGACCAAAAGCCAGAAGGTGCCCCTTTAGGGCTAAGTGAAAGACGCTCGTCGAAGAGCCGTTATAGGAGGAAGCTTAATTCCTAAGACCTCACCCCCACTCCTTCTCTACCCCCAGTGGGGTGGTGAAGTATATATGCGTATAACTGTAGAAGAACGGGGAAGATCGAGTTAGCGATCGAGACGACGAAGTCCGGCTAGAGAGCCCGGCAACCCAAAGAAAAGGACAGAGAAGTAGCTCATCCGAGCCAGTTCCTGGTGGTCACACCGAAAATTAGCATCTTGTCTAGGAGAAGATCGAGTTAGCGATCGAGACGACGAAGTCCGGCTAGAGTGCTCGGCAACTCAACGAAAGGAACACAGAAGAAGCTCGTGCTGAGCCAGTTCCTGGTGGTCACACCGAAATTTTGTTTAGATTGTATTGAGAAATAAGCTCAATCATCTCTCGTCAGAGAAACCTCCTATCCCGGTTTACAACAAACACATAGATAGTCATCGCCATTGAGGAATACTCCAAAGTGAACTCCCTCAAATACCCACCATTCGTCAAAGGATTCACTCGTTTGTTCATCGTTTGTCAGTGCGAATCATTCCAAGATTAACCAGAAGATTAAAAGAAGCATACCTTCATGGTCCCGTTGTTGAAATTATCTGACTAAGACAACGTGCTTATCGTCATCTGTCGCCTGCACCGAAATCGCCTGTTGTTCAAGTCGGTCCCCGATCCAGCCAAACAGCTGGAGTATCTGTGAATACGTATACGCGCCTGGCCGCAAAAAAAAACATTCTTGCGTCTACATAAAAATTGAGCCAAGGTCATTCTCCAACCAGATTCACCTGTAGTTGTTTTAAAGGTAAATAAATTCCACTTTTTTTGGAAGGTCAATTAGCGTCCAATATTAAAGTGAGTTATGGGTCAACTATTGCTTTATATTCATTTGTTTAATTTAGTAAGTCTCACTTAAACTGGTTTAACTCATACCTGTATAGTTTGTTTTGTTAGATTTCCCTTTTGTTTTTTTCTGTAGTATTTAAAGATCTATATTTTAGAAGTATTTAATTCAATCCTAGAAACGCTGAGCATGGCACTAGAAATCCTCAAAGATTAAAATAACGTAATAATAAATAATATAGCACTCTTAGAGAAAAAAACGTAATCAAGGATTTTTTGAAGTACGTAACAAACCTATACGCACATACACCACTACTCGTTGCTTGCAATACCACGACACACACAAACACAGGCTTTCAGCTCAATTACATTGAACATGAATAATCCTCATTCGTCTCTCGCCATTCTCAGCATCATAGTTACTACATCTTAGTTACCATATTTATCCTAGTTAATATAACATAATTTCACGGATGACAAAGGCCACAAGGGCCTATCAAAGGTCATCCGCATAAACTTTTACCATACCTTACCTCACTTCACCTTACATTTCACTCTACTTTTCATTACTTTCATACATTGCATTTTGTTGAATTCCTTAGCAATTCTCAATTTAATTATATTATTCATCCGTATAATTGTAATAACCGCTCCCTAGTTATTTCTTAATTCAATTATCTCATTGTGCATTCGTTGATTTTGTAAATATATTTATTTTGTTTCTTACAAACCTCGCGCCCAAAGTTTTCTAAATTCAACTCACGTCAGTCCTTAGGCCTAAATATTAGCAGACGACTATTCCATCCAATTCAACAAAGTTATGGTAATGGTTTTCAAATAGCTATCTAGGCTGATTTATTAACTAAAATCAATCTCACTAATAACCAAATACCATACGGGGTTTGGGGTTATTTTTCATGAAGAAGGTTGAAGTACGTCTATTTTGATAGTAGGAGATTAGTGCGATCTTTTTCTCGGCCTTTATAGGTTTTATTCCTCTATCTATAATGTCCTTGATGGCTCTTTCATCTGCTTGGTGTTCTGTGTTCATAGCATTCTTGTAAAGCAGTTTTATAATATTCTCTTTATATTATCCGTATTCCTGTTCTTCTGGGGTTCTAAGAGCTATCATCTGTCCATTTTAATTCTCATGGCTGTTTGTATTTCTTTATCGGACCCGGATATTGAAAGGGAGATAGAATTGATGTGGTTTATTGTAACTTCATGAAAGACTTTGACAAAGTACCACATAAACGAATAATAGAAAAGGTTAAGAGCTAAAATATTGAAACAAAATGGATTGGAAACTTCTTAGAAAACAGATACCAGTATGTAGTTGTAAATGTAAAGGAGTCTAACTATGAGGTAAAAAGTGGAGTTCCTCAGGGTTTGGTGTTGGGATCATTGCTGTTTGTCATTATATATATATATATATATATATATATATATATATATATATATATATATATATATATATATATATATATATATATATATATGGTAGCAATATTTATTTGTATGCTGATGACACTAAAGCTTATAGACAGATTAAGAGTGACTTAAACACCTAAAAACTTTAAGAGCATATCACTGTAATGGATGAGCGGTGTAAGAGATTGTTTTTATCCCCTCCCCCAATGTAAGTTATTGAAGATTGGTACCTGTTTGGCGTGCGAGTTCAGTCGAGCGGCTTAAATGCTTTGCATGAATGATTCTTTTTTGGGACTCAGGATGGCCGAGTGGTTTAAGGCTCTCGCTGTCCAGCGACGCGAGAAGCGCGTTCGAAACTCGTTTCGCTACTTTTGTTTCTTTATTTTTCTTTGCTCCCTTTCCTACACTAAGCTATCTACGCTTGTAACGCAAAAGAAGTGACTTAGTGTATGAGCACAAATTTGTGCAAACTAAACTCCGAAAAAGGATCTTGGTGTGATAATAGATAATAAGTTAGATTTTTCAGAATATACGGCTCAGTAATGAAATAAAGCAAATTGGCTGGTGGGGCTAATAAGACAACCATTTAAATCTCTGGATGAGGAATTTTTTAAGAGCCTATTTGTTGCTTTAGTGAGGCCTCATCTGGAGTACGCTAACCAGGTTTTGGCACTCTACTTAATCAAAGATATTGAGATAATCGAAAATGTGCAGATGAGAGCTAGCAGGATCATGCCGTCCTTGAGAAGTTTTACTTATGAGGATAGATTGAGGAAACTGGACTTAACAACACTAAAGTACAGGAAAGCAAGAGGAGATATGATCGAGAGGTTCAGGATACTGTCTGAAACATATGATCCGGAGGTTTGTGGAGATATCTTTAGCTTATGAGAAGATTGTGGTACTAGAGGACACTCAAAGAAATTATTCAAGGAGATAACAAGATTGGCAAAGATAACAAATTCCCTTTTCAACAAACTGGTGAACAACTGGAATACTATGCCTCAAATGTGGTGGAATCTAAGGCAGTTGAAGAGTTTAAAAGAAACTTAGATAGAACATGGAACTATCAGAGAATAAAGTTAAATTATGGAACGGAAATTGAGTCTTACTACTTGAAGAATGCAGCCTCAACATTGCCACAATAGAAACCAGAATATCAGACCTGGGTGCAGAGGCGCAAAGAGGCCTCTTCCAGAACAACAGAAAATAATTCACTTCAAAATGATCTATAATACACTACTATAATGTGATTTAACTCATTATGTGTCTCCCAAGATGGTGCAAATCTATTTTTCGTCATAACATCATAATTAGAAATTTACCCACATTAAGTATAGGCTATATATGATATGCACTATATAGTATTTGCGTATTTTTTTTAAAATAGAGATATTTTTAACAAAGCGCCCACAAAATTCGAGGGGGGGGGGCATAATTCCCAAACTAACTCTACCTTCTTCACATATTTTATCATTCTCCAAACCAATTTTACCTAATCTACCGTATAATGAGACAACCGAAGGCAGTACCAAATTGTCATGTGGTTGAAATGCTGCAGAAAAGTGAAAGAATAAATAAAAATACAACGGATCTATGATGTTAATATCGTTACTGTGACAACGTGGGAAAAATGGTATATCAACGAATGAGTGCTGTACGAAAGGCTAATTTTTTCACGGATGGCTTCCTCCCCCGTTGCCATAGAAACCGAATAAACAGTGTTCATATGTTAGATGCAACAAGTTTTATGCGGTAAGATTAAAGTTAATGGTTAATTCCATTTTGCACCCATGAACATTTAACAACAAAAATAATAGGTAACACTTCAGATTCGTGGCGCACGGTAGATGGCGCTGTTAGTCGGCTACAATTTTGGGCTACAGCATATCTCTTATGACGTCAGACGGTAGCGTCAGATGTGAACAATATCGGCGTAATATTTTTTGGCATAAGTATATACTGGGGGGCTGCGCCCCCCAGACCCCCCCAATTGATTGAAACTCAGGGTCATCGTAGGGTGGTCTCCCTGCAGTGCTTACTCCCCCACGAGCAGCTTTTTACTGGCAGAAAAAACGTAACCTAAAGACAAACAATACTAACTTCAAGCGGGCGGGTATAATTCTGCTATGGCTAGCAGAAATTCGTGGAATCGCTCTTTGATACTGGAAAATTTCTTCACGAAAAGAGCGGTTGCGAGATAGCCAGCAGAATGTTTACCGTTTTCGTTTAAATAGAACTTATCACAACGAAACAGTAAATTTTCCGAAAAATGTAAATTCGCACTGTATTTTGGGCATTTTATAGTTTTCTTAATTAATTTATGAGCCTCTAGATAATCTAAAAGTTTTTCGCGGTTATGCAAAATAAAGCCAAATTCGAATAATGACGAAGCACAAGTAGAGCACGCAGACGACATAACTACAAAATTTTTTTTGCAAAACGGGTCATAGTTATAAGCTACGACGTTGCCAGTAAGAAGCTGTTATCGTTCGTAACAATACAAAATATACGAAAACAAAAAAAAACAATAAAAGACATCAAGAAACCTTACCTAACTTAGAAAAAACTATAAACAAGCAGAGGCGCAGATATTTAGTAAATAATACAAACTAAAACTTACAAATCCCCAAAACAACAAAACAATATAACGCCGTGATTGGTCATATCTGAGGCTACCGTCTGACGTCATAAGAGATATGCTGTAGCCCAAAATTGTAGCCGACTAACAGCGCCATCTACCGTGCGCCACGAATCTGAAGTATTACCAAATAATAATTCCGGTAAACATGAAGATCGGCGGCGTGGCGGAAAAGTATATTTTTTTGCGTGTATGTTTCGTTCACCCGCGCATGCATATTCATGCTCGTTTGGGTAAATATGTAGATTAGCGACTCGAACGATTGGACGTACTATTTCGTCCGTGTTCCAAAATGCTTCGCCTTTTTGGACTACGTTTAAGGGGACGGCTCGTGTGGGGGTAAACACAATGGGGGACCACACTACGATGATCCTGAGTTTCATTAAATTGGGGGGGGGGTCTGGAGCAAATAGGGTGCTAGGTTACATTAAAAGAAATGTTTGCTACAAGAGTAAGGAGGTCATCCTTAAACTATACAACTCTTATGTCAGGCCACATTTAGAGTACTGTATACAGGTATGGTCACCACATTTTAGACATGATATAAGAACATAAGAAAAGAAGGAGACTGCAAAAGACCATTCATGGCCTACACTTGGCAGCTCCTGTTCCAGTCAATACACAAAAGATTTCTTACCAGAGAAAAGTCATCAACATTGTCACCCTTTACAGGAGTTCGTCAGATCTAATCTACAATATACATAAAATGCATCCAGAGGATTATGTCCATTCATGCAACCGCAAAATAATCTCCCCACTCCTTAGAAAAATATATACATATGTACATAAAAAAAAGTCAGTCCCATCTAGCAGCTTCATACATATATTTATCTAATCTATTCTTAAAACTACCCAGAGAGGAGGCTTCTATCACATGTCTAGTGAGCCTATTCCATTCATCTACCACACGATTTGTAAACCAATTCCTCCCAATCTCCTTCCTAAACCTATACTTATCAAGCTTAAACCCATTGCTACGTGTCCTATCATGTTCACTAAGTATAAGAACCTTACCCAGATCCCCTTTATTATATCCTTTTACCCATTTGAAGACTTCAATCAATTCCCCTCTGACTCTTCTCCTTTCCAATATATGTAGATTTAGTTTTCTGAGCCTTTCACCATAAGGTAAGTTCCTTAGCCCACCAATCATCTTTGTCATCCTTCTCTGCACAGACTCAAGCAAATCAATATCCTTCCTATAATATGGTGACCAAAATTGTACTGCATAGTCTAGATGAGGCCTAACTAGCGCCAGATACAGTTTTAGAATGACTTCAGCACTCTTATTGGGGATGGAGGGTTAATTTCTTACTTTTTGGTATGTGGATATGTTTCTTGACTCATTCCTGTGGATGCAGTTTCTTTTTATTGTATATTTTGGGGGACTTTGATTTTGTTTTTGACAGACTCTTATGGAGGCTTTAAATTATATATTGTAGATGCATGGTTAGACATAATCCTATGGAGTGTCTAAAATGTGGGGACCATGCCTGTATACAGTACTCTAGATGTGGTCTAACATAAGAGTTATAGAGTTTAAGAATAACCTCCTTACTTTTGTAACTGACATTTCTCTTAATAAAACCCAGCACTCTATTTGCCCTATTTCTTGCTTCAATACACTGCTTAGAAAACCTTAATGACTTATCTATTACTACTCCTAGATCTTTCTCATCCTCTACTGAGCTCAGCCAATGCCCATCCATTTCATAGTTAAATTCTCTATTATCTTTTCCCATGTTAATAACTTTGCACTTATCAAGGTTGAAAGTCATTTGCCACTTATGTGCCCAGGATAACAATTTATTTAAGTCCCCCTGCACTTTAAAATTATCATCAATATCTTTAACTACAGCTGCTAATTTGGTATAATCTGCAAAAATTGACACTTTATTATTAACTGCCTCCCCAAGATCGTTTATATAGATGACAAATAATAATGGACCGAGAACTGATCCCTGAGGAACCCCACTGATAACATCCCTCCACTCTGACTTTACACCATTTAGCACTACCCTTTGCTTCCTGTCTTTCAGCCACTCAGCTATCCAATTTGAAACACCCCCACATATCCCAATCATTTTTAATTTATGAACTAGTCTCCTGTGTGGTACCTTATCAAATGCTTTACTAAAATCTAAGTAAATTATATCTACATTCTCTTCCTTATCTACTTGATCTGTTACAAACTCCAGAAAGTCTAGTAAGTTAGTCAAACATGATCTACCTGATTCAAACCCATGCTGAGCATCGCTGATTAACCCCTCCCTCTCTAGATGTTGGCAAATGCCTTTTTTAACTATTTTCTCAAGAATTTTACAGACTACAGGAGTTAGGCTAACCGGTCTAAAGTTATTTGGATCCTCCTTACTACCCTTCTTGAAAATGGGGACTACATTCACTCTCTTCCAATCATCGGGTATTTCTCCATATTCCAATGACCTAGTACTTTATAAATTATATATGAGCCTAATAAAAACTAAATTGGTGGAACACTTGGAAAATGTGGAACAAGAAAACGAGTTTCAATCTGGGTTTACAAAAGGAAGAAGAAGAGAAGATAATCTACTAATATTGAAATATTGTATTGAAAATAGCATAAAAAGGAAGAAATGTCTTATTGTTACTTTTATTGATTTTGAAAAAGCTTTTGACTCTGTGGATAGAGGAAAGATGATTGAAGCATTAAAATACTATAAATGTGATCCAGATGTAATAGAAACAATAGCCAGACTTTATACAGATGACAGTACTACTTTATATATAAATAATAAAGTAATAGGTCAGACTGAAGTGACAAATGGAATACGTCAAGGGTGCACAGGATCACCACAAATATTTATAATGGTTATAAACATACTGATTGAGAAATTGTGCCTCATGAAATTTGGATACAAGGATGAGTCCTTTTACATACCAACATTATTCTTTGCAGATGATGGCGTATTATTGGCAAGTTCAATAGAAGAAATGGAGCAAATGATTGATATTATTACAGAAATAGCAAAGGCCTGTGGTTTGAAAATGAATAAAAATAAGAGTAAAATCATGATATTTAACAAACCAAAAGAACAAAGTAAGATAAGAGATATTGAAATCACTAACGAAGTAAAATATCTAGGAGTCACAATTATTGACAAAAAAGACTGTTTTAGAAAACATAGAGAAGAAAAAATAAATCAAGCTAAAAAGATGAAAAATCTAACATTCTCAGTTATCTCAAGATCATGTAACAAGGTAATGATTGGAAAAACCTTCTGGAAAAGCATTATATTGCCTAGTATATTGGCAGGAACAGCAGTAATATGTTGGAAAAAGAAAGAAATAGAAGAGCTACAAAGAATTGAAAATTCAGTTTGGCGGAATATATTAGGAGCCCCAGGGTTTACACCTTCAGTTGTTCTTCGTGGTGAAATTGGAGCATCATCCATGTTAAAAAGAGATATAGAAACAAAATTGGGTTACATTAAATATGTTCTGGATAAAGGTGCACCATTGAGTAAAACAATCATGAAAGAAATGATGGACAAAAAACTGGACAAACAATGGAATGACATAGTAAGGAAATATATGGAGTTTATTGAAATAAATACAAAGAAGCTAAGAGAAATAAATAAAGAAAAACTAAAAGAACTGACAATGAATTTTGATACCAAGTTATGGATTGAGAATTTGAATAAAAAACACACTCTCAAATTATACCAGGAAAATAAAAGAGAGATTAAAGAAGAAAAAATTTATCGTAATGATTTTCCATCAATTCTTATGTTTAAATGTAGAACAAACACTTTGAACCTTGAATGGAGGAAGATTTATGTAGGAGGAGATACAAAGTGTAAACTGTGTAATGAAGAAGAGGAAACTTTGGAACACTTTCTTATAAAATGTAGCAAATTGGAAAAAATCAGAAAAAAATTTGAAATAAGAGAGATAAGAATAGAGAAGTTACTACTATTTAATAATATCCAAGAGGAAGAAGAATATAAATGTAAAAATTTCCTGAAAGAGGCTTGGATGATGAGAAAAAAACTAATGGATAAAGCAATTTAATAAGATTGATAAATAGCCAAAGTAAATGATGAAAAATAGGCACTCATATATGTGTATGTAAATATATAACTAATAATGACAATAGGCACCAGTATGTGTATGTAAATATCTTATCTAATTAATAATGACGATGGTGAAAAACCTAATCAAGTGATGACAAGGACAATCCTAATCAAGTGTGCCTGATACGTAAATATATAGTTATTAATGACAAGGGTGAAAAAAGCTTAATAAGATGACAAAGATAATAAATTCTGCAAAACAAACAATACAAAAAGAAATAAACAAGACATAATATATATTTAAGAGATGCCGAAGTAAAGGCAATATCTCAAACCTCAAACAGAACAGAACAGTATATAACTTGTCCAGAGCTATTGAGATACTTTCTACCCATTCTTTAAGTATCCTAGAATGAATATTATCAGGGCCGGAGGCCTTGGTAGTATCTAAATCACCTATTAGTCCTTTTATCATCCTCCGATATGTTATGTTATGTTATGTTATTTTGGGGGACTTTGATTTTGTTTTTGACAGACTCCTATGGAGGCTTTAAATTATATATTGTAGATGCATGGTTAGACATAATCCTATGGATTGTCAAATTGTATATTGTAGATGCATGATCTGACAAAATCCTAAGGTTAGAGATAAAATAGGCCCACTTATAGATTCCAATGGAGAATTAGTGAGTGATAGGGACTCAATGGCTGGAATGCTAAATGACTTTTTTCTCTCAGTATTTACACAAGGAGGATACTCAAAATATACCCGAGGTGTCAATGATCTTTCGGGGTGATGATGAAGAGAAATTAAAGGATATCTTGATCACAAAGGAGATAGTGAAAAAGGAAATTGATAAAATCAAAAGTAGTAAAGCACCCGGTCCTGATGAGGTCTTTCCTAGAATTTTGAAAGAATGAAGGATGTGTTAAGTGAGCCCCTAGCATGCATCTTTAGAAAATCATTGGAGAGTGGCATTGTGCCAGTGGCATGGAAGAAAGCCAATGTGATACCTATATTTAAGAAAGGGGATAAAACAAATATGTCTAATTACAGACCAGTAAGTTTGACATCAGTGGTAGGGAAAATGATGGAATCTATTATAGCAAGGAATATTAGAGATCACTTGGATAAGCATAAGTTGATAAAAGAATCACAGCATGGCTTTAGTAAGGGTAAATCCTGTCTGACTAATTTGCTGTCTTTTTATAGTAAGGTGTATGAAGCAGCAGATAATGATGAAAACTATGATATTTTATACTTGGACTTTAGTAAGGCTTTTGATTGAGTGCCACACTTACGGCTTCTGATCAAAGTTAAAGCACACAGGGTCGATGGCAGTATATTTAGGTGGATTCAGTCATGGCTTGGTGACAGACAGCAAAGAGTTAGTATAGATGGAGTTAAATCTGAGTGGGGGTGTGTTAGCAGTGGAGTTCCGCAAGGATCTGTTTTGGGTCCCTTGCTATTCTTAATTTATATTAATGATCTTGACATAGGTATAAGTAGTGACCTGAGTAAATTTGCTGATGATACTAAGCTAGGTAGGGCCATTAAGGCTGATTCTGATGCTGTTGTAATTCAGGAAGAATTGACCATTCTGTCCAATTGGGCCGTGAAATGGCAAATGAAGTTTAACATAGACAAATGTAGTGTACTTAGTATAGGTAGAAATAATCCATTGAGTAGTTATAAATTAAATGGGAGGACTGATTGTGAGAGGGACTTGGGTATTTTAGTAAGTTCAGACCTTCGTCCTAGAAAGCAATGCCTACATAACATAACATAATTAGACGGATGACAAAAGCCACAAGGGCCTATCAAAGGTCATCCGCCTCCGTCAAAACCCACCCACAAAAAGCACCATCACCAGGGGAAGACAAAATCAAAGTCCCCCACGATATAATATAACAGAGGAAAAAAGCCACAAGGGCTCATCATAGGTCATCCGAGTCAAATGGCCTCTTTTTTAAGGCACCCAAACTCCCAGGAAAACTACATCCAGAGGATTGCATCCAGAAACAAGGGTATCACCAATCAAGGCTTGTCAAGAACTAAATCACAGCTATAGATATATACAAACAATATTAATATATACAAAACTTAGGAACCATCACAACCTTCCCTTCCCATAAACTCATCCAACCTACTGTTAAATACATTTAGATTTGGACTACCTACTACCCTCTGCGGCAATTTGTTCCAGAAGTCTACCACTCTATTGGTGAAAAAATATTTTCTTAAATCCAACCTACACCCTTGCTTTTTAATTTTCAAGTGGTGACCTCTAGTCCGATTTCCATCATCTAACTCCAAAAACTTTCTAACATCCAATTTATCTATCCCGGAAAAATTTTTAAACAGCTCAATCATACCCCCTCTCACACACCTTTCGAACAAGAACATATTTAATACCCTCAGTCTATCTATATATTCAAGATGCCTCTCAGGAAAGGAATAATCTTTGTTGCACTCCTTGCACTGACTCGAGAAGGTTAATATCGTGTCTAAAATGTGGGGACCATGCCTGTATACAGTACTCTAGATGTGGCCTAACATAAGAGTTATAGAGTTTAAGAATAACCTCCTTACTTTTGTAACTGACATTTCTCTTAATAAAACCCAGCACTCTATTTGCCCTATTTCTTGCTTCAATACACTGCTTAGAAAACCTTAATGACTTATCTATTACTACTCCTAGATCTTTCTCATCCTTACTGAACTCAGCCAATGCCCATTTCATAGTTATATTCTCTATTATCTTTTCCCATGTTAATAACTTTGCACTTATCAAGGTTGAAAGTCATTTGCCACTTATGTGCCCAGGATAACAATTTAGTTAAATCCCCCTGCACTTTAAAATTATCATCAATATCTTTAACTACAGCTGCTAATTTGGTATAATCCGCAAAAATTGACACTTTATTATTAACTGCCTCCCCAAGATCGTTTATATAGATGACAAATAATAATGGACTGAGAACTGATCCCTGAGGAACCCCACTGATAACATCCCTCCACTCTGACTTTACACCATTTAGCACTACCCTTTGCTTCCTATCTTTCAGCCACTCAGCTATCCAATTTGAAACACCCCCACATATCCCAATCATTTTTAATTTATGAACTAGTCTCCTATGTGGTACCTTATCAAATGCTTTACTAAAATCTAAGTAAATTATATCTACATTCTCTTCCTTATCTACTTGATCTGTTACAAACTCCAGAAAGTCTAGTAAGTTAGTCAAACATGATCTACCTGATTCAAACCCATGCTGAGCATCGCTGATTAACCCCTCCCTCTCTAGATGTTTGCAAATGCCTTTTTTAACTATTTTCTCAAGAATTTTACAGACTACAGGAGTTAGGCTAACCGGTCTAAAGTTATTTGGATCCTCTTTACTACCCTTCTTGAAAATGGGGACTACATTCGCTCTCTTCCAATCATCGGGTATTTCTCCATATTCCAGTGACCTAGTATATAACTTCTCCAGAGCTATTGAGATACTTTCTACACCTTCTTTAAGTATCCTAGAATGAATATTATCAGGGCCAGAGGCCTTGGTAGTATCTAAATCACCTATTAGTCCTTTTATCATCCTCCGATCCACACTAATGGTAGTAAACACCTCTTTCCCTGACCCATGAGTACTATACATAAGACTATTTAGTTTCTCCTTTGTAAATACTGATGCAAAATGACCATTTAGTACCTCAACTATTTCCTCATCAGTTTCTCTCACAACCCCTTCATATTTGATAGGTCCTATTTTAACTCTGCCAGACTTGTTATTAATTTTATAGTAACTAAAGAACTTTCTAGGATCTTTGTTGCTATCCTGAGCTAATTTAATTTCTGACACCCTTTTGTTCTTCTTTATAATCTTATTTAACTCATTTCTAGCCATTCTATAATCACTTAAATTTTGAATATTATTTTGTACCTGTAATTTTTTGTATGCTCTTTTCTTCTCTGAAATTTTTCTAGCTATCTCCTGATTCCACCATAATGGTTTCCTACTTTTGTTCCTAATGGCCTTCATTGGGATACATTGTTCTTGGACTACATTTATTATATGCTTGAAAGTATCCCACATCCCATAAGCATTTTTACCCCCAGATCCCCCCCAATTGATTGAAACTCAGGATCATCGCAGGGTGGTCCTCCTAGAGTGATATCTTCCCCACGAGCAGTCCCCTTGAATTTACTGTGTTTTTTTTTCTCCCCAACAGCTTTTTACTGGCAGAAAAACCTAACCTAATAACAAATAATTCTTACTTTTATAGGTTTCTTCATTAGTTTATGCGCCTCTAGATAATCTAAAAGTTTTTCGCAATCATACAAAGTAAAGCCAAATTCGAATAACAAAGAAGCACATCAAGATCGAAAACACAATAATGAAAGAAAAACATTTGCAAAACGGGTCCTATTTATAACCTACCATGTTGCCAGTAAGAAGTTGTTATCGTTTGCAGTAAACAAAAAACAATAAAAGACATCAAGAAACCTTACCTAACTTAGAAAAAAACTATAAACGAGCAGAGCGCAGATATTTAGTAAATAATAGACTAAAAGTTACAAATCCCCAAAACAAAAAAAAAATATAACTCCGATATTGTTCACATCTGACGCTACCGTCTGACGTCATAAGAGATATGCTGTAGCCCAAAATTGTAGCTGACTAACAGCGCCATCTACCATACGCCCCGAATCTGAAGTATTACCAATGATTTAACCAAATCATGTCAGCGCCTTTAATTGTTTTGGGAATTATAATGGGGGTGGGTTCTGACGTCAGACGACTCAAAGTGCATGTGAATATTCCATCCCAGCAGGGGTGAACGAAATTATTTATAAAAAAAAAACCACCCGGCCGAGTCGCTAATCTACATATTTACCCTCGTTAAAATAAAAACTTAAAAAAAAATGTTAGAACATTATTCTATAAACAATTATGAATATATTATCGGGGCTGTGCCCCCAGACCCCCCAATTGATTGAAACTCAGGATCATCATAGGGAGGTCCCCCCTGCAGTGATAAATCGCCCAATTGATTGAAATTGGATAAAAATAACATAACATAATTTCATGGATGACAAAAGCCACAAGGGCCTATCAAAGGTCATCCACATCTGTCAAAACCCACCCTGCAGTGATTGATCCCCCACAAGGAGTCCCCTTGATTTTCATGTTTACCAAAGATAATATGATTGATTTAAATAATATTAGGAGGGGGGCTATATATCTGAAGTCAAGAAACTGCATAAAAACAACATTAGAGCTAATGATGTTTGTTAATCAACTTTAAATTCCAACCTAATGCCTGACTTTTGAATTATGTATAATACTAGATGATTAAATTGGGTAAATATCTAGATTATGACCCAACAGATTTCCCAGGACCCAACCCAAGAGTGCAATCTAAAATAGTTATAGGCATAACCACTACCCCACATTCACTTCATTGTTTTGACTAGTTATTTTATTTCAAAGGGGATTCCCATCTGACTCATTGTATTAGGTGGACGTGTCACAGTCTCTCAAAAGGTATTCACTATCGCTTGGCTAATTAAACAGTCACCTGCTTGGGCAATCATCTTTATACACTATCTTTCCTGCATATATGTACTAATATTAGCCCTACTGCGGTGTATAAACCACTCTCCACTTAGGGAGACCTAGGCCTTCAGCCTTAGTCACTGCATGGACATTCCAATGGACATTTCCCAAACTCCCACAGCTAAACGTGGCCTGAGTGCATCCTCTTCCCCACTGTATCCCCACTCAAATTCTCACCCTTGTTTTGGCCTCAATGTTGGTAAGAGAAACATAACCAGACCACATAATTTACCCACCACCTCAGCCTTGGCACCTCAAGATGACTCCATCTTGCAAAATGTCTTCTTAATAAAATCCACCAAGTGTAAGTCCATGTTCATCCATCCTCTTAAGGTCACAGCCACCCTCAATGCTTCACCATTCCACAAGCTCATCAGAGAGGGCTCATGTTGAATCCTAGGCAAAGGTTCTGCACTGAGAATAGAACTTAGTGATTTAAGGAAACTGGAGGTTGAATTAGAAGATGTGTCCACCCTTGGTGAATGGTCAGTCAATGCTGGCATCCTGAGGACACTACTTTAGGTAAATGTAAATATGGAAGAATTTCCAGCCTCCCAGTCTCCCTTAGAGAGAATCTCAGGATCTTGGATGTCAACAGCATTGCCAGCCCACACTGATGCCACAACCTACTCAGTATGTCTTAAATTTGTAAGTGATTTTCTTGAGAGAATGGTACTAGGATTTATCTTGTATAAAGTTATCCCTTACTATCTACCCTCATTAAGGTCTACATATGTCAGCATTTTGGCCATGGGACACTGATGCAATAGATGTAACAGATTCCATGAAGGCCATAATTGCACCAATATCCCCCACTGTTATTTTTGTGATGATGACCACCTTCCTTCCTCCAACAGCTGTCCTTACACACAGAAGGCAAGGCTGATCCACTGTTAGGCATTGGATGATGGCACTCCCACTTATAATCTATACACAGCTTCGCTCCATATATGCATATACTGAAAATACCTACACAATCCTACCCACCCACAACATCCTTGTTGGATATCCACCCTCTCCCAAAAGCCACAGCAAATAATAAGTATTATCAAAGGTGTATTTATGCTGAGGCTGCTGCTGCACTTGCCCATAGTATGCCCAAGGCAAAAATCCATAAAATAGTACCTCAATCCCCTACCTTCCCCTCTCCATATAGATGTCAGAAAGATGATTCCTAAGGAAACTTAGCACCAGACAACACCATCACCCTGGGAACCTAGCTTCCCCAAATGCTCCACCATATCTGCTCTCCCCAGTGATCCAGAATGTGTGCCACTACACCATCTCAAAAAAGCGCCCACAAAACAACCACTCATAATCCAGATTATGCATCTCCTAAAGGAATTTATTTCTTTATTACAATCCAGGTCATCCCTTCAACAGGTCCTGCTCACTCTCCTTCCAAGCCCCATCCAACTAATCTCATCATTCTTTGCATAATGGCAGCATCACAAAGCCCCATAATCTTTTGGAATGTACGTTCTCTACGTCACAAAATTAAAGACCTCTCCCTACTTCTTAACTCTCTCCCCCATGTTATGGTCTGTGAGACTTGGTTCACCCCCAATTTTTTCCCACAGTTCAAAGCCTACACAACACTGTACATAAACAGGTTAAACAGGGAAGGTGGTGGTCTTCTTCTGCTTATACGAAACTGGCTGACCTATTGCATTCGGACTCTTAAACCATTCCCCCATCGTATATTGGAACTATTAGCTGTCCAGGTTGATATTGGCGGAATCTGGTATGATATAATGATCTACAACCTGTGTCTCCCAGTAACTGAGCAAGAATTTAGCCATTACTCCACACAACTCTCCCCTTCGAGCCTGTTCATTGCAGATTTCAATGCCCCCGACCATCAGTGGGATCCAACTGCCACCATAAGCCGTTTGGGCTGTGCCCTTTATTAAGCCCTACTCTCATCAACCTAACTTTCCCTCCTCATACCCCTAGGTCTCTGCACCAGAGTAGACCCTGCAAGGGCTTTTCTCGCTATGCTGAAATCAACTGCTCAAGGCTGAAGCTTTTGCCACAGAATACAGCATCGAACAGCAACCTCTCATAACCAGATACCAAGCTGATATTCTTAGAGGCTATGTTTGATACTGCAGATAACCCACTTTCATTCCCCTTTTAACCCAGAGAATTGCTTGATGCACTTTCCTCCATGATGAAAGGTAAGCCAGAAGCCTATTTAAACTTCTTACTAGAACTTTTAAATGACAGCTGGGAAAAGCCCCCCTCAGAACCATCATCTTATAGACAAATTACCCTCCTCTCATGTACTAGCAAGATAATGGAAAAAAATGGTCCAAAATTGTAACCCAGAAACAGTGCCCCCTATCATGCACCCCTAAACTGAAGTATTACCATTAACTTTCGTGGGGGAGCAGTGTGTGTGTGTGTCTGTAGGGCCATTCTCCCACCCCCCTTTACATATATCTTTCCCTACCCCTGTGTGAGTGTGTGGGTATAATTATAATTTGCTTTCTGATTTTTTATATTATGAATACAAATAATAACCGATTGTATTCTCTTTTCAGCGATATATTTTGTAAATATATATAAATATTTAGAAAGTTGTAAATTGTAATTGGTTGTCCAGCGCATTGGGATATTACACTTAGTATTGCATCCTGTGTCTTCAAAGAGTAAAGCTTTAGCAGACTGTGAGAGAAATCCTCGAAGCGAGTGCTCAGCCCAGCCCTGAAACGGAGGGTGTTACCTGCCTCGCTTGCTACTTGCTCTGCCCACCTGCATTGGCTGATGAGCCTGTCCCCCCTTTTTATTGGCCTACTACTACTACCCCCCTCCCCCCCCCCGGTGCACAAGTGATAGTCCTGTGCCCCTTTTCGTTCGGGTGTTTTTTTGTTTTGTTGTGTGGACCTTGTTTGGGTTGTGTAAATTTGTTCTCTGCGCCCGTCATATTTTATTTTTGTTTTCGGTTGGAGAAGTTTAATTTGTATAGAGTATTTATTTTGAATGCGCATGTGAAGTTTTCAAAGCAGTGTATTGAGGCAAAAAATAGAGCAAATAGGGTGCTAAGATACATTTACAGGAATGTTAGCTACAAGATAAAGAGGTTATCCTTAAACTTTACAAGTCGTATGTTAGGCCACATTTAGAGTACTGTATACAAGCATGGTCACCACATTTTAGACATGACATCAACCTGCTAGAGCCAGTACAAAGGAGGGCAACAAAAATAATACCTTCCCTGAAGCACCTTGAATATGAAGATAGACTGACGGTACTAAATATATTCTCATTTGAGAGAAGATGTGTGAGGGGAGATATGATTGACCTTTTTAAAATCTGTTCTAGGATGGATAAGTTGGATTTTAGCAAGTTATTTGAGTTGGAAGGTAGTAATAGGACTAGGGGTTGCCAATTAAAAATGAAAAAACAGAGGTGCAGGTTGGATGCTAGAAAATATTTTTTCATCAATAGAGTGGTAGATTACTGAAATAGTTTGCCATCTGAGACGGTAGACAGTTTAAACTTGAATGTATTCAAATGCAGATTAGATGATTATATGGGGAGGGAGGGTCAACTTTGGGGGTATTCTGGACTCATTCCTGTGGATGCAGTTTTTTATTATTGTATATTATGATTGATTTGTATTTTGACGAATCTTGAGGATGATGCTTTTTGTTTTTGACACATTCCTGTGTATGGTTTGAATTGTATATTGTAGATGCATGATCGGACACAATCCTCTAGATTGTTTTTATTGTATATTGTAGATGCATGATCTGACACAATCCTATGAATGCATTTTGTAGGTGGGTTTTGACAGATGTGGATGACCTTTGATAGGCCCTTGTGGCTTTTGTCATCCGGGAAATTATGTTATATTAGCCAAGAGTGTGGCCAGTTCCTCTCCTTGTCCTGGGAGCAGGATATCTAGCACCTTTCTCAACTGAGAACTGAAGAAACTTGAAAGGAGGCTTGTTGGGATTGAAGTCCTTTCCATCCAGATGTTTCAGTCCCATCCCCTCCCTGAGGATCACCGTGTTGTGGTGGAGGGGCTTGCATACTTCAATGAGACAGTGGGCTATGTCAGTGAAGACTGTGATGGACATTGTTATCCATCAGTCTCTCTTCAGTGGTCCTACCTTGCTGAACAGGCCACTGTGGAGGAATCAGACTAAGGATACTCACACCCTTTTTTTGAGTACCGCTGTATGGTTTGCCAATCATGTTTGCTGGAGGCCACTGTGGAGGAGTCAGACTAAGGATACTCACACCCTTTTTTTGAGTACCGATATACAGTTTGCCAATCATGTTCGCCTTGAAGGCCGCACTTGTTCTGGGGCTGATAGTGGTTCGCAGCGTGGGCCTTAACCTAGCCATCGTAAAACTTCCACTCATGACATTGCACTGTTTTTAAAATGCAGCTGTAGCGTGGGGGAGGGCTACCCTGAGGAGGGTGTAAAGAGCCTAGTCTGGGGGAAGCTACACTAACATGACTCCACTTCCCTAGGGGTCTGTGTTTTAATACAACTATTTATGGGTAAAAATAATAAAACCTTTTTCCCAGAGACCCCAAGCTTCTGGTTTTCATGCCACCAATGACCGTGATCTTCGTAGACTTGATCCTTTTTGTTCCGAGGTCTATGATGATCTTGATTATGATAAATTTGTAGTTTTAATATCAGACAATGATACACCATTAAGTAAGGCTGACATTTTCAATGGCTATGAAGACTTTGTTACCAAATGTGGTGAACCTGCCCAAATGTGGCCTATGAATGATGGCTGCCTTGTTGTAGAGTCCTTTTTATTTGATCAGCATAAAAAAATCAAAGCACTGGATTCTCTTGCTTCCTTCAATATCTCCTCCAGCCCATCCTACCTTTAACACCTGCAAGGGGGTTATCAGGTCGGGGGAGCTTATTGAATATGATGTGGACCTCCTTGTTGCTAAACTGATTTCTCAGAAGGTAGTTGGTGCATACTGTATCATTCATAATGTTAATGGCACCAGAGTTCCTTCTGCTACTATCATATTAACTTTCAATAGGTTGGAGTTCCCTAAGAATATCAAGGCTGGTTATCTGTGTATTCCTGTGAAGCCCTATGGGGAGAATCCCCATAGGTGCTTTGATTGTCAATGTTTTGGACATGTCAGTAAGCACTGCAGACAGGTGAGGGTATGAGTCAATTGTTCCTCTGATTTCCATGCAACACCGTGCCCTCGCCCCCCCCTTGTTGTGCCAACTGTGGTTGCGACCATCTAGCCACCTCTAAGCAGTGCACCTTTTTCTTGTATGAGAGAGAGATTGTTGCTCTTCGGAATAAATTCAGAATTAGCATGAAGGATGTTAGAAGGAGAGCTAAAGAATTATACATGCAACCAGGAGTGAGTTTTGCGGATGCTCTTAGAGCGACCAGACCAGTCCTTAACAGACAGCAGAGACCATTCAGACCACCACTTTTATGGCTGCAGAATATCCAGCAAGAAACCCCAATAGAATGTCTGGCTCAGAATGATGCTCCTCCTCCCTCTCCATCCATTAGGGAGGTTCCTGTTTCTCCTAAACCAAGCTGCAAGAGGACTTGCCGTTCCTCAGATTCACTTCTATCAGCATACAACCAACCATTAACATGTCCTAAAGACATGGAAGCGGATTCTGAGGATGTTCATGTGGTATTTGTTTCACTTTTGGACCTCCACCCTCCCACTGAATCTGCCTTGAGTCCATCAGTCACAACTAGCCAGCCTATTACATCCACAACATCAGTAACTCCAGAAGAAGCTGAATGGATTTTTTCTAATCCAGCTTTGTCTATGGCCCTTTTGGAAGAGAAGAATCAGCCTTCTGGGGTTTCTTCACCCACCTCAGCTGACCCACCAACCACCTCTCAGAATGACTCAGTACCATCTCTCTTGACATTACTACCTACCAGTACAGAGGACCCAATATCTTTGGAGGCATCTTTGCCAACAAAAACCACCCTGTTATATTCACAACTGACAGATGGTTCTTTGCCCTCTAATAAAAGTGCCATCCCCAAAACATTCATATTACCTATGCCTCAAGTGTTAATTACGCCTAAAAATCAAAAAGGTTAAAAACCCCAGTCACCTTCACCATGTGCAAAAGTTCAGGTCCTACAGACTCAGGGCCATAGATTCGAAAAAAGCAATCAAAACCAGTCTATCTCTAACCATCAAAGAGTTATGAGCTAGCAAAAACTGAAATATTGAATAAATCTGTCACATCTGAACCAACTTCTGATTCAAAATACAGTAAACCCTCGATATAATGAACTATATGGGGTGGGGGGGGGGGTTGTTCATTAAACCCGATGGGCATTAAAAGCAATGGAAATAATGAACCAAGTTTGTTATGGATATGTAATACGTATGTAATTACTAATAAAGTTAAGTGGACTACACAACATAGTATTGATACGAACCTTGTACTGTGGGAGACATGTGACATACCAACACTTACTCAGGCTGGTTGTAACGCTTGCCTGTTAAACCCGATGGAGTTTGGCCAGGAAATTTGATTTGTTATATCGAGGGTTTACTGTATTCATACTTAGAATCGATACTAAAAGTTATGACTGATACGATATGATGATATATGTCTTTTATTGTATTTAAAACCTTCTCTGGCAGTTGAAAATACATAGCAGCTGAGAAATAGTGTTTCAAATATAGTCAATGTTCATGATTTTTAGAAAATGACCTTGACCTTTTTGACTCCGTGGAAACATGAGGACCGCCATCAAATTTTTGTGCTTGAATGGGAAGGTCTATACACTAGCTATACTAAATATCTTATTTGTTCCATCCTTTATTCGTGCATATTAGGACAGACCATTTCACCATTGATTTAGCTAATTTACTTAAAGTATTTACACACCTCACTGTATGGACTAATGGAAAGTATGATATTGTATGTGCCACAAAATATATCTATGTTATAAACATAAAATGAACAAAAACACGAAATGTATAACTATATCATCATGCAGGTAGTTCCTTTTTAAACAGATTGATCGATTAGATATCTATGATTTCTCACAGTATTGCAGGACTCTGCAAATCAGAATTCAACAAGAAATACTGCTTACCACTTGCTCCTTGAGCACTAGTAAAGCTTTTGATAAGGTACCACATAGGAGACTAGTTCATAAATTAAAAATGATTGGGATATGTGGGGTGTGTCAAATTGGATAGCTGAGTGGCTGAAAGATAGGAAGCAAAGGGTAGTGCTAAATGGTGTAAAGTCAGAGTGGAGGGATGTTATCAGTGGGGTTCCTCAGGGATCAGTTCTCGGTCCATTATTATTTGTCATCTATATAAACGATCTTGGGGAGGCAGTTAATAATAAAGTGTCAATTTTGGCAGATGATACCAACTTAGCAGCTGTAGTTAAAGATATTGATGATAATTTTAAAGTGCAGGGGGATTTAAATAAATTGTTATCCTCGGCACATAAGTGGCAAATGACTTTCAACCTTAATAAGTGCAAAGTTATTAACATGGGAAAAGATAATAGAGAATTTAACTATGAAATGGATGGGCATTGGCTGAGCTCAGTAGAGGATGAGAAAGATCTAGGAGTAGTAATAGATAAGTCATTAAGGTTTTCTAAGCAGTGTATTGAAGCAAGAAATAGGGCAAATAAAGTGCTAGGTTTCATTAAGAGAAATGTCAGTTACAAAAGTAAGGAGGTTATTCTTAAACTCTACAACTCTTATGTTAGGCCTCATCTAGAGTACTATATACAGGCATGGTCCCCACATTTTAGACACGATATTATCCTTCTCAAGTCAGTGCAAGGAGTGCAACAAAGATTATTCCTTTCCTGAGAGGCATCTTGAATATATAGATAGACTGAGGGTATTAAATATGTTCTCGTTCGAAAGAAGGTGTGTGAGAGGGGGTATGATTGAGCTGTTTAAAATTTTTTCTGGGATAGATAAATTGGATATTTGCAAGTTTTTTGAGTTAGATGATGGAAATTGGACTAAAGGTCATCACTTGAAAATTATAAAGCAAGGGTGTTGGTTGGATTTAAGAAAATATTTTTTCACCAATAGAGTGGTGGACTTCTGGAACAAATTGCCACAGAGGGTAGTAGGTAGTCCAAATTTAAATGTATTTAAGAGTAGGTTGGATGAGTTTATGGGGAGGGAAGATTGTGATGTTTCCAAGTTTTGTATATATTAATATTGTTTGTATATATCTATAGCTGCATGATTTAGTTCTTGACAAGCCTTGATTGGTGATACCCTTGTTTCTTAACGCAATCCTCTAGATGTAATTTTCTTGGGAGTTTGGGTGCCTTAAAAAAGAGGCCATTTAACTCGGATGACCTATGATGGATTGTTTATAAAGTAGTTGCATGATTTGATATAGTCCTATTTGGATGGGTTTTGACGGATGCGGATGACCTTTGATAGGCCCTTGTGGCTTTTTTCATCCATGAAATTATGTTATGTTTATGTTATGTTAACTGTGCAGATTACATCTTGGAAAGGAATCCAGCAGATGTCATGTTTTCATGGCCATGAAAGTGACTGCTCTGTTGCACCCTTATGCATGAAGTTGACAAGCAAGTCATGCTGTTCATCAGAGCGATCTTCTACAATCCCAATATACCAGTCTTCGTCATACATGCAAGCTACATACTTTCCTACCTCAAAAGCACTATGATCTTGTGGCTTGATACCCTGCAAGCCTCCCATCTAAACTGTTTTAAAGATGGTGTCTACTGAAATTTGCCTAATCTCAAGTTTTATGTCTCCAACTGGCACAAAAATATGATGGGAATGTGTACCTGGGACTGTAGACACATGACTATACCTTTCCTCTAATTTGAACCATTCACAACTATTGATGACACACCAATCATGCATTTCTAGAGGGGTTAAAATTTGTCCAGAAATAGTGGCCTGCAAACTAGCACGTGCAACTAGACATTTGACAGTGCCAACTATGCCATCACAGGGACTCTTACCGTGCAGGTATTCCAAAATCATCTTTGTGGCAGCAAAGATTCACTAGGTTTTTATAATTCTTATACTGGGAAGCAGCACCATCGCTGAAGTACTGCATATCTGTCAAAGTGAACATCACCATTTTGATATGTTTGATAACAACCTCTAGAAAAGTCTAACAACAAAAGCCCAGTACTTTCAGAAATGGTTTCTTTCAGGTTGCTTAGATGCTGTCTTGGGCTTTAGTGATGAACTGGTGAGAAAGCAGTGCTTCATGCACTGAACAGAACTTGTCAATAAAATTCTCAACTGTACAAGACAATGTTTCCAGAGTTTTACCCGACTCATTCCTAACCCACTGTTTATATGATATATTATCATCAAGCTCTTGCTCATTAGCAGTTAACACAGACATCAAATGTTCTCTAATTTTCTAAACACCAGGGCATTTTTCACAGATTCTCAACATACATTGCTGCTTAGATATGTCACAAACAACCATTGACAAAATATCTTTGTAATCAGTACCCTTGATGGCTACGGTGGGTAACCCATTGAGTAACAACTTGGCATTCTGGTTTTTCTCACACACACAAACAGAGTGAGAGCTCTTGCTCCCAACATGTACACACCATTTGGGCCAAAGTTCAAAGAACTTTGTTATACCAATCTTAAAATTTGGGAACTTCACCTTGAAAATTGCGTACAATTCTGCTATGTTTACCAAAATCAGTCTTTTCTGTTTGCAAACTTTTTCACCATTGATTCTGACAGAAACAAAGTCTTTCTTTCCTGGGCACATTCTGAAAAACTCATCATCTTGATAAAACAATTCAACAGAAATAATAATATCTTGTGACAGTGTCTTACTCCCTAGATAGGCGTCAGGTCGAGCAAGGATTCCAGATTTCTTTTTTAGATCTCTAGCTTGGTTTATTGCATATTTTGAAACACCGAATTCATTGCACATTTTTTCAAAAGTCCAGCTTTCTGGAACAAGTGTCAATATTTGAATTTTGTCCTGTTTGGATTTGCAATTTTACAATTTCTCCATCGAATAAATCAGTCTGTTTAAGTCAGAACATTTTGTACAGGCTTCTTTGGTGGTATCCTGTGACTGTATGATTCTTTGGTAATGTTGAGAACAGTGGCTACCTCCCATTTTCTCCAACACATCTCACTCCATTAGTTAGTTAAGGATGCACCCATCATTCACGATATCTTGGTTGTATATAGCTATTTGTTTGCATGGCCGTTTGTAAATATATACGTGTGGTGGTTGGCCAGAGAATTGTAAGGCCAACTATATATATATATATGTATTGTATTTTTGGTTTAGGTTGAGGGTTGTATAATATTTCGGGTTGATTATTTTGGATTATATTATTTTGCTATAATTACTGTTTCTAAATTAAATATTCTCTCTCCTCAATACCCTCTCCTTGAACAACCGAGCAGACCCTGTTGGGGCGGCGGGAAGAGTTGGTTCAGGAGTTGCAAATCCACCGCCACATATTTTTGTCGCCTGAATAGGGACTGCACGGTGGTTTGAGGAAGGAGAGGAGTGAGAGCCTGTGTTTTTTGTCCCTAATGGAGGAGGAACAGATTGGGATCATGGAATTGGAGATGAGAAGACTAAATGAGTTAGTGCGGCAAAAAGACAGAAAGTGCGCAGTTGAGAGAAGAGAATGACGGTTTGAAGAGGAAAATGAGAGAGATGGAAGAGAGGATTAAAGACAGTGAGGTGCAAATGACTAGGCACCGAAAAATGGGAGAATCAGATGCAATTGGTAGTGGTGTGACCTCAACTCCACTTGGAATGGACATGACTGACAAAAAGGGATTGACAGACATAAACAAACCCCCGCAAATGACTAGGCACTGAAAAATGGGAGAATCAGGTGCAATTGGTAGTGGTGAGACCTTGACTCAACTTGGAATGGACATGACTGACAAAAAGGGATTGACAGACATAAACAAACCCCCGCAAATGACTAGGCACCGAAAAAAGACCCCAAGGACTAGACGCCCAGACCGACAGGAAAGGACCCGATTGGCTAGGATTGACTCGTTATATTTCAGCTCGAATGAAGGCATGAGTGAAAGTGGGAAAGAAGTGAGTGATAATGAAAGTGATGCTGAGGTTCATAGGAGTATATTGATCAGAGAAGTGCCAAAGTTAAGTAAGTTTAGAGTGGAGGGAATAAGAGATGTGAAAGTGTTTTTGAAAGAGTATGAAAGTTATTGTAAGGAAAAATTTGGAGAGAATAATAGGTTTTGGGTGAAAGAGTTGTGCGAGTTTCTGGATGGGCGTATGAAGGATTTTTACCGGATGATTATGAGTGTGGGTGAGCCTAAGTGGGAGGTTATGAAAGAGAAAATAATAGAGCAATGTAAGAGGATGAAGACAAGTGTGAAATATAAGAAAACAAATGGGTTTGAGGAAGCGAGAATGGGGAAGAATGAGGATGTGAATTCTTATGCACATCGCTTAGAGTCCTTGGCACAAATGAGATTTGGAGATGATGGAATAAATGGGAATAAGGAGCTGATGAAGAAGTTTTTAAATACAGTTCCGAATGAAGTGAGTATGTGATGTATAAGAGGAAAGAGAAGATGAGATGGGCTGGTGAAAGATTGCTATGGAAGGATATACTAGAGATGTTAGAAGACTGTGAATTTGAGGATTATGGAAGGGAGGAGGCCTCGATTCACACCGTGCACAACTCAAGTAGAAGTAAGTTGCCCCAGTTCTGGTCCTATCAAGACGCGCTGATAGAGAACCCAATCGAGGTGATGACAAGATTTTGGGAGAGTTATTATGGACAGAATGGACAGCAGAGTGTGTATGTTGGCCATGGACCAAGAGGGAGTAAAGTAAGAGTGAGAGTCGGAATGGTTGGAATAGTGGTCGCACGAATGGTAGGAATGACAGTAGATCTAGAGTAAATGAGCCTAGGTGTCTGAGGGGTAAGAAAGTTGGGCACATGAGGGCTGACTGTCGCTGGTCACAAAGAAGTTGCTTTTGCTGTGGGCAAATGGGGCATATAATAAAAGATTGTACTTGTGCGAAGGAAAGAGCATGTTATGGATGTCGAAGAATGGGCCACTTGGCACGAATTGCAGGGAAGGTGGTCGAGTGAATATGAGTGGACTTGGACTGTGTGGTAATTGTGGGCAGATAGGGCATTATGCCAGGATGTGTGCCAGTCCAAGAGCTACCTGTGGTAAATGTGGAATAGTAAGTCATGCAACAAGGTTGTGTAGGACTGGTGATAGATGCATGAATGAAAGAATGGATGGGAACGATGTGATTAATCAAGATGATACGACTCAGGGAAACTAAGGAATGAGATGGTTCCTTCTGGGAAATTCTCTAAAGTTCAAGTGATGAATGTGAGAGAAGGATTGTCAAATTGTGGAGTGAATTGGGGTCAGAGAGTGAATAGGTGTATATTTGTTAAAATTAAGTGTGGAGAATGAGAAATAAGTGCATTGATTGATACAGGATGTAAGGTGAATGTGGTGTACTATGAAGCATTTGTAGGAATGAAAGTAAGTGAAGTTAAGGATCATGGATATCATTTGACTGGATTAGGTGAACAGGATGTGCCAATTGTTGCGAGCTTTAGAGAGAGTGTTTCGATTGCAGGTGTCCGGATGAATGAAAATGAATTTTGTGTAGTAGAAGGTGCAAACAAGAAGTATGACATGCTATTAGGTTATAAGTTTTTGAAAGAGAATAGTATCATGATTCACCCTAATTTAGAGATGATTGAATGTAAGAAGAATGGAAGTATGAAGTGTGTCAATGGTATGTGAATCCAGATAGAAGTGTGAGAGTGAATATCATGAAAGGTCTGGAGGGATATGCAATTGAGAGTGTGCCTGTCAAGCAGAATGAAACATTGAGTGTAAGGATTGGATGGAATTCGGATGTTGAGATAAGTTAGAATGATAAGAATATTTATGTCTTGGATGGTAGTGCTGCGAACTATCGATGGAGGCGAATTGTGCATGTGTTTGATGGTATAATTGATATGAGAGATCCGTGTGTCTGTATACAGGTTTGGCCTGATCTGCAAAGGAAGAGTCTTAAGAGGAGTGCAAGTGTCAGATAAATTGGGTGTGTTAAATACAGTGGTGAATATGGAGAATGATATGCATGTAGTGAATGCAAGTGTGTTTTCCATGAGTGTAACATCGAATGTTTGGAAGTATGAAGATTTGATTGAGTAATTGAAATTGGAAGAAAAGTTGAGTGAATGTAAGAAGCAAAAAGTTTACAGGATGTTGTGGAATAGGAGAGGTACTTTGAGTCAAGGGGATGAGGACTTTGGCAACGCTTGCTTGCCTGAGTTCAAAATAATTTTGAGCGACAATATGCCTATTTATCAAAGGCCTCATCATTCCCCCCCCCCCCCATGGCTCAAGGGATTGAGGTACAGTGTGAGGAATTAGAGAGAATTGGTGTAATTGAGCCGAGTGTGAGTGCCTGGAATAGTTGGATTGTACCTCTACGAAAGCCAGATGGATGTTTGCAACTGTGTATTGACTATAGAAGAGTGAATGAATGAATGTTGAAAGACAAGTATCCTATGAGTGTTGTGTCTGAATGTGTGTACAGTATATATGGAATGAAAGTGTTTTCTAAGATGGATCTGGTACGTGGTTACTACCAGATGCACAGCCTGATTTTGATTAGGGGGTGGTCGATGACCCCTATGGTAGTTGTTAGTTTCCCATTCAAATATCATTTTCTGGGCCGCTGCTGCCTGATAGCCCACCCCGGTTGTGCTCGGCGTGGGCACAGTGGTCTGCATTTCAGGAAATGAATTCTCTATCTCAGTCGAGTTTAGGTCAGTTGATGAGGCCATTTAGTTCTTTTCCGGTAACCTCATTGCCGTGGCCTAACTAATATTCCTAGGTCTGGCCATTTTGCACGCCGACCACTCCCATGGTGGTTAGCCGAGTGTGAGACATCCATCAAGCAGAAACATTATGCCTACATGCTCTATGAGCGCCGCCTGAACGATTTCACTGTTGGTGAATTTCGTCGGGCTAGGGCTAGGTTCTGGTATATTTCAAAGCACACCTGTCGCTCTTCATAGTGGGCATACGTGTCTTCACTTAACAGCAAGACCCCTCAAGCAGAGGTGTGGAAGCGAGTCAAGAGGATTTGAGGCAAGTTTTCGCAGGATCCCCCTCCTGTTCTCCAGGAGAATGGGGCCGCAATCTCGGACCCCACCTCCATGGCAGAATCCTTCGCGATTGCTTTATCCGCATTCTCTAGCCGGGATGCTGCTCTGCCAGCATTCAATGCACGTCGTTATGTCACCGAAGGCCGCTAGCTGGACTTTACCTCAAAAGGCGGAGAACCCTTCAATGACAGGTTTACTCTGAGCGAGTTGTGTTCCGCTCTTGCTTCGTGCGCGAACACCACCCATTGCCCGGACGATGTCCTGTATGTCATGCTTCGACAGCTGGTTGAGCGAGGCATGGCCTTTCTGTTAGATTTGTTTAACAGGATCTGGGTTGAGGGTCTCATCCTGGATTCCTGGTGAATCGCTACTGTGCTTGCCTTTCGCAAACCGGGGAGAGATCACTATCCTCCGGCTGGTTTCCGCTCAATCTCTCTAACATCCTGCATGTGCAAGTTGATGGAGAAATTGGTAAATGTTAGATTAGCCTTTTTTCTGGACAGCAGAGGCCATCTGTCTTCTGCACAGTGTGGCTTCCACATGTTCCATTCCATTACGTTAACCACTTGGGGCTCTGATAGGGCTACTTCCTTACTTTTTTATCGCTCTTTTGTTCTTTCAAAGCTCGACTACAGATGCGAGGTTTATGCATCCGCAGTTGAGCAAGTATTGCAGAAGGTGGACTCGATCCACCACACTGGCCTTCATCTGGCGACTGGTGCCTTCCGCACTTTCCCCATTGAAGGCCTACTAGTCGATGCTGGGGAGATGCCACTTGCTCTTTGCCATGCACAGTGCATTATTTGCCTTTACGCGCAAGCCCATCCCCTGCCTCAGTCGCCAGCAGCTCTCACTGCATCCGCAGCTGATTTTGATGGTGCCTATGCCATCGAGATACACCAGTCATACCCTAAGCCCTTTGGATTTAGGGCTAGGAAAATCCGAGAGCTAGTTATAGCTCTTGGCCCGGTAGCACCCCTGGATCTGCCCAGGATGCCACCCTGGAGGGTACCACCTTTGACCATTTGCTGCCATTCCTCTGCTTCCAAAGCTTCTACAGCACGCTTCATGTCACGCTGGAACTGTGCTAGTGTATATGGATGGCTCCAAGTCCCAAGAGGGTGTCAGTTTCCACGCTGTATCCCCTCTGTTTAAAGTCTTGTCTTCATGGCCGAGCTGGTTGCAATACACTGCTCACTACGGGAGATACTGTGACTTCCCATGGACCTACCCCCAATGCCGTGGCAGCTTTAGGTTGCTTTCTCTCATCTCTAAATTGGACACCCTTGAGGGACACACTGCCATTTGATGGAGAGCTCGTTTGCACCATATAGCGATGACTGAGTTGACCCCCCCCCCAACTGTTTGCCACATTCTTGTAGAATGTCGCATTCTGGGTGATCTTCATGCATGCTACCTGTCCCAGTACCAGGATGAATGAGGTCGCTACCACTTGTCCCTTATACTCGGGGTGTATTCGTGCACACTGACTTGTGGACTTTGACTTTTTGCTCCTCCACTTTACTTAACTGTTTTTTTTTGTAGGTTGCACGTTCTTGCGCCAGTGGGAGGTGGGGTTCTACCCGATTTCAAAGCGTGCTTCTTAACATAACATAACATAACATAATTTCACGGATGACAAAAGCCACAAGGGCCTATCGAAGGTCATTCGCATCAGTCAAAACCCACCCACAAAAAGCACCATCGCCAGGGGAAGACAAAATCAAAGTCCCCCCACAATATAATATAACAGATGACAAAAGCTACAAGGGCCCATCATAGGTCATCTGATTCAAACAACCTCTTTTTTAAGTCACCCAAACTCCCAAGAAAACTACATCCAGAGGATTACGTCCAGAAACAAGGGTATCACCAATCGAGGCTTGTCAAGAACTAAATCATGCAGCTATAGATATATATATAAAGAATATTAATATATACAAAACTTGGAACCATCACAATCTTCCCTCCCCATAAACTCATCCAACCTACTCTTAAATACATTTAAATTTGGACTACCTACTACCCTCCGCGGCAATTTATTCCAGAAGTCCACCACTCTATTGGTGAAAAAATATTTTCTTAAATCCAACCTACACCCTTGCTTTTTAATTTTCAAGTGGTGACCTCTAGTCCGATTTCCATCATCTAACTCAAAAAACTTGCTAACATCCAATTTATCTATCCCGGAAATTTTTTTAAACAGCTCAATCATTTTCCCTCTTACACACCTCCTTTTGAACAAGAACATATTTAATACCCTTAGTCTATCTATATATTCAAGGTGCCTCAGGGAAGAAATAATCTTTGTTGCCCTCCATTGCACTGACTTGAGAAGGTTAATATCGTGTCTAAAATGTGGGGACCATGCCTGTATACAGTACTCTAGATTTGGCCTAACATAAGAGTTATAAAGATTAAGAAAAACCTCCTTACTTTTGTAACTGACATTTCTCTTAATGAAACCCAGCACTCTATTTGCCCTATTTCTTGCTTCAATACACTGCTTAGAAAACCTTAATGACTTATCTATTACTACTCCTAGATCTTTCTCATCCTCTACTGAGCTCAGCCAATGCCCATCCATTTCATAGTTAAATTCTCTATTATCTTTTCTCATGTTAATAACTTTGCACTTATCAAGGTTGAAAGTCATTTGCCACTTATATGCCCAGGATGACAATTTATTTAAATCCCCCTGCACTTTAAAATTATCATCAATATCTTTAACTACAGCTGGTAATTTGGTATCATCTGCCAAAATTGACACTTTATTATTAGATGCCTCCCCAAGATTGTTTATATAGATGACAAATAATAATGGACTGAGAACTGATCCCTGAGGAACCCCACTGATAACATCCCTCCACTCTGACTTTACACCATTTAGCACTACCCTTTGCTTCCTATCTTTCAGCCACTTAGCTATCCAATTTGAAACACCCCCACATATCCCAATCATTTTTAATTTATGAACTAGTCTCCTATGTGGTACCTTATCAAATGCTTTACTAAAATCCAAGTAAATTACATCTACATTCTCTCCCTTATCTACTTGATTTGTTACGAACTCCAGAAAGTCTAGTAAATTAGTCAAACATGATCTACCTGATCTAAACCCATGCTGAGCAAATCCCTTTTTTAATTTTATTTTCTCAAGAATTGTACAGACTACAGGAGTTAGGCTAACTGGTCTAAATTTATTTGGATCCTCTTTACTACCCTTCTTGAAAATGGGGACTACATTGGCTCTCTTCCAATCATCGGATATTTCTCTATATTCCAGTGACCTAGTATACAACTTCTCCAGAGCTATTGAGATACTTTCTACCCCTTCTTTAAGTATCCTAGAATGAATATTATCAGGGCCAGAGGCCTTGGTAGCATCTAACTCACCTATTAGTCCTTTTATCGTCCTCCAATCCACACTAATGGTAGTAAACACCTCTTTCCCTGACCCATGAGTACTATACATAAGACTATTTAGTTTCTCCTTTGTAAATACTGATGCAAAATGACCATTTAGTACCTCAACTATTTCCTCATCAGTTTCTCTCACAACCATTTCATATTTGATAGGTCCTATTTTAACTCTGCCACACTCGTTATTAATTTTATAAGGGCCAGGAAACTCATTCGAGAGGTAGATATAGCTCTCGGGCCGGTGGCGCCCCTGGTTCTGCCCAGGACGCCACCCTGGAGGGTACCACATTTGGCTATTTGTCGCCACGCCTCTGCTCCCAAAGCTTGTACTGCGCCGGGAGTATTGCATTCGACCTTTTTGGAGCACACATTGTGTCACGCTGGTACCCTGCCAGTGTATACGGATGGCTCCAAGTCCGAAGAGGGGGTCGGCTTCCACGCTGTATCCCCTCTGTTTGAAGTCAGCGGGGCTCTACCAGGCGCTGCATCTGTCTTCACGACTGAGCTGGTGGCAATACACCACTCGGTACGTGAGATTACGCGACGTGCCCGGTTCGGAGACCTTATAGTGATCTATAGCAACTCACAAAGCGCCCTGAGTGCTCTCGGGGCATTGGAATCTCCACATCCCCTGGTTCGTGAAATCCGTGACGCCACGGTTTTGGCGAGCCGGGCAGATGTCGAGATTATATTCTGCTTGGTTCCTGGACATGTAGGAATTGCTGGGAATGAGTGCGCCGATGAGGGTGCCAAAGAGTCCGCGAGGACTCTGCGACCGGACCAGCGTTTCGCTCTTCCTCACACTGACTACATGGCAAAGAAGATGTGAGATGGTCAAAGGGAACTTAAAGTTGCGTGCCATTGCACCGCGACTGTTCCCATGGACCTATCCCCCAATGCCGCGACGGCTTCAGGTTGCTTTCTGTCGTCTCCGAATCGGGCACACTTGTGTGATGCATCGCTATTTGATGGAGTGCTCACCTGCGCCCTATTGCAACGACTGCGTCGTCCCCCAGACTGTTCATCACATTCTTGTTGAATGTCCCAGTCTCGGTGATCTTCGCGCACGACACCTGTCCCGGTACCGGGATGGGTGGGGTCGCTACCGCCTGTCCCTTGTACTCGGGACGAGTGCGTGCACTTTGACTGGTGGACTTGTTGACTTTTGGGGGGAGGCCGGCCTTCTCCCTTTCATTTAACCAGGTTCAATTGTTGTTTTTGTTTTTGTTATTGCTTTGTTATTGTTATTTCTTTTTATTGTTGTTTCCTGTTCAATTTTTTAAAGTAGCCTAGAACTAGGTTGTTTGTTTACGGCGACTTATGCCTAAGTCGGCAGTCGCCAGATAGCCCCTTAAAAAAAAAAATAAAATAAAATAATTTTATAGTAATTAAGGAACTTTCTAGGATCTTTGTTGCTATCCTGAGCTAATTTAATTTCTGGCACCCTTTCATTCTTCTTTATAATCTTATTTAACTTATTCCTAGCCATTCTATAATCACTTAAATTTTGAATATTATTTTCTACCTGTAATTTTTTGTATTGCGTTTTCTTCTCTGAAATTTTTCTAGCTATCTCCTGATTCCACCATAATGGTTTCCTACTTTTGTTCCTAATGGCCTTCATTGGGATACATTGCTCTTGGACTACATTTATTATATGCTTGAAAGTATCCCACATCCCATAAGCATTTTTACCTTTGAATTCTACATCCCAGTCTACCAAATTTAGCAAGCTTCAAAGTTTTACATAATCTCCCTTATGAAAATTTGGAACTTTTACAGCATTCTCAGTTATTTTACCCTTCTCAATTCCCAAGTTAAAATGAACTATCTGATGGTCACTATTTCCCAATGCTTTCCCCAACAGTCAATTCTTGAACTAAATGATCACTGTTAGAAAGTACTAAATCTAATATATTGTCCCCCTACATTGGCTCATTGACAAATTGATTAAAAAAATTATCCTCAAAGCATTCTATGAACCTGCCACTTGTTCTATCCCTACCTATCATATTTTCCCAGTCCACAGAGTTTAAGTTGAAGTCCCCAATAATAACTGCATCTGTTTCACATCCCAGTCTGCCCAGGTGGTCTGTAAAAAGCTCCCAAATGCACCATTCTATTTTTACTGAACCTAATATCTATCCAAAGTGACTCAACTCCATCCTGCTTTATTGAAGTATTTAAATTTGAAACAATGTTGTTTTTTATATAGATAATTATTCCTCCACCAATCCTACCTGTCTTTGACTAAAGTACATATTATAACCCTGTAAATCAAATTCACTTATAGTGTCACTAAATTATATTTCATTAACCCATGATTCAGTAATGCATAATATATCTATATCCTCATTGCTAATATAACTAAATAGCTCATCCTATTTGTATAGAAACAATTTAACCCCCCTTTTCCTGAAGCACCTCTTGGAAGAGGTGCTTGAAACCTATTTCTGTTATCTGCCAAGTCCATTCTACTTTCAGTACTATAATGTCCTCTCATAATATCCTGACCACCATTAGTATCTAGTTTCCCGCCCGCAAAGACCCAATAACATGATCATACTCCTCCCACAACACATCTACCCCCCTCCTACTCAAATGCAGTCCATCCATCGCATACATTTCTTTCATTCCAACAAACCTAGCCCACACATCCACAAACATGACACCTTCTATCTCACACATCCTCCTCACATAATCATTCAGCCCAATTGCATGAGACATCCATTCTACCGCAACATCCATTCTTGGAAGCACACCTGTCACAACACCTTTCATTCTACTTTCTTTCACCTTTTCAATCAACCTCTTGTACCTCTCACGTAACTCACATGCACCCACTTTCTTCACATCATTCACTCCTACATGCGTAATCACAACCGCACCCCTTGCATAGCCAGACACCAGCTCCTCATACCTATCAGAAAGATCTCTCACTCCAACACCCGGCAAACACACCCTCAAATCATTCAATCTACTTGCATTCAACTTCTTATCTAAATATCTAACTTGCGAATCACTCATCACAAGCACTTCAGTCAGACTCCTATTCCTAACCCCCACAGACCTAACTCCATCCCCACTCCTATTCTCATTCAAACTACCAGTCACTCTACCTCCACCCCCGCACTCCCATCAGTCATATCACTTCTAGTTACTTCCTCTCTTAGGGCACTGAATCTATTAGTCAAGCTAATATGTTCTGTGTCCCTCTGACTCACACACCTATTCTTTCCCTGGCTAACCACCTCAACAGAGGAAACCCTATTCTCACAAAGAACAGGAGAAGCCTTCCTAGCTACACGTTTCCTAACCACTCTCCACTGTAACCCATCCTCACTAGGCCTATTTCTAACTAATCTAAGGGGGCTACCTTCACTATCCCTAGAACTATCATATCCTACCTCCTTCACCGGCCCTTATACTTTTTTTATTATTGTTTTTTTATTTTTTTGCATATTGTTATTTTAATGTAGCCCAATACTAGGCTGTAGTGAGTTCGGCGACTTATGCCCGAGTAGGCAGTTGCCAGATGAGCTCATTAAAAAAAAAAAAAATCCTAGTTGCTCACATCTGAGTATTTGCCTTTCTTCCATTGCCCTTTTTGAGTATCCCCACAAGTATAGTCCAATAATTGTTTTCACTCAGTCCATACCAAACAGTTATTTATTTTCAAAGATTGAAATGGTTTTTCTTAAGCCTGAGCTGAGCACTCAATAATTTTGTTCATATTCTTACTCATTTGGGTTTTTTTTTTTCATTTAAGTCTTTTGTAGTGTTGATAGACTCAATTTTTCCCCATGTGCCAATATGGAGCTAATTAATCCATAGTTATTCATTTGTTTATTGATCAGGATTTGTTGGCTTACAGATAGTTAAGCCAAACTGCAGGATGGCTGATGCCTTGCAATGAATGTTCTTTCTCCTTTGATCTTGCATTAAATTATTTCTTGGTTTGGCTAAGTTTTATTCTAAGATATCAGAATCCTCTTTCACATACTTTTTATTTTTTCTTTTAGTTTTAAATGCGTACAATATATGTCAATAGAAAATCACACATTTATAGTTATCATTTTTTATATAAGCATTATAAAGTCATCCAGTCTTGTTTTGATTATTTATGATGGTTTTAGATTATTTAAAGTTTTTGTTATACTAATTATGTATAATGAAATTCCTGATTTTAATTGTTATTTCATTTCTCCAGACAGGTATTATCACATTGAAATTGGGACTGCATGGCACTTATGTCATAAACAAACAGACCCCTAATAAACAGATTTAGCTCTCATCACCATTTAGCGGCCCCAAAAGATATGATTTCCTTGATAATCACTGGGTCTATAAGCACGATAATACCTTGTTACATGCTCTCCTTAGCCAAGAACTATCGAAAGTTTTTAATATGAAAATTGATATGAGTATATGCAAATATGGAAGAGATTAATGAATCTACATTGTGAGGTATAAATCCATTTTTTTACTTAGTTATTTAAATACATTGTACAAGATTTACTTTACACTTTATTAGCCTTTGGAAAGATGGTTGTTCCTGACACGTCAAAATTTGTTGGTGTCTGCAAAGACTTCTTGCATAATGAGTGGGCCAGCTACAAGAAAGTGAACATAGCCAAGCCTCTTCATGTTTGTATCTATTCAGTGGGTGGTAAGAATGACCTGCCAGCTGCTTGCCTAGAAAGTGTCGGAAATGGCTTCAAAGAACTTGAGAGGATATTCCACCAAACTGTGGATTTGTCTGTCGATCTGAATACCCCGGTTGTGAGTCAAGATGTAGTGGTATGTGTGGATGGCTCTATCATCCTTTTCCCGGAACGAATAGCCAAGGGGAAGGAGGAGAAACCCTCTCCTCCTGATAACCAACTTTCAAGCTGTCCACCCCTACCGGCTAAGAAGACTCAGAGTCCTCCCACTCCAGAGGCAGCATTCATGACTGGAACTGAACAAATCGCCAACTACATGCTGGATCACCTTAAGCGCATGAGTGAGTCTTGTCTCCTCAGTGGAAACATAAAGGTGTTGTATTTCACCCTCTCCTCCGCCCATCTGATCAAGGGCCGAACCCTCACCTACAAGCAGGTTCTCAAAACACCCCCTTCCAAGTAAGAACTACATTCCAAGGTTTACTTTGTCTCCCTGGTGGTGCTATAGGGCAAAAAGCAGTATGATAGATTAGGCCTCTTTAAGATGGGTCAGGGTTGCGATTCCCACTGAACAAATCCAAGATACTGTGGTGCATTTGTGACCCATATCACACTTAGGTATAGTAAATTTAGACCTTTTTTACAATGTTTAGTTGACAGAGTGTCGGTATTCTTATTACCAAGTTGCATTGAAAAAAAATCCTAACTAAAAATGTATAAGGAAAATCAGTGTCCTATGTAAACCAAGAATTTTAGTGGTAAATAACAGTGTTGGTCTGTAAATCAAGTAGTTTGTGTGATGTGGGAAAGAGAGTAAATCTCTTTAAAATGGGATTTTCAGCTGCTTAGATATACATATATGAGACACAAACAAAAAGGCAATGAAGAGTTTGTTTGAGATGGAGAGAATGGAGTGTGATCGGGTGTAGATTAATGTCCAATGCTCTGCTCCATCTGAAAAAAATTATCTGCGAGGCCTTTCTTCGTGAACAGCACTTCACCATCCACTCCTCTCAACCATCTAAAAAAAATCCTATAAAACACCCATTTCATACACCTAACATGGCTTTGAGAAAAACGCACCACACCTAGACTACTAACCACCCTGACAACAGAAGACTTCAACCAAAACTCTCTACCACAGTGCACAGTCACAGCTACATTAGACAGCAAATATTTAATATCGCCCCACACTACATCCTCATACAAAAAATAGTTGATACCACTACCACACCAATGACCAAAAATGGATAGCAAATTTTCTTTCCATCAAATGACCAAGTCCTCCAACATAGAGCACAATCCCAAATGAAGAGCTTCCACTGGCATCACCCATGGAGCCATCCTCTCCTGCACTCTCTTCAACCTTTTCATGCATGACATAGCCCTCCATACTAAACAAAAAATACAACTAATCATCTACACAGATGACTTATCCATCACACCCCAATCCACCAACATACCCCCATCCTCCAGAAACCTAAACAAGACCTACATCTCCAAAATTGATTCACTCTAAACAGAATGTTGACCTTCCCCCAAATCAATAGTTACCCTCTTTACCACTCACCCCAAACAATCAAACATCTGGTGCCATGGCCAACTCCTTCCCCCCAAATCAATAGTTACCCTCTTTACCACTCACCCCAAACAATCAAACATCTGGTGCCATGGCTAACTCCTCCTCACCTCTGTGTCTCACCTTATATTCACACTCGACCTTCGCTCAACACAGGTATAAAACATTACTTCGAAAGCCATGTTCAAACTCAACACTAACAAAAAACTACTTTAAACAAACCTTAAAAAAAACTTTCCTACAACACGGTTCTGTATGTTGGCCCTATGTGTCCCTGGTTGGGATACTGATACCTTGTGGGGATGGGGGATGATCAGTTGAAGGTTCCTCTTGAGGTGGAGATATGACTGGAGATGACCTGACCCCAGATGGCAGGTTCTTACAGGGGGTGAACCTTGTCTCAGTGCCAAACACAACCTGAGTCCGCCCTTGTTTGAAGTCTTCCTGAGGCAGCACGTGCCTCCGAATACTCACAAAGAGAGGAGGCACACCTTATCCCACTGGGCAACCAAGCTCTCCATCTCAGAGAAAGATCTACTGGTATGTCCAGACCTGGGGGCCTTTGCTGGGAAACAGAGAGAAACAGGCTATCTCCTCCCTCCTTTCCAAAGAAAAATAAAAGCAAGAATCAACAGGTTGCTGCCATTTTGCCCCGCGACCTTTTGCCTTCCTGGCCGCCATGCTGACAGGACTCAGTGCCCTGTCCGGCCCCAGCTTGGCCTCTTCTTCTTTGTGACAGCCTGTGATTTCACCCTACAACCTCACCCACAACTTTCTCTGGTCTGCTTCTAATTTCACAGGATAGACGCCGACCAGCCTTCTTTCATCCACCTATCCCAGATCGGGGCTGAGGGATTAGGGGACAATGTTCCCTCACCCCTGAGCTCCAGCCTGTGGTGGTGGGTTTTTAACAACCTGCTTCATTCCTACCCACACCTCCCTCACATCCCCTTTCTTCCTCCCTTGAATCTCTATCAATTTTACACCAAGCCCAAGGTGGAGCTGCCATGCTGATAGTTTGCCAGGCTACAAAGTGGAAGGAGTGCCCTCAAATGGTGGCAGCCAGACCCATACTCACCCCTCACAGAGCCGGATACTGCGTGGGGTATTGAGCCTTTGCATCCTGTGCTAGAAAAGGGGTCACCATGCCCAATGATGAATTTAAAAAAAAATACTCCCTTACCTTCCCTTGACCGTCATCAGAGCCTCCCCCGGCACCTCCCCTGGAAAAATCAAGCCCCCCCCCTCATGTTTATTTGTCAGGGGACCCTCAAAATTTCTTCTACCAGAGAGGATGCCTACTCCTCCTTTGCCTACAGTTGTAGGGGACTCCCCCTCACCCCCTTCTCTAGAGGTGCCCTTTGGTGCCTCCCTCTTTCCAGTGGCAGTCCCTCCTTTTCTTTTGCAAGGGACTACTGCCAAGAGGGCACGCAGGCGGCTGAAAATTGACTGCTCCAGGTTGGAGCGCATTGATAGGGCCAAACCCCACAGGGGGTCAAGGAATGGCAGGGTCCATCGGTCCTTGCCCCCTAACATCCGACATTCATTCACTAAGAGCCAACAGTGGTCACTGTACATGTCGCCCTCTCTTCCTCGACGGATGCTGGTTTGCCCGCATTAGGTAAAGAAGGTACCTCAAATGAGATTTGTGAGGTCTCGGGGAAGGGGGGGGGCGGCACATGGAGGCCCCCCCTGAGATGGATATGTCCCTGAGGTGACCCCGCCTCAGACAGTAGGATCTTCCATGGGGTCGAACCCAGGCTCGGTGCCAAGCACAGAACCCGTCTCCACCACTATGCAAGCCCCTCCTCAGATGAGCCCTCACAAGGAGAGGAGGGATCTCCTCCCCCAGCTGGTGCTCATATGATAGGCAAGACCTTCTCCATTTCCGAGAGGAATCTTGTTGAGGCCATCCATCTTCTAGCCAGCGGGGGAGGGTTAGTAATTCCGTGCCCTCCTCTCATCAAAAGAAGACAAAAAAGACTTGACTCCTCTCCTTCCCCGGGTGCTGCTGCTGCCATTTTTCGGTAAGCGACCAAGCCAAGATTGGCACATTCATCCCCGTTGCTCCCCCAGGTATGGAGTCCCAGACGAAGACCAGAACTGCGCAGAGCGGAACTTCGATTACGTTGGGGCCCCTCATTCAGAGGATACCTGGCATTTTCAAGCCCGCTGGCTTCAAACATTTCCTTGTTATTCGCTCCACTGATAGCAGCATGTTGGCTAAGGACAACTTGATCCATCAGAGGAGATCTCTAGCTAGTGCGATTGGTAGAGAACTGAAGGTCGCCCGTTTCTCGGAAGGGAGCCTTTTGACGAATGCATTCTATCCATCCGAGGTGGCCATGATTAGTGTCCTTCGGACACTTGATGACATGCCTGGGAGTGTTACGCCTCACTCTACCATGAACGTCTTGAAAGGAGTAGTTTATGTGAGATGACATGACATCACCTTAGAGCTGGCTGACCATGAGGCAGTCAAGGTCAAACATGTGATGAGAAAATAGGGACGGGCCTTGAGACCCAGCCCTATCCTCTTTGTCACGTTCGACTCTGACAAGCTTCTTGAGTCATGCGGGCCAGTTGGTATTGCTACCACGTAAAGGCATTTGTGCCACTGCCACAGTGTTATTATTACTGTCATTGCTTTGACCTTACTAATCGCTCCTGTCGACGTGCAAAGTCGGGGTCACTCGAAGTTTGTGTAAATTGTTCCAAGGCTGCACACAATAAGTCAAAATCGTGTATGGCCAAGTGTATCAATTGCGTAGAGCCGCACCCCGCTTTTTTGAAGCAATGTGGTGGTTATCTCCTTAAGAAAGAAATCCTGGCCATTCAGGCTTAGGATCTTCTCTCATTTCGTGAGGCTAAGGACTTGGTCCTGGTGTGTCCGGTGCTGCCTGGGACGTCCTATGCCTCAATGTTGAGAAAGACGCCCTCTGCTCCTTGCCCATCCAGGACTACGAGCATGGTCGTTTCGGCGGCCATTCAGAACCCTTTTGTGGGTTCTACCCACCCCAAGTGCTTCCCTGGTAGAGCTGCTGGCACAAAGGGTTCAAACCCAGCCCCTGCCAAAACCAGCGTGACCATTTCGCATAAGGCGAAATGGCCACTCGCCTCCACCAAGTCCTTAGACTCACAGGAGGTAACAGCGATGAATAGGGTCGTGAGACCCTCTTTGGGGGTTCCTAAAACTACCCCACGAAAGGAGGACAGCACTAAAAGAGCTTTGGCTCTTTCGCCCACAGTGGTAGACTGGATGGCCCGAGATGGTGGAAAAGAGGGCTCATCACCTCCGAAGCCGCCCCGCTTGCCTAAAGTTTAGAGGCAGAGGGAGAAAAATACTTGCATGGTGAGTCCAACCTCCTGCGATAAGTCCTCGAATGCGACACCACCTTCAGTGCATTGTCTGGCCAACAGCGCCCTGAGTTCTGCTTCCAGGAAGCATGTGGCCATTCCTGTGAGGGTCTTCTTTTCGAAGAGGGCCCCTACATCTCCCAACTAGGCCCAGAGGGAATATTCCTTAAATGGAATTGCCTCGGGCCAGGTGGGAGGATCTGCGGATGCTCGTCTCCTTTTCCCGTTAGCTATCTTTTTGCATGAGACCATGCTGGGTGCATGCCCCTTGCCCACCTTCCAGGGGTATAAGGGTTTTGTGAACCCACCACCACGGAAGGATGCGTGAGTTACAACCATCATGATGTTTCCGTTCTTCTCTTCGCTTTAGATACCTCCTTTCAGGCAGTAGCTGTGCAGCTGCACCTGGATAGGAGGTACACTGTTATTTCCGCGTACATTGCACCGTCAGCCGACTTGGACGCGGGAGACTTCCGCCGCATCGTAGCACGGTTGCCGAGACCCTTTCTCTTGCTCGGAGATCTGAATGGTAGACACCCCTTCTGAGGAGACTACTCGATTAATCCCAGTGATCAAGCCCTTGCCGACCTGATCGACGAGCTGGAGATAGGTTTCCTAAATGTGGATCAGTTTACTCATCACTGCCCGAGAACCGCTTCATTTTCCTGCCTCGATCTCTTTGTGCTCTCTGGATGCACAGCCTGATTTTGGGATGGGTGTGGTGGATGACCTCCATGGTATTGGTCACTTTCCCTTTCAAATATTTTTGGGGGTCGGTGTTGCTTGGTGCGTGCGCAGTGGTCCGCACTTCAGAAATCACTGATATCTCTGTCCCAGTTCTCGGAGTTTAGTTCGGTAGATGAGGCCGTTGAGTTCTCTGGCAATCTAATCGCTGTGGGCCTAACTTCTATTTCTAGAACGTCTGGCAGTTCTGCACGCCGACCGCTCGTGTAGTGGTCAGCTGAGTGTGAGCGGCTCTCAAACAGAAGCGTTATGCATACATGCACTATAAGCGCTGACCGAACGATTTCACTGTCGCTGAATTTCGTCGGGATAGGGCTAGGTTCCGGTATATTTCGAAGCACACCCACCGCTCTTCTTGGCGGGCATACGTGTCTTCACTTAACGCCAAGACCCCTTTAGCAGAGGGTAGGCGAGACATGGCCTTTCTGTTAGATTGGTTCAACAGGATCTGGGTAGAGGGTATCCTCCCAGATTCCTGGCGCATTGCTTTTCGCAAACCGGGGAGAAATCACTCAATCCCGGCCGGTTTTCCCCCAATCTCTCTAACCTCCTGCATGTGCAAGTTGGAGAAATTGGTAAATGTTAGATTGTTTTTTTCTGGACACCGGAGGTCATCTGTTTTCTGCACATTGCTGCTTCCACAAGTTCCACTCCACGTCGGACGCTCAGCTTTGACTGGAGAATGCTGTCTGCGAGGCCTTCCTTCGTAGACAGCACCACGCCACAGTGTTTTTCGATCTGGAGAAGGCCTATATTACCGCATGGCGATACGGTATCTTCGAGACTCGCCACACGATGGGGGCGAGAGGACGCCTCCCAATCTTTATATCCGAATTTAGGCGAGATCATCGATTCGGCGTACGGGTATGGGGAGCCCTCTCCGGAAGAGGGTGTCCCGCTGGGAAGTGTCCTCAGTGTCACACTCTTTGCTCTGAGCATCAACGGCATCACCTCGGTGCTTCCGGAAGATGTTCTAGCTATGCTCTATGTGGACGACCTTTCAATCTCTTTTGGTGCGGCCCAGGTGCCAACTCTGGAGCGTCGACTCCAACAGGCATTGAACCGCGTCTTTCACTATGCCGAATCGCACAGGCTTCGGTTTTCTTTGGCCAAGACTAAGGTGGTGCACTTCTGCCGCCATACACGGCTCCAGACTTATTTCTCAATGGGGTGCGCCTGGAAGTGCTGGAATCGCACCGTTTCCTTGGTCTTGTATTTGACTGATGCCTCACCTGGGAGGCTCATATTTTCAGCCTTAGGCTCTCTTGTACCCACTCGATTACTTTTTTATCGATCCTTTGTTTGTTCAAAGCTTGACTACGGATGCGAGTTTTATACATCCGCAGCCAAGCATGTATTGCAGAAGGTGGACTCTATCCACCACACCGGCCTTCGCTTGGCGACTGGTGCCTTCCGCATTTCCCCCAATGAGAGCCTACTTGTCGATGATGGCGAGATAGCACTCTTTCTGCACCGTTCACAGTGCATTATTCGTCTGTAGGCGCGAGCCCGGCGCCTCCCTCAGTCGCCAACAGTTCTCACTGCATCTACAGCTGATCTCAACGGTTTCTATGTCGCCGAGAAACGTCAGTCATACCCTAAGCTCTTTGGGTTTAGGGCTAGGAAACTCCTTCGTTTGCTAGGTATACCTCTCGGGCCGGTGGCGTCCCTGGTTCTGCTCAGGATACCACCCTGGAGGGTACCACCTTTGACCATTTGTCGCCACGTCTCTGCTCCCAAACTTGTACAGCGCCAGGAGTATTGCGTTCGACCTTTTTGAGCACACTTCGTGTCACGTTGAAACAGTGCTAGTGTATATGAAGAGGGGTTCGGTTTCCACGCCGTATCTTCCCTGTTTGAAGACAGCGGGGCTCTGCCAAGCGCTACGTCTGTCTTCACGGCGGAGCTAGTTGCAATACACCGCTCGGTATCGGAGATATCGCGACGTTCCCAGTTCGGAGACCGGATTGTGATTTATAGAGACTCACAAAGCGTCCTGAGTGCTCTCATGGCATTGGAATCTCTGCATCCCTTGGTTCGCGATATCCGTGACGCCATGGTTTTGGCGAGCCGGGTGGATGACGAGATTATCTTCTGCTGGGTTCCTTGACATGTAGTAATTGCTGATAATGAGGGCGCCAAAGAGTTCGCTCTTCCTTACACCGACTACATGGCAGGAATACGGGCAGCTCTCCGGGCTGCTTGGCATAGAAGATGGGAGACAGCCAAGGGGAACTTAAAGTTGCGTGCTATTGCGCCGCGACTGTTCCCATGGACCTACCCCGCAATGCCGCGACGGCTTCAGATTGCTTTCTGTCGTCTCTGAATTGGGCACACTCGCGGGATGCACTGCCATTTGATGGAGCGCTTGCCTGCGCCTCACTGTGAAGACTGCATTGTTGCCCAGAATGTTCGGCACATTCTTGTTTAATGTCCCATTCTGGGCGATCTTCGCGCTACCGCTTTTGTCCTGTACTCGGGACGAGTTCGTCCACACTGACTTGTTGACTTTTCGAATTTTGGAAGAAGCTGGCGTCCTCTTTTATGTTTTTTTTTGTTTTCTTTTGTAGGGTGCATGTTCCTCCGCTAGGGAGAAGCCTGCCCTCCCCCGACCCCGGAGTGCGCCTCCTTTTTGCTTTTTCTTATTTTTTTTTAGCCTTTGTATTGCCATTCAGACACTTAATGGCTCACCGCTGACTGGGACGCCACACCCTACAATGAATTTCGTGACATGAGTTGTTTATGTGAGGGAACTCATATAAACCACTGCCATTGCTGCAGTGATGCTACTACATCTACCCCTTCAGCTATACAAATCGATCATGTAGAAGTGCAGTCAAGGGTACCCATTAAGCCCTCCAAGTGTGTCAATTGTGGAGAACAGCACTCTCATTCCTCAAAACAATGTGACATGTATCTCCAAGATAATGAAATCATGACTGTTCAGGCTGCTGATCGTCTCTTATATCGCATGGCTACGGAATTGAAACTGGTGCGCCCAGCACTACCTGGGACATTTTACGATTTAATATTGAAAAAAAAGCACCCTCTGCTCTTGGTCCATCTAACCCTCCGAGCACAGTTGCTTCCTCGCTTGTTTGAAACCCTTCTCAGAAGGGAGTGGGAAAGAGCAGGGGAATAGGAGGGTAAGTCGTCTTTCGGATGAACTGCCAAACTGGCTCTGATGTGATCTGGGCATCCCCCTTACACAATTGCCTTAGTTGGGGAGCCAAATTGACCTAATGGTCAGCAGCGGTAATATGTACTCCAAATTACAATGGGGGGAAGGCCAGCCCAATTGACCCTTTGGAAAAACTGCCTCCAAAGACTGGGTCAGGATACCAAAGGCTGGGTTAGTGATGGCCACACTAAGTGGCAAAATAAATTAAGACTTTTGATCCTGGACAAAAGATTTTAGCAGCCAAAAGTGGAGCTGATTTTATGCAAGAATTTTATAAGCAACCTGAAGCGGCGGCTTCAGGTTGCTTTATGTCATATCTCAATTGGGCACACTTGCAGGATGCACCGGCATTTGACTGAGTGTTCAACTGCATCTTATCGCGATAACTGCGTTGACCCCTGGACTGTTCAATACATTCTTGTTGAATGTCTCAGTCTGGGTGATCGCGCATGTTACCTGGCATGTAGTGTGGTCGCTACTATTTTCCCCTTGTACTCGGGTGGGTTCATGTACATAGACTTGCGCACTATCTGACTTTTGGAAGGAGGCTGGCTTCCTCTATTTTATATGACTCTGTTTGAGGTTGCTGATCTTGCGCTGGGGAAAGCTTGGCCTTGCCCCGGTATCAAGGAATTAAGGTACTATGATGGAAATCCAAGATAGATATAGTTAGATACTAGTTTGTTTAGTTATCTATTCATTTGGTTTTTAGTAACAAAAAACAAACATTCCTGCCACATTCTGTTGAAGTCAGTATAAAAAAATTAATATATAGCAACGCCAACAAAGCAACTTGGACCCACGAAGCTGACACATCACAACATGAATTCACCACATCCCCGACACTTGTACACCTAAGAAAAAAATCTACAAATGTACAGACTGCTGAGTCTCTGAGAGAACCCCTCCGGTTGGCTGACCAGGCGACAAGCCTTCTAAAAGAACACTATTCCATTGTCAGTAGTGTGTTCTGTGGGTCTTTAAGGAATCATGCATGCAGATGGGTAGTCATATCCTCATACTTATGAAGCAGGATGGGTTCCTTCTTGATCGCCAGTTCCCCTCACCCCCTAGCTCCCCCACACAAATGAGTGAGATTTGTAGATTTTACAGGGATGTTGTTGTTAAATGCTCCATATGAGCAGATGACCTCTTCTCCCTCCGATCGCTTTGAGGGATTAAGGAAGAAAACCTACAGCCTCTTCTGTAGGCCCCAGTTAATGTTGCCACAGCTAAATGAGTCCCCACTTTCTGTGAGGACTGTCTTGAGGAATGAGGTTGTCGCATGTTGTGGGAATTTTTTACTACCACCCATGTGCCAGCTGCTCATGCAGCAGCTAGAAAGTGGAAGTTCTATTGCAATTCAACCTCATACATCCAAGTGAGGTGATCCCACTGCATGTATTGCATCCAGGTGGGGTGGGGGGTCGTCTCACATCCACTTGGAAATGACTGACCACTCTACAACTCCTACCTAGATTTAATAACACACAGCCTCGCCTCCTGGCCTCATATGAGGGTACATTCGCGAAACATTTGATGGCGGTAATTTGAAATAGCTTGGCTATTTCGACAACAGGGATCTAAAAAGGTTTGTGAAAAGGGGTATGATAGTATATGTAATGGCATCCGTGAAAAAACTCTGCTGACTGGAGGGAAAATGTGATGAATTTTGTTTGGGTCCTGGTTTTACCACTTTCTGAGGCTTCCCCTAGTGAAGGATTACATTTAAACTTAGGATTTGAACTGCGGTATCTACAGCTTATGGCAACAACCACCATGTTGATCCGAATTGGGTCAAGAACTTTACCACCATAATTAATAGTAATTTGCATCATCCATCCCTCGCACCGTGGATCGGATAAACCAGAGTAAAAAATGGCTCGCCTGAGGCTGGTTTGCCAATTCTTTTTTCCCTCTTTCCCTGTCTCTCTTCACTTATAACACATTTTTACTCTATCCTCACACAGTTGTGATGACGATAAATCAATTAGTTTAGTTATCGTCGCAAGTAACAAACTCCATTAAATCTCTATTGATCCAAAGTCAAGAGAAGTTTTATTTACCCTTTCCATTTAGTGTGTGTGTGCGGAGAGAGGGGGCATAAGTAATTATTTGCGCACATATTTGAAAAATAGAGTAATTTTATGCTTTAACTTCATTTCACATAAAAATTTGAGTCTGGAATGCAATTATGAAAAATGAAGAAGAAAACAAAATCATTGTGATCAAATTGTCAATTTATCTACATAATATTCTAATTGGGGGTTGAATCTTGTATGTTCTAGAATCAACAATGAAGTAAAAGATTTTGGCTAGCAGTGTTCATTTGGGGCTGAGACTTTGTAGCGAAAGCCATAAGAAAGAAATCATGGATAAAGCCACAGAAGTTGCTGATGTCAGAAAATCAATTATGGAGCTCCTTTTCGAAATTGCAGCTGCAGCAACATTTCTTCACAAGTAAACATGCCTTATATTATCCTTGGGTTAATAATTCTGTAATACAAAAAGAATGGAACCATGACGAACATGCATACAAGGGGCGGTCAATAAGTTTTGCAATTCGGATATAAGGAAAAGTGTTTTATTATTTTTCAATATAACTACCCTCGACTTCAATGCACTTGTCCCTGAGGCTTCGAATTTCCGACAACCAGAAATCTCCCGACTGCTGTTCAATCCACTCCTAAATGGCGAGCTGGACATCTTCATTGTCCCCAAACCAGCGTCCATGCAGTGCAGCCTTGAGCTGGTGGAATAAAAAGTAGTCGCTAGGGGCCAGATCTGGACTGTAGGGGGGATGGTTGAGCTCCTTGAATCCACACTTGCGCAGGGAAGCATGTGCAACTCTGGCCTTGTGGACTTTGATGACGTTGAAGTCGATCATGGGGTGTCAGGTTTCTAGGAACCCAACGGGCAGAGACCTTGGTTATGGCCAAATTGTTGTGGATGATATTGATAACACTTCCATGTGATATTCCAAGTTCTCGCTTGATTTCTTTGACCTTCACTCGTTGATTTTTGAGGATCATCCTCTCGTTGGTCATGTCTGACGGGCGTCCTGGACGGGGGTAATCTTCAAAGGACTCACGACCATGGCGGAACTCACTATTCCAGCGAGCAATGGTTGCATAGGAAGGGGCGGTGTCAGTGTACACTGCAACCATGCATTTATGGATCTCTTTGGCATTCTTGCCTTCCTTGGTCAAAAATTTGATCACTGCGTGGTGCTCAACCTTCTCCATTATTGAAAAATATGTGACTGACGATCTGGGATCAGCTACTGCTTCTTAAATAGACGAGGCAGGAGCGTGCGGCTGCAGGTTCTGAATTGTCATAACTTGTCCTAACACTCCCACAAACAGCCATCCCCCTTCCTCTGTTTTGCCCTACCGATTTGCAAAACCTATTGACCACCCCTCATATATCAGGTGCTCCACTGAAAATTGATTCTCTTCAGCAAAAATTAATGTGAAGAGTGAGGTATCATCAGCATATAGTGACTCAGACAGAACTGCTAAGTGATATCGAAGCAAGTGGTACCAAAGCCTGTAGCAGACCATAACTCAGGAGCTTCACCGAAGTCAGTTGTAGAGCGTCGTTTTGCTGAAACTCCACTGCCCAGTGAAAAGCAAGTTTCTGCTCCCCTAAATTTTCCTAAAGACCATTTGTAGATGAAACGAAAATTGAACTTTTCGCTAAAAATTCCTCGCAACATGTTTGGAGAAAAGCAGGAACAGTGTCTGATCCAAAGAACACCATACCAACTGCTAAAGCATTGAAGTGGAAGCATAATGGTTTGGGAGTGCTTCACTTATTTGGATACTGGTTTTCTTGAGATTATTGATGGAGAAGAATTTGGTTTCATTGCCAACAAAGGCTTACAGAAGACCCAAGAGGATCTTTCAACACAAGATACTGATCCAAAGCATTACAGTTTGAGAAGAAAATTAATGTCCTCATGTGGAAACATAACCAAGCTTAAATCTGTTTGAGAGCCTCTGTAAAATTCTCAAAGATAGAGCGTGTTAAAGCCAACCACAAAATATTCAATGCCTGAAAAAAGATATGCATTCAAAAATGGTCTAATATTGAATCCAAATAATAAGAAACCTGATCATTTTTTAACTGACTACAGTTTCCCAAAATATTTAGGGTCAATACTTTTGTCACTTAACAAATTGAATATTTTTTTGTTTTTTCTGTTTAAATAACATACTGTTCCTTACTTTAGAAAAATATAAATTTAAAAAAAAAACTTGTGTGCAAATACTTGCCCCTACACTATATTTGGCGAGGTGGTGTTTATCAGCCTTATATTCCAATCACCCCTTGCCATCTTGTGTGTGTCCTCTAACCCTGTGTGCCTCCCTTCTTTCTCGAAGAGCTCTCACATTGGCACTCAGTCGATGCGACGAGACCACGGAAATGTTGACGCAGCATCTCCTGAACTACCACAGTGACCTCATCCGCTCGTCCATCCTTCACGATGCTCCGAGCCACGACTGGCGGTTGGATCGCAGCTATGAAGAGGCGGAAAAGGTGTCCCTCTCCATCCAAATGTGGTGTTTTTACATGCAAGGTGAGCTTGCTTGTCCCACCACCCTGGCACATGAGACCCAAGCGATGGAATCGCAATGCAGCACCAGCCTCACAAGTTGTGCAACTCTGCCTTTCATTTGTTTTTTTGCACATCATTGCACCGCATTTATTAATTAAACTTTGTGCATGCTGCCACTAGTGCTTTTGCCATACACTTGTCCCTCGAATGGATAATATGAAACCAACATATCAATCAGAATGACTCTCAAGCCTGAAGGGGAGGGGGTAAAGCCGGCAAACATTTTGAACCCTTGCCCAAATCACCATGAGGGAAATATAGACTGAGAAGCCCATTCGGCGGATTCTGAGAGATAGATGAGTGAGATACAAAGCAAAGTAGTGAAAAATGGCTTGGCTGTAATTAACTGTGTGTGGATCGGAGTTTCTCCTGTGGGAATCGAATCCGGCAGCTCGCAAGCGCTAAGGACTTATCATCCGATGACGCCGCCGGCGGTGGCCGTCATTACAGTATTCACCTTAAGCTACCTGAATTCCTCAACTACAACCACTCCCATAAGGTGGGGATAGTGTGCATCAACTCCATTGGTGTTTCATAGCGATTGGTGCTATTGTAGCATTTCCCTCCCTCACAACTCCTATTCATGCACACCTATTGCACCCAAGATCATCCACTTTTTCCTCAGTCACTTTCCTTTTTCGCATGCACTCACATAATCCATCTTTTTCCCGAACTTTCAATGCTTCACACCCCAGAATATTCCACTCTTCCATTTCTGAACTATGAACATTCTTGGTCACAACCTCATTCATACTTTCACTTACAATAATTCTATATTCGGAGTACTGGCACGCCATTAGTTCGGTGCTCCTGCCTGGACTCCTTATGGTTACTGGAGTATACCAGATGTGGTATCACTGGGGCCACTGCAAAATGAGCTTCTCTCATTGGCACAGTGCTTTTCCCTTTAGAGTTCCGTGTTTGGTGGTGAACCTGCCTGGTGAGGTGATGTTTACTTAGTTTATAGGCAAATCATTTCCGCCTGCAAGATTACACTTGAGTAATCTCTCTATCCAAAAAGCATTGAAGTTTGTTCAATCCAGTTTCCACCGATTGTTGGATTCTTATGCCAATGAAGTGGTCATGTAGATAGAGGGAAGTTGGAAAAGTGGCAAAGAAAAAAGAAAATAAAAGTAGCATAGGTGAGTTGCAAACAGCTTCCTTCATCGCTGGACCACTGTTAGCCAGTGGTGAACCTGAGTCTCAAACAATCCCCCTCCTAAAAGCGGAGTGTATTTTGAAGAAATGAAGAGAACTTGTTTGGAAATGTTATCCAATGGCTAATGCTCCCCCTCCCGTGTCTGGGCACCATTGTAGATAGAGGGAGGTGGGGGAAAAGAAAATATATTGCATATGCAAGTAGTGAACAGCTTTCCGCATCACTGGACCACTGTTAGCAAACGGCGAATCCACTCAGCCGCAAAGATTTTAAACCACTTGCCTTCACTTTTCGTATGCTAAAGTCCCAGGTTTACATTATTCTCACTTTATTGTATCAAAGTAATATTGCTACTACATTTTCTAATGTAGATGTTTTTAGTCTCGTGAGACTCCATTTTGCTTTTGGGGGGGTGGTATAACATTGTAACTATTCGGCCGATTTTAATGAAATTGGAAACCCTTATGTTATTTTACATTCTCTTTTGAATGATATAATTGACAAGAAAGATCCTGCCAAGTTAGCCCGGGAATTATTTTGTTTTGGCAATAACATCCTAACTATTCTGCTGATTCTAACAAAATTTGAAACCCTTATGTTGTTTTACATTCTCTTTCATATGATATAATTGCCAAAGTCCTCCCAAGGTTAGTCTGGAAATTATTAAAAGTTTTGAAGGTCTTAAGGTCATAAATCAGAATAAATCAGCAGACTGTTTATTTAAATCATACTTTCGAATCTCATGGTGAACCATGTTGTATGTGGTCTCAGATAAGGAAGACATTGTGACGAGGTCTCCTCTCACACTCGACAAAATGTTTTACAAGCTGTCTTCTCTTACAGACCTCCCAGGCTCTGTATTATCTCACCCTTTCCTCATTTTGTCAAAGCTATAATAAGATATGAGTTGAAAGATTACAATGTCTCATCTCCAAAGTAAGCCTCAGTCAACACATTTCTAATGTGTTTAGGCTGACTAAGCTCGCCGGTTCAACTTGTATCAACACCCCTACATTAATTTTGATGTTTGAATGCCAGGAGTTTCAATTTACAAGTGCTAGGTACCTCGGGATCCAAGTAAACCATTATTTTGAGCTCCGGAGACTTTCAACTGCCAGCAGTTCAGTCTTGTAGGCTGTATTTGTCGCCATGCATGTACATGTGTCAATTGTGCCTCTGATTACCACGACACTGAGTGCACTAGACCTTTGGCTATTAATTGCGGTGGCTCCCACAGTGCTGCAGATAAAACATGCCCATGTTTCTTTATTCAAAAAGGAAGTCCTTTCGATGCGTGACTCCTTGCACTTAACCACAAGAGGAACCAGCCTCAAAATCAGGCACTTGCACACACCAAAGATTTATATTGGTAGGTTGGGTTGAGGTTAACTGAGGTAAGCTTCTTCGAGATTGGTGCGATTATAAATGAGTGATATGGCACCACTCTTGGGGCAGCCAAATGGTTTGCTTGACTCGCCTGGGTGGCTGCCTAGTTGCTTCCTCAGTGAATGCCTTGTATTCACAAGGCTACAATTGCTAAAAGAAAGCTCTCTTCTTGCTTAGTAGGCTGGATAAATTGGTGATTGAAGCTTCCTCAAAAGGTAAAAGTAATTTTATAGCTGAATTCAAACGTGTTTATTCTGCGAGAGCATTGACTAGTTTTCAGGGACCGAACAGAAAATATATCTATCCTCAATTTACAAAATGCTACACTATATATAGTTTTTCTACTTAAACATAAGCGACACAAAATTGACCAATCATCGCTAAGGAAATTTTTAAGGGCAAACTAACGTTAGCCTGTTTTTCAACGTAAATATAAGTGACAAAGTTGATTCTCACCCCTATAATAATAATAATGCCCGCTGCTCTCAGGATTTTCTTCATTTCATCGCTGGAGTGTCTCTGCCTCAGCAGTCGCGTGGTGACGATTGGCGTTAGATATTAGCCGATATATAAAATTATATACTAGAGACCTGTTCAATCAGGTGCATTTGCAACAAGTGACAAACCAGTTAAGTCCCAGCGCAAGAGGAACACATGGACGATAATTCACCGGTGGTTGCGATAAATAAATTAATGATTATTCATCTGATATGAATCCTGCTGTTGGATTATGAGTGCAAAGTATACCCTTTGGCTTCCCCACTGACCTTACAATTATTAGACCCCATTTGAAATCTAGGAGTGTGGCTATCCAGCATGCTTTTCTCATATTCACTGTCAATAGTCTATGCCAAGAGAAGCGTTCTGCTGCTACTGTCTATATCCAGACCTCTGAGACTCAGAATGTGTGACCACATTTCCTGTGTAGACATCCCTGTTGTACTCCCACTTTCGCCTATGTGCCCACCTTGTTTAGTCTCCCCTTCCCTTACCATATATACTGACATGTGAAATTTCAAAATGGGGTTCATTGACCTTTCCTTACTTCGTTTGAGGTTCCTGGCACATGACTCATCCCATGCACCCTTATGCTCAATATATACAGGCGGTTTTAAGTCAGACCGTGGTGTAGTTGCGGCTGCTGTTTACTCTGAGGGGTCTCTACAGCTGACCTTCCGAGAGCTGCATTTATATTTACTAGTGAGTGTTGAGCTCACTAGAAGTGATTTAGTCTCTCCGTTTTTTTAACGCTCACCTACCCCTTGGCAAGGGAAGATTTGATTATGGTTAGTTAGACGGTTTGAGGTATAAGGTTTCCGTTTGTTGGATTCATGTGTGTTCCTGCCCATTCTGCAGCCCCACTGTATCGGCACTTCTTTTCAAACTTTCGGGAGTATGTGTGGGGTCTTTGACAGAGGGAGTGGGATAGCTGCAGCAATTTCAAATTGTTGAGTATAAAAAAAGTCTGTCCACCCTTAGCCATTGAGATATAAGTTCAGCTCCTTTGAGGTAGCTCTTTACCACCTCCCATTCTACCACACACGGCGGACACACAGCCATTTAGTTTCAGGTGGTGAGTGGTGACTGCAGGTGCACATCCTGTGTTAGCATAACCTCGATACCACACTTGCTCCAAGATTATCACCTTTGCAGGCTCTCGCAATTCTTGTTTCCCAAAGCTCCTGCGACTAGTTTTAGCTTAGGATTCCCTTGTACCTCTTCACTCTTTAGTTGTTTTTTTTTATCTCAGTCTGGCCATCTCACCCACTTATAAGTCTAACCTTTGTCCCATCATCAATTAATCTTAAGTTGCAGCTTGTTTTTACCCTTGTCTACCTTTCATAGCCATCTATTGTTTTCCCTTCTGGTATTTTAACCTGTTGCCGAGAGATGCCATTAGTTTACCCCCCTTCATTTTAGATTATGACCATTTTCCATGCAATTAATAACTCTACTTTTGAATACTGTTTCTTCCTTTTCAATCTTTATAGTTTTTTATTATTTTATTTGTTATATCCCTTTAAGTCTACAATTCAACCTCTTGTTAGCTCAGTTTGCCTTATCCCTACCACTATCATTCACAATGCACTAAATATTTGAAACATTGCGCATGTTTAAGGTACACTCCAAGGATTTTAATATCTTACCCCACCTCATTCTCACCACATCATCACTACTCTTTTCTGTATATACTTTTCGCCACTTACTCACATATACCCTGTCAAGCGCTTTGCTCAACATTTCCAAATCCCTCATCATACACCAACATAGAACCCATTCTTCATCAACTCTCATCCCTTTTTACCATTCTTCCCCCTACTTCTCTCTGCACTCCATCCATGAAAATATTAAACAGCCAGGGTGACTGCACACACCCTTGCCTTATGTCCCCACATTTATCACATCCTTCAGAAAAGAATTTTCAACCATCCACTCCACACATTCTTAACCCATGCCATAATGCTTCTCTATCTACACCACCATAAGCTTTCTCCATCTCCATAAACTCACTATACACTGTACCTCATCCCTTGTTTTTCAAATACCTAATCCACACCTTCACCCGCTCTAAGCCTCTTTTGTTCATCCCAACCAATCCTTCTTAAAAACAACAATCAGATTTTTTTCATACACTTGACCATGGTTGGCATGATTAAAATCAAATGATTTTAATCAAGCGATTTTAATTGATCATAATCAGACAAAAAAAATCAACGGTTAAATTTTTTTTTTTAATTCAAATATACAGAAATTAGGCATATATGGCAAGGTTGGCGATGTTTTGGATTTGAAAAAAAATCAAATATATAAAAAAATTACTTATGTTTTCTATTTTTTTATTTGATTTTTTAAATATTTTTATCTTTTTTGGTAATTTTGTCTACATGTATTATACCTTAAAAGCAATATGAGCACCTGGATACGTAATGTTTATTTCATGCAATATCTCTATTTACAGAAATTACAGTTCAGTCTGAAAGTTGTCAAAAATCAAAATAAATGAATTAGTGCCAATGCCATCCATAAGTTTTTCTAAATCAAGTTTGATTTAATCATTGCCAACCATGATATATGACTAAGTAAAAGAGTGTGATACTTCTATTCTGATTAAAATATGTAAGTTACCAGTTACTAACACTGGTATCTTGCAAATAATCCTTGATTAAAACAAAATTATTAATTCTTATAACTGTTGCTGGCACTGTCATAAACAAGTTAAATGAGAAACTTTCAGCTACTGAAATTAGAACTTATAAATTAATTCCTAGAAATTAAAGAAAATATTGCTAAGAATGATTATAAATATAATAATAATTAATGTTAATGATTTTAATAAAAAAAATCTGATTTTATTATTGGGTGTTTTAAATAAGTTTAAGTTCCCCATGGCCTCTCATTTCAGAAGCACTTCATTGGACATGTACTTAAATACCACTACAATGTCCTCTCAGACTTTTAGAAGGTTTATTATTGCTTTTAGCTCTCCGGGAACAAGCAGAATCTCTGCTCCTTCCGACCGCTTGGTTGATTAAGGAAGAAAGCTTGATCCTACAGCCGGTGTTGTTGACTGCACCAATGTTACCACAATTAAGTGGTAACCAGATTAGAGTGGAAGTAGGCTGCTGCATGCTGTGGAAATCTTATAACACCTCGCTGTGCTAGCAGTCCATGCAACAGCTACGATATGGCGCTATAGAAAAATGCAACAGCTAGGAAGTAAAAGTTTGATTACAACTTAATCTCACATGGAATACAGCGAATGGGTCCCACTCCAGAATTGCATCCAATTGAATAATGTTGGCATCTTTGTTCTGACCAAGCAAGGATTCTTGACCAATGGGGCAAATGTTTGTGTGTGCTTTGTCGTCTCTGTATGTAACTCAGTGTGATTGCCGCAATTGAGCTTTCATAGGTATACTCTCTCCAGTCCCCAGACCTGTTTCTGACTAACTGGTCAAGTATTAGGATAAACTGTTTAGGCAACCATATATTTTCATTAAATCCTTTAATGAAGGGTGCTTAAATGGTAGATTTTTGTTATACAATTGCTCCTACCTACATCAATTTCCATTTAAATAAAAGTAAATTTTTCCCTTTCATCACAAGCTTATGTAACCTATTTTTATTTAATCCAAGTACACACAAACACAGAGTAACCTCAAATTTACATGTTTATTGAGTGAGAAAAGTGTATGCAAAGCTCCACATATAGCTGCATGGGTTACTTTGGGTCATATTCAAAATTTAAACTTCGCCAGAGCATACAAATCTTGCTTTGACTCATTCCTGGATATCTGATGTCTACTTGTCTCTTGTGCCCTGATTTCTCCATCCCTCTTTTCCTGTGAGAAATACTTGGAAGAAGCCTCAGTCACCATTCTTACAACCCTCTCAATGCTCTTTGTGTGACAAGGCCATTCAGGTACTTTCATAGGAGAGTCAATGAAGTTTTTCAATTCAGAAGTACTTAAAGAGCAAGTGAGAGGTGGCTCAGAGACATCCTCTGACCAATTGATCAGATCTCCAATCCTGGTAGCATCACAATTGATGTTCTTGTGTCCTTCTAAGCCTCACAAAGGAGTCTCCCATTTTAGTATCTGGGTCCCCTTCTCCCCTGATGGTCTGGATTCTTTTCACCCCTTCAATTCTCTCCACCTGATCTTCAGAGCATAGGAGGGTTTGGAGGATGGCTTCACTGTATGCATACCAAGCTGATCTCTTAACAGTTGGCAAAACAATATCTGAGACTTAAGGCAGTGAAGTTGATAATGAATGTGCCTAGGTCCCTCAGTCCAAGAATGCTTAATCTTAATGTTAAGCCAGCACGGGTAATATACACCAATGATGAACTCCACAATCAGTCATAGATTCTTAAAGGCTTTTCCTTTGAGCTCATGCTTTGACACCCACAGCCAAAAAAGTCTGCTAGCTTTGGTCAGCCAGCGACTGTGGTTTACTGGTCCTATTTCCAATAGAGAAAGCCCTGTAGGAAGCACTCCATCTCTGATTGCCGATACAATTCTATAGCCATCGTGTTGATCAGTGGAAAGATCTTGCACCACTTCCTTAGCTATCTTGCTAAGAGGACGACCTAAAGATATTTGAGTTGATATCCAAATCTGTAACAGAGTCAAAGAGCTTTCCTATTGGTCCGGAATATCTGTTGTCAGAGAGTGTTGGGCCATCCAGGTTGATAATTAGATGACAGAGAGGGATTTCCCCAGTGTGTAGGTTACAGACCAACCAAACAAGCTATCTGCCCAAATGGACCTCCATTTTTCACATTATTCCAGCATTTACGCCTGTGTTTACATTCGTAGAGTCTCCTTCAATGGCAATTAAGCTTTTATCCAAACCCCTTTCCCTCAGCCATCCAAACATAGCCTCAGCGATATTCTCTGCATGTGATTCTTCTTTTGTGGCCTTTTCTGGGACAAAGTGGAAGAGGTCATTGCTCCCAGGCTCACTGTTGACAGTGTAATGCTCCTCTTTTGTTTTTGCTGGAAACAATTTTTCACTTTCCTCTGCCTACATCATAAAATTTGTTCCATCAATTCGTCCATCAAAGAGAACACAAGAAATTCTCCCATCCTTCCTTAAGTTTTCCTCAAACTCATGTTCAATAACTGTTATTAGCTTTTCCTGTGCTCTCTTAACTTTATTCTTATCAATTACTTTACTTGTATCTTCTTCAGTAATGAATCCAGCATCTATTAAAGCTGCTGTTGCTATAGCTGCAGATGGTCTCAATTCGACACCATACCTTATACTAGCAAGAGCAATATTTGGAATTTCATCATAATTCTTTCTATTTCCTGGTGGAAGATTCTGGCTCTTGTACAGCATTAAAAGTTACTTCATCACCATCAGAATTTTCTGCCTCCAGATCTTCACGTGCCAAAAAATGCACAATTTCTTTTCTTGATGCTTTTCCTGCTAAAACAGCGCTTTCCCCCTTACTTTTTCTTTCCTTTCTGAAGTTCTTAATTGTCTATTATGCTCTGGAATATCAGGACCTCCAATTTGAAAGGTACCTTTACTTCCAACCTTCTCCTTTTGTCCTTTAATAAAGGCTAGTCCCTAGTAAGTATTTTTTTTTTCTTTACCTCGACAGCAGTTAATGTGGGCTTCAGTCTTTTAGCCATTACAACCTACTTCCCCACAACTGGAAATTTGACATTTGCACCTGAATATATCAAATAACTTAACTATTTTTGCAATGAAGCTCTCTTTTACTTCATTTTTTCCTTTACTAAGGGAAACTTTTACTGCCTCCTTCCACACCTTAAGCTTTGATATTATTGTGACCTTTTGATTTATAACAGGTAGTTTGAAGAGAGCATTAGCCCTGGTCCACTGATTAATCAAGCCCTGATACATGTCTGGTCCACTTCATAGTTTCTCTGGTTATCTTCACTTTGCTTCCTCAGGTAGATGCCGTACCTCAAAATATCTCTTATTGTTGGTAACTCAGACACCATCAGCTCTTGCCCAGTCCCAACAAAATTAGTCAGATAACTTGATTTGGACCTTGTCTTGATTTTCTCCATTGTCACACTAATTGCAGGTATATCTGCAAATGAAAAGATGGCACTTAGATTAAGAAATAATCTACAAAATAATTATATGTTATTCTAAAATGATCTACAGCATTTACTAGCATTCACAATATAATGTAAATGCTTTATAAACAATTACTAGTTACAATAGTTACCAGAATTGGCAACACTACTGGAATATTGCCTTCCACTGAGTAATGAGTACTGGCTACTTGCAATTTTGGAGTTAGACCAAACTAAATTAAGGGTCATTTTTAACAGGTTTCCTACTTCTCATATTTCTCTAATACATTTTTACAGATAAATATCTTTCAGACTACATAAATGTATTGATGATAGAAAATGGTAAATTTGATATTTATGGATAACTAAAATAATAGTAAAATATAGTAAATGACCCAGAACTAACAATATTTCAACTTCAAATTGGTGTAGATTAGATTAATCAGAATTTAACTTTTCTGCCAAAAGTATGTTCTTTTCATCATTTGAATACCCATCATCACCAGTTTCATAAAATTCTAGAGTATGACCCACCCTAATGGGTATATGTAGGGAGTATGTATTAATGTTGATAAATGCAATTATGTTAGGTATATGTACAATGCAGTATGGGCTGATCCTAAAGTGGTCTGGAAAGGGAAATACAGGAGTTAATTTATGGTAACATTTTTGTGAAAGTTTTCCTTGCACACTTTAACAATGCTAAAAACAAATCTTTGGATGCTGAATGCACGACACAAGTGGAATGTATTTTCCTTAAAAAAAAAAGATGAAACAAGGAAGAATGTTGCTAGATTTTAGGAAAAATATAGATTATTAAAATGGAATGGAATTGAATTTTTATAATGGGATTGATAAAATATGCTTTTATGTTTGTAAGGATTATGCGATATAAATATGGAATGTAATCCACTACATTATAACCTACATAAATAAGCTCACCGGTCAAAGGATAGTCACCTGGGACGGGAGTGTACCTAATAGCGTGTAATACCTCCACGAGCCTGGCTAACAGCTGCTATTCAACGTGGCATTTGCTTGGTAAAGTTCTTAGTGTAGGAGACATCACTGTTCAGCCACTCTTGCATCAAAGAATTAGGCAATTAGGCCAGATACCGTAAATGCTCTCCCTGACATTTGGCATGTTGTTCGAGGTAGTACAATAGAGTTCAGATCCGGTGATTTTACTGCCATTCCAGATGTGTGACCGCTTCTGAATATTCCTTAAGCAAGTCGGTAACAATTCTAGCACGGTGAACGAGAGAGTTGTCATCCTGGAATACAGGAATTGGAATGTTACCATCCGCGTTAAGATGAAAAGCAAACGGCAAAACCCAGTCGTTTAGCGGCTCTATGTAGGTATACTAGTCCAAATTCATCTTAACCAAAAGACCCATTTTTGCATAATTAAAACACTCCGGTTACATAAGATCGCCTCATCCAATTTTAATCGAGCTCTGCACAGTCTTTCTTGAAGGCCTCATGAGGTCTACGATGAACATGACGCCACGCATCATTCACATACAGGCAGAAACATGTTTCCACTCCTCCACGGTCCACTGTTTGTGTCTTTTCACCCATTGTAGCCGAGTAACTGTGGGCAGAAGTAAGCAAAGTCCTCGTGCATGCCACTCTGCTCCATATATTTATGCCATGCAGTTCCTTGTGGAATGATCTTTCAGTATTGAGTGCTGAAGGACCGGCGTTGATGTCTTGCAGAAATTTCTACCTTAAAGTGAAGCGATTTTTAGCGAAAAGCCGTGAAACACCGTCTTTCGGCCACAATTTTGGTTGCAATTTCCATGTAGACCTGTAATTTTGCCATTGCATGTTCGCCAACAATCCTTTATCCAGGGGGATCACTGACCAGATAACGAAATGGGCATAAAGGTAAGTATGGCATGTACGCGTAGATACCTACAAATTCCGCTACATCCTTCCAATTGCGCTCACTCCTTTTTGCCACTCATTAATTTTTGCTTTCCACCCTATTTTACACACAACGTACGAGAATGACACTGCACCCCACCATCTTTGCGAAATCTATAAATCCTGTTACACACTTCTAAGCTAGTTAGCATCGAACGAGGAGAATATCCTGTATCAATATTAACTACAGACATCTTTAGTTAAAACTTTTAAACACCACGTAGTTTCTCTAGTATTATTGACAATATTCTCCCATCGTATAACTAATTGGTAGATGCCTTTCTAGAAGAATCCATGTCATATATCAGAGTAAACTTTGTCATTTATGGATGATTTAAATAAATGGTAATCAGATCGAGCAAGACCCGCTAAAGATTAAAGACGAGGAAAAAAAACTAACTATCTTAGTTTTTCCTTGATCACTCGTGCCACGTATGATCGCACATTGTAATGGAGTAGGACTCGGTTCACCACTGGACGTATTTTTGTTGAAAAATAATGTAAAGGTGCAATTTATGAAATATATATATATATATATATATATATATATATATATATATATATATATATATATATATATATATATATATATATATATATATATATATATATATATATATACAGAGAGAGAGAGAGGGATTGGAAAATAATTATTGTATGACTTGACAGAATGCCCGCCTATCAACTAAGGAAAATCTAGATATGTTTTCAAGGGACGCTTGGAGGCACCAAGGGAGTGGGAATCAGCGTATCGTAGCAGGAAGATCATTCCACATTGTCGGGACAAATACAAACCACAATTACCATACAATCTACGAGGAGCAATTAGTAGTAGAACAGACTGTTGGAGTGAATATGCCCGCTGATATAGGGTCAGTCAGAAGGCTAGGTACGAGTGGGCAGCGGTGTATAAGGACATATCTAAGCAGAAGTAAGTTAAAGGTGATTATATATCGAATGGGGAGCAAACTGTAGATAGATAGGTAGAGGTAAAGGGGCGATCAAAATAAAGAACGAAAATAGCGAGTGTTGAAAAACTTCTTTCGTTGCCAGATCACCGCTGGCGAGCGGTTTATCGACTGCGTTATCCTAAGTCGAAAGACTTTCAAGCGAAGCTTTTATACCTACCGCTTGCACTTCTCAGTTGAATGAGAGAAGCGTCCCTAATAGAGTAAAGCACTGTCTGCAAAGTTTGTAACCAGGTAGAGGGCGAAGAGTAGAAGTGTGTGGTGCAACAGGAAGGGAGTAACAAGGAAAGTAAGTACCCTAGGAGACCTTACGGTCCATTCAAAGAGGGTACCTTTGGACTATCAATCGAGCAGGCACATGACTGCTCAATTGTTTTGCGTCCCTAAACGGCCACTTTTCAAGACTGTCTAGTCTTGACTTGAACTGGTCAACAGATTCACTGTTGACAACTTCCACTGGAAGTGCGTTCCACTTACCGCAGATACTGTAGGTGAAAAAATTTCCACACAGATTGCGGTTGTAACGCTTCAGTTCAAGTTTGAAGCCGTGATTGCGCATTCTGTTCTCACTCATTGTGAAAATATCCCGGTAGTCAACATTGTCGAACCCTCGAAGCATTTTGAAAACTTCGATGAGCTGACCACGCAGTCTACGCGTTTCCAGCGAGAACAGATCTAATTTCTCTAGTCTATCCTCATAACTTTTATGTCGGATAGAGGGAATCAGTTTGGTTGCCCTAGCTTGTACGCGTTCCAACCTTGCGATGTCCTTTCGAAACGAAGGACTCCAAAATTGTACGGCATACTCCAGGTGCGGCCGAACGAGGGAGTTGTACAGACAAAGTACTATCTCCTTGTTACGGTATCCAAACTGGCGCTTTATGTAGCCTAACATCCTTTGGGCTTTCTTCTCTGCCTCGATGCACTGTTTCGAGAACTTGAGGTCGCTAGTGATAGTAACACCCAAGTCCTTCTCAGTGTCACTCGATTCAAGATTTTTTTTTTTTTTTAATTAAGGGGCTATCTGGCGACTGCCGACTTAGGCATTAGTCGCCGTAAACAAACAGCCTAGTTCTAGGCTACTTTAAAAATTTAACAGGAAACAATAAAAAGAAATAACAACAACAACAACAACAATTAAACAGGGTTAAATGAAAGGGAGAAGGCCAGCCTCCCCCAAAAAGTCAATAAGTCCACTAGTCATGGTGCACGCACTCGTCCCGAGTACAAGAGACAGGCGGTAGCGACCCCGCCCATCCCGGTACCGGGACAGGTATCGTGCGCGAAGATCACCCAGACTGGGACATTCGACAAGAATGTGCCGAACAGTCTGGGGGACTACGCAGTCGTTGCAATAGGGCGCAGGCGAGCACTCCATCAAATAGCGATGCGTCACACGAGTGTGTCCGATTCGAAGACGACAGAAAGCAACCTGAAGCCGCCGCGGCATTGGGGGATAGGTCCATGGGAACAGTCGCGGCGCAATGGCACGCAACTTTAAGTTCCCCTCGACCGTCTCCCATCTTCTTTGCCAAGCAGTCCGAAGAGCTGCCCGTATTCCTGCCATGTAGTCAGTGTGAGGAAGAGCTAAACGCTGGTCCGGTCGCAGAGTCCTCGCGGACTCTTTGGCGCCCTCATCGGCGCGCTCATTCCCCGCAATTCCTACATGTCCAGGAACCCAGCAGAAGATAATCTCGACATCTGCCCGGCTCGCCAAAACCGTGGCGTCACGGATATCGCGAACCAGGGGATGCGGAGATTCCAATGCCCCGAGAGCACTCAGGGCGCTTTGTGAGTCGCTATAGATCACAATCCGGTCTCCGAACCGGGCACGTCGCGTAATCTCCCGTACCGAGTGGTGTATTGCCACCAGCTCGGCCGTGAAGACAGACGCAGCGCCTGGTAGAGCCCCGCTGACTTCAAACAGAGGGGATACGGCGTGGAAGCCGACCCCCTCTTGGGACTTGGAGCCATCCGTATACACTGGCACGGTACCAGCGTGACACGATGTGTGCTCCAAAAAGCTCGAACGCAATACTCCCGGCGCAGTACAAGCTTTGGGAGCAGAGGCGTGGCGACAAATAGCCAAATGTGGTACCCTCCAGGGTGGCGTTCTGGGCAGAACCAGGGGCGCCACCGGCCCGAGAGCTATATCTACCTCTCGAAGGAGTTTCCTGGCCCTAAACCCAAAGGGCTTAGGGTATGACTGGCGTCTCTCGGCGGCATAGGCACCATCGAGATCAGCTGCGGATGCGGTGAGAGCTGTTGGCGACTGAGGGAGGCGCCGGGCTCGCGCGTACAGGCGAGTGATGCACTGCACGCGGCGCAGAGCGAGTGGCATCTCCCCAGCATCGACCAACAGGCTCTCAATGGGGGAAGTGCGGAAGACACCGGTCGCAAGGCGAAGGCCGGTGTGGTGGATCGAATCCACCTTCCGCAATAAACGCTCGGCTGCGGATGCATAAAAGTCGCATCCGTAGTCGAGCTTCGAGCGAACAAAGGATCGATAAAAAAGTAAGGCGGTAGCCCTATCAGCGCCCCAAGCGCTGAACGTCACGGGATGGAGAATGTCCATGGCGCGGGTACAAGAGACCCTAAGGCTGCGAATATGAGCCTCCCAGGTGAGGCGTCGGTCGAATACAAGACCAAGGAAACGGTGCGACTCAACCACATCCAGGCGCACCCCATTAAGAAACAAATCTGGGTCGGGGTGAAGCCGTGGATGGCGGCAGAAGTGCACCACCTTAGTCTTGGCCAAAGAAAACCGAAACCTGTGCGCTTCGGCATAGCGAGAGACGCGGTTCAATGCCTGTTGGAGTCGACGCTCCAGAGTTGGCATCTGGGCCGCGCCAAAAGAGATCGAAAGGTCGTCCACGTAGAGCATAGCGAGAACATCTTCCGGCAGCACCGAGGTGATGACGTTGATGCTCAGGGCAAAGAGTGTGACACTGAGGACACTTCCATGCGGGACACCCTCTTCCTGCTCCTTTGGGCCGGAGAGGGCTCCCCCCACCCGTACGCGGAATCGACGATCTCGCAAAAATTCAGATATAAACATTGGGAGGCGTCCCCTCGCCCCCATCGTGTGGAGAGTCTCCATGATACCGTATCGCCCTGCGGTATCATAGGCCTTGTCCAGATCCAAAAACACCGTGGCGTAGTGCTGTCTACGAAGGAAAGCCTCGCAGACGGCATTTTCCAGTCGGAGCAGAGCATCCGACGTGGAGTGGAACTTACGGAAGCCGCACTGTGCAGAAGAGAGATGGCCTCCGCTGTCCAGGAAATAGGCTAATCTAACATTTACCAATTTCTCCATCAACTTGCACACGCAAGAGGTTAGAGAGATTGGGCGGAAACCGGTCGGAGTAGAGTGATCTCTCCCCGGCTTGCGAAAGGCGAGCACAGTAGCGATTCGCCAGGAATCTGGGAGTAGACCCTCCACACAGATCCTGTTGAACAATTATTACAGAAAGGCCATGCTTCACTCACCTAGATGTCGAAGCATGGCATACGGGACATCGTCCGGACCATGGGCGGTGTCCGCGCACGAAGCGAGAACGGAACGCAACTCATTCACAGTAAACTTGTCGTTGAAGGGTTCTCCGCCTCTGGAGGTAAAGTCCAGCCGGCGGCCTTCCGCGACATCACGACGTGCATTGAATGCTGGCGGAGCAGCATCACGGCTAGAGAATGCGGAAAAAGCGGTCGCTAAGGATTCCGCCACGGACGCGGGGTCCGAGATTGCGGTCCCATTCTCCTGGAGAACGGGAGGGGGTCTCTGCGAGAACTTGCCCCGAATCCTTTTGACTCGCTTCCACACCTCAGCTAAAGGGGTCTTCCCGTTAAGTGAAGACACGTATGCCCGCCAAGAAGAGCGGCGGGCGTGCTTCGAAATATACCGGAACCTAGCCCTAGCCCGACGAAATTCAGCGACATTGAAATCGTTCGGGCGGTGCTTATAGCGCATGTAGGCATAGCGCTTCTGTTTGAGGGCCGTCTCACACTCGGCCGACCACCATGGGAGTGGTCGGCGTGCCAAACAGCCAGACGTCCTAGGAATAGTAGTCAGGCCCACGGCGATGAGGTTCCTGGAGAAGAACTCAACGGCCTCATCTACCGACCTAAACTCCTCGACTGAGATAGAGAATTCAGTCATTTCCTGAAATGCAGGCCACCGCGCCCGCGCCAAGCACCACCGAGGTGGTCTCTCAGGCGGCAGTTGCCCTGAAAATGATATTTGAATGGGAAAGTGATCACTACCATGGAGGTCATCGACCACCCCCCAATCAAAATCAGGCTGTGCATCCGAAGAGCACAAAGATAGGTCAAGGCAAGAAAATGAAGCGGTTCTCGGACAGTGATGCGTAAACTCATGCACGTTTAGGACACCCATCTCAAGCTCTTCGATCAGATCGGCAAGGGCTTGTCCCCTGGAATTTATGGAGTAATCTCCCCAGAGAGGATGCCTGCCGTTCAGATCTCCAAGCAAGAGATAGAGTCTCGGCAACCGTGCCACGACGCGGCGGAAGTCCCCCGCGTCGAAGTCAGCTGACGGTGGAATGTACGCAGAAATGATAGTATACCTCCTATCCAGGTGCAGCTGCACAGCCACTGCCTGAAAGGAGGTATCTAAAGAGAAAGGAAAAACGGAGACATCATGCCGGGTGTAAACCGCGCATCCCCCAGCCAGGCCATCCCGCGGTGGTGGGGTCGCAAGACCCTTATACTCCGGGAGGACAGGCAGGGGGCACGCGCCTAGCATGGTCTCCTGCAAAAAAATAGCTAACGGGAAACGGGACGAGGCGAGCCTCCGCAGCTCTTCCCAGTTTGCCCGGAGTCCACGGCAATTCCATTGAAGGAATATGCCCTCCAGGCCTAGCTCGGAGGAGACGCGGGGGCCCTCCTCACGGGAATAGCCGTACGCTACCTGGGGGCAGAACCCCGGGCGCTGTTGGCCGGACAAAGCGCTGGAGGCGCTTGTCGCCTTCGAGGACTTATTGGGAGGGGGGGGGTTGGGCTCGCCATGCGAGTCTTTTCCTCCCTCCGCCTCGAAACCTTAGGCGGGCGCTGCGGCTTCGGAGGCGGGGGGGCCTCTTTTCGAGGAACCACCGTCTCCGAGCCACTCGCTCCACCTCGGGGCGTGGGCGAAGGAGCCGAAGCTCCTTTGTTGCTGTCCTCCTTTCGGGGGACAGCTTTAGAAACCCCTGAAGATGGCCTAGCGACCATCTTCAGGGGTGTTGCCTCCTGTGAGTCTAACGACTCGGTGGAGGCGCGTGGCCGTTTCGCCTTGCGGGAAACGGTCACGCTAGGAGAAGAGGGGGGAGCCCTGGTTTTAGCCGGGGCTGGGTATGAACCCTTTTTGCCGCCAGCTTTACCAGGGGAGCGCCCAGGTTGGGTACAGCCCGCAGAAGGGCTCCGAATGGGCGCGGAAACAACCGTGCTCGTTGGCCTGGATGGGCCAGGAGCAGAGGGTGCCTTTCGAACTACTGAGGCATATGACGTCCCAGGCAGAGCTGGGCGCGCCAGGACCAAGTCCTTAGCCTGGCGGAATGAGAGTCTATCCTGGGCCTGAACGGCCAGGATTTCTTTCTCCAGGAGATATGCACCACATTGCTTCGAAGAAGCAGGGTGCGGCTCTCCGCAATTGACACACTTGGCCACACACGATTTGGACTTATCGTGTGCGACCTTGGAGCAATTTACACAGACTTCGGGTGACCCCGACTTTGCACCTCTACATGAGCGATTCGTATGGCCGAAGCGGTGACAGTAATAGCACCGCCGCGGCAGTGGCACGAATGCCTTCACGCGGTAGCGGTACCAACCGGCACGCACCGACTCAGGGAGCTTGTCACAGTCGAACGTGACGAAGAGTGTAGGGGTGGGTCTCGAAGCCCCTCCCTGTTTTCTCATCACACGTTCGACCTTGACCGCCCCATGGTCGGCCAGCTCTAGGGTGATGTCCTCAAGGAGTAGTCAACGAGTTCCCTCGCATAAACTACTCCTTTCACAAAGTTCATGGTAGAGTGCGGCGTCACACTCACCGGGGTGCCATGAAGTGTCCGAAGAGCACTTATCTTGGCCGCCTCGGCGGGATTCGCCGCATTCGCCAGAAGGCTGCCGTCCGAGAAACGGGTCACCTTCGGCTCTCTACCAATTGCACTAGCTAATCCTCTCCTCTGATGGATCATGTTGCCCTTGCACAACATGGTGGCATCAGTGGAGCGAATAACGAGGAAGCGTTTGAAGCCAGCGGGCTCGAAAACGCCAGGTAACCTCTGAATGAGGGGCCCCGATGTCATCGAGGCTCCGCCCTGTGCACTCTTGGTGTTAGTCTTGGTCAGGGGGTCCGCACACGAGGGGGTAGAGGGGCCGGATGTGCCGATCTTGGCTTGGTCGCCTACCAAAGTGGTAGCAGACCCATCTGTCCCCGCAGCCCCCGCGGATGGAGAGGAGCCCCGAGTCTTTTTAGTCTTCTTTGTCTTTTTCTTTTTTGGAGAGGAGGGCGGGGAATGAACCCGCTTTTCACCTCCGCCGGCAGAAGCCCCTAGGCCAGATGGACCGGCCTCAGCCAGGTCCCTCTCCGAAATGGAGAAGGTCCTGGTTGTCGTAGGGGCACCTGTCGGAGGAGATCCCTCCCCACCTTTTACTGCCTCGGAGCCCTCAGCCATTTGAGGAGGACCTTGCATAGGGGCGGATTCGGGTTCGGTGCTTGGCGCCGAGCCCGAATTCTCCCCCATAGAAGGCCCTACCCTCTGAGGCTGGGTCTCCTCCAGGACCATGTCTATCACAGGAGGGGCCTCCAGTTGGCCATCCCCTCCCAGGACATCGCAGGTCTCCTTGGCAGCGTCAAGAGTCATTTGTGGGGAGGCACAAGCCTTAACCCCGGCTAGGTTTAAAATTCTTGCCAGCAGGTCTTTTGAGGGAAGCGACCGAAGGGGCCTGGCTTCCCTCTCCACCCTAAGGGGGTTTGCCCTACCGAGCCGCTTTGATGGGGAGCGGCTGGCTAAGGTCTGCCTGCTGGCTTTCTTGGCAGTCCCCTTGGAAAGAAAAGAGGGGACTGCCGCTGGGAAAAGGGAGGTGCCCGAAAGCACCTCCAGAGAAGGGGGTGAGGGGGAGTCCCCTGCACCCGTAAGCGAAGGAGAGGAGTAAGCCTCCTCTCCGGTTAGAGAAATATGGAGGGTCCCCTGTGCAAGCACAGGGGGGGGGGGACCTCCATTTTTTTGCTGGAGCTCCCCGAGGGCGGCTCCGTCGATGAGCAAGAGGGAGTTAAAGGGGTTTTAGGTTTTATTGATTCATCCATGGGCATGGTGACCCTATTCTTGCCACGGGACGCAATAGTTCATCACCTCTTGCAGTTGCCCGCACTGCAAGAGGTGCTTACAAGCCCGGCAGAGCCAGGCGCCGCCATTTGGGACCACCCATCCCGCCTGGTGGCCTGGCAGTCCATCGGCATGGCGGCTCCACCTTAGACACGGCGTAAAAAAATATAGGTTGTGAAGAGGAGAGGAAAAGGGATGTGTGGAAGGTATGGGTGGGGATGAAGCAGGTTGTTAAAAACCAGCCACCCCAGACTGGAGCTCAGGGGTTAGGGAACATTGTCCCCCACCCCCTTAGCCCCGATGCGGGACGGTTGGCTGAAAGGAAGGTCAGCATCTACCCTGTGAAATTAGAGGCTGACCAGAGAAAGTTGTGGGAGAGGTTGTGTGAAAAGAGAGGAAACAAGTGTTTTGAAGGAAGGAAGAGAGGCTAAGATGGGGCCGGACGGAGTGCTGAATCCCGTCAGCACGGCGGCCAGGATGGCAAATCGCCGCCCCCCTTACGGGGACTCGATTCAAGAGCAGTGCCCTTAAGGATATAATGAGATTGGGGGTTTCTGTGACCGATATGCATTACTTTGCATTTCTTCACGTTAAAAGGCATTTGCCACGTGTCCGACCACTCCCCAATCAATGCAGGTGAAGCAATCAATGCAGGGAGTGTCTAAGACTGACAATCTCAAAGCTCGTTTGGTTAAATTGTTAACCAGCACGGCAGAAATAACGGAGAAGAGGGAGATTTTCAAACGTTTGCAATATTGTTTTGAGAGATAAACTACTGTTAAATGTGATGACAAGATTTTTAGATCAGAAATATAAGCAATAGTTTTGTAGTGCGCCGGCCGTGTTTCTATGAGTGCCTCAGCTTTGTCGGTTGTTTCAGGAAGTTGCCCGAGATCACTTGTGTAATGATGATATGAGCGCATATAAATTTTAAAGAGTTTCGGCAAACGAAGATGGAGAAAATGAGAAAATTTGCGTGTCATCAGCATAAAAATGAAATGATATATCAAGGAGACGTAAAAATAGATGCAAAACAAAAGTGGACCTAGAACCAACACTAACAGAACAGCAAACGTACCTCAGCTGGCCATTATACATTATTATCAATGTGGCCTCTTTTAGAACGAAAGGAAAGATAAGAACATTTGAGTTCACGGAGTTTTGAATGATGCAGATAGGTCCTGCAGTACCAGAATATAAGGCTGCACGGTAAAGGCGGCCCGTTACATATAGGAGAGCTAATTTAGTATTGTTTCTTGCCTAGACACCACACAAAGATTTAATCTGCGCTCGAGGAAGACTAGTGAAGACTTCAGGTTGACGCAAGCCTTTCGAGGACTTTAAAGAAGGGGATTTGAGACATTGTCGGGTAGCATGCGTGGAATTTCCGTTTATGTTTGAAGTCGGTTGGTATTACAAACGAAAGTGAGATTGAAAATATTAGTAACGTGGGGGTGGGGGGTATTGAGTCCAGTGAATGTGTTCTGCGTAAGAGAAAAGAGAGAGTTACTCGGTGGCGAGGAGTAAAAACACTGGTTATCCCAGAGCTTATACTGACTATCTTGTCATAAATTATAAAAAGAGATAGTGGGAGTAGAATGAAATTACAGAAGGACACAGGGTTTTTTTAAGTACCTTTAAAACTTCAGGAATTTGCCTCGCTGACTCGATTTAAGAGGGGAGTATATGAGTGAGTATCAAAAATGTATTCCACAGCCAGATTCAGTTCACCATGACCATGGTTAGGATGGAGCTGTCTATAGCACGGCTGTATAGAGAAAGTAATAAAAATATAATTACAATAGTAATTTTAAATATGAAGAAACGTAGCAATTGTTATTATGACTAAAAGGTAATTATAAAATAGCGGTGTTAAGTTACTCGGAGTGAAAGAGAAGCAGGAGAGAATAATTTTTAAACAACGTAAGAAATATTTATAGTCGAGCTGGAATGAATTCGGAAGTATATGATGCATTGTAATTTGATAAAGTAATGAGAACTTTGAGGATTTAGTTCATTTTAAGGGTGAGATATAGATATTTTCAACGTACGAACTTTCGAATTAAATTAAGAACATCTATTTAAGCTTGAGTCAGCACAATGAGATAATATTTGGATTGCTTAGAGATAATTATAATAATTTACATAAAAGTGGAGGGGCTGAATAAAAGTCACGTTGGGCGTGGATTTGAGATAGTTCGAACTAGGCTGAATTAACTAAGAGAGTAGTGGAGGATTTAAAACTATGGAATTTGGCAGTATAGACAAACATCTAAAGTGGTTAGGAAAAGAATAAAGAAAATAAATATGGTACTTATATTTATATAGCGGCATAATTAACACACTTTTACACTATAGGAAACAGCCTGCTTGTTAAAGAGATCATGGAGCAAGAATACCAATTCGCTTTCAATCGACCCTAGCGAAGAGAATATGCAATTTTTAAACATTACATTTTGGAATTTATCAATGAGATGTTCGATCATTTTGTACTGATTACATTAGGATGTATTAAATGAGCTGTTTAATCCATTACAAAGACCCCGCCGAGATGAGTTGCGCGTTTTTAAACAATATTTACATATACACCCAAAAACATATATTAGAACAAATATACATGAAAAAAGTACATTCTAGGTATCGACCCGGTGTCAAACACGCCGGCTAGAGTGAATTATAATGCCTTGTGGCTAAACACCAGCTTAGTGACACGAATATTTTACTGCACAATTTGAAAGAGTTGCACTTACAAAACTAAAGTTGCTACGACCGAAAGTGATCCACTTGCCACGTGTTTCTGAACTGGCCTTTGGCAAGGTAGGAATGTTCTATTGACTGCCTACCGCTGCTGATGAGGGTTCTGCAATACAAGAGAAGGCGGCATCATTTTGCAAGTTCAACTTTGGGTAGTAGAGGAAGGGGAATACAAGAACTGTTCAGGATGATCAGCGTCAATAAATGCAGGATTTAGGCTGTCCAAATATGCGCCTTCTGGAAATGACCAATGCTCTCCCATATAAGGCTGTAACGTTCAGCATGCTGAGTCACAACACACAAAACATCGATAGCGAGGTAAACGGCGAGCAGTTCCCGAGTGGACGTACTATAGCTCTTTTCAGGTTCAGAAAACGAGTGGTTTTCAAGATCAAGCACCTTCTGCTGATGCTTTGCACCGACCTGGGTGGATAACGCGTCTTAGGCGACACTGATAGCTACTCAAGCGGAAGGATGACCCAAGCAAGCAGAGAAGGCAATAGCCTCGTCACTGGTATAAAATGATTCGCTCGCTTCGAAAACCATAGTAGAGTTCTTTTCAATCTTCGACATAAGTTTTGAGTCGTTACATGATTCGAGCACCGTCAAGAATCTGTCATCAAAATAACCATACTACAGAACCGACGAAGTTGCCTGAGTAAAGAAAATCTAAAAGTCCAGAATCGCATCAACTTTGTCATCGAGAGGACGAATTCCGTCATTAGAAACATCCAAGAAAGGAGTGTTGCGAGATACCAAATGCACACTTAGAATTGTTGATTAATGATTGCAATACCATACTCTTCTAAATGAGCGAATACCTGACGAAGGTGAGATGAATGTTCATTTAAAGATGTTTTACCGGTTGTCTATACAGCAAAATACTAAAGGAAAACATCTTAGAACAAGACACCTGAAGCGTTGGGAGTGTTGTCAACTGTTTCAAAGACTATGTCATTCAAACCATCTAAATAGAGCTAAAATAAGTGGATAGCCGTCTTTTGGACGTAATCAAAATGAATAGGGATCTGGTTGAAAACACGAATCAGATCTAGATGAGAAAGTCTACCTCAGCAAAGACGAAAGTCCATTGAAAAATTAGACAGAGCCAAAAGAAAACTAGGTCTTAATATAAGAATTGTTTGTCCCTCGAAGAGATAAATCAAGAGGGCAAACTTTGTCGTTTTGAGAGGCAGAAAGAACACTGCATTGATCATCAGTGTTTACCAGGATTGAAATGTTAGAAGGTGGCTCATACGAGTATATGCGGAAGGGTGGACCAACCTGAGGAGTTGAAGGTGAGTTGTTGGACACATTCATCACTTGCCTCAGCTTAAAAGAGACGCTGCATCAAGGTCAAGAGTGATGTGTTGAAGAGAATGATTGAGGGAAATAGTAATGTGGTGAAATGGATGAAGGGGGATGATGTATTCCTTGGATCATTATAACAGCATAGTTGTGTACAGCTGTATGTATGTCCGTAGTTACGATGGTACCAAAAACGTCCGGCGATATTTGAGCATAAGATGAAGAATACGAGGCCGGAGCGAAGGATGTGGAAAATTGGCATGTTGTATACATCGTATGTTTATGTCCAACATTCCAGTTATAGCTGCATGTATCAGAGGAGTACCACTGAAAACTATGGCGAGGATTGAAATGAGAAGTAGTATAAAAATTAGTTCTTTCGTTGATTAAGTCGTTGTGAGGACGAACTGCGCCTCGGGAAATGTTTATGTTGTTCGTTCTAGTGCAGGCACCTGCCCAATTAATGCAACTAAATTGCAGAACTTTTATGGTATCCCCTTTAGTGCGGCTGCAAATTATGACAATGGAAGAGCCTGCATTTGGTCAGTTATTTGGAAGATCCGTTGGGACCTGGACCTTCGAACCAATTTTTTATTAAGAAATTGGGATATTGGTTTCAGAATAAGAAGGTTCCTAATTTCAATACACGTTAAGTTAAAGCTGACCAGCCATTTGTAACTGTTTCAACCAAATTACCCGGGCCAACCATCGTTGGTAACGGGTGAATATGATCAGGGATTGCCGGCATAAATATTTATTTTAAAATAAGTTCCAGAGCATTCGAATTTGAACCTCTAGCCCATGCTAATTCTCTCAAATTGTCAAGATGGCCCACAGCAAACACAACCTATCCACCTTCGATCATCTATATTCCTGAATATAGGCGTTTTAGAAATCCCTCGGCACACTCAGCTGCGCACTATTTAAAAATATATTTAAGAAGATACTAGCAAAACTTATGTTGAGATATTGTGAAATCAACACTATCTTTTGTTGTTCGTTGAAAATGGTAGTATGGCAGGTGTCACCATTTTATAGCGGAAGGTTACCTGTATGTGGGTCTAGAATGTTTACCCGTATGTGGTGGATAAAGGTCATCGGTGTTATTGCGCGCTTTAAGGTTACCGGTCTACGGGTGAGAGGTTGCTCTGACTCCAAAGGTTAAAGGTAGATTCTGCTGCTAGGCTGGGTTCGAGAAGGTGACTTGGTTCTCTCGGGGTTAAAGGAAATGATTCGAAAGGAAAGCGATGATATGTAGGCTTTGATTCTTGAACAGGGTCTACCTTATCAGTCGTAAGCGAAATAAATCGAGTGCTATACGGTCGTATGTAAGTTTACTGATGCTGTGGGTAGCTGTGGCTAAAATGACGAGCCTTAAAGACGAGGAACGGACTCGTGATGCTAGTAATGATAATAGGGCTAGGCTTAACTCCTTAATGTTTACGTTCGTTTATTTAGAGTTCCTTGCTTAAGAGGGGCGTGAGATTTTAGTTTTTCTTCTCAAAGCGCGGGGCGGAGCTAATGATCGGAAACCGCATTTGTTAGTCTCTCCGTTTACCGCTGAGCGGAGTTACCAGAAGTGTGTGCGTTCCTACAGTAGCTGTACATATTTTCAGACCGGGCTGAAAAATCCTATCAAGATACGACAGTTTATTTTTCGTTTGGCACTGTCACGAGAACTCAACCGGTCAAAGCATATATCACTCTGCATTTGCTCGCCTTTCCTTGTTATCAAGCATCGGTATCTTTTCGTCTCGCAGCTGCTCCTTTGTGTATATGTATTTGTGTGGCCGCGTGGGAAACCAGTTATTCGCTTGCCTTTTCTATGCTTTTCCTAATAAATGTACAGCTGTGATGTAATTATTTCTATTTTAAATTGTTTTACTACTTATTACATGGCATATTATCTAATTAATCTGTGTGCTCAATTTCAGGATTTCATAGATCCACCGAGCACCCATTTGTGGGGGGTTCCTCACTCGGATACCTATCCTGCAATTTCGGTGCCACAAGCCTACTTTCCTTGCTTTATTGATGCCACAAAAGACTCCCCTCCGAGTTATGTAGTAACATAGATAAACACCTACTAAGTATCGACTTGGGGTAGACATTCTGTTGTATTTTTACTGCTACACTTTTATAGGCCTTGGATATTCATTAACATATATATATATATATATATATATATATATATATATATATATATTACTCAACAATACGGGTCTTTTAATTAGCCTCTATGATTATACAGTGGCCGCAAAAAAAAATGTTACACCAGGATTTTTTGGATAAACAAACACAAAAGTACATGTTAAATGGGCTTTATTTATCTTTTAAGCTTACAATACTTATACAAAATTAGTATTTGGTCATATGGCCCTTATTCTTGATAACCATCTCGATCCTCTTGGGCATCGAAGTGGCGAGATTGACGAAATAATCTTTGTCCATTGAGAGCCAGTGCTTCTTCAGGGCCTCCTTCAGGTCGGGTATGTTGCTGGGTCGTTCCTTCTGCAGGATGTTTTTCATCTGATTCCATGCATTTTCGATGGGATTCAGATCAGGGGAGTTACCCGGCCACTCCAGAACTTCAATCTTGTTGGTTTCGAGGAATTCCTTCACTGCCTTGGACTTGTGGGCTGGGGCTCCGTCGTGCATAAAAAAGTTGCAGTCATGGATCGCCCCAAAAGTCAGCATATGGTCTCGCAAAACCTCGATGTAGTTGGCAGACTTCATTGTCACATTCTTGGGGAGGAAATACAAGCCAGCTCTACCCATATTTCCACTGAAGGCGCCCCACACCATCACGCTATCAGGATGTTTGACAGTTTTGACGGTGTATTTTGGGTCATAGCGGGAGACATCACTGGGGCGGCGGACTAGCTTTGAAGTTCCTCTGACGAGCCGGAATGTACTCTCGTCACTAAACATCACCTTCTTCCAGTCAAGTGATGTCCAGGATCGGTATTTTTTACAGAACTGCAGCCTTTTCTTCCGCATCTTGTCAGTCAGCAGGGGTTTCTTGGCGGCCCGACGTTATGGTAATTTTAGGTCTTTCTGTAGCCGATGCTGCACGGTTCTCACTGCGACGTCCTGGAGCAATATTGGGTGCTTTTCTTTGAGTTCTAAGGCTGTTATTCCAGGGTCTTCTTTCACTTCTTTCTTTAGGATGAAATCTGTGCGCGATGATGTCCTCTTTGGTCTGCCAGAACCCTTTTTCAGTGGCGGTGTCGTGCCTGAGGGGTAAGTATCGCCAGCTTTCTTCAGGCGGTAAACCGTCATTCTTGTGATCCCCAGTTCTGCCGCCACGCGTATCACAGATATTCCTTGTTCTAGCAGGGTCAAGGCCCGACTCTTCTTCTCCATAGAAAGTTGATTTTTAACCATTCTGAGTGGTGGAACTGGAAATATAGGCTGGTAAAGTTGGGTGTCGAGTGAAAAATGATGTCACTGGAAGCAGCGTAGAACAAGCCTTTACTTGACGAACTCTGGGAGCTCACTGAGGTTTGAGATGGTGTGGCGGGAGGAGAGGTTGAGTGAGTGAGGGGAATACGTCATAGCTTAGCTCCGCCCAGTGCACAACTGGCTCATACCAGAACTCTCTTATTTTGCCGCGTCACGTGTAACATTTTTTTTGCGTCGAGAATGTAACTTTTTTTTGCGGCGGCTGTACTATATTCTAAAATTATATACATGTTATACATTTACCTAACAATTGGGCCTTTCAACTAACCCCTATGATTACATAAATGTTGCAATTATGATACGTGAAATATATACACTTTGGTTCGCAGGAAAGTTACAAAATATCGAGGCGGCGGACATTCCGCCTCTTCCTCTTTTACTATGATAAACCGTGGCAATGCCAGATTAAAAATAAAGAAAAATGATGGGTCTCTGGCAATGTAACTCCTCTCCCAGAGCGTGTGAAGACGTCCAGTTTGTCTTTTCGATGCTTGTTGAGTTTTCCGCCGACTTCCTTCGGCGTCATTGTCCTCTGTTTTATGCTCTCCATGAGGTGACGTGCAACGGGTCATCCTCATGGCTCTTGCCTGAGTCTTCGGACGTCGCTGATTATTCAGCAAATTACCGCTATACGAGGGATGAAGTATCGCCGGTTTTAGCCTGGCCACTGATACAATGTCCCTCTTACCATCAGGGAATTCCAATTTAGAGACCTTGTTGTCGCGCTCGGCCACCGGAAAAGGGCCACCTACCATATGGCGCTTCTAGCGGTTTGCAAACGCGGTCAATTTAGATGCGCATTTGAGTTTCCTCACGAAGATCTTTGGGTACGAAAGGCCTGGTCACCGATTTCATTTGCCCTAGGGATGTCTGTGTGAAGTCAACTTGTGCTATGGTTGTGGCTAATTCTTTAATAAATTTCGAATCGGCTTTTGACGATGAGTATGAAACCAAGAGTTTCGGGCCCAATAGTGTATTCCGTGTGACTGCTGTGAAAGGCGAAAATCTCGAGTCATTAGGCAATGAGCGAATGCCAAAGAGGATAATCGGAAGGGCCATTGTGGAGCACTTCAAAGTTTATGTGTGCATTTTCCGCCAAACCGTTCGTGGATGGGCGGTACGCCGTGGTGTCGATACGATGAAAACCAACGAGAGCTGATAATTCCTTAAATAACTTGGAATCGAACTGGGCTCCTCTTTCGGTTACTGCGTATAATGGGACTCCAAATCTGGAAATCCATCCGTCCGGAATCGGTAACGCTTCGATCCATCTTGTAGCTCGATCAATGCGCGAAAGTAGATACTTATTGTGTGACGGGTAGGATTGTCCAAGCAGTGTACCCTGTGGAAGCGGTCCAACCATATCGATATGAACCGTTTCGAATCTTGAAGACGGAATATCAATGGGAAGGATTGGAGATTTTGTGTGGCGATCAATCTTGGAGGAATGACATGAGAGGCACTTATTTGCCCAAGAGTGGATTTCCCTGTCCATATTAGGCCAGAAGTATCGAGACTACATTAGATAAGTGATGCCTTGATCCCAGGACATGACAAATTGTACCATTGACTGAAGATAGTCCTGCATGCTCTAGGGAAGTACGGTTGTGAGTATCGTGATGTTACTTCACACCATAAATTAGCTTCTCCGGGAAAAGGGACAGATTTTAATCGTGAGCGAAATTCCTTCGTCTCCTCGTCATTATCCTGCGCTGCCGCCAAAACTCGGAGGTCATATGAGTCAATTTGGACCAAATTGACGTTCCTCGATAGGCAGTAAACAACTACGTTGTCCTGACCATGCACGTAGGTGATATCGCTGATATACTCCAAAATAGCCGCCCAATGGCGTTTCTGCTTGTCCGTTTTGGCATTCAATGGCTACCAAAAGGCCGATACTAGTTGCTTGTGGTCTGTACATAAGGTAACATGGCGACCTTCAATCATGTGCCTGAAGTGGATCATAGCAGGATACGCCACTAGTTGCTCTCTGTCGTAAGTGGAGTATGCTTGCTTTGTCCGGCTTAAATTGCTTGAGAATAATGCCGCCCGTCGTGGCGATCTGTTTACCATTTGGTGAAGGGCAACACGCCGCATATTGGGAGAAATCCGTCCCCAGCTGGTATGACGAATCATTGGGCAGCGGGTGATAGAGTTTGATGGAGTTAATCAAAGCCGATTTAGTACTTCCAAATGCTTCTCGTGCATTATCGTTCCATTCGAGCTCACGAGCCTTAGGTTGCAGGCGTGCAAGCCCGGTCAACCGGGCTGCAAAATTAGGAATCATCCTTCAGTAGTATCCCAACTTGCCCAAGTATCGTTATAGTTCCTTGTAGTCTTTTGGTATAGGCATGTCCCAAATTTCTTACATTCTTTGGCCGAAATGTGATGCCCTAAAAAAAATCAATTTCCTCCTTTGCCAGTTCGCATTTCTCCAGGGATATTCTCAGACCGTTCTCGACTATGATTTTGAAAACTTGATCTAGATGCTCCAAATACTCGTCCAGATTGTCTTAAAATATCAGGATGTCGTTTATCTATGCATAATCGAGCCCTTATCCCCGAAACAGGTTATCTATGTATCGTTGGAATGTGCAGCTTGTATTCGGGAGGCCAAAGGGTAGGTTCACGTACTCCCATAAACCAACGGGGTTATCACCGCAGTCTTCTCTATCTCCGTTGGGTTAATAGGGATTTGATGGTAAGCACGAATCAGATCCAACCTTGAAAAAAATGTGGTATGAAAAGGTGAAGAATATGATTGAAACTCATTAATTTCATACTTGACATAATACAAATAAACATTTTTGCGTATATTCCTTCAATTATAATTAATATTTGATGTGTCATCCATTTTCTTTTATAACCGCGTTTATGTGTTTTTGCATATTGTGCATTAGTGGTTGAGGCAACCTTCTGTTTTTAAATGTGTGATACTAACGTTTATTCCTATTTTTTCACTGATTATTTTATTGTTAACTTTCAAGTGGGTTTTTTTTTTAAATATCTCCCAAGAAACAGATTCCTGAAGCTCAAAAAGCTCAAATCATTGTATTGTTCAGAGAGCGATTATCCCAACTCAAAATTGCAAAAAAAATTGAAATGCTTGAGAAACGGTATCCAAACAAACATTAAAAGGTACAATGAGACAATTTCTTTCAAAAATCCTGATGATCAAGGTTGCAAAAGGTGTACAACTTCGAGCGAAGAGAGGTTGCTGAAAAGAACATTCATAGCCGATAGGAAAAAAAACTTCTGATCTACGTGCTGAGTTTCAAGCAGCAACAAAGAAAGAGATATCAAGACGCATAGAAGACGTTATTAGAAACTGGTCTCAAAGAATATAAGGCTAGACAGAAACCGTGGCTGTCTCAGGTGAACAACAAGAAGCGAGTGCCGTCGACAAAAAAGCATGATGATTGGACTGATGATGATTGTGCTAAAGTTGTTTGGTCTGATGTATGGTAGTTGTCATGAAAACTACCACACTTTTGAGACGTTTAAGTATGCATTTGCAAAGCGGAGGACCTAAAAATCATATGGAGAGCGCGCATAATATCAATCTAACTAGAGATATTCTAGTTGACAAACCGCAATTAAAAGAAAAGAGGGAAATAAAGCTAGGCTGAACATCTTAGAAGCCATTTTGATAAACGAAGAAAAGCAGGCCATCAATAGTCGAACTTTAAGCTGGACTCGAACATTAAAGTTGTTTTAAAATTCCACCCACCGGATTGGATCGTTTCCTTTAACGTTACGATCAACCAGGCGGAATAAAGATCCCCTTAAAACTGTTTTCTTTCATTCAGTCCGATTCTGATTCCACATTTCATTGGTAAAGGAACAAAGAATATATTAAGACGCTCCGAAGATGATCGAATAAGATCGAAAGCTCAGCAATTTAGTTCGGTTTTTACCAAACACATTAATTTAAAAGAAAGATGAATACAGGACAAGTGAGTAATCTACCATCCACAAGATGAAATAAAAAGGACAGAAGAATAGAAAGTTGCCAAAGGAAATTCACTAAGGCGAAATAAACCATGGTCTTCAACAAACAAAATATATATATATATATATATATATATATATATATATATATATATATATATATATATATATATATATATATATATATATATGGGAAGGTGGGGTAAGACGGACTACTTAACAAAAGAACGAGTCAATTTTGTGAGGTTTTAGGGGTTGTGGTGGTGCTTTGGTGTGTTATGATTACAATACGCACTGCGGTCATGGTTTTTGGAGGAAGAGATTGAAACACGGAATGTTCAAAATAACTATTTCAATGCCACTAAAATTAAATATGACGGGGTAAGATGGACCCTAGGGGTCCATCTTATCCCTCTAAATGTTTGCCATAATCTTAAACTTTAAAACAAAGGAACATATCTTTACTGGCACAAATGACATATAAAACCATTTTCCTCATCATCCTGTACCCCTGTACATTGCCCATTTTAATCCTGTATTGGTCCTTCGTTTTTTGGATGCTAGAGTTTCTGGTTTCTTCTTTGTTTCTCTCTCTTTGCGCTTCTTTGTTAGAGCGAGTTCTTTTTCATCTTTATTTTGAATTTCTGACTCTAGCTCTTTCTTATATGGGGATGCTGTCGTGATAAGAGCTCGCCCTTGAGACCTGGGTTTCTTCTTTCGTTTAGTTGTGGCCACCTTTGGCAGGGGAATTATTTCCTGGGGTGAACTACCTGGCCTGAACAAGTTCCGAGTCACGTTTGGTGCTACAGGTTCAGGCACAGCACTTGGGTGTTCTTGTTCATCAGCTACTTCCAATTCAGGTTCATTCTCAGTAGTCATGATTGGAGCGGCAACTGGGACGCCCGGATCTTCTTCCTGTTCACCATTTAATGGAATATCTGTGGGGTGGGCAGGTAAAAAGTTAGCTTCTTCGAAAACATGCTTGTTCAATGGGCAAATTCCTGTTTTCTTAAACCTATTGATGGCTGTGTTTGGAATAGCAGCCTGTAGATAGGCCTCTCCAAACAATTCACTTGGGTTTTAGATGGTCACCTGCCTGCCAGGATTGTTTCTCAAGATGTTTCAATAGCCCTCACATAGTAGGCATTCAGTAATTTCATGAAGGAAACATCCAGTGGCTGCATTCGTTGACTAGAATGTGGTGGCAAAATGAAAATCATAACATAATTTTCCCTGGCAAGGTCTATGACATCAAGATTCTTTATGTGAGTCATATGACCATCCTTAATCAATAATGCTGGATCATCCACTGATGGCTTGGTGTGAGCTAGAAAGTGTAGAAACCATTCAATAAAAATGGTGAGCTGCATCCACCCAGATGGATGGCATGCAAATCCAGTTGCTGGATGAGTACCATCCTTCAGTTCTTGCTTCATTTGAACTCGTGGAAAGATGAGGAAAGGTGGAACAAACTGGCCCCCAGCAGACATGCAGAAAACTGCTGTAGCTAAAACTCCCTTTTCAGCAGAAGCCAGTGTGCCAACCTATTTTTTACCCGGCAGACCGAGGATTCTTGTAGGCTTTATCTGCACCGTTGTAACATCTGTCTCATCGACACTAAAATTCCTGTGTGGAGGAAAGGAATGTTCTGCTTGCACTGAAGATAAGATGTCAAAAAAACTTGTCAATATTTGTCTGATTGAAACATCTTGCTCGAGCAGCAGAAGTTGGTTCTGGTGTTCGAATTGCAAGTTCTGGGTGGCGCCGTTGGAAGCCTAGTAACCAGTCTTTACCAGCAAGTCCAACCTGGTTAAAAGACAGAAACAGGTGCTGTAATTGGAATAAAGGAAAACTCCTATGTGAATCATACTAAGATGTAAACTAAGCAAGAAATGAAGAAACCTCTTTCGAAGCAAGATCTTACCATTTTGTTAAATTTGTAGTCCATGTCATGCCTTTCCGCTCCATGAAATGCAATGCAGCGAACATCTCTTGTAGTCAGTCCAAAAAATTGTTCCTCCATCGATAAAATGTGAGTAACCAACTCTGCTTTTTGTGCAGCACTCAATACCGTCCTGATAGGGCCAAGCATCTGGAAAATGAGACAGATGCAATTTGTTAGAAGTTTGAATTAAAAAAATATGACAAAACATAAAATATTGGAGGACAACAAACAAGAAGCATTAAAGACAAAGGTTAACAGGTATCAATGCATAAGTCATTCAAAAAGGTTAAACTTTCAGGAAATGCTAGACAAGATAGTTAACTTTGGCATGTGTTAGACAGTTTCTTACCGTTGTTGAACCAGTTGCTATCTTATTTTTATCTCTGATACGGCAGCCGTGAGTAGTCTTGGGCGCATTGAATTCTTTTGAGGATTTTCAAGCACATCTTTTTTCTCTAACTGCAGCTATTGCCCTGTTCATATCTGCCTCATTGCATCCCCCTCTACCACTGACTCTCACGTATTTCCGAGGCATCTATAAAGAAAGAAAAAGGAAATGTTAAGGGTTTGTGAAATATTTAGGGTGAGGGGTAAGACGGAACCCCATGGGTTCCATTTTACCCCCAAAGTAAATATTCAATCTCAGAAAATTTCAATAGAACATCCATGTTTTGTATAGCAATTTATGGCACATACTTATAATGTACACACAAATGGGCATATGCAGCATAAATAGTAAGTCATTATAGCTATTATGTCAATGCAAACAACCCAGTATCTTATCTTGTACGAATAACATCAGCACTATGAAAAACGTAACTTCCCCTCCTAAGCGCAAATGGACTACTGAGCGTGACTTCTACCTGCAAATACATCACTTGGGGAGGGCGTGAAGAACATCTAGTAGCCCCAATCTGAACCTTGTCCTTTCTGGTTGGGATTAGATGGGGGGTTTCATCTCACCTCATGGGTCCGTCTTACCCCACCTTCACTTATATATATATATATATATATATATATATATATATATATATATATATATATATATATATATATATATATCGATTTCTTTCATTTCTGTTTTTTTATCTTTATTTTCTGCCTCCATAAGATTTAATTCAATTCATTTAGAGAAAAATAAAGAAAATAAAGATAAAAAAACAGAGATGAAAGAAATCGACAAACACGTATTTGTTACGTAATGAGGGTGGAAAATGTTATAATAAGCAAACGTGTAAAAGTGAACGAACCCTGTGAACTGAGAAATCCAATAACATAAATATTAAAACAAAATGCTAAACTAAAATGTAAGAAAATCGAACGAATTTAGTGAGAACAGAATGCGCCATGGTCACTAAAATGCTAAGTGGAAAAATAAAGGATTCGCGGTTAACGACAAACTCACTTTTGGAGTGGAACAGCAGACGAAATGAAGCGGTAGGAACATAAATATTTCCAATGTGATTAAGAGTTTCTATCTAACAATACGGTACTTTTTTTTTACTGTTGGAAAATAAATGGATGCTAAATGATATGGGAGGGAGGCAGGTATGCACCATGTCTCAACTTTTTAAAAAAATTTATTCATTAATGAACTACTAAAAATATTGAAGCGTATCAGAGGAGGAATGGGGATAGGCGATATAAATATTGGCTGCCTAGGATTCGCAGAATATGGGATTGTAATGAACGAAAATAAGAGATCTGCAAGAATATCATGGTCAGGTAGATTATGGGAATGACTCGGTGGGCGTTATCGCGATAATGTATCAGGATAACGATATCGGACTATCGGTTATCCGATATTTTTTTCCGCGTTATCGATTCATTGGCATCGCCGATACTTTTGGTTCCAAACAAGCGATAATCAATAATTTCAGTTTTTGGTTCCAGCTTAGCACAGGGACAAGCCGCGCGTGCCTTGGAGGTAGAAATAGGTAGGTCCGAGCTCGGAACCATCTGTCGGGCGAGAGGTCACGAGGAGTTGCTCCTGCGCGCTACCGGTTTTACGCGTTCTTTGATAATTCTTTCCATATGTTCCCGTGCTTCTTCCGTTCTAATTTATTGCGCACGTGTATATGAATGCATGTACTATTCGGTGCTAGTCTTTAATATCCTTTTATTAACGTTTTGAACACTTACGAAGTTACGCCCCTATTCTAAACTTATCCTATTTTTATTGTAATTTAGTAGTGCAGTGCTTTGCTATTTCATAGTATTGAATTAGTGATGGCGTTGCAAGAGACTGTGCCGGCATCAAGCCAAAGAGACTCAGCTGAGTCTATTGACTCTGAGCTCACTGAGGTTGTGCCTCAGTCACCCTGGCCATTCCTTGGCAAGTGGGTGAAGTACAAGAAGATGGTTGGCGACAGCTACATATTCCAGTGCTTGTCCTGCCTTCCCAAGATCACTGAGGTGAAGGTGTCAAGGGCACCAATGCCAACCTGAAGAGCCACTTCAACAGGATTCATCCTGACAAGGCAAAACAAGTTGATGAAGCTTGCAAGGCCAACGTTGGGACTGGTGGCCGCAGCAGGAACCGGTCTGGTCAGTCAGACGACGGCGGGTCAACCAGCAAGAAGCAGCGGCCGATGTCCATCGCCGAGACCTTTGGCATCATGGCCCATGGCAGCACCGTCCTGCAGTCCACCGTCGACAAGACAATTGTCAGGTTTGTGGTGGACAACATGCTGCCGCTGTAGATTGTGGACAGTCAGAGCTTCAGGGACATGGTCCACACCCTCAATCCTAAGAAAGAGGTACCCTCCAGGAGGATGCTAGGGAGGAGGATCCTCAAAATCTATGGGGAGATGAAGGAGAGCCTCACCAGGTAAGAAACTAAGAAACATTAGTAACATATTAAATGTGTTTGACAAGCATAAAAAAGTCAGTGAGAGGCGCTAAGACGTACAAAAGTGCGTCTTATAACTAAGCTCACCGGACAAATAATTAGTCACTTGTAACCATAGTAAGGGCCTCTTGCAAGCCACTTTGCTCCATATGTTCACATATGTTCATACCATGTAATTTCCTGTGTAATGTTCTTTCTGAAATGGGTGGTGAAGGACCAGAATTGACGTTTGGTATCAATTCCTGCCTGGAAGCAAATCGATTTGCAATTACAAGCCTGGAGATTCTACGAAGGTCCCTGTCTGTCAACATCTTCCGTCCGCAATTCTGGCGAGAGTTTTTCGCATTTTGGAAGTTCTGCCATTGCTTGTAAATCCGGAAGACCGTACTCGTTGAGACACTGTCAAATTCCGCCACCTCCTTCACATGATGACCTTTGGCGTGGTCAAATGCAATCACACCTTTTTGACATTCCATGACGTCGCTTTTCCGGCCATTTTAAGTAGAGCTGATTTGCTATATAAAGATCTTCACGTCGTCCGGAACACAAATAAGGCCTAACTAACGTTTCGACGTAAATTAAGCTACACCTCTCGGCTGCCTAAGGTTCCTGCACGCTTCAGGTGTTAAATTATGTTTTTCTCCCTAGGTGACTAATTTTCTGTCCGGTGAGCTTAAAATAGAAGAATATTTTGAAAAATACCTAGAATGTGAATACTAAAGAACGAACGGACTAGCAAAAACAAAAGACGAAACAAAAGTAATGGAAGATACAAAACCAAAATAACAATATATATTTTTGGAACAACGAGTAATCACGGATAATGTTGGTAAAGGACAGGAAAGGGAATTAACTCGGGTAGAAAGACGTAAGTTGCGATTATAGCGAAGAAGAACAGAGGGATGGAGACGAATAAATGAGTCAGTGCTTACGTGGAAACTCCTTTAACATAGAAAATGACTCAGATGTGAAACATAATAAGCAAATGGACAAATATATATCGTTCAAGGTCACGAGACACTCGGGCAAGGAATAAAATAGCAAAAAGGAATACGCCAATGAAAACTTAAGGGAGAAAGCGGATACATGGAGAATATTCGTCTAAGTAAGGAAATATAATTGAATTAGGAGCAATCAAGAAAATGGAGGATAAATTTATGGCATAAGAAAGATTACTTAGCCTAGCCAAACAAACTATTAGATAATAGAACAGATAGAAAAGTAAACAGTCACAAACGTCTACATTTTCCGGAAAACAATTTCTTTTGTATGGTTGTACAGTTCTTGTATGTACAGGAAGGACTGGTGCCTAAAATATTTTTACCAGGGTATCAATGAAAGATCAATGAAACATGATTTTTTGGGGGGGTGGGGGAATGATCGGGGACAGTAATTTGATTTAAACGTCGGAAGTCTATGCAAGGGTGTGTGTGTAGAGGTGTAAAGATGTATCAGAGAGAAAAATTCCTTCCAAAGCGAGAATATAAATAGCTCATTAAATTACCAAAACATCAGGACTTCGCCGTAGCGTGACGGCAGAGTGCTGACCTCTGGATTCAAAAGACCCGCGATCGACCCCCAAGTCCACAATTTTTACGAAGAAAATTCTCGAAGAAAACGGAGACCACGAAAAACGCTTTAAGGACAATTCAAGAAGACTCAATATAAATGGATCGCCTCCAGAAGAAAACTCAATGAAAATGACTTCAAGGGCTAACTCATCTTAACTAAGCAAGAAGACCTCATCAAGAAGAAGTCATCTAGAATCATCAAGAAATCATCCCATCAATTCAAGAAGAAATCATCACTTCAAGTTAATTGGAGAAGATCTCAGAAGAAAACGGAAAACGCCTTATGGACAACTCAAGAAATCGACTCAAGAGAAAACCAATGTGAAGGAGAACGGAAAGAAAACGACTTCAAGGGCTAACTCGTCTCAACTCATCACGTCATCAAGAAGCAAGAAGAACTTATCCCGTCATCAAGAATTAAGAAGAAAACATCACTTTGATCAAGAATTTGGAAGGAATCATCACATCAAGATAAATGCAAGTTAATATGAAGATACATTAAGAAAAAAAAGTCAAGAACTAACCCAGCCAACTTAAAGAAGAAGGAATCTCAGCCTACAAGAATACTATGAGTCAGATAAATGTAGTCAATGTTTGAAGGGGCATCTTCAGTCTAGAAGAAATAAATAGATTCGAATATAGAAATCTCAAGATGAATGATATTAATAAAGAAATATAAATATGTCCCTCCCCCCTATATGTGTTCCCATTTTTCTTTGATCCTAAAATCATAGAGCTGATCAGGGGCTGATCGAGGGTTGAATGACTCCACGCTCAAGCATCTCCCCAAAATGTCCTATAATTTTTAATTGAGAATGGGGAGTGCGATAGGGACGTATGTAAATAGGCTTTGCACCAGGTTCTATTTTAATTTCAAAGGGAACTATATTGGTGCGTCCTAATGAGTCTCCAAATAGAGCAATCCCATCCTTGTTTTTAGTTAAAAGATCAAAGAGTGCTTCTAAAACTTGAGGGTCCTGGACCTCATGGGACTTCTGAAGGGAATGTTTGGGATAGTCCCAATATCTACATTTTAACTCAAAGGGTTAAGTTGGTAGAACTGGTAATACGATTAATCTCACAGCTATGGTTGCCATCTAAATCTACAGCAAAGGAATTGCCAATTGCTTGGTTTTTGGTAAGGGTAACAGGCCTATAGCCTTTATTTATACAAACTATGTTACCCTTGTCAGTGATGACAGTATGAAAGTTTACCAAAGGTTGGTTATCGGAATTAGTAATTTTAACAGGAAAACAAACTTTTTCCATGGGATCTAAGGCTACATTTTCTTTACTATACATATACAGATGAGATGTCTGCGATTCAGCTAAAACTACATTGGTTAATGCAGTGAGGGTAGACTTTTGTCGTATAAGCTTTGCATTCCACCCTTTTGAACTGCCGTACATCATTTTGTCTTGTTCAGAATTATTAGGATTATTAGGCGTCACAGTACTGTGACTGGAGTTAAAATTAAACAAGATTGCTTGAAAAGGAATCACTTGGACCTTTAAGGGATGCAAATTAAAACAACATCTAACTAAATGTCTGGCAGATAATATTTCCCATTTGTTTTCAATAAAGAAATCATTGCCTAACATAATATCGGTATCAAAATTCGCTCCATTATCATCAACGATACAACAATGAGCTGGGTAAAATGAGTTTTTGGAATTAAAAAATAAATCAATCTCTCCATAAGTAGGAATATGGTTGCCTGTAACGCCACTGAATTGCACAGTAGGCTGGGTTATAGTATAGTTATGACTTATATGATCCTGGAAGCGCTTTACTGTTCGTTCTTTAATTAAAGTGGAATGTGCCCCTGTGTCTAAAATGGCTTCTAAATCAGCTATTTGAACTTTAACAATTAAGTCTAGATTTAAGTTCCTTTCTCCTATTACTCTAATTGGGAGATGTTTTTTTTTCATTTTGACCTACATAACTGTGGAGGAACATGGGTCGTGGTTCGATGGTTGGAAACGTTCCGCTAAAATAGGATTGGTAGGCCAGATCTGGGGTTCATGGTTGACTTGGGGTTCATTAGGTGTGGGGTCATATTCTGAGGGATAAGTCATGTCAGTGTTGTATTCTATGTATTCCTCTTGTGGAGGTACATAACTGTCATATGATATGGGTGCAGAAGGGTGGTTTACATACCTTATCCATCGACGATTTGGTTGAGCTGAATTTTGTGGGCGCTTCTCTTGCGTATAGAGATATGTGTAGCTTGGTTGTGGTTTTTGTGTTTCCTTAATTATTTTGCTCCTTAAGTATGATTTATATGAAGGATATGCCTTATCTCTACAACGAGGGTTATCACCACGTCGGTGGCCATGTTCGTGACACCAAGAACTATAAGGAGGATATATGCACTGAAGAAGTACATGACCATGGCTGTCACAGTTAAAGCATAGGCGAAGTTGTTGACGTTGATTCTGTTCTCTGGGTTTGAGTGTTTGGGAGGGTGTTTGAAAAGTTTTCTGAGGTTGTGGGTAACTTGGTGGAACGGAGGATTCTTTAGTTAGTATGTTCTTCGGGGGAGTTATAGGATTGATTTCTATTACTTGTACTGACAAAAGTGTTGGTCTTGTGTTGAATCCTATTCACCGGAGTTTCTCGGACTTTCCTGGGGGGTGTTAGGTCATTGTATTCTGCTTTTATCTTATTCAAAGTCTCACTTAAGCTTTGGTTTATGTCTCCTGAAATTTATTCCTTGCAATAGTTGGTAAATTTTGGAAAACAACTGTAGCCATAAGGAAATTATAGTGCTGGGCGGTGAATGTAATGTTAAATTGATCGTGTGCTGCCCAAAGGGCTTCTCCTAACATTTTAGGAGAAAAGTTATTTAAGTCCTCATTTTCTTCTTTTTTTCCATCTAGCTTGGAAAAGAGCAGTCATCAGGGTTGGTGGTTGGGCTTGTGCTGTGTCCTTGTATCGTGTTATCAACTGTGTCTTAAAATCTAGCCAGGTACTAGCTTGAGCTAGTTCTGGGGAGTAAGTTACTGGGTCTAGTGTATTCCCTTCCTTTGGATCAATAAATCTACGTCCCTCATTTATCTTTATGTCATCATGTACAATGGTTTCTCTCAGAAAGTGTTGTTCTAATGAATTTAACCATGGTTGCACCCGTGGTTCTGTTAATTTGCCATTGATATTTTGCCTTTAAACAAAAGTACACTATTTGGGAGGGCCATAAAACGGCTGAGGTTTATGTATGTGGGTGGTTGTTGTTGAGCTTGGTGTGTTGGAGTGGTTGTGGGATTAAAGGTCGAGGTGGAGTGGGAGATACTTGAAAACCCAAGAAATCGTTAAATTCACTCAAAGGGTGGTAATTAACCAAACTGGGAGGATCACTTCCTAACTAAATATTATTCAAAAATAAAATGAAATATGATAAAACATAAAATTTTAAAGTTTTGATAAAAAATAAAATAATTTTATTTAATTAAAATTTTTACTTTTATATTTAAAGTTGATAGATTAAAAAGTGCCTTTCGTTTCACTATTCACTTTTTCAATTGAAAATTGATTTTAATTGATTTCTTTTTCTTTTTTATAATAAAATTTCACTTGTATTTACTTTATATAATTTATATTTAATATATTGATTTCTTCTGCTTTAAGAAGTGGATCTTATTACTTTAATTTTAAGGAAAAGTTTGTTTAGTTTTGACTAAAAAATAAATAATTAAAAAAATTTCTTTGACGTTACTTTTATGAAGGACTGGAAGATACCGAAGACGTCACACATGTAGAGTGTTTTGACAGCACTGTAGTTCTTGAAAATGTTGAGAATGGTTTGGCAGTAGTGTAGTACTTGAACATCAATGTTGAAAGAGTGAGGCTTTCTGCTGAAGGAAATTGGATTAGGCGCTAAAAAAAAAATGACGAAGCCTCTTTTTAGGCCACTGAGGAGAATGATTTGTCTCGTCCTTGTCCCAAAGATTATTCCTCTTTTCCGTCCAAATTAGCTATAGGCGGAACCACGGCGCACCCCTCCCATCAAATGTAGAGAAGTTCACATAAGATGCCGGGAACGAAGAGGAGGATTGTAGGTCATCCCCTAAAAATTCAAGGTCGCCAGTGTTACGACTGGTATGGAAGATTGTGCCAGTTAACGGCTGGTAACGTCGTCTGTTACAACTGGAGGAGGCACGATGCTCGGAACGTCGTCTGATACGACTAGTGAGAAAGCTTACGCCAGTTTACGTCTGGTAGCGTCGTCTGTTACGACTGGAGGAGACACGAAGCTCGGAACGTCGTCTAATACGACTGGTCAGGAAGATTCCGCCAGTTTGCGGCTGGTAACGTCGTCTTATACGACTGAAGGGAGATTACGCCAGTTTACGTCTGGTAACGTCGTCTGTTACGACTGGAGGAGGCACGAAGCTCGGAACGTCATCTAATACGACTGGTGAGGAAGATTCACCCAGTTTGAGGCAGGTAACGTCGTCTTATACGACTGAAGGAAGATTACGCCAGTTTACGGCTAGTAACCTCGTCTGTTACGACTGGAGGAGGCACGAAGCTCGGAACGTCGTTTAATACGACTGGTGAGGAAGATTCCCCCAGTTTGCGGTTGGTAACGTCGTCTTATACGACTGAAGGAAGATTACGCCAGTTTATGGCTGGTAACGTCGTCTGTTACGACTGGAGGAGGCACGAAGCTCGGATCGTCGTCTAATACGACTGGTGAGGAAGATTCCCCCAGTTTGCGGCTGGTAATGTCGTCTTATACGACTGAAGGAAGATTACGCCAGTTTACGGCTGGTTACGTCGTCTGTTACGACTGAAGGAGGTACGAAGCTTGGAACGTCGTCTAATACGACTGGTGAGGAAGATTCCGCCAGTTTACGGCAGGCAACGTTGTCTTATACGATTGGAGAAGGCACGATGTTCGACAGAGGAGGAGACTACCAGTCGCTTGAAGATATGAATCGGTTATGTCGAATTATAGAGGACATAAGGACGTAATGAGGCAACTTCAAGGGGGTGGATTTATGTCTGAGAGTCGCTTCTCTCTCACAAGAAACTTTATAATTTTTACAGGCTCATTTCGAGTGGGTGTAGTTGCATAAAATATTTAACATAGTAGGAGGGATTTCATAATAATGGTGGTTATATTTGATTTAGTTACCAAGTTTTTTAGATTTTTACAATTGAGCCAATGGGTATATAGAGCAGTGAATACAGTGGGATTGTTTTTACAATAACTCTCCAGTTAACTTTTTCCTAAGGTTAATGGGGCAGAAATTTCTTACAACTGAGCCAATGTGAATACATTTTGAAGATAGAGGATACTCCTACCTTAGTATTAACCAATAATATTCAAGATGATTAGAGGTGGAGACAGACAGGGTTTACCAAAGAATGTCTTTTGCCCCCCCCCAAAAAAAAAAGTGAAACCACAGGAAATTAGTCGGCTGTATTAAAGAATTTGGATACTTAAGAGAGAAGATTGCTTGGTGTTGCCATAGGGGTTAGCTGAAACAGGGAGGATGGGTCAGCAGGAAGGGGGGTTGGAAAATGGAATGCCTGCGTCAGATACTGCACTTTTAACTTCGGAAGATAATGTACATTTGTGTGAATTTCTCGGTTCTTATTTCATGCATATCTGATAATCTTATAATTATTATAATCACTAGTGTTATTATTATTATTATCATCATCATTATTATTATTATTATCATTAATATTATTATTATCATTAGTATTATCATCATCCTTCTTAATATTATTAATATAACAGTGCAGTTGGAGTTTGATCATATGTAAGGATGTAATCTTAACATATGAGTTTTTCATCCCACCACCACGGGATGTGGGCCGGGCATGAGGATGCGCCATTTACACCCGGCATGATGTTTCCGTTCTTCTCTTCGCTTTAGACACCTCCTTTCAGGTAGTAACTGTGCAGCTGCACCAGGATATGACGTATAATTATATTTATGCGTACATTCCACCGTCAGCAGACTTCGACGCTGGGGACTTCCACCGCGTCTTGGAACGGTTGCCAAGGCCCTTTCTCTTGCCCGGATATCTGAACGGTAGCCACCCCTTCTGGGAAGATTTTCGATCAATCCCAGAGTTCAGGTCCTTGCCGATCTGGCCAAAAAGCTGGAGATAGGTTTACTAAATGTTGATGGAATTACGCATCACTGACCGAGAACCGCTTTATTTTCCTACTTTGATAATATCTCTGTGCTCTCCGGATGCACAAACTGATTTTTTTTTAGGTTTAGTCAATGACCTTCATGGTAGTGATCACTTTTCCATTCAAATATCATTTTCTAGGCCACCGCCGCCTGAGAGTCCGCCCCGGAGGTGCTTGGCGCGGGCGTGGTGGTACGCATTTCAGGAAATGACTGATTTCTCTGTCTCAGCCGAGGAGGTTAGGTCATTGGGTGAGGCTGTTGAGTTCTTCTCCGGCAGCCCCATGGCCGTGGGTCTGACTACAATTCCTAGAAAGTCTGGCGGTTTCGCATACCATCCGCTTCAGTGGTGGTCAGCTGAGTGTTAGGCGGCCCTCAAAAAGAAGCTTTATGCCTACATGTGCTATAAACGCCGCCCGAACGATTTCTCTGTCGGTAAATTTCGTCGAGGTAGGGCTTGGTTACGCTATATTTCGAAGGACGCCCATCCCCCCTAGCACTTCCTGGTGGGCATACATGACTTCACTTAACGAAAAGATCCTCTAGCAGAGGTGCTGCAGTGAGTCAAAAGGACTCGGGGCAAGTTCTCGCAGGACCTTCCACCCGTTCTCCAGGCTAATGGGGCCGCAAAATCGGACCCCGCATTCGTGGTGGAGTCCTTCTCGACCGTATTCTCTGGCCAGGATGCTGGTCCACCAGCATTCAATGCGCCTCGTGATATCGCGGAAGGCTGCCAAATGGACTTTACCTCCAGAGGCGGAGAATCCTTTAACGACAGGCTTACATTGAGTGAGTCGCTACGACACCTGGGTGAGCGAAGCATTGCTTTTTTGTTAGATTTCAACAGGATCTGGGTAGAGGGTATCTTCACTGATTCCTGGCGAATTGCTACTGTGCGCGCTTTTCGCAAACCGGAAAGATATCACTTTACCCAGGCCGGTTTCCGCCCAATCTCTGTAACCTCATGCGTGTGGAAGTTGATGGAGAAATTGTTAATTGTTAGATTAGCATTTTTTTCTATACAGCAAAAGCCACCTGTCTTCTGCAAAGTGCGGCTTCCGCAAGTTCCACTCAACGTCGGATGCTCTGCTCTGACTGGAAAATGCCGTCTGCGAGGCCTTCCTTCGTAGACAGCCTACGCCACAATGTATTTCGATCTCAGAACGCCTATGATACCCCATGGCGTTACGGTATCGTGGAGACTCTTCACATGATGGGGGTGATGGGATGCCTCCCAATCTTTATATCTGAATTTTTGCGAGATCGTCGATTCCGCGTACGGGTGGGAGGAGAGCCCTCTTCAGCCCAATGGGGCAGGAAGAGGGGTACCACAGGGAAATGTCCTCAGTGTCGCAATCTTTGCTCTAAGTATCAACAGCACACCTTGGTCTTCCCAAAGATGTTCTCGCTAAGCTTTGCGTGGACGACCTTTCGATCGCTTTTGGCGCGGTCCCGATCCTAACTCTGGATCGTCGACTCCAACAGGCATTGAACCGCGTCTTTCGCTATGCTGAAGCGCACAGGTTTCGGTTTTCCCTGTCCAAGACGAAGGTGGGGCACTTCTGCATCATTCACGGCTCCATCCTGACCCAGACTTGTTTATAAATGGGTTCGCCTGAAAGTAGTGGATTCGCAACGTTTCCTTGGTCTTGTATTTGGCCAACGCATCACCTGAGGCGAGGCTCATATTCGCTACCTTAGGATCTCTTGAACCCACGTCATGGATAGTGTTCGTTCCGTGACGTTCAGCGACTCGGGTGCTGATAGGTCTACTACCTTACTTTTTTATCGACCCTTTGTTCGTTCGAAGCTCGACTTCAGATGCGAGTTATATACATCGTCAGACGAGCGTGTATTACGGAAGGTGGACTCGATCCATAATACCGACCTTCGCCTTGCGACTGGTGCCTTCCGCACGTCCCCCATTGAGAGCCTACTTGTCGATGCTGGGGAGATTCCACTCGCTCTGCGCCGTGCACAGTGCATTATTCGCCTGTACGGGCGAGCCCGACGCCTCCCTCAGTCGCCAACAGCTCTTACTGCATCCGCAGCTGATTTCGACGGCGCCTGTGCCGCTGAGAGACGCCAATCATGCCCTAAGTCCTTTGGGTTTAGGGCTAGGAAGCTCCTTCGAGTTTTGGTGTGGCTCTCGGGCCGGTGGTGCCCCTGGTTCTACCCAGTACGCCACCCTGGAGGGTACCACCTTCGACCATTTGTCGCCATGTCTCTGCTCCATAGCTTCTACAGCGCCGGGAGTATTGCGTTCTACCTTTTGGGGCCACACCCTGTGTCACGCTCGAACCGTGCCAGTGTATACGGATGTCTCCAAGTCCCCCAAAGGGGTCAGTTTCCATACCGTATCCCCTCTGTTTGAAGTCAGCGGGGCTCTGCCAGGCGCTGCGTCTGTCTTCACGACTGAGCTGGTTCCAATCTTTCGCTCGTTACGGCAGATAACGTGACGTACCCGTTTCGGATACCGGATTGTTATTTTTAGCGACTCACAAAGCGTCCTGAGTGCTCTCGGTACATTGGAATCTCCGCTTCCCTTGTCTACCATATCCGTGACGCTACGGTTCTGGCGAGCCGGGCAGATGCCGAGATTATATTCTGCTGGGTTCCTTCACATGTAATAATTCGGGGAATTAGCGCACCGCTGAGGGCGCCAACGAGTCCGCGAGCACTGGGCGATTAGACCACCGTTTCGCTCTTCCTCACACCGACTACATGGCAAGAATACGAAAAGCTCTCCGTGATGCAAAGAATATGGGAGACGGTTGAGGAAACTTCAAATTACGTACCATTGCGCCTTGCCTGTTCCCTTGGACCTGCTCTCAATGCCGCGATGGATTTAGGTTGCTCTCTGTCGTCTACGAATTTGACACACTCGCGGGACGCACCGCCATTTGATTGAGTGCTCGTCTGCGCCTTATTGTGACGACTGCATTGTCCTCCGGACTGTTCGGCTCATTCTTGTTGAATGTCCCAATCTTTGTGCACTCCACCTGTCTCGGTACCGAGACGAGCGGGGTCGATAACGCCTGTCCCTTTTACTCAGGACTTGTGGACTAACGTTATTTGTTATTTACATATTGTCTTTTGTTTTTACTATAGCATAGTCGTAGTCTGTGGTGAATACGGCGACGTTTGCCCTAATAGGCAATTGCCAGATGGTCTCCTAAAATAATAATAATTAATAATCTTTGAGTAGAATAAAAAATGCCCCGAGGTCAATTATATGTCATAATATATTAAAGGGTTTAGCTGCCTTACGGATGTCTGCCATCCGTAAGGCTCGAGGAATGCAAAATGTAAACAGATCCATGTTGGGCTTAATAATGTATGAGAGCCCTTGGTATTTTGTATTGGGTATATACATGATACAATTCTTACTGATTTTCAGCATTAGAGTGAACTTTATGAGACTAAATGCTAATACATCTTTTGACGAGACGTATTCATTTCACTTTTTTTTATAGTACTAATAATTGCATGGACCACAGTGTTCTTTTTAAAATTCAAAAGTTTGAAGCGTAGATGACAGATATACGAGGGAGGGGGGCGCGAAAATGACTAGTCCTGGGGACCCGGATTGGCTAGTTACGGTCCTGAATGTGGCCGAAGTCTAATGGAAAAGAATCCTGGAATTTGGTACAAAGCCACCGACACGTCCCGTCATTACAACCATCCGTGACAAGCTTGAGGCAGATATTACTGCTAAAGCGCTGTACATTAAGGAGCAAAATAAGAGAAATATTTTCCCTTGTGAAACTAATTTAAAAATATGATGAGTAGGTAAATAAAATTTCCAGGGTATGTAAAGGCATGCATTTAATATATTTTATGAAGATTTCATATAATACAATCGTATATTCAAGAAATTATACAAAATAAACTAAAAAAAATTAATATTGACACGTGCAAAATAAGAGAACGATCATCTACAGAATTGTTTAGCAAGTAAATCAACTAGAAACAAAGTAAGCTATGGTATTTGGGTGTGTTTGATCCATCATAGTCACTATGTTTTATGTGTAATTGTGCTGGTTGAATGAATGTGTTGACGTGAGTGAAGTAGCTGTGGCTGTGTGCACGTTTGTGTGGGTGTGTGGAAATTATTCACGAGCACAGGAATGTGAAGAAATAAAAATAAGTATGAGAAATAAATTAAATTGTCCACTCGTTGTATATAGGGTATAGTATTAAATTAAAATGATATGAATTATGATAATTGGAAGAAGGATGCTAAGGATAACACGCGATATAATAAAATGAACACGTGATCAAAATGCTCTTCTAGCAAGGTTTTCAGAAAAAAATGACGCGTGGAGTTCAAGAATTACTTTAACGTTTAAACTTATTTATTGATTGACGGGAGATTATTAAACTTTGGGCACAACTTTATGGTATTTGGTTATTAGAAAACCATTACCATAAATTATGAGTTTAGATGGAATCGTCGTCTGCAATGCGAGAAGTAACCAGAATTAGGACTTACTTTCGTATGGCAGTTTGCAGAGAATAAGTGTGAGAGGATTTATAACTGACCTTGATTGAAAGTAAAGTTGAATCGGAATGGATGATGACACAAACACAAAGGAAAGAGAGAATTCGTGTTATTTCAAAACTGGTGAAATGCGTGTGTGAGTTTGTGCGTGAAATTTTAATAGATGTTGTTTGAACCAGTAGTACATTAAATGAAATCAGTATTTCGTCACAAGATATTTAAATTATTAAACGTTACATAATATAATTTAATTGCATAAAGTTATAGATAAATTAATTGAATGATTGTATTGACAAAAATTTATTAAAATAAATGAATGAATTAATTATTTATTAAGTTGTACATAATTTGCATAAATGATTTAATTTACAAAAGTTAAGTTAAAAGAATTGATTGATTTGAATTTTATACATAATAAATGATGATATATATATTTAAGTTTCCCAGGAGGATTTTATTATAGGAATGCCCAGAGGGCATTTCTATAAAGCTTTGACAATGATGAAACTTAAAACACTTAATATGCGGTGTTGAAGCGTTTGTTTTCTATTACTTCGGCGCCTCAACAGCCACAGAACCTCACCAGTTTCTTGCAAAATTCTGGTCTTATTTTATTCCATTCTTGCTCAATGTTCGTCCTTAAATCCCTTGCAGTTGAGGGCTGCTGGTTTCAAACTTTGTCTTCAATGATCTTCTAGAGGTTCTTAAATGGGTTTAGGTCCGAGATCTGAGCAGGCCACTTCTTTGCTTCGATATCTTCTTGTTCGGAATAGTATTTAACTCGATTTGCAGTATGGCATGGCACGTTGTCCTGCATAAATACTGCTGGCTGGTCCAGAGATTCTCGGAGTGAAGATATAACGTTTTGTTGTACGAAGTTTAGGTACACATTCGCATTTACCGTTCCAATTTTTCGAGGACCAACTGCTTCAAACGAAAACATCCACCATACCATGACGCTGCCTCCTCCATTCTTGGCAGAAACTTTAGCACATTTAGGGTTAAGTCTGCCAGCTGCAGCGTGTCTAACAAAGCGTCTGAAATAAGATCCAACTAAATTTTATTTACTTTCTTTGCTTTAGCATATTCGAGTCTCATCTTCTGGTTCTTCATACTAATGATTGGTTTGGTTGCTGAAGAACGAGTTTATAAACCATATGCATTGAGGCCACTGGACACCGTGAAACGCCTTACTTCTTTGCCACTATTTATCTGAAACTTTCTAGAAATTCCCATTGTAGTCTCGAAGGGACCCTTCATAGAGAAGCTCCTAATAGTTCTGTCTTCTCGGACGGTCGTTATGCGGGGTCGACCGACTTTTGCAGGAGATTTATAAGTTTTTTTTTATTGTAAAACAACAGAACTAGCGAAATCGCACTCTTAGACATTCTTACCTCTCTTGAATTCGCAGAAAGAGTCCTCCCAGAGTGAACACTTCTCTGACAGAGCTCAGGAGTCACTTTTACGTGTGGTGCCATCGATGCAAAGTGACTACGACAACAATGGCGGTTGTACAGTTCTTACTGAGCAAAATGTTGGCAGATGATTTCAAGAAACTTCTTGAATATTGCTTACAAAATCGTCCTCTTATTTTGCAAGTGTCAATATGTGATTTTGTTAGTTTATTTAGTATAATTACTTGAATATACGATTATATCATATTTTTGAAAATATTTTAATAAAGGAAAATCGTTCTCTTATTTTTCTTGATAGTGTATGAGGCAAATCAAGTGTGAGCGACGAAAACTCTATTTTAGTGTTGCAAAGATTTACTCGATCTAATCATCACAGAAATCAGGTAAGCAATATGACCGTGAAACGAGGATCAGAAAATAAGGTGTTTACCGGATTTTAAACTGGTCTCAATACGAAAGCTACAGTCGAAGGCTCTTCTTATGCGCTATGACTGAGAATCACCCTGGTCACGCCTTGGAATTTGGGGGTTTCAGGCAATGAAAGACGTAGATGTACAGTTTATCAACAAAATCGACTGGTCTGATAAAACCACTACCTTTAAGCTGAATCGACACAACTAAATCGACACAACTGTAGGTATTGGTTACTTGGCAAACCACTCGTTTATGTGCATAAGCTTATTAATTTACTAGGATTAATGGGACCCTTACCGGGCACGCATATCTCGACATGCCGCGAACAGAAATTATACCAACAGTTCGGGCGCAGTTTGGAAACAACTTTTACTATAAAAAAATATGGAGTATACCCCCCCCCCCCTCCTCATTATCATGGCGATGACATAATATACATCGATGGATTGGTAAGATAATGGGAAAGCACTGAGTATCCTCCAAGTTCGCCGGACCTCATTCCACTTGATTTTGACTTGTGGGGCATCCTGAAGGATGCACAACACCGAATACATCCACTTAGGAGAAATTACAGCATCTACACTTAAAATGTCTGGCAATCAGTCAGTCGACGCATTCAGAACTGCATTGTTGCCGCTGGAGAATATATTGAGCACCTGGCGTAGTTAATTAAAATTTCTATGCAAATATTTTAATCACTAATTTACCTTTCAGGAGCAACTGCCATAATAATTGATAGGTGAAGGGGAGGGGGGGGGGGGCACAGATATGCTGCTTTCTCGCGATCACTAATATTCACACCTGTTCCAGGAGTTCACAGTGACTTGTGGCGTTACACTTCTCCGAAAATCGCCGAGAGCATCTTCTGTAATATTTTCGTGGATACACTCGGGCTCCTGGTCACCAGGTACATGCAGGTAAGACCCACGGCTCCTAGTATCCTAGTACATACATGTGTAATGCACGGCTCCCTCTCATTGGGGATCCAGTCCACGCTCCCCTGACGTTGGCTCTCACTTGGGCCACGAAAACTTTCCAACACTCTGTAGTTGGGGCAAAATACGTCCTGACCCCATCCTACCTCCAAACGACGACCGAGTACTGGTGTCTACGGTCTAGGCAGTCTACATCATACTTATCTTTATACGGATTTCATTATCCGGTTGGAGGCCTACCTCAGGAGGGGTGGCGTAGCTGATGGCCTGATCCAAACCACGTCTCACGACAGCTGCAAACTCGAGTCAAATAGGTGTACGCATTTGACCACTAATCATACCCATTGCGGTTTAATCTCGGTTATGGTCAGAAGCGAGGTACCCTCGGTCAGGTTAGAGTCCTTGCAAAGGAGAGCGTACGTTTCCAAACTTGCTCGGCAGTGGTGCGCATCCTCTCGGTCCCTAGCGCTTCTCGTGGATAGTCATCCATGAACCGTTCCCCTCCCCGCAGAGGGGGAGGGATACCCTCTTACATTTGGTACCCGGAGGAGTTGCACATCCTCCCGGCCTGAGTGCAAATTTGGGGAGCCTTCCCTGTCACTGGGTTGATTGGAACACTCTGATGGGGCCTGGGGAAAGTTGTTAGTGCGCTTCCACCTCGCTCCCTCTCAGCGCAAATTTATCTTTATTTATTTACTTTTATTATTATTATTTAAAAAAATATTATCATTGCGACTATCCCCTTAACCTTTTAACACCCACCCTATGTATCATGAGGAGCTGTTTTTACCTGGACATAGTTTGGTTGGCTAGACATGGTGCAGGGGTGAACTGCACGCTAATCCAGGGGAGTACTTAGCGCAGGGGTATGATAATTATAGGAGATCACCCACACTACTCGTTAGTGGATCGGCCTATCTCTACTTCTCTGTATTTCATACCTGCCTACCCCCTTTCCTAACTTGCTCTTCTATCCACATCCCCGTAAGGGGCACAGCGATTTGCTTTCCTGGCCACCGTGCTGACGGGACTCAGCGCCCCATCTGGCCCCAGCTTAGCCTCTTCTACTTCTTTCTGACATCCTGTCTTATCTCCCTACTTTCTCACTTTCTCTACAACCTCTCCCACGACTTTCTCAGGCGGGCCTCTAATTTCACAGGATAGAAGCCGACCAGCTTCCTCTCACCCAACTATCCCGGATCGGCATGGTTGCTTCACCTCCTCTCATACCCTTTCTCTCTCCTTTCACTGTCTATCAATTTTACGCTTAGTCCAAGGTGGAGCCGCCATGCCGAAGGGCTGCTTGGTGACTGGGGGGGAAAAGTGGTCCCAAATGGCGGCAGCTGGCTCTACTGGCCCAGTATTCACTCTCACAGAGTGGGCTACTGCGTGGGGTGCTGAGCGTTTGCGTCCCGTGATTTTAATAGGGTCCCCATGCCCATATATATATATATATATATATATATATATATATATATATATATATATATATGAAAACTCTAATACTTCGGACACTTGATGGCACGCCGGTGAGTTTGACGCCACACTCTACCCTGAATTTTGTAAAAGGATGGTTTATGCAAGGGAACTCGAAGACTACTCCATAGATGGCATCACCTTAGAGCTGGTTGACCATGGAGAGATCAAGGTCGAACTTGTGATGAGAAAATAAGAAGGGGCCTCGAGACCCACCCATACACTCTTCGTCACGTTCGACTGTGATAACCAGCCTGAGTCAGTCCGTGCTGGTTGATATCTTTACAGCGTGAAGGCATTCGTGCCACTGTCGCGGAGGTGCTACTACTGCCACCGCTTTGGCCATACTAATCGCTCCTGTCGACGTGCAAATTCGGGGTTACCCGAATTTTGTGTAAGTTGCTCCAAGGCTGCACACGATAAATCGTCTCTCATTTCGCGATGCTAAGGACTTGGTCCTGGCACATCCGGCACTGCCTGGAGCGTCTATTCCTCAATGTTAAGAAAGACAACTTGTGTTCCTGGCCCTTCCAGGCCTATGAGCACGGTCGCATCCGCGCCCATTCGGAACATTTCTGCGGGTTCTACCCACCCCAGAAGATATCATGGTATAGCTGGCGGCATAAAGGGTTTATACCCAGCATCGGCTAAAACCAGGGCTCCCCCTCCTTCCCCCAGCTTAACCGTTTCTATTCAGGCGAAACGGCTGTGCGACTCGACCGAGTCGTCAGACTCACAGAAGGCAATGCCCCTCAAGATGGTCGTGAGGCCATTTTCTGGGGTTTCTAAAGCTGCCTCTCGAAAGGAGGACAGCATTAAAGGAGTTTCGGCTTCCACGCCTACACCGATTGCTAGGCTAGGTGATTCAAATGTGGTTGATACTCCAAAGAAAGGACCTCCGCCTCCAAAGCCGCGCCGCCTGCCTAAGGTTTCGAGGCGTAGGGAGGAAAAGACACGCATGGCGAGCCCTACCTCCACCAATAAATCCTCAAAGGCTACATTGACTTCAGCGCATCCTCCGGTATGTTTTGAAGCACGCGCACCGCTCTTCTTGGCAGGCATACGTGTCTTCACTTAAAGGGAAGACCCCTCTAGCACAGTTGTTCTCGCAGGACCCCCTCTCCATTTCTCTAGGAGAATAGGACCGCAATCTCAGACCCCGCGTCCATGGTGGAATCCTTTGCGATCTCTTTATCTGGATTCCTTAGCCGGAATGCTGCTCCGCCTGCATTCAATACGCGTCGTGATGTCGAAGAAGGCCACCGACTAGACTACCTCCAGAAACGGCGAGCCTTCATCGACAGGTTTACTTTGAGTGAGTTGCGTTCCGCTCTTGATTAGTAGGCAGACACCGCCCCTGGTCCGGACGATGTCCCGAACGCCATGCTACGACACTCGGATGAGCGAGGCATGGACTTTCTGCTAGATTTGTTCAACAGGATCTGGGTAGAGGGTATCCAACCACACTCCTGGCGAATCGCTACTGTGCTTGCTTTTCGCAAACGGTGATAAATCCCACTACACCGGCCAGTTTCCGACTAATCTCTCTAAACTCTTTCGTGTGCAAGTTAATGGAGAAATTGGTAAATGTTCGATTATCCATTTTTCTGGACAGCGGATGCCGTCTGTCTTCTGCACTGTGCGGCCTCCGCAACTTCCACTCCACGTCGGATGCTCTGCTCCTCTGGAAAATGCTGTCTGCGACGCCTTCCTTCGTAGACAGCACTACACCACAGTGTTTTTAGATCTGGGGCCTATGATACCGCATCATGGAGAGTCTCCACAAGATGGGGGCGAGGGGACGCCTCCCAATCTTTATATCCAAATTTTTGAGAGATCGTCGATTCCGTATACGGATGAGGGGAGCCCTCTCCAGTTCAATGAAGCAGGAAGAAGGCACCCCGTAGGTAAATTTCCTCAGTGTCATACTCTTTGCCCTGAGTATCAAAGGCATCATCTCGGTGCTGCCGAAAGAAGTTCTCGCTACGCTCTACGTGGAAGACGTTTCGATCTCTTTTGGCGCGGATGAGATACCAACCCTTGAGTGTTAGCTTAAACAAGCATTAAACCGCGTCTCTCGCTATGTGGAAGCGCACAGATTTCAGTTTTCCTTGTTCAAGTCTAAGGTGGTCATTTCTGCCGTCATCCACGGCTCCACCCTGACCCGGACTTGTTTCTAAATGGAATTCGCCTGGAAGTGGTTGAATCACATCATTTCCTTGGTCTTGTTTTTGAACGACGCCTCACGTGGAAGGCTCATATTCGCAGCCATAGGGTCTCTTGTACCCCACCATGGATATCCTTTGCTCGGTGACGTTGAGCCCGTGGGGTACTGATAGGGCTAATGCCTCACTTTTTATATATCCTTTGTTCGTTCGAAGCTCGACTACAGATGCAAGTTTTATGCATCGACAGCAGAGCGTGTAGTGCAGAAGGTGGACTCGATCGACCCTACCAGCCTTCGCCTGGTGACCAGTGCCTTATGCACATCCCCCATTTAGAGCCTAATTTTCGATGGTGGGGAGATGCCACTCGTTCTGCGCCGTGCACAATGCATTATTCACCTGTACGCGCGAGCTTGGCGCCTCCCCCACTCGCCAACAGCTCTCACTGCATCCGAAAATGATCTCGACGGTGCCTATGCCGCTGAGAGACGCCAGTCATACCCTAAACCCTTTGGCTTTAGAGCTAGGAAACTCATTCGATAGCTAGGTATAACTCTCGGGCCTGTGATGCCCCTAGTTCTGCTAGGACGTCACCCTTGAGGGTACCACCTTTGACTATTTCTCGCCACGCCTCTTCTCCTAAAGCTTCTACCGCGCCGAGAGTACTGCGTTCGGCCCTTTTGGAGCACACTTCGTGTCACCCTCGAACTGTGCCAGTGTATACCAATAAGGGGTTGGTTTCCACGCTGTATTCCCTCTGTTTGAAGTCAGCGGGGCTCTGCCTGGCGCTGCGTTTGTATTTACGTCCGAGTTGGTTTCCCCACACCGCTCGGTATGGCAGATAACTCGAGGTACCCGGTTTGGATACCTGATTGTTTTTTATAGCGACTCACAGTGCCCTGAATGCTCTCGGGGCATTGCATCTCCGCATCTCCTGATTCGCAATATCCTTGATGCCACGGTTTGGCGAGCCGGGCGGATGTCGAGATTATTTTCTGCTGGGTTCCTGTATATGTAGGAATTGCTGGGAATCAGCATGCCGAAAGAGTACGCGAAGACTGGCTGATCATACAAGCTTTTCGTTCTTCCTCACATCGATTTTATGGCAGGAATATGGGCTGTCCTCCAGGCGTCTTGGCAAAGAAGATGGGAGACTGACGTGGGGAACTTAATGTTACGTTCCATTGCACCGCGACTGTTCCTTAAGACCTACCCCCCAATGCCGCGATGGCGTCAGGTTGCTTTCTGTCGTCTACGAATTGAGCACACACCTGGGACGCAACGCCATTTGATGGTGCGCTCGCCTGTGCCTTATTGCGAGGACTGCCTCGTGACCTAGACTGTTCTGCACATTCTTGTTGAATGTTCTCTTCTTTATTTGACCCTGTCGTGGGTCGCATTTTGCTGTGCTGGGGGAAGGCGGGTCTTCCCACGACGCTGGATGCGTTTCCTTCTTCCTACCTTTTTGCTTATTCTTTGTTGTTGTTGTTGTTGTTTTTTTAGCCTCACCTTTTTATCGTTGTTATTTTTTTCTTTAAATATTGTTATTTATTTTTAATGTGGCTTAGTAGTAGACTGTGATAGGAGTACGGCGACTTTTCTTCTAGTAGGCAGTCGCCAGATAGACTCTTAAATTAAAAAAAAAATAGCCACGGAGTTGTTTTTTTTTGCTGCCCTACGCACATTTTCCCTCTTATGGGCCTTTTGTCGAGTGGCAGTGTATAACGTGAGGTCACTACTTGCTGCGATGGCTGAAAGCCTTCTTTTCTGGCTGAAGCAAGTATAAGACACGGTATATGCTGGGCCTTAGACTGCCCATCTTCTTCCAGTACACATATATGGTGTTTCCGTCGGCTCCTTCCTTGTTGGCCAAATTGCAGGCCGGGTTGTCAACTCTCCTCTTAGCTCGAGCTCGTAAGCCGAGTATGTGTAAATGTTCACATTCAGGATTTTTTTTTATCCAATGGAAACTTTTCTCTTAACCTCAGATTGGGAGATAATACTTTCTATCCTTCATCCATTCCCTTGTTTTTTTTCATAGACCATGGCTACAATAAAGAGAAGTGGAGAAAGAGGGAGTGGGTGACCGCAGGCGCATGGATATCCGCCTCCAAGCGCGACCTCGCCCTCCCTTGGTGTCTGGGAGGTCACCCCTTCGACCGGTGGAAGGGCTCCCCTCTGACCTTCTTCATGCGATAGAGGGGCTTCCCATCTACCATTTTTGGAGCCTATCGCGTGCAGCTCCACCTCAGAAAAGTAGTTGTCCACCCTGTGCTTTATCAGGGGCCTCTCCAAACCTCTTCTAACAGAGAAGAGGTTTACACCTCTCCTGCGCCGATGAGTGAGGTGGCTTCCCCTCGCCCTCTTCTTTGGTTTCGCTCTTGGAAGATTTCACCTAACCTCAGCGGCGGTCTCCCATTTCCTTTCACAAGGGACTGCTAAGGAAACAGGCAGGCGCCTCAGAATCAACCGCTCCACCCCCCATGAGTTTCAGTGGGTTTGCTTGCCTGTCGTAGTTTCTTCCCTAGCGGAGGTCGGCCTACCGGCCAAAGACAATACGACTGAAGAGTCCGAATGGCAATGATGACACTTTTAGGGGGGGGGGGGATGGCCACTTGGAGGCCGTCCTGAGCTGGACATGGTTCAGGAGGTGACCCAGCCCTAGATGACTTAAAAGGAGAGGAGGCACCTCCTCGCTCGACAGTCAAGCCCTTTTCCATCTCAGAGAAGGATCTTGGTGAGGCCGGTCCGTCTGTCAAGAGGGCTCCTCCCTGGGGTAAAAAGAAGTGGTTTCACTCCCCGCCCACTCGTAAAAAGAAAAAAGAACAAGAAGTCAAAGAGTAAAATGGGTTGTTCTCCCTCCGCGTGGGCGCCGCTATCGTACCTGGGGGCTGGCGTAGTTCGGCAGACTCGGTCCGGTCTCGAGGCGCCCTCTGACTAAGAGGCCCAGGACAAAACCAGAGTCGCAAGTCAGCTGAGTAGAGCCTCGATTACGTCGGTGCTCCTCATTCAAAGATATCTTGTGTTTTAAGCCAGCTGGCTTCAAACGTTTGGTATCGCTTCCGTGGGAAGACACTTCTGCCACTGCTGGTGAGGTGCTACTACTGCCACCGCTTTAGCCATAAGAATCTATGGTGTAGACGTGCAAAATTGGTCTTACCCGAAGTCTGTGCAGATTGCTCCAAGGCCTAACGTGTATGACCAAGTGTGACAATTGCGGACATTCGTATTCTGATTTTTCGAGGCAATGTTTTTCGTATCTCCTACAGAAGGAAACCCTGGTCCTTCAAGCTGCGGTTTGTCTCTCATTCCGCGAGGCTAAGATTTGGTCCTGGCGCGCCCAGCGCTGCCTAAATTTTAATAAAGGCACCTTTTGCTCCTGAGCCCCTCTAGGCCTAAGAGCACGGGAATTTACGGACCCATTCATAACCATTCTGCGAATTTAACCCTTTCCACCCGCCTCAGGCGCTCCTTTGCTAGTGTTCACACCCAGCCTCGGTTAAAACCCAGGGCTAATCCCCTTTTCCCTAGCGTGACCGTTTCTCGTAAGGCGAAACGGCAGCGCGCCTCCACAGAATCGTTTAACTCACGCACAGGATGCACCCCCCCCCCCCCAAGACACCACCAAAGTAGCATTGGCTCCTACTGCCCCATCCAAGGCAGGACTGCGATGGAAAGACGCTCATCGAGCGCAACCTTTCCTAATAATTCCTAGAATGCGACAACACCTTGTTTGGTCATCAGCACCGAGAGATTTGCCTCTTGGATGAGTACGGTCATTCCCGTTAGGGTCTTTTATACGAAGAGGCCGCCGCATCTTCTTCGAGCTAGAAATGGAGCGCTTATTTTATAAATAGAATTTTCTGGGACTCTGAACCAACTAGAAGCAGCTGCGGAGGCTCGTTTCCTCTCGCTTTATGTCAGATATCTTTCTGCAGGATGCCATGATAGGCGCATGCACCCTTCCCATCCTTCCAGGATCTAAGGAGTTTTGCATCCCACCTCCACGGGATGGGAGCTTTACAGGAGGATGCGCAATTTACACACAATTTGATGTTTCCGTTCTTCTATCTGTTATAAATACTTCCTTTCAGGGAGTGGCAGTGCAGCTACACTTGGATTAGAAGTATACTGCATTTATCTGTACACTCCACTGTTGGGCGAATTCCGCCGGTGGTTTCCGCCGCGTCATGGTATGGCTGTCAAGGCGTTTTCATGCTCTCGGGGATTTGAACTATAGACACTCTCTCTCGGGTAACTAAACGATAAAAACCAGGGGTCGGATTCTTGCCGACGTGATCGGTGAGCTGAAGATAGGTATCCTAAATATGGGTTAGTCTACTCATCACTGTCTTAGAACCACTTCATTTTCCTACCTTAATATATCTTTGAGCTCTCCGGGTGCACAGCCTAACTTGGGTTAAGAGGTGGTCGATGCGCTCCATGGTAGTATTACTTTCTCTTTATACTATCATTTTCTGGGACGCTGCCTCCTAAAAAAAAACGCCCCTGTGGTGCTTGGAACGAGCACGGTGGTTCGCATTTCAGGAAATGACTCAGGAGTTTAGGACGCTGGATGAGGCTGTTGAGTTTTTCTCCAGCAACCCCATTGCCGTGGGCCTAACTACTATTCCTAGAACGTCTGGCCGTCTTGAATGCCAGTAGGAATGCATTGTTAGCCTATTTGGCGATGCCAGGGAGATGACACTCGCTTTGCGCCGAGCATATTGCATTATGCCAACAGCTCTCGCTACATCCGTGGCCGATCTCGACAGTGCCTAAGGCGCCCAGAAACGCCAGTCATATTTCATGCCCTCTGTGTTTAAGTATGAAACTCCTTCGAGAGCTTGGTATAGCTCTCGGGCCGGTGGCACCTCCTGTTCACAGTGCCGGAAGCAGTGCCGGATTTAGTTACAAGCTAAATAAGCTATAGCTTAGGGCCTCAGAATCTGTAGGGGCCTCAAAAAAATTCAATATTAAATTTTTGTTTAGCAATGTGTTGTTTTAATTGTCTTAAAATTAAAATTTTCAGATTAATCATCTATAATTCCTTTGACTATACAGCTCAGTTACAGTGATGTATTATTTAGGATCAATGTCCGGGTGTTGGTATGGACAATTCATGGAATTATATCCATTTGCGACTGGTACTTTACTGCACTTAATACTATTTATGCATTGAAAAAAAAATACCAGTCAAACCTGCACACTTATTTAACACAGCAAGCTCAATCAAAAATAAACTTATATTCATTTTGCCACGTGATCTAACTTTTCTGTGAGAAACAGTCTTTTTAAGCATTTCTCAATGCCTAATGAAAATTAAGTGACTCATGCTAGTCAAACTAAATTTCGTGCTTAACCCTTAACCGACGAGCGTGTCAAAGCTGCGACACTAATTTCTCAATAACATATAATATTAAATGGGAAAGACAATTTGTGTGGGGCGACTGTAGTAAATACAAAGCGCACTCTCTGCCAGTACTGAACGTTTTTGGTGGAGATTACAGCCAGACCACGCCAGTTGTAAACAAACTGGCAACGTGAGATGACGTAAGTTTTCGTGAGCCTTATAGAGAAAAATAAAAACAGGTGATTTGACACTATGAGATATTTTTCTTTTGTTCATGAGTATCTTTTGAATGCAGACAGTAAATACTATATTGAAGTTTCGTTATTAAATGTAAAATACGACGGTCTTTACAAATTTAGCAAATTTGTATCAATAGGCTATCACTTGTCGTGTCGCAGTAAGCTATAAAAATGTTATAATTTCATATTTTATAAAATATACGTTATCTGGAAATTATCTATCCTTATAAAATAATAAAAGTTAGGTGTTGATTAACCTAACTTTCTAAAAAAAAAATTCGCTACATATTTGCTAGCTTCGCGACAATCTCACCTGTTTTAACTGATCCATAAATTTTATACATTATCTTTCATATTCATATTTTTTTATTTTCTAGCATTTAATTTTGCTATTCTGTTTCCGTCCCAGCAATGAAGCGAACATTTGATAGCGGATGCAAAAAAGAAAAAGAAAACAGCAGCTTGAAGACCAACTCATAAAATTGCCAAAACTTGAAAGATATTTTACCTCAGCAACGGATGATGATTCACAAACCCAAGGAGATCAAAGTCCAAAACAACAACAACCTATTGTTTCTGACACTGCGACCATAAAGTCTGGAATCTCAACTGAGTGGAATATTGGAACTGATCCCAATGTGAGCATTGCTGCCATTGCAGAACCTTCATCTACAGTTGAAACAACAAAATTCACGAAACTCAATGATCTTGGTCAATGGGGTGTCTTAACAGAGGATGAACTACCATATTGGATCCTTAAAGGCCCTTCAGAGTCTCAGCACTGGAATGGTCCATTTGAAAACTCTAAGCGTTCGTTCAAAAATCATTTTAGATATTGTTCAAAAGGTTTTTTTCACAACAGAAAAATTAATGGTGAAGTATTCAATCGGGAATGGCTTGTGTACTTTCCATCAACTGGTTACGTTTATTGCTGTGTATGTAAACTGTTTTCAACATTAACTAGAGTATTTGCTTCTGATGGATTTTCTGAATGGCGAAATCCTATTGCAATTCAAACTCATGAAAACTCAGAAGATCATAGAAGAGCTTTGCTAAATACTTGACAAAAAAGCGTGGTTCAACCTTAGACTCAGGACTAGCAAAGCAAATAAAAAGAACAGCTTTACTGGAGGAATGTGCTTAAGCGTGTTATTGCAGTAATATGCACATTAGCAGAACGTGGTTTAGCTTTAAGGGAAGACAGTGAAACTTTTGAATCACCAAATAATGGCAACTATCTTGGTTTGTTAGAATTGATTGCTAAGTTTGATCCATTTCTTTCATATCACATAAAAAATATGGAAACAACGGATCTGGGTCTCCTTCATATTTGTCAAAGACGGTATGTGATGAATTTGTCCAGTTTATAGCTAATAGAGTAAGAGAATCGATTTTGGATGATCTGAGAAAAGCAGGTTACTTCAGTTTGTCTGTGGCCTCTACGGCAGATCTTTCCCATGTGGATCAACTAACTGTTATAGTAAGGTATGTATCACCTGCTGATGGTTTACCTGTTGAACGCTTTCTAACTTTCCTAGGGTTGGAAAATCACAGTGGTGAAGGTATGGCGGGTATGGTGGTAGATTATAATCTAAGTAATGACTGCAAAGTTGATTTCAGTAAATGCCGAGGACAGTCATATGATAATGGAGCAAATATGGCTGGTAAATACAATTGAATGCAAGAAAAAATCCTTGAATTAAACAAGTATGCATATTATATTCCCTGTGCTGGACATTCACTAAATCTTGTCAGCCGTGCTGCTCTAGATTGCTGTTTAGATGCAGTAAACTTTTTTGCTGTTTCATCTTCTACAAAGAGGTAGTCTGTGATGCTTTTATGAAAACAGACTAAGACACCAGAGTACCAAAGAGTCAGTCCAACACTAAGTGGGAAACACATGCCAAAGCGGTTTTTGCCATAAATGCGAGTTATAAGTCGATCATAGATGCTCTAAGTCACATTCATGGGAATGAAAAGGGAGCTACAAGAGTACAAGCTGGTACTCTTCTGGGAAAAATGGAGGAACTAGAGTTTGTTTTTATGTTACACTTATGGAATCGTTTGCTGGAAGAGTTTCACAAAACCAGTATAGCTCTCCAAGATCCAAAGATTGCACTTAATACATCTGCAAATCTGTACACTTCACTTTCTCATTATGTTAAAAATATTAGAGAAAATTTTGATGATATTGAAGTTTACAGCAAAAAGAAAGCGGTTGGAAAACCATCAAGCCAATGATGGAGCTGCACCTGATGTTGATGAGGAGTTTTTTCCAAGATAAAAAAATTAATTTCGAGTGAAATCTTTCATTCATATCCTAGATGTCCTTGAAGCAAATTTAAGGAGAAGAGCAACAGTCTACAATTATGTTACAAACAATTTTTCATTTTTAGTTGATTTAAAAGCTTCAGAGGAACAGCTACGTAAATCAGTAGACACCTTAATGAAAGAGTATCCACATGATGTTGACCTCACGGGTGAACTGAGGCATTTCCATGATTAGGCCAAACAGAATTATCTGGAAAAAGAACAAATTCCACACAAAAATCTGTATCAAATCATCTTTCAAGTCAAGATTCATTTAGTTTTCCGTAATGTGGAAGCAATATTACATCTCTTCTTCCTATGACTGATGGTAACAAATTGGTCAGGAGAAAGATAATTTTCACAGTTAAAAAAATAAAAAATGAACTGAGAGCAACTACGTCTCAAGAAAATTAGCTGCACTTAGCATCATGTGCATAGAAAGTGATAAGTTGCGAAGCAGATCTTTTGACGACATAATCAATGATTTTGCTTTGGGAAAATCAAGAAAGAAAATGATTTAAGTTGTAACTTAGAGGATTATCTAATATGATTTTTGTGATTTTGCAAATATGTTCTTTATTATTACATGTATATTAATAAAAATTAAAAGTTAATATGTTTTCATATAATTAAAAGACGTATATTTCAAAACTTTCTGGTACCACCTGGCGCAATTTAAAGGGAGGGGCCTCAGGTCTTTATATAGCTTAGGGCCTCACCAGGTCTAAATCCGGCACAGGCCGGGAGTATTGTTTTTGACCTTTTTGGAGCACACTTAGTGCCACGCTAGATCCGTGTCAGTATACCTGAATGACTCAGCAAGGCGGTCTGTTTACACGTCGTATCCCTTTAAGTCAGTGGGGCTCTCCCAGGTTGCTACCTCTCTCTTCACAGCCGAACTGATGACAATACACCGCTCGCTAAGGGAGATAACTCTTCGTGACCGTTTCAAATCTTTAGCTACTCGCAAAACGCCCTGAGTGCTCTTAGAGTACTACACTTTGCAAATCCCATGATTCGCGGTAGCGTGACGCCACGGTTGCCGCGACCCGGGGAAGTTGTCGAGATTATTTTCTGCTGTGTTTCTGGACATGTGGGAGTGCGCTGACGAGGGCGCTAAAGGGTCCTCGAGGACTGGGCCACCAGACCAGCGTTTCGCTCTTCCTCACACTGACTATATGATAGGTATCAGGGCAGCCGTCCGGGCTGTTTGACAAAGAAGATGGGAGACGGCCGAGGGGAACTTAAACTTTCATGCTATTATACCCCAATGCCTCGGCGTCGTCAGGTCGCTTTCTATCGTCTTCGAATTGGGCACACTCGCGGGACGCACCTTCATTTGATGGAGTGCTCCCTTGCACCGTACTGTGACGACTGCGTTGTCCCTCAAGACTGTTCGGCACATTTTTGTTGAATGTCCCAGTCTGGGTGATCTTCCCGTACGTTACCCCTCCCAGTTTCGGGATGAGCGGGCTCGCTACCGCTTTCCCCTCGGAATTGGTGGAGTTCGTGGTGCACACATATACACTTGTGGACTATTTGACCCAAGTGGAGGAGGATGGCCTCCTCCAATTTATTTGACTCTGGTATTGGTCGCATAAATCAGCGCTTGGGTAGACGGACCTTCCCCGACGCTGGAGCATGATTACTTCTTGCTTTTTTGTTCTTGTTTTGTTTTTGTCTTAGGGTTTTTATTTGTTTTGGTTTTGGGTGTTTTTTGCACTTTTATTTAAATCTAGCCTAGCATTAAACTATGGATGATTATGGAGACTTATGCCTACTGTGGAATAAGTCGTCAGATGGGCGCTGAAAAAAAGGTCTCCATTTTCACTTCCCCTAACACCAACTCTTTCACCGCCTACCTCACTTCAATAACATTCGGACGGAAATGCTCTTGCTAGTTATCGCTTTTTTAAATGGAATTTTGGACCAAAGACCGACTCGGCTCCTCCTTGATCTTATTTAGGGCCTGTGCCCCCCTCTTCTGCAGATCGAGCCGAGTGAGATGAGGGTCTCTCAAATGAGGGGGGACATGGTGGCCATTTTGTTCGCCGCCGCCTCCTTCCTCCCCTCACTGACGCCCTCCCCCCGTTATCTCCTGCGGGGTCAAATGCTGGACGCAGCCGCCGCGGCTTCGATTCACCGCCGAATGGACCTCCTGCTCAGGGTCGCTGCCCTCAAGTGCGCCTCCGTCCAGTCTCTCGCCAAGGTGAGCTCAAGCACCCCTCGTATCTGTCTTCCTCACACTGCCTCTCCTACGGCATGAATGCCCCCCCCCTTCTTATTGTATGCTCGTAAGACGTGGAATGAACCGCCGGACGCTAAACTCTTCCCTCTCTCAGTGCCTCCAAGCGATGCGAAATGCTCGACGGGAGAAGTGGACCTTCAAGTGGCTCATACTTAATCGAGAGCTACCCGAAGAGACACCTCTTCCTTCATGTTTTCTCAGTGACAGAGCACTGAGAAAGTTAAGCTACATGGGGTTTGGTTAGTCGCCGGATGGAGTTAAGATTCGGGTCAACTTCAGGGTGGATGCCATACCATCTAGATACACCCCGCTGACAAATAAAAGGCTGCAAACAAATGGTAGGTAAAAACCAGATCATTTCCAATTATTGAATATCGGCCGGTGGAATCCTGTGATGGGAGAATAAGAGCCACAATGAGTTAGGTTGTACGTCGTAAAAGGTGACTAAATTTAGAATCATGCTGGGAAGAGACAAAAACATCGCCAAATTTGTATAATAATACCAGGAGCGTAGTGATCCTGGATCAGAGGCAGATGATAGGAGGGGGGAGGAGGCATCCTGCAAAAGAATGAGGAAGAAGGTGTTAACATGTCCTATACCTCCGAAGATGAACGGCTGGTTCGATGAGACGCTTGAGCCGTGGTTAGCATGACAAAGAAGAGGGAAAATATCTCTCATTATCCGAGGCTGTCGTTTGTGTCGGGCGCCGTGGTTATGGTTGATTTTTCGTAGCCCTGCTGCTCGCAAAGCCTTGGTCGTTCCTCTCTCTTTCAGGTGTTTGCCTCAGGAATAATTGCGTCGAGGCGTTTCTCGGACAACTCAAAGGACCCGACGGAGATCGAGTCATGCCCCGATTGGCTCACCTTCCTCAGCCCGTCCCTGTTCCCGGCTCGTACCAAGCACCTCGCCTCCCTTTCCGACGCAGCTGCTGTCTATCTCACGCTCATGAACGCCGCCCTCCGCCCCTGTCCAAACCAGGGGATCATCCTTCGGGTGAGTCACTCCGAGAGAGGATGTAAACGAAGGGCACGCCTTTGTCGAGAGTTCCAGATTCGAGTAAATCCTCTAGGTTAACGTGGGCCTCGAACAACGCGGGTCACTGCCGCTGGTCGAATCGGCCCCGTGGGCTCCCTCCGATAGCTACAGCTTCCCTCACGGAAGGTCGCAATCCAGTGAGTACATCATCGAGCCTTTGGTGGGGCACTTATAAACTAAAGCCTCAGGTGTCCTCCTCTTATAAGCGGCAAGAGGATATCAGATGTACCATGACCAACCATGCTGTGGCTTACATCAGGATGATGTTGTGCCCTCCCTTCACTGGTTCAATGGGTCTCAAACACACTTTATTACCTCTTTTTTCCTTTACCTACCCCCCCCCCAATGAGTGATGATGATCCAGCCATACACATTCTTCTACTTGTTGGGGACATCGAACTCAACCCTGGACCCAACTCTACATTGCCTCTCATCCTAACATAATTCACAATAGATAGGAGTCATTGGTGCATAAAATACAACACATGTGAACACTGGATACACCTCCATTGTTACAACTACCCCAGTTAAGAAGAATACACACGCTCATACAGGCACCAAACTTCATGTGTCATCTTCTCTTCGGTACAAAACACCCTAAACATCCTACAGCTACACAAATGCTAAATATCCAACAAACGCCCTGAATTGCTCTTTCTAACACGAACACAAGATATAAATAACCCTCATTCAAGAAACAAATTTAACACCTTAACAAAAACTGGTCACTTTTTCTTTACTAATCCATTCACAAATGCTAGATACCAAGCTAAGAGATCATGATCGCCTAACACTAGTACATAATTCAATCCCCTTCATTGACACCCCATCGCACACCAAAACACTCATAAAAAACGACGAAACACTGAAGATACAATCCACAAGAATTTTATCTTCAGAATACCACCAAACTTCACACTACTCCTAGAACTACTCAGACAACTTCCTAACCTCTCATCTGAGGTGACTTTAATGTACTACACCCATCATGCTTACGAAAGAATCGGAAGACAACACAGAGGTACACAAATTTCATGACAATTTCATTCGCTCACCACACTTAACAGCGCTGCTCAATCAACCAAGCAACTGTCTCAATCCACGCATAACTATGCATCATCAGCGATAACATTCTCGATTCATTTACACAACACAACCACTTGAAACACGATAAATTCTCCATTATCATTACATTCCAAGCCACCACCCTCACTCATCCTAATACAAAACCACATACACAAACTACAAAAAAGCAAAGTTTACACGATTTCACCGTCGACAACAACTGCCTTTTTGAAAAATCACTTGCATACATAAATAAAACAATAAAAAATACATTCGTCACAACCGTAGAAAAACACAATCGAAACTTCACAAAAGAAATCTCAAACTGCATAACAGAAAGAAACAAGCTAAAGAAAACTGCTGAAGGAAAGAGAATTAGAACCAATCCAACTAATTATTCTCATCAACAAACTTGTAGCGGTCAAATCGCAAGTAAAGTAGGCCTGTGGCACCCAAATTAAAGGGTAGGAAGGCCCAGCGAGGAAACCCCACAAATAGATGTTCCGTCGATCTATGCAATCATTCAAATGGCGACTTGCATGAATTAATGAAATATTATGCCATGCAATAAAAAGAGAATCAAAGAAAATCAGAGAAATATATATATATATATATATATATATATATATATATATATATATATATATATATATATATATATATATATATATATATACACAAAGAAGGAGCAACTACAGGATCTGCGGGTGATTATACAACCACACAGGGCTATGCCATTTTTATTTTCTGTCTTTTGTTTAAAACGCGTCCAATTCTTATTCCTCTTGTACTATATGCATTTATAGTCAGCTACACCAGGTTTCTGCATCTTTCTTTCTGTCTTCAAATTTTATTTGAACTCCCATATGTTCTTATGTTAGTCATGTTGTAAATAAAGATTAGGCATTGCCTGGTTCCTGGTGGCAGTGAGGGTAGATATTTGTGTCAGTCAGTCCATTGCGACACTTTTATGTGTTTAGTTTTGGGGAGTGGCCGCACAGGAGTCTTGTCAGGGCGACCTTTTCGTGAGGTGTAATCACATTGAGGAGTTGGTTTGAGCTCATAGATTGTATGCTTTGCTGTATTATTATGGGTGTATGAAAAAGTTTGTGGTTTCAGGGTGGAAGGATTTCTTAGTGTGTCGGTGTAATGTGCCCTTGGGGTCTTGCACATGTCACATGAAGAATGGTATGGGGCTTGCATGCAGTGGATTGGGTTTCTTGTGCATAATAAGGATGTCGAGATGTGTTTTAGCATCTCAACCTATGTTTTATGGTGTAGGTGGTGATGTTATCCAGGTAGCTGTAGTGTGAGAATGTGGTTTTCAAGGGGGATGTTGTGGAGGAAAAGGTTCAAGAGGAGGTAATACGTATCCCTGCGGGACTCCGTTGTGTAATGTTCGTGATAGCTTGCCGCGGTATATTGTCGCCATTACTGTCCTGAGTGAGTGTGGGGGTTGGATAAAGCTTTCTTGTGTGATTTGGGTAATGTCGGTAAAAATAGTGATTGTTGAGTGTAATGGGCGGGAACCGTGCTGGGGGAGTCTAATTGGATGTGCGTGTTTGATGCTAGACGTTCCATGATATTGGGGGAAATACAGAGTAGAGAGATCGGGCGAGATGACGCAGCCTCAGTTGAGGGTTTGTTTGGCTTGAGGATGTGTATAATGTCAGAGGATTTACAGAAATTTGGAACAGAGTTTTGGAAGATAGTTTTTTTAAGTGAATATTTGATATATCAGGTCCAGATGCGAAGGGGGATTTTGCATGCCGTATAATCTGGGGTACCTTTTTATGTGGTGAATTGTCTAAACTTGTTATAATCGTTTGATAGCGAGCGTAGGTGTTTATGGTTATGTGTGAAGTCAGGAGTTCCCTTGCTGATTTTTGCGTTATATCAGGCTGTTTTGCTGTTTGCTGAAGTTTACCCTGGTTGAGTTTGTGTATATGGCTTCGTGTGTGTCTTGTGTATGCCGATGTTTGAGTTGGCAAGTCCCCTAAGACTTTTCCAGAATGTGTCCAGGAAAGATTGCCATTGTCGTCTTGGTTGTTGTTGTTTGATCAGCGCTTGTGTGTTTCTTGGTAGGTTTTAATGTTGTTGAAGGTATTTGGGGTCCGTGATTGTTCTCGTAGGCTTTACTTTGGTTATGTCAGCTGTAATATTTGGGGAAAAGTTTGTGTTATAATGCCCTATGTTTTTCCTTTGGGATGTGTTTGTTGTTAGCTGTTGAGAAGATGTTGGCAAAGTGCGTGAAAGCGTTTATATCACTGAACTGAGCGACTGAGTCCTTGGAATTTTTGTTCAGTATAGTTTTGTTTGTCAGAGGTAAACCCGATGCAATGCAAATCTTTGTGCACCTCGTCATATGGCTGTCTAAACTCCTCGGACCAGCTAGACTCATAACTGGGTCTATCTGATCCGAGGTATCAACCTCGAGGCTGCGTCATTTAACAATTGTTCCCGAACATTCTCCATGCATTCCTGTCTTGGCATACTGATCCATACTGATTCCTTTCTTTTGTACAGCATCCTTCACCACATTTAACCACCTCATAGGAGGTCTACCCCGTCCTTGCACACCACTGACACTTGATTCATACAGTCGTTTTACCAACCTTTCGTTGTTCATTCTTTCTACATGACCATACCAGCTCAACACTCTTTTATCGACTCTCTCATCTAATTTCACATTTAATCCCATTCTCACTCGAATGTCCTCATTCCTAATTTGATCCTATCTAGTTACACCACACATACCTCTCAGACACTTCATCTCCATCATATTCAATTTCTGACGATCACTCCCCTTCAGTCCCCAACACTCACTACCATACAAAACAGTCGGGACAACTATACTCTCATACAGAACACTCTTTATCCCAACTCCTAAACTCCTCTCTCGCAAAACACTTTTCATAGCACCAACTGTTGAGAAACCAGCCTTCACTCTACTTTGAACATCCTCACTCACACCTCCATTCTTACTTATCGCACAGCCAGGGTATTTAAAGGATTCTACCTCCTCCATCACTTCACTGTTCAGCATAATTTCCATTGCTGCCGTTTCATCTCAACTACACAACATAACCTTACTCCTTCCAACATTTACCTTTAATTTACGTCCTTTGCATACTTTGCCAAACTCCATAACAAGTCTCTGTAACTTCTCCTGTGAGTTAGCAACCAATGCAGTATCGTCTGCAAACAACAATTGGTTTACTTTCCACTTCCGACCACCAAGATCTTTCATAGCAAAACCTCTATCCAATGCTCTCATTTTCACCTCTCACTACTCCATGCATATACAGATTAAAATGCCATAGCTAGGTTTCTGGACCTGAAGGCCAAGGTGTATGTTAGTGAGCGTTTGTCTTGCTGTCTGATCCGGCTAACCCAGCTAGGGAAGGCACCCTGTGTAAATAAAAAATAGTTTTGTTGAGTGTGTTCCAGTCAGCTTTGTTGTAATTAGTGTAAGTGCGTATGGTTAGTGGAGGAATGGGTTTCTCGAGAGCTATTTGTACGGTGATAGGGAAGTGGTCAGAGGATAAAGCAGTATGGGGTTCCCAGGTTGTTTTGGTGGCTAAGTCGGGTGAGAAAAGTGTGATATCCGCGGAAGTGCCATAGGAGTTGTGGTTGAAGGGACTCTATGGTGTTAGAAAAGTTGTGCAGGATGAATAGGTTGTTTAAGTGTTTTGTGATCCTGTTGTTCTTGGGTTTCTTGAGATTCCAGCCAGCTGGGGTCTTGGGCATTGAAGTCAAGTTATCCTTTGTTATATGAAGTGAGTTGTTATTTTTATGTCTGTCTGTTGTAAATGAATGTTGTGGTTGATGAGACTTTCCTTGAGTTCCATTTGTTTATTGCTTATAACGTTAATGTTTAGTTGTAAAAAGTTGAGTGTGTGTCTCTGTGGTGTGTGTTCTGGGTCTCATAGGAGTGTTGGTAGATGAGGTTATGCGATTCTGGAATGGGGATTGGGCAAGGGAGGTTGTGACGAAATGTTAAATTAGCCATCAATTCTCTAAAATGAACTCCAAAGTCATGCCTAAAACACCTAAGCAACAAAGCAATCTCAACCATCACAGACATTTTCAACCACACCTGGCTCACCAATAGTATTTCTTTAATCTAGAAAATAGCACACATCAAACCACTACTCAAACCAGGCAAGTCACTAACCCAACCAAACTGATACCAATCCCAATCTCACTACTGTGCACATTATCCACAACGATAAAAAAGTCATATACAAAAGAATAGATCGATAGATACCCCCTCCCACAACACAAATTCAGAATAGATCACAACCTCCACTCACATAACCCATTCTACACTGGTTCAACGGCCCCTCCCCCTCCTTCACGCACAACCAACAACAATCGACATCAACAAAGCCTTTAACACAGTACCTAAACATAACCAAGCACGTTAACTCCTAACTACCAGCCTCTTGAGCAACGATAAAAAATGGCAAACAAATTTTATCTTTACCAATCAAACACACAAATCACGTATACTACCACTTCAGAACGGAGTCCATTAGGGTGCCACCTTATCTCCCTTTTCAACCATTTCACTTAAAACATTCCGCAACCATAATCACTCATTATCCTATCAAACACCCACACTGTCAACATCTCAATAACAGCACAACACCACAATGTCAAAAGAGAAACAAGAACACTACAGCAATACCAAACGAATTGGAATAATGGCTCACACAACCGAATGACAGCCTCCGCCTTTAAATAATCAGGGTAACTATTCATACCAGAAATTCACAAACCAACAAATAAACTACAAATCAGACAATGGACTAGTCCTACCTTTAAACTCCCACCCTCCTGGGTACCACACTCAACATTCGCATGACCTTATCTCCACATATAAGTAATATAACTAACAAAGTGAGAATGAAGTTCAATGCTCTAAAGACACTAGGAAACACAACTTATGGATAATAGAAGGATTCCATCAATTAAGCAGTGCCAGGTTGATACTCAAAACAATCCCAAAACAACGAAGAAAAATTCCAAATAGTGCAAAATAAAACACTCAAAATCATCACATTTTACACATAATAGCCTATACCATGCTCACATTCTGATATAAAAATCCTACAATTGGACTGCATATAAGCATGATAGGAAATCGACACTTCAACAGAGAACTAAACCAATCCCACCATCTACTAACAAACTACCTCAACCTAAACTAAAAAAAGTACCGACAACACTCTCCTACCAACTCCACTACATCCCCCATCACAACCACAACTCGATAAAGCACATCCACACTACCCTTACCCACAGACACTTTAACAATATTCCGCCAAACAAAATCCTAAATGAACAAAATCCCCATATAGACAACTCAGAGACATCACGACACGGATTAATTTTAGCGCAGCTAAGATCGGGCCACGTGACTCCACATCAAGAATACAAACGCAGAATAAATTTTGTCCCAATATCAACTTGGTGGTGGCATTACATTGGAAGTCTAAGGAATATAGGGTTAATAAAAAATGAAAGTAAAGGGAAAAGAAATATGAAAGACAGAGTTCTGGGAAACAAACTATAGTGAAGAAGAGTGGTACAATGACTCAAGGTCAGATACGTGACTACAGAATCGCTGCGAGAGCCACCAATGAAGCGGGTCACCCGCTAGCTCGCAAGTAATGGATGGCCTTGTAAACATGCTATACATTGAGTACATGCCCTACATCAGGTATTGTTTTGCGTCCCTACGGATACCCATTAACCCCCCCTCCCACTAGTTATGAAATAATTAGAAGGGTATCAGTTTACTAGCCGACAGCCCGACCATAGGAAAGTGCCCCCTCTAAAAGCAACCTCGCATTTCTCACCTTGCTAACCGTGAATGACTCAATTCTTCAGGGCCTCTTCATGAGAAACTTCCTCGCTAGCAAAGTCATCTTGACAGTTCTCCAAGATTTCCCTACCCCTTTGCAAAAGGGAGAACCTTGCGGAGGGGCCATCTGCTTTGGACACCTCTGTACATCTCCCATCATTCCTCACACAGTCTACGCAGCTATTCTTCAGGTACGTCCTCCTGGTCATTTGTAGTCGTCTCGGAATTCGGGCAAAACCAAAATCGTAATGAATTGGGCGATTTTTAGACGCTCGTTTTCAAATCGTTGATAAACAAAACACTCAGATGGAAGGTAAAACAAAGGAATCATGAACACCGTTGTGACCACGGAATGAGTTTTGAGATATGTCATTTCCATAAGATGGAAAAGACACCCATGAAACCACCCTCCCCTACACATTCGCTACATAGGCCAGTTTTGTCATGATATTTATCCTCAGAAAAGATTCATCGGTTATAATAAGTAGAAACAAGATCTCTCGTCAAATCGGGATTAATTCCTCGAGCTATATGGTTCCACGTATGCCCCCATATACATTCTTCTAGTACGCCTACATAACATACATAATTCTCCCCACTACCGAATATGATACAACACATCCTCTTTCGCGTACACATTATCAAGGGTCATTGCTCTTTCTGTGTCATTGCAAACACAATCATACAACCTTTTCGCGAACCAATCTGGAGCTTTAAAAACCAGCATTCATATACCTAAACCATTCTTCTCGGGGATCCTTTTGAACACCTGTCGCAGAGAGAAAAACTGACCTATCATTGATCTTCCAGATTTACCTCACTAACACTATTTTCCAAAAGGCTCGTCAGCCATTCGTTGCACTTTCGTCGAAGATTGAAGGCAGCAGAATTCTTAACCGCAAGATTTTCTTAATTTCAGTTCTGAGGATCTTAATCGTTTATTTAATAATGTTTGTCTGAGATACTCAGCTATACACCCTTTGGTGTCGTATCTTATTTACTGTTTTTTATCATAGGATTTTGATGTTTTCTTCAAGCTGTTAATAATTTAAATTACCGCCTTCGGTTCAGATACATTACTTGCACAATGTGTGACAAACATGAAAGGCGCTGAAGAGTTTGCGTGGGATAGAGTGAATGGATTGCGATCAGCGCGAATCATAGTGGTAGATGTATTTTTGAGGGATGGGAGAGCTCAAAAATTTGTTATTTACGTCGATGAAACTGTGTGGTTGTTGTCACATGGATTTATAGTAATATAATTGAGGGTGAGAATCAGTAGGCAGTCGCCAGATGAGGTCTTAAAATTAAAAAAAAAAAAAAAAATGAGGGTGAGAAAGAGATGTTCAATAATGACTGGGACAAGTGGTGATTAGACTTCGGAATGACTAATATGTTTTGTCATTTTTTCACACACACACACACACACAAAAAAAAAATTACAGAAGGTGAAGTTCAGGAAAATTGGAGAAAATTTATTAAAATTAAGGCATGACTGTTGTTTGGGTTTTTTTTTCGTATATTCGAAGGTTTGATCGGTTATTACGAAAAATAGATTTTCCATTTTAATATTTAGCAGGAAAATAGCTACTGGCCTCTAAAAACGAGGAAAGCAAACTAAAATTCCGATAAAAGATTTTTTTCTTGCCTTTATGCCTAGAAAATAAACATCTATCCGAAAAAAAACATAGACCAAGATTAAATTATTAGGAGATATGTACTGAAAACATTAAAAAAATAGACCTAAAGCTTGTTTTTAGGGGCGGGTAAGCTGTAGGCCACATACCGAATGTCTGCCTGCGAAGGGCAAGTTCCTCCTGTAAGGTAGAGTGGCGAAGTCACATCTCTTGTAAATTTTTATTTATAAATTTAATATTATTTCTCGAACAAAATTATAGACCGGCCGGGACGCCGGGACCGTTGCTTGAAACCGGGACTGTCTTGGTCAAATTGGGACATATGCTAAGCCTAACTATAGAAACCATTTACATCCCCTATGTTTCCGCCCATTTCACCTTTGGCTAGGGTGGATTATGACTCATTTAAAACTTCAGGTCCCCACTGAGATAAGATTCAGACTATTTAAATCGGTGGAAAGAACCAGACCAGCTCATTTTATCCATGCCCCCCTCCCTGATTAGACCGAGGTGACTGGGAAAAGGGAACTAAACCCCTGCGGAAGAAAGAAAGAAAACCTTCGTTTATCCGGCAGATCACGAGCGAAAGCTTTCGGTCACGTCGCATTCTCGACTCGATCATGAAGGCTGGAATAAAAGACTCCGGCAACTGGGATTCACTTGACAAGAAACAAGTAAGGACTAGGTCACTTCGCCAATCACCCTTTCCCTATCCCGGGCATTTTTGAGCCCTTGAGAGAGCGTTGGCAAAATGATGCAAGATAAGGAGTGACGTCACCGATCTGTGCTGCCCCAAATGCAAATGTCTAAAGGTGTTTTGGTCCGTTGGGAACCCCCTCAGTTAAACGTAGTCATAACCATGGGTCGCTATAGCATATGACACCCATCTAAGGAAAGTCACACCTGATGCCACTTAACTTGACTCGATGGAAGTGGACTTTCGCTCGCTTGGGCACATTTCGGAGGAGGTGCGCTGCTCATGCTCGTACCCGTTCGCAGGTGTGGAATCTACAGCGCCCCCCGTGGCATCATGCCCTCGTCGAGCTCGTCGCCCCACATGTTGTCCCCGTGGTTGCCCAGGTGAGTCGTCATATCTGCCATCCCCACCATGTACCCAGAGGAAAGACATCGCTGCTCGTGCTCCCGTTCAAGAATCCTTTCATCCACCAAAACGCTAACGCATTTTCAGTTGAAGTGGTGCAGCCCTCGTTAGATGCCGCCGCGCACCCAATACCTTTATTTGTTATTTGCCTCCGTGATGTCAGCTGCTCGTCGTAGAAGGCTCAGCGCCCCGGGACTCCACCGGCACTCCGCCGCTCTCGTATAATCATCCCAAGAGTGACGTTGGTCTGCCTAAGTCTTCGCTCAATCAAATACGATGGTTCGGACACCATCACAAAGGTCGTGAAATCGCCAAAGTATAATAATTAGAGGAATGTGGAGAATTGCTGATGAGTTGTGAGAAAGCAGGAAGCTGTGGATATCAGCTGTTTGCGAGGAAATGTTTGCTGATTTTAGGGATCTAAAGTGTTGATTGGAAGAAGGTGTTCGATAGTATGCTGTGTAAAGGTCGATTAGTGGTGTGTCATGACTCAGCAGCCGAGAGCTGCAGCAAGTATATATAGGAGATGTGGGTGGTGGTTACGGTGTTTGCTGAGTCTACCTTCTGCTCTTTACTCCCATCTTATGGCATTTACGCGTGCCGACCTCAATTTAATGTTTATAGTTATTAAGATAATTTGACAAGAAATTAAAGCCTGTCAGGTAGGGGAAGGAGGAATTTTGAAGGCACGAACCGAGGTCCACAACAAAGTCGGGCCTAAATTGAAATTTGTATAACGTTGCAAAAGGAAAAGAAAGACATGGGAGAATGTGTATAGTTTTGTGAGGAAGTGAAAGACCTGTATTTTCTTCTAATAGTGCCAAATGATAATTATAGACAAAGCATGAAAAGGTAGAGACTTCCAAAGCTTTGACGTGCAAGGAAAGAAGCAGGCAGGCATCAAAACGGTCCACTTTCTAAGGGGCGCGGCGATTTGCCTTCTTGGTCGCCGTGCTGACGGAACTCAGTGCCCCGTTTGGACCCAGCATAGCCTCTTCTCTTTCTTTCTGACAACCTGTGTGTTTACCCTACTCCCTCACTTTCCATACAACCTCTCCCGGAACTTTCTCTGGTCGGCCTCTAATTTCACAGGGTAGACGCCGACCAGCTCCCTCTCACCCAACTATCGCGGATCGGGGCTAAGGAGGTAGAGGACAACGTTCCCTCACCCCTGAGCTCCGGTCTGGGGTGGTGGGTTTATAACAACCTGCTTCATCCACAGTCACACCTTCCACACATCCCCTCTCTTTCTCCTTGCAATCTCTATCGATTTTTACGCCGTGCCTAAGGAGCCACAATACCGATGGGCTGCCAGGCAACTAGGCGGGAGGAGGGGCATCAAATGGCCGCAGGTCGCTTTGCCGGCCCCGTATTCATCCCTCGCAGAGCAGGCTACTTCGTAGGGGTGATTAGGGTTTGAGTCCCGTGCTACTAATAGGGTCACCATATCCAATGATGAAAATCTAAAAAACAAACCTCTCTCCCCTACCCCTTTACCAGCGTCGGAGCCGCCCTCTGGTAGCTCAACCGAAAAGATGGAGGACCCACCCCTTCTGTTGTTTCATAGGGGACCCTCCAAACCTCTCCAACCGAAAATGAAGTTTACTCCTCTTCTATGCATACGGGTGTAGAGGACGCCCCTTTACCCCCTTATCTGGAGTCGCCCTGGGCGACTCACTTTTTCCAGCGACAATACCCCCTTTGCTTTCCAAGGGGACTGCCAAGAAAGCAGGCAGGAGAACTATAATTGACCGCTCCCGTTGGGAGCAGCTTGATAATGCCAACCCCCTTAGGTGGGCGAAGCACGACAGGGCCCGTTGACCCGTGCCCTCTAAATTCCTGCTCGCACGCATATCAGACTTACAGGGGGTCACTCTACGTGACCCCCTCTCTTCCCCGACGGAGGTCGGTTTGCCGACCCAGGACAGAATGAAAGGTACCTCGAAGGGGACCTTTGATGTCTTCGGTGGGATGGACACATGGAGTCCCCCTCCCCCTAAGAAAACAGGTTCGCCGGCTCAGGACAGAATGAAAGGTACCTCGAAGGGGACCTTTGATGTCTTAGGTGGGATAGCCACATGTAGGCCCCCTCGCCCCTGAGAAAATAGGTTCCCTGGCCCAGGACAGAATGAAAGGTCCATCGAAAGGAATATGTGATGTCTTATGAGGGATGGCTACATGGAGCTCCCCTACCTCCTGAGAAAACAGGAAGAGGCCTCGAGACCCACCCCTACACTCTTTGTCACGTTCGACTGTGACAAGCTCCCTGAGTCGGTGCTTGCCAGGTGGTATCGCTCTTCGAAGAGGGACCCCGCATCTATTCCGAGGAAGGCCTGGAGGGCATATTCCTTCAATGGAATTGCCGCGGACTCTCGACCAATAGAAGGAGCTGCGGAGGCTCGTCTCCTTTCCCACGTTAGCTATCTTTTTGTAGGAGACCATGCTGTGCGCGTGCCCCATGCCCACTATCCCAGGGTATAAGGGACCGTGCAGGAAGATGTGCGATTTACACCCTGCATGATACCTGCGTTCTTTTATTTGCTTTAGATAGCCCTTTTCAGGCAGTAGCTGTGCAGCTGCACGTGGATAGGAGGTATACTGTTATTTCCACGTACATTCCTCCGTCATGCGACTTCAATGCGGGGGACTTTCGTTGCGTTGTGGCACGTTTGCCAAGGCCCTTTCTCTTGCTCGGAGATCTGAACGATAGACACCCTCTCTGAGGAGGCATCTCGATTAATCCCAGGGGTCAAGTCCTTGCCGATTTGATCGACGAGCTGGAGATAAGTGTCCTATATGAAGATGAGTTTACGCATCATTGCCCGATAACCGCTTCATTTTCCTGCCTCGATCTATCTTTGTGCTCTCCAGATGCACAGCCTGATTTAAGGTGGGAGATGGTCGATGACCTCCATGGTAGTGATCACTTTCCCATTTAAATATCATTTTCTACCCGGCTGCCACCTAAGAGCCCGTTCCGGTAGTGCTTAGGGCTGGCCCTGTGATCCGCATTTCAAGAAATGACTGATTTCTCTGTCTGACGAGGAGTTTAGGTCGGTAGATGAGGCCGTTTAGATCTTCTCCGGCACCTTCATCGCCGCGGCCTAACTACTATTCCTAGAATTTCTGACCGTTTTGCAAGCCAACCTCTCCCGTGGTGGTAAGCCAAGTGTGATGCTGCCCTCAAACAGAAGCGTTATGCCTATATGCGCTATAAGCGCCGCCCGAACGATTTCACTGTCAGTGAATTTCGTTGAGCTAGGGCTAGGTTCAGGTATGTTTCAAAGCACTCCCGCTGCTCTTCTTGACGGGCATACATGCCTTCACTTTATCCAGGAGAATGGGACCGCAATCTTGAACCCCATGTCCTTGGCAGAATCCTTCGCGACTGCTGCCTCACCAGCATTCAACGCGCATCGTGATGGCGTGGAAGGCCGCCAACTGGACTTTACCTCCAGAGGCAGAAAACCCTTTAACGACAGGTATATTCTGAGTGAGTTGCGTTCCGCTCTCGCTTCGTGCGCGGACACCGCCCCTGGTCCGGACGATCTCCCACATGACAGGATCTGAGTAGAGGGTATCCTCCTCGGTTATTTTGCAAATCACTCTTGTGATATCTTTTCCCAAACCATGGAGAGATCATTCTACCCCAGCCGGTTTCTTCCCAATTTCTCTAACCTCCTGCGTTTCCAAGTTGATGGAGAAATTGGTAAATGATAGATTAGCCTTTTATAGGTACAGCCCAGGCCATCTGCCTTTTGCACAGTACGACTTCCTCAAGTTCCACTCCACGTCGGTTGCTCTGCTCCGACTGGAAAAGGACGTCTGCGAGGCCTTCCTTTGTAGACAGTACTACGCCACGGTGTTTTTAGATCTGGAGAGGACTAATATACCGCATGGCGATACGATATCATGGAGACTCTCCACACGTTGGGGCCGAGGGGACGCCTCCCAATCTTTATATCTAGATTTTTCCGAGATCGTTGATTCCGCATATGGGTAGGGATGCCCTCTCCGGCCCAATAGAGAAGGAAGAAGTCACCCCGTAGGGAAGTGTCCTCAGTGTCACACTCTTTGCCCTGAGCATCAATGGCATTACCTCGGTGGTGCAGGAAGAGGTTCTCGCTACGCTCAACGCGGACGATCTTTCGATCTCTTTTGGTGCGGCCCAGATGCCAACTCTAGAGCGTCGACTCCATTGAAGCGCATCTCTCGCTATTCCGAAGCGCACAAGCTTCACTTTTGCTTGGCCAAGACTAATGTGGTGCATTAATGCCGCCACCCACGGCTACACCACGGCCCATTCTTGTTTCTAAATGTGATGTGCCTCTAAGGGGTGGACTCGCACCGTTTCCATGGTCTTGTATTTGACTGACGCCTCACCAGGGAGGTTTATTTCGCAACTTAGGGACTTTTGTACCCGCGCTATGGATATTTTTCGTCCCGTGACGTTTAGCGCCTGGGGCGCTGATAGGTCTACTGCCTTACTTTTTTATCTATCCTTTTTTTCTTTCAAAGCTTGAGTACGGATGCGAGTTTTATGCTTCCGCAGACTAGCGTGTATTCCGGAAGGTGGTTTTGATCCACCACACCGGCCTTCGCCTAGCGACCGGTGTCTACTGCCCGTAGCCCATTGAGAGCCTACTTGTGGATGCTGGGGAGATGCCATTTCCTCTGCGCCGTGCACAGTGCATTATTCGCCTGTACGCGCGAGCCCGGTGCCTCCCTCAGTCGCCAACATCTCTCACTGCATCCGCAGCTGATCTTAATGGTACCTATGCCCCCGAGAGATGCCAGTCATAACCTAAGCCCTTTGGGTTTAAGGCTAGGAAATTCCTTCGAGAGCTAGGTATAGCTCTCTGGCCGGTGGCGCCCCTGGTTCTGCCCAGGGCGCCATCCTGGACAGTACCACCTTTGACTATTTGTCGTCACGCCTCTGCTCTGAAAGCTTCTACAACGCCAGGAGTATTGCTTTCTGCCTTTTTGGAGCACACTTCATGTCACGCTTGAACCGTGCCAGTGTATAAGGGTGGCTCCAAATCCCAAGAAGGGGTGGGTTTCCATGCCATTTCCCCTCTGTTTGAAGTCAGCGTGGCTCTGTCAGGCGCTGCGTCTGTCTTCACGGCCGAGCTGGTTGCTATATACCGTTCGGTACGAGAGATAACTCGATGTGCCCGGTTCGGAGACCGGATTGTGATTTATTGCGACTCACAAAGCGCCCTCTATGCTCTTGCGAGACTGGAATCTCCACATCTCCTGTTTTCCGATATTTGTGACGCCACGGTTTTGGCGAGCCGGGCAGATGTCAAGATTATCTTCTGCTGGGTTCCTGGACATGTAGGAATTGCGGCGAATGATGGCGCAAAAGATGCCGCGAAGATTGGGCGACCAGACCATCATTTCGCTCTTCCTCACACCGATTTCATGGCATGATACGGGCAACTCTATGGCATGCATGGCAAAGAAGATGGGAGACGATCGAGGGAAACTTGAAGTTACGTGCTATTGTGCCGTGACTGTTGCCATGGACCTACCCCCCAATAACTCGAAGACTTCAGGTTGCTTTCTGTCGTCTGCGAAATGGATATACTTGCGGTACGCACTGCCATTTGATGAAGCGCTGGCCTCTACCTTATTGTGACGATTGCGTTGTCCCCAAGACTGTTTGGCACATTTCCTTTGAATGTCCTAGTCTAATCTTGGTGAACTTCGCACACGTCTCGGTACCGCGACGGGCGGGGTCATACCGCTTGTCCCTTGTACTCTGGACGAGTTCATGCACTCTGACTTGCGGACTATACGACTTTTGGTAGGAGGCCGGCCTCCTCCACTTTTTGATTGATTGTTGGGAGTTGCATATTCCTGTGCCGGGGGGAAGCGGACTACCCTCGACGCAAGAGAGCGCTTCCTTCTTGCTTTTTTAGGTTTTTTTTTTGCTTTTTTTAGCCTTTTTCATTTTTTATTATCTTTATTTGTTATTTACATATTGTTATTTGTTTTGTGATATAGCCTAATAATAGGCTCAGTCGAGTTCGGCGACTTATGCCCAAAATGAGCTCCTAAAATTAAAAAAAATAAAAATAAAAAACGGTCCACCCTTGATTTGCCACACAATAAACATGTGACTTAGCAACCTCTTGAGTAGTACGTGGTCGGGCTAGTGGATGGTGTGTGGGGGGAAGAAGGGGGGTGGGGCGCACACAAGCTCTCAACTCACTGGTGCGTAGACCAAAGTACTACTTGTAAAAGAGGGAAAGTGAACCATATTTCTGGCAAAGGGCAAGATGATCAAGTTTTGATGTTAGTTCAGGGCGGTTTACTAGACGAAGGCTTTCGACACAGAGCGAGAACTACCCCAAGTGTGAGAACACTAGTAGCTCATACAGGTACGCAACATTCCTTTATATAAATGAAGCAATTGTTCAAGACGTTACATTTACATCAAGTTCATTAACTCGAGAGGTGTGATTATACAACCACCAAAGAAAAGCTGTGACTGTTCTTGGCAGCGAGATGGCTAGAAATTGAGTTTTGAAGGCATTAAAATTAACAAAATTTTGTCTACCCCATTGAGAAATCCTGTCGAAGTCCAAATTTATTGGACTAGATACTGTACAACCACATGGTAAGTAAAACGAGTCAGAGAAGAGTGACCAGAGTTAAATGATGTGGATGAATGCAGTGTCAAGTTATCAGAGTATGAGTGAATCGAGGTTTTTGTGGGAGAGGAAATCGTGAATGAAAAGAAGGAAAGGTTTAGTGAATAAGACAGACCCTTGAGGGGCACTCCTGCTGATGGAGAGAAAAAATGGGGGGGTTGATCCATCAACAACTACATAGATAGAATGGTCGAAAAAGAAGGAAATAAGGCATCAAGGAATATATTAAAGAAGGCATCTTCGAGAGGACACCACGATGCTACACCCTGTCAAAAGCTTTGAAATTTCAAGGGCAACTACATATGACTTCCCAAATATTTTTAGGATGTTGACCAGACATTATTGAGATGGGAAAGCATATCATCACTGTGTATAGCCTTACGGAAGCCATACTGGTGATCAGATAGGAATAGAATAAAAAAGATATGAGAGAGTAAAAGACTAGTGTCCGAGCCCCCTCCCTTGCTCCAAAAGCGAAAGGGGGGATTCTGGACTTCCGCTTCCACATTGCCCCTACCCTGTTCCCAGAGGGACAGGAAGAGAGGTTTAGGATGAGGAAAAACTTTGGTTCTTAAACAGAAACTGGACGAACAAGCGCAAGTGTGAGTTCAGACGCACATTATTTCAGTAGCCGTAGATGGATGCCATTAGGACAATAAGCCTTGCTTGCGTTTAGAGAAAGAAGCGCTTTTCCGACAGTTGGAAAAGAGATTACAGAAAGCGACATAAGACTAATAAGAGGACCTTCAGGGGAATAAGTATGTGTTAGAGAAACGGGATCCAAAGAGATTTGCTTTATCAAGGAGAGAGTTATAGTACCGTCGAGGCGGAATAGTGATGGAAAGGTAGAGCGAGAGTGTTTGACGCTTTTCCTTTGAATAAAAAAGCACTTCGCCTCATGGATAACGCCGCGCTTGCAGCGATTACGGGCACTAGCAAAGGACGAATGAGAGTCCGGAGAAAGAGAGATTTTCCTAGTCCCAAAAGGAAAATCAGAAAAGAAGTTAACTTAAGCTCTCCTAGTAATCCCCGTTCAAATAACAGTATTTACGCTTGGAGGGGGCTGCTTGAGGGCGAGGTGCAGTACATGTATGCGTACATTTATGAGAGTGCGATCAGATGAGCGAATTATGGCTTGGTAGTGTATTCACATCGAAATGTACTCGAAGTGGGGAATAAATCCAGAATTTTGGGTGAGCGGTCAGGTAGATAATTTGCTCCAAATCGTTGAGAATGGAGAATGTGAGTGCTTCGACTCCCACCAACATTCGTATGAGAAGAAGTCAACTCTTCCTTATGGCAAAATTTTAAATCTCCGAGGGTGGGATGTACGGCAAAAATAAGATTCCTGTTGATGTTAGGGAAAGTGGAAATGTGTGGAAAGATATCTAGCGTGGTGAGAGTGAAGCGGAAGGGTTAGCCGAGTGGATTAAGCCGCGTCAACTGATCTCAGGGGGGCGAAATCAGTGTTTTAATTATATTCTCCGCTCTATTCCTTGCTTCTTTCTTTCTCCGCTGACTGTTTTCCTTCTTTCGCCCACCCCTGCCCCTCCGAGGAACCAAATAAACAATAACTATCTTAGGTGGGTTGGTTTAACCCCCGATTCGCACCCTATCACGCGTATCTCAGCGAGTATCCGCATTGTAATCTGAAATCCGAACTATCCTGTATGTTATGGACAGAGGAGGTACGCAACTCTCCTTAGATTACCTCCTGCTCCGCGAGAGGTGGAAGGAAGGGAGGGGTGCAAGACGCGCGTATCGCGTCATGACTTTGATCCCGTTCTTCATGCCAGCTCTTGGAGTCGGTGCCCCGAGTCGCCCCCGCGCAGCCAACGGACCCCCGGCAGCCGTCCGTGAGGCTCGAGAACCACCTGTCGGCGTGGGTGCTGCAGCTGCTAAACGGCGTGAGTGAGGTGGCCGACGCACTGCCTCGCGCCCTCGTCCAAACCTCGGACACAGTCAACGCCCTTCTGCCGCCCACTATCAATCCCGTGGGAGGCCATGTAAGTACCAACCCACGCCCCTCACCTGCCCACTCATGTGGGTTAGTTCTATCCCCTCCCGTGTCAGTCTTGGCCGGGGGAGGGGGGTCTCCACTCCTCTAATTTGGCATCGGCGGTGTAAGATTTGTTTTCCCCCGTCCTCTGCCTCATTCACGCCTCCCCTCCCCCCTGTGCCCATATCCCTGTTTGGGATTCCTGTGGGCGTTGATGAGCGTGTCTGGTTCTCAGGTAATTTCGCAGCTCTCGGTGAGCGCCCTCTACTCATTGCTCAACTCGCGCCCCAGCTTAGATCGAGTGGTGCCCTGTGGCGGGGGTATCACAGACGTCCAGTGGGACCTCCTGGTGGCCGTGGGTGAACGGCTCTGCTCCCTTCACGAGGCCCACTACGAAGAGGCACTCGGGCGCATGACCGCAGCCCTCCTCTGCCCGTAAGTACCGCTACTTCCACCCACCCCTCTTTGTGGCGCCCCTGTCCTGCGCATCATAAAGTGATGACTCGATCCCACTGAATTCCCGCCCCTTGTCTTCGCCAGTTCCCTGAGTTCCCAGATCCCTGTGTTTAAGTACCTGGGTTTGTCTAGGAATTCGTTCATGGACGTGTTCGAGGTCTTAGACCTCATCATTGACCTGACTATTGTGGTCTGGATCATCCCTCAATAACATTCTTTCTATTTATGCCCTTTTCCTTTAATTTCATATGTGCGGGAAGCGAGCCCTATTATGAGGCTCATATTAGTCTGCGCGTCGTAGACGATTATTTAAAGACACCTCAAAATACATGGAAGAAGGGGACGTTGGGGTTGGAAAGTCGCGTTCCTATATAATAATCCAACGAATGCCTAAAATGACATGGGAAGGGACAAATATGTTTTTCCCACAATATAAGGTCGGGACACGTAAAGGCTACTGATACTACTCACCCCTTCCTGTTCCCTACAGCCCTATCAAACAAAAAGACGTATTATTTTTTTCACGCCTTTTCAGCCCTTTTAGCGCTGGGACTCTATATGCTGTGAAATTTCGTCCAGTCTATGTACCTCCGCTAAAACATAAAGCTCAAGCACTCTCTTTCACAATCCCCTTTTCCCCGCCCACACACCCTACACAGTATTATCCACTTCGTTGCATAAAAATGTACCACAAAGTAAAAGGTTCTAGGAATTCCGAAGTCGCATTGACTTCGACAAGGGTTTTTGTTATTAATTATCATCACTCTGGTCGACCGGGCACCAATATACTGAGAAAGGATTTGGCTTCTACCAAGGATTAAAAAAACTCCAAAGTTTATTTTATATCAAATAGTGATTGTGTTAGCGCGCTTCCTTCTGGCCTTGTAACTTTGTGTTATGGTAACAAACCGTGGTGGCGCCCGAAACTCTTAGTTGGTAGATGGGGCACGCAGTCAAGTTGATGAGACAGTCGGCGCAACGGAATCCTTCTTACCAAGAAAGGACTACCTGGTGCTTAGGTGAATAGTTCCATCTGGTGTGGAATGATGCAGAGGGATCAATCGTATTAGAGGGGCGTTGTCACAGTGACTCGACGTAGCGCTTTCCCGTCTCTGGTGAATACCGTACAACACAGTGGGAAGAGCAAAATGAGCTTTAAGTTTATTCAAAATAATATATTTGCTCAGATTGTCCATACTGATCTAAATTTTACAAGGGCATTATACAAGACTTATATGTGAGGAGCTAGGGCTCAAAAGGGGTTTACCAATAGAATATTACTTAGGAGGAGCTCTTAACTAATTTAATGAAAGTTTTCCAAATTATGTTAGGCGGGAGGAATTTTAACAGGGGATCTCGGAGCCGCAGTTGGCCCCAGAGGTACGGCGTATAGGCCCACCGATGTATAGACACGCCCTGGCGCCTACCAACCACTGCACTCCTCCCACTGCCTTGTATTTTATGCCTTTTTAGTCAAAGGCTAGAGGAAGGATACCTCGATCACAAACTAGGATAGAGAGTGCCTATAGTTGAGCACCAACAGATCGGTGTCTCGGCAGCTACCTGCAGCCGACGATGAAGCCTTGTCGTCTCGAGCATCTCCTTCCACCAGGGTCCTTCTCCCCTGGGTCAAGATAGGGGTCCGAAGACTGCACACATTCCTACCCGTTTAAACCTAGTGTAGGTTTGATGCCCTCAATATGAAGGCATCCGTCATCATCGACCTCGATGGACTACCCAAATCAGAAAAAACAGGTTTTACGGGGCTTTACCACTATTAACCTATGAAGGAATGGATCACTTTGCAGCATTGCCAGTTTATTTGCTGAATTTACGACCAGTGGGCGGGCGTACACTTTTTCTACCCTATCTTGAAAAGTCGGTGGCATCGAAAATGTATGAAAGTTTATTTTTATTCTGCCTCCTCCACACCTTTATAAATAAGAAAAATTATTGCAGTAACACAATTAATTATGCGGTTAATTATGCGGTGTGGCGGAGATGGAATAAAAAGAAACTTTCCGTTCTCTTCGAAAAGCAAGGGTGACTCTTAAAGATGCCGATCGAAAGATAATTTTTTGGCTATCCGGAAGAACGCCTATTTTAAGTGTTACCTTCTCGTGTATGTGAGAAGAACTTCCGAGGGCTTTGAGGAAGACTGTGTTTGCCAAAAATAGCCTTTTAACCGCATAATTAATTGTGTTACTGCAATAATTTTCTTATATATATATATATATATATATATATATATATATATATATATATATATATATATATATATATATATATAAATGCGTTCTTTACCCCCTCTCAACTCTCTACCCCTCTATCCCCTCTCTCCCTCTCCTTTATCTCCCCCGTCCTTTCTCTTCTCCTTTCCCTTCCCCCATGTGACCTTGCCCCCTCTCTCTATCACCCACCTCCCTGTCCCTCCCCCTTCTCTCTCCTCCCCTTTCTATTCATTCCTCTTTCTACTCTCACTCTCTCTCCCACTCTCCCCCAACTCTCTCCCCCTCTCCCTCATCATCTCTCCCGCACTCCCCCTCTCTTACATCATCTCTCTCACACTTCCCCTCTCCCACATCATCTCTCCCGCACTCCCCCTCTCCCACATCATCTCTCCCGCACTCCCCCTCTCCCACATCATATCTCCCGCACTCTCCCTCTCTCCCCCTCCTCTACTCCCCTCTCCCTCTCCCCACTCTTTCCACCTATATCTACCCCTCCATCTGTGTCTAACTATCTCTTATATCTTTAAACCCTCTTCTCTCCTATGGGTAGTGTTGGAGAGGGGGGGAGGGGAGCGAGTGAAATGGAGAAATAGTGGGGATGGGGCGAGGGGGGAAATAGTGGGGGAGGTGGCGAGAGAGGGCAAAGGGTATATTTTTAGAACGCGATTTTTTAAATCTTTTAAAAGTTTTTAAAAATATGATGATAGGTAAATGAAATTTCTATATTAGATAAAGGGAATAATTTAATATAGTTTATGAAGATTTCATATGATACAATCTTATTCAAGAAATTTTGCTAAACAAACTATAACAAAATAAAATATTGACACCTGCAAAATAAGAGAACCATTTTTTTCACGGTCATTCTAAAAGTTTCTTGAAATCATCTGGCAACATTTTGCTCAGTAGGTAAAAAGTGTACAATTGCAATTTTCATCATACTCACTCTGCAGAGATGCCACCACGCGTGACAGTGACTCCTGAGCTCCGTCAAAGAATTATTCGCTTGAAGACTTTGGGAAGGGGGGCGCCTTCTGTGATTATAAGAGAGGTAGGAAGATCCAACAGTGATTTCGCGCGTTCTGAAGATATGCGATGAAAACATAACCTATAAATCTCCTACTAAAGTCGGCCGACCGCAGTTAACCACCGCCCGAGAAGACAGAGCTATTAGGGGCTTCTCTATGAAGGATCCCTTCGAGACTGCATCAGGAATTTCTCGCAAAATAAAGACCAATAGTGGCAAAGAAGTGAGCCGTTTCACAGTGTCCCGTCACCTTAATGCATCTGGTTTAAAAGCGCGTTCTCCATCAATTAAACCAATTACCAGTAAGAAGAACCAGAAAGCGAGACTCGAATATGCTGAGGTTGATGTTATTAGGAGGGATGAAGATTAGAAGGGAATTCATTTCACTGACGAAAGTAAATTTAATTTAGTTGGATCTGATGATAGACGCTTTGTTAGACACGCTGCAGTTGACAGACTTATTGAGTTAAATAAATCTGTTAAACATGGAGGAGGCAGCGCCTTTGTATGAGAGATATTTTCGTCTGAAGGAGTTAGTCTCTTAGTGCGAATAATTGGACGGTTAATGCGAATGTGTACCTAAACTTCTTTCAACATGTTATATCTTCACTCTGAGGATTTCTGAAGAAGCCAGCCGTATTTATGGAGGACAACGCTCCATGCCATACTGCAAAGAGAGTAAAATACTAGTTCAAACAAAAAAATATCGAAGTAATGAAGTGCTCTGTTCATAGCTCGGACCTGAACTCAATTGAGATGCTCTGTAAGATCAATGGAGAAAAAGTTCGAGACAGGCAGCCTTCAACTGTGACGGGTTCATGGACAAATAATGAGCAAGAATGGAACAAAATAACAGAATTTTGCAAGAAACTAGTGAGGTCCGGTGATGGTCGTAGCGCTGAATAGGAAACGAAGGCTTCAATACCTCATATTAAGTGTTTTAAGTTTCATAGTTGACAAATCTTGCTAAGCAATCTGTGAATGATCGTTCTCTTATTTTAAACATGTCATTACTTTATTTTGTTCGATTATTTAATATAATTTCTTGAATATACGATTGTATAATTCTTAAAAATATATTTTAATAGAGGAAAATCGTTCTCTTATTCTGCTCTGTAGAGCGTATATATGTATATATAAATATATATATATATATATATATATATATATATATATATATATATATATATATATATATATATATATATATATGTATATATATATATATATATATATATATATATATATATATATATATATATATATATATATATATATATATATATATATGTATATATATATATATATATATATATATATATATATATATATATATATATATATATATATATATATATATATAAGCAACAAAGCCCACAGGGAATAATAATATGAAGATTCTAAGTACTTTCGAACTTTATTTCGAGTTCTTTATCAAAGAATAACAGAAGTATTGAAAATTGTAATATTTATAAGGATGATACAGAGGAGAGGGAACGCCCACAAAAAGAGCAAAAAACAAATCAACGAAATGAATTAATATGAAATGGAACCCTCAGGAGGAGCAAAGATAAATACAAACTAAGATCAGGTAAATTCAAGACTAAAGGTTGACAAGATAATTAAAATACTGCCTAAGCTATTTTGGGGGGAGAAAATCTTAACGAGAGATTAACCTCAGAGGTCAGGATCTAAAAACGAAGGTAGAATAAGTACAAATGTTCTAAAGGCTTGACTCAAATGAAAATAAATACACAGACAAAAACAAGTCTACATAGATGCACACAAAATAAAATTAAATTGTTTATTAAGATTAATATAAATATTTAGTCTCAAATTAAAAGTTTCGACACAACATTGTGAATATAATTTAAAAAATAACCATCAAGTTTTTTTTTGCCAGGACTTAAATTATAATTTTGGAATTTACTAATAAAGGTTGATTCAATGATATTTCGTGAAATTGTATCGTTATTATGACAGATGATTTTAGCAGAATTCCAATCAATATTGTGATTAAGATATGACGTATGAACATAAAATGAGCTGCTTTCTTTGCCACGACGGACATTATATTTATGTTGAGAAATTCGGGGTTTTTTTTAAACATTTACCTGATTGGCCAAAGTAATATTTAGAGCAATCGATACATTTTACGCAATATACATTACCAATAGGGAAAGGGGCATTTTGAGTAATAGTTTAGAGATAGTATTTTTATAGTTAAATACTACACAAATGTATATGTTGGAAGAGCACCCTTGTCTCATCGTCGGTAGTTACTATGTACATATCCCTTTAATAATAATAAATGTATCCGTTTCCTTGTCACTTACCCAACCCCTTAGGCTGTCCGAAGAAGAAGAAGAAGAAGAGGTCGCACAGGACGAGATTCTGGACGCCTACACGAACGAGGAGGCGATTGAGGAAGTTTGCGATCAGATGGCGGATCATGTGCTCGCTTCATCCCAAGGACAAAAATCTTTCGGGGTTAGTTTTGTTTCTTGTTTCCTGATCAATGCCAGAAAATGGGTCCTGATCCTGCAAACACTCCACTCTTCTTTTGGCAAAGATGCCACCGTTGTTTTCTTTTTATTTTACGGAAATTGTCCCACAACCTCGCCCCACATACAATGTGGTGAGCAAGAAATACGGACGATATAGAAAACGGTCCCTAACACAACTGCAACCCAACTGTGGGATCGCGGTCCCCCATACAAACGTCCTCCCCCACATACATACTATCACTACCACCACCAATCTTCTTCCTCATCAACCTCGGGTCTTATAAAGCTCAAAATAGAGGTAAAAACCTCGAAAGCGAAGATCCCTCTCCGATTCCAAAATGGAGACGCGCGGGGTTGGGGGTTCCAAGTGGACGCACTTTGGATCATTTGTCTTTAATATGCGAATTTGTGCCTGTTCATCTCTAACTTGCCCTCCGGGCCCCAGCAAATAGGGTGGCATAGTTTTGCTTAGGCTGCCATTTCCATCCCCCCTTTGTGCTTACTATTATTACTGATTTTGTTCATTTCTCCTCCACCCACCTTTTCCCATTAAAAGAGGGTGGGCGTTGACATGCGCTGAAACCATACATAAGTAGAAAGGTGTTTAAGGTGGAGAAGGGGCTGAGTCCTCCCATCTCAGGCGAGTCGTCCTCTTCCCCCTTTCAGATTGTGTGGGAGTTTCTGAAGCGCAACATGGACTGGCTCGCGCACGCTTTGCAAGCGCCCCCTTTGCTCCCCGCTCTCAATCCGTCTGAAGCAGGACAGACCCCTGTCAATAGCCCCCCGCCCCCGAGGATCTCGTTCGCCCCAACTCCTGCGATCCACAACCCCATGGTCTATCACCATCATCTTCTCTTCGCCGCCTTCGATCACGTGAGCAATGCCGGTGTTGCGCTGACCATGCCCTCGTTGGTTGCGGCCACGATGATATTCTAACATTTAAAAAAGTACAAATGACGATCCAGGTAGAGAAGAATTGCTTGTGTAATCCAACTGAGACGTATTTACTCCAAGCTCTCTCGATATTTGTTTCTAAGATATGGCAGCACCCCATCCGGCCCCAGCTTAGCCTCTCTTCCTTCCTTCAAAACACTTGTTTCCTCTCTTTTCATACAACCTCTTCCACAACTTTCTCTGGTCAGCCTCTAATTTCACAGGGTAGATGCTGACCTTCTTCTCAAGCCAACCGTCCCGGATCGGGGCTGAGGGGGAAGGGGACAATGTTCCCTAACCCCTGAGCTCCGGTTCGGGATGGGGGTTTTTAACAACCTGCTTCATCCCCACCCATACCTTCCTCACATCCCTTTTCCTCTCCTCTTCACAATCTATCTGTTTTACGGCGTGTCTAAGGTGGAGCCGCCATGCCGATGGACTGCCAGGCCACCAGGAGGGAGGGGTGGTCCCAAATGGCGGCGCCTGGCTCTGCCGGGCCTGCAAGCACCTTTTGCTGTGCGGGCAACTGTGAGAGGTGGTGAGCTATTGCGTCCCGTGTAAAAAAGAGGGTCACCATGCCCAATGATGAAGATAAAAAAATACCCCAACCCCCAACTTTCCCTGTAACATCAACGGAGCCGCCCTCGGGCAGCTCCAACGAAAAAATGGAGGTTCCTTCCCCCCTGTGCTTGCTCAGGGGACCCTCCATATCTCTCTAACCGGAGAGGAGGCTTACTCCTCTCCTTCGCTTACGGGTGTAGGGGACTCCCCGTCACCCCCTTCTCTGGAGGTGCTTTCGGGCACCTCCCTTTTTCCAGCGGCAGTCCGCTCTTTTCTTTCCAAGGGGACTGCCAAGAAAGCCAGCAGGCAGCCCATTGCCGACCGCCCCTAGTGTAAGCAGCTCGGTAGGGCAAACCGCCTTAGGGGGGAGAGGGAAGCCAGGCCCCTTTAGTTGATTCCCTCAAAAGACCTGCTGGCAAGAATATTGAACCTTGCGGGGTCAAGGCCTGTGCCTCTCCACACAAGACTAGTGACAATACAGCCAACGCGAACTGCGATGTCTTGGGAGGGGATGGCCAACTGGAGGCCCCTCCTGTGACACATATGGTCCTTGAGGAACCCCACCTCAGAGGGTAGGGCCTTCCATGGGGGGATCCGGGCTCGGCGCCAAGCACCGAGCCCGAATCCGCCCCTATGCAAGGTCCTCCTCAAACGGCTGAGGGTTCCGAGGCAGTACAAAGAGGGGAGGGATCTCCTCCGACAGGTGCCCCTACGACTACCAATACCTTATCCATTTCGGAGAGGGACCTGGCTGAGGCCGGTCCATCTGGCATGGGGGCTTCTGCCGGCGGAGGTGAGAAGCGAGTTCATTCCCTGCCCCCCTCTCCTAAAAAGAAGAATAAAAAGACAAAAAAGACAAAAAAGACTCGGGGCTCCTTTCCATCCGTGGGTGTTGCGAGAACGAATGGGTCTGCTGCCAATTTGGTAGGCGACCAAGCCAAGATCGGCAGATCCAGCCCCTCTACCCCCCCGTCTGCGGAGCCACTGACTAAGACTAAGACCAAGAGTGCACAGGGCGGAGCCTCGATGACATCGGGGCCCCTCATTAAGAGGTTATCTGGCGTTTTCGAGCCCGCTGGCTTCAAGCGCTTCATCGTTATTCGCTCCACTGATGGCACCATGTTCTCCAAGGGCAACATGATCCATCAGAGGAGAGGATTAGCTAGTGCAATTGGTAGAGAGCCGAAGGTGACCTGTTTCTCGTACGGGAGCCTTCTGGCAAATGCGGCGAATCCCGCCAAGGCGGCCAGGATAAGTGCTCTTCGGACGCTTCATGGCACCCCGGTGAGTGTGACGCCGCACTCTACCATGAACTTTGTGAAAGGAGTAGTTTATGCGAGGGAACTCGGTGACTACTCCATTGAGGACATCACCCTAGAGCTGGCCGACCATGGGGGGGTCAAGGTCGAACGTGTGATGAGAAAACAGGGAGGGGCCTCGAGACCCACCCCTACACTCTTCGTCACGTTCGACTGTGACAAGCTCCCTGAGTCAGTGCGTGCCGGTTGGTACCGCTACCGCGTGAAGGCATTCGTGCCAATTCCGCGGCGGTGCTATAGCTGTCACCGCTTTGGCCATACCAATCGCTCATGTAGACGTGTAAAGTTGAGGTTACCCGAAGTATGTGTAAATTGCTTCAAGGTCGCACATGATAAGTCCAAATCGTGTGTGGCCAAGTGTGTCAATTGCTTCTTCGAAGCAATGTGGTGCATATCTCCTTGAGAAAGAAATCGTGGCCGTTCATGCCCAGGATCGACTCTCATTCCGCGAGGCTAAGGACTTGATCCTGGCGCGCCCGGCTCTGCCTAGGACGTCATATGCCTCAATAGTTAGAAAGGCACCCTCTGCTCCTGGCCCATCCAGGCCAACGAGCACGGTTGTTTCCGCGCCCATTCGGAGCCCTTCTGCGGGCTGTACCCAACCTGGGCGCTTCCCTGGTAAAGCTGGCAGGAAAAAGGGTTCATACCCAGCCCCGGCTAAAACCAGGGCTCCACCCCTCTTCCCCCAGCGTGACCGTTTCCCGTAAGGCGAAACGGCCACGCGCCTCTACCGAGTCGTTAGACTCACAGGAGGCAACACCGCTGAAGATGGTCGCTAGGCCATCTTCGGGGGTTCCTAAAGCTGTCCCTCGAAAGGAGGACAGCAACAAAGGAGCTTCGGCTCCTTCGCCCACGCCCCGAGGTGGAGCGAGTGGCTCGGAGATGGTGGTTCCTCGAAAAGAGAGCCCCCCGCCTCCGAAGCCACAACGCCCGCCTAAGGTTTCAAGGCAAAGGGAGGAAAAGACTCGCATGGCGAGCCCAACCTTCCCCAATAAGTCCTCGAAGGCGACAGCGCCTTCAGCGCTTTGTCCGGCCAACAGCGCCTGGGGTTCTGCCCCCGGGAAGCGTACGGCCATTCCCGTGAGGGTCTTCAGTTCGAGGAGGGCCCCCGCGTCTCCTCCGAGCTAGGCCTGGAGGGCATATTCCTTCAATGGAATTGCCGTGGACTCCGGGCCAACTGGGAGGAGCTTCGGAGGCTCGTCTTGTCCCATTCCCCGTTAGCTATCTTTTTGCAAGAGACCATGCTAGGCGCGTGTCCCCTGCTTGCCCTCCCGGGGTATAAGGGTCTTGCGACCCCAACACCGCGGGATGGCCGGGCTGGGGGATGCGCGGTTTACACCCGGCATGATGTCTCCATTCTTACTTTCTCTTTAGATACCTCCTTTCAGGCTGTGGCTGTGCAGCTGCACCTGGATAGGAGGTATACTATCATTTATGTGTACATTCCCTTGTCAGCTGACTTCAACGTGGGGGACTTCCGCCGCGTCTTGGCACGGTTGCCGAGGCCCTATCTCTTGCTTGGAGATCTGAACGGCAGGCACATTCTCTGGGGAGATTACTCCATAAATCCCAGGGAAAAAGTCCTTGCCGATCTGATCGAAGAGCTTGAGATGGGTGTCCTAAACGTGGATGAGTTTACGCATCACTGTCGGAGAACCGCTTCATTTTCTTGCCTTGACCTATCTTTATGCTCTTTGGATGCACAGCCTGATTTTGATTGGGGGGTGGTCGATGACCTCCATGGTAGTGATCACTTTCCCATTCAAATATCATTTTCAGGGCAACTGCCGCCTGAGAGACCACCTCGGTGGTGCTTAGCGCGGGCACGGTGGCCTGCATTTCAGGAAATGACTTAATTCTCTATCTCAATCGAGGAGTTTAGGTCGGTAGATGAGGCCTTTGAGTTCTTATCCAGCAACCTCATCGTCGTGGGCCTGACTACTATTCCTAGGACGTCTGGCCGTTTTGCACGCTGGCCGAGTGTGGTGGTCGGCTGGGTGTGAGACGACCCTCAAACAGAAGCGTTATGCCTACATGCGCTATAAGCGCCACCCAAACGATTTCACTGTCGCTTAATTTCGTCGGGCTAGGGCTAGGTTCCGGTATATTTCGAAGCACGCCCGCCGCTCTTCTTGGCGGGCATACGTGTCTTCACTTAACGGGAAAGACCCCTCTAGCTGAGGTGGGAAAGCGAGTCAAAAGGATTCGGGGCAAGTTCTTGCAGGACCCCCCCTCCCGTTCTCCAGGAGAATGGGACCGCAATCTCGGACCCCGCATCCGTGCCGGAATCCTTAGCGACCGCTTTTTCTGCATTCTCTAGCCGTGATGCTGCTCCGCCAGCATTAAATGCACGTCGTGATGTCGCAGAAGGCTGCCGGCCATGGTCCGAACGATGTCCCGTACGCCATGCTTCGACACCTGGGTGAGCGAGGCATGGCCTCTCTGTTAGATTTGTTCAACAGGATCTGGGTGGAAGGTCTTCTCCCAGACTCCTGGCGAATCGCTACTGTGCTCGCCTTTCGCAAACCGGGGAGAGATCACTCTACTCCGACCGGTTTCCGCCCAATCTCTCTAACCTCTTGCGTGTGCAAGTTAATGGAGAAATTGGTAAATGTTAGATTAGCCTTTTTCCTGGACAACGAAGGCCATCTGTCTTCGGCACAGTGCGGCTTCCACAAGTTCCGCTCCACGTCGGATGCTCTGCTCCGACTGGAAAATGCCGTCTGCGAGGCTTTCCTTCGTAGATAGCACTACGCCACGTTGTTTTTCGATCTGGAAAAGGCCTATGATACCGCATGGCGATACGGTATCATGGATACTCTCCATACGATGGGGGCGAGGGGACGCCTCCCAATGTTTATATCTGAATTTTTGCGAGATCGTCGATTCTGCGTACGGGCAGAAGGAGCCCTCTCCGGCCCAAAGGAGCAGGAAGAGGGTGTCCCGCAGGGAAGTGTCCTCAGTGTGACACTCTTTGCCCTGAGCATCAACGGCATCACCTCGGTGCTGCCGGAAGATCTTCTCGCTACGCTCTAATTGGACGACCTTTCGATCTCTTTTGTCGCGGCCCAGATGCCAACTCTGGAGCGTCGACTCCAACAGGCATTGAACCGCGTCTCTCGCTATGCCGAAGCGCACAGGTTTCTGTTTTCTTTGGCCAAGACTAAGGTGGTGCACTTCTGCCGCCATCCACGGCTTCACGCCGACCCAAATTATTTTCTTAATGGGGTGCGCCTGAATGTGGTTGAGTCGCACCGTTTCCTTGGTCTTGTATTCGACCGATGCCTCACCTGGGAGGCTCATATTTGTTCCGTGACGTTCAGCGCTTGGGGCGCTGATAGGACTACTGCCCTACATTTTTATCGATCCTTTGTTCGTTCGAAGCTCGACTACGGATGTGAGTTTTATGCATCCGCAGCCGAGCGTTTATTGCGGAAGGTGGATTCGATCCACCACACCGGCCTTCGCCTTGCGACCGGTGCCTTCCGCACTTCCCCCATTGAGATCCTGTTGGTCGATGCTTGGGAGATGCCACTCGCTCTGCGCCGCGTGCAGTGCATCACTCGCCTGTACACGCGGGCCCGGCGTCTCCCTCAGTAGCCAACAGCTATCACTGCATCCACAGCTGATCTCGATGGTGTCTATGCCGCCGAGAGACTCCAGTCATACCCTAAGCCCTGCGGGTTTAGGGCTAGGAAACTCCTTCAAGAGCTAGATATAGCTCTCGGGCCGGTGGCGCCCCTGGTTCTGCCCAGGACGCCGTCTGGAGGGTACCACATTTGGCTATTTGTCGCCACGCCTCTGCTCCCAAAGCTTGTACTGCGCCGGGAGTATTGCGTTCGACCTTTTTGGAGCACATATCGTGTCACGCTGGAACCGTGCCAGTGTATACGGATGGCTCCAAGTCACAAGAGCGGGTTGGCTTCCACGCCGTATCCCCTCTGTTTGAAGTCAGCGGGGCTCTACCAGGCGCTGCGTCTGTCTTCACGGCTGAGCTGGTGGCAATACACCACTCAGTACGGGAGATTACGTGACGTACCCGGTTCGGAGACCGGATTGTGATCGATAGCGACTCACAAAGCGCCCTGAGCACTCTCGGAGCATTGGAATCTCCGCATCCCCTGGTTCGCGATATCCGTGACGCCACGGTTTTGGCGAGCCGGGCAGATGTCGAGATTATCTTCTGCTGGGTTCCTGGACATGTAGGAATTGCGGGGAATAAGCGCACCGATGAGTGCGCCAAAGAGTCTGCGAGGACTCTGCGACCGGACCAGCGTTTCGCTCTTCCGCACACCGACTACATGGCAGGAATACGGGCAACTCTTTGGACTGCTTGGCAAAGAAGATGGGAGACGGTCGAAGGGAACTTAAATTTGCGTGCCATTGCGCCGCGACTGTTCTCACGGACCTATCTTTCAATGCCGTGGCGGCTTCAGGTTGCTTTCTGTCGTCTCCGAATCGGACACACTCGTGTGACGCATCGCTATTTGATGGAGCGCTCGCCTGCGCCCTATTGCAACGACTGCGTCGTCCCCCAGACTGTTCGGCACATTCTTGTCGAATGTCCCAGTCTGGGTGATCTTCGCGCACGTTACCTGTCCCGGTACCGGGATGGGCGGGGTCGCTACCGCCTTTCCTTTGTACTCGGAACGATTGCGTGTACATTGACTGGTGGACTTGTTGACTATTTGGGGAAGGCCGGCCTTCTCCCTTTCATTTAACTAGGTTTAGTTGTTGTTTTTGTTATTGTTTTATTATTGTTTTTGTTATTTCTTTTTATTGTTTTCTTTTCAATTTTTTAAAGTAGCCTAGAACTAGGCTGTTTGCTTACGGCGACTTATGCCTAAGTGGGCAGTCGCCAGATAGCCCCTTAAAAAAAAAAAAAATCTAAGATGCGGAATGATCTGCCTCCTGCTATGCGCTCCTGCCCCTTCTCTCGGTGCCTTTAAGCATGTCTTGAAGACCCATTAAGAGGTGGGTCTTCTTAAGAGGAGTGCTATGCGAAGGCCAGTGGCCTTGGAGAGCGCCATAAAAATAATACTCTTATTATTCCTGCCCCAAAAGAGGAGGGGGAGGAAGAGAACAGATAAAATGAGGGAAAAAATTAGCAAAGGAAGGAATTGGAGGATTTGGGCGAATCTTGTTAATTCTAATTACGGGGGCTGAGAGGGGGTATTTTAGGAGGCCCGGAAAGAGTTTGCATTTGAGGTGCGGCGTCAAAATAACGTGTCTCCAACGGGGGCATTTTCATCCAGTAGTGAATGAGTAAAGAACAGACCTAGAGAGAGGTGGATAAATAGGGGGGGGGGATGGAATAATGGAATTAAAAATTAAATAATTGCAAATTAATGGCCCATAAATATTGGGACGAATTTCACACTTTAATGAACAAGTTCGTACACAGAACACAACCAAAAGATCGAACTTGTAAAAACCCGGTTGAAAAAAACAAACTCACAGAAGCTTTGAATTCGTTGGTGTATCTGAAAAGGGAGTTGTGTGCCCTCCCTGAGTCCTAGCTTCCTCATGGGGACTCCTCTTAACCACTCGGACTGTACTGTCCCCATATGTTCATTATTCCTAACCTTACCACTTTCTTTACCCAATATTTCAGCAACTTGGATTGCGATGCTCGGGAGGGGGGTGGGGGGAAGAGGTGTCTCGCTACAATGCCAATGGTTCCTTCGTCACCAACAGGCGTCTCTGATGTGTTTTGAGGGCGCCTGGGAGTCCGTCCTGGAGGGGGATTTGTGGATGCCTCGAGACACCATCTGCAACATCCTCAGCCAAAGACCAGAACTTGCAGACGACGCCATTTTGGACGCTTCGCAAGCGGTAGCCGTTCAGAAGCTCAAGTCTCACTTGACGCCATCCTCCTCGAAGGAGAAACCTCCCGAGTAACCCCTTGATTTGGCCCTACGTAGCATCGATACTAATTCCGTACTCGCTGAGACCACTCCCCATCCCCCACCAGTTTTGATGATCCTACGAATGAATCCAACGGGTGCAAGTTTCAAGCCAAGTGAAGAAGACGATTCTCATCCATTCGTCACCACATATGCGACACCTAAGGGTGGGCATCTTCGTCCCCCATTGGATGGAAAATAACGAAATCCAATCCAATCCAAGGTGATGCATTCATGAGATTTTTATATAAGGGAATTGAGGTCTTAATCCAATAGGACATGCATATATATATATATATATATATATATATATATATATATATATATATATATATATATATATATATATATATGTGTGTGTGTGTGTGTATATGATGGTACTATTGCTTTTCCAGGATGTATTCTTTAGGATTTAAGTCTCGGCACTGTGGTAGCCACCCCATAAGTGTGATCTCCATTTCTCCAAACTACTTCTTGTTGTGGTTAGATGTATGACATGACGCCGATTCTAAAAGATTTCGTGAAAAAAAAGTCAAATCAAATGACTTTTTTTCACGAAATCTTTTAGAATCGGCATTTATACAACTGACTTCAAATTTTTATCTCAGCCCTGGAATGTATTTTTTGGACCCTTGTATCAAAAGAATGTTTAAGAATGATTTTAAAGATAAAATTTTTGAATTAATGATTACCACCTAGATGTTATTTTAGCTTATTTATATAAAAAAACATTTCCTCATATTTTTCTTTTGTCATATCTTCTAGTTATCATGTGTAAACTTTTTTTTTTTTTTTTTTTTGCATATTGCATATGTGATTCCTAAACACTGCCCCCCCCTTTCTTTTGTAACCCATAACTTCTTTTTTTTTTAACCCTGACGGCTCATCTCGTTAATAGGATTTTTCCAGGTATCTGCTAATCCCACCCCTTTTAATCTTTATATCCCATATTTTCATTAATCAGGTGTATAAATATCTCTCTCTTTTTCCCTGTCTTTTAGTCTGCTTAGTAAAGGACCATTAGTCGAAAGGCCTCGCAGTTCTCCGTTGTTTCATTTTCCTCGTGGCTGTAACGTTATTCATTAATTCCTCACGTTCCTTATTTTCGTGATTCAGTTATATATATATATATATATATATATATATATATATATATATATATATATATATATATATATATATATATATATATATATATATTGAATGCAATGGCCCGCAGGAAAAAGTGAAATGGTGTTTCCGTTTCCGAATACTTTCGAACTTTATGAATGAATATAAGAATTTGAATTACTAGGTTTTAAATACTCTATCTTTCGTAAGCCTACTAATTCAAATTCTTATATTCATTTTTACTCTTCTCACAGCCCTAAAGTTAAAGGTTCTGTTTTTTTTCTATGTTTCTACGGGCATTACGAGTTGTGAGCCCGGAATATATGGATCTGGAATTTTCCAATATCTTTGAAATTGGCCATAAACTTTGTTACCCTTACCCGTTTCTTCAAAACTGTCTTTCTTCTGCTAAAAAGACATTTTATCAAACTGTCCCTACTCTCCCTTCTAATAGTAATAACATTTTAGTTCTACCTTTTTCTCTTTGTTTTAGGGATCTTCCCCGTCTTTTGAATAACTTTGAATTGCTTTTAAATATGAGTCGATCATTAAGAATTTATTAGTACGTTATAATTGTAATAGTTTGGGAGGGGGGGGGTATTCAGTTGAGTGTTCTGGTTGCCTAAGTAAATATTATGGACAAACAGGTAAACAACTTTCTGTTCTCATAAATCAACATAAATATAATGTCCGAAGAGGGAAGGATAATTTTAACCTTTCCCCTGGCTTATATAAAATAGATGCTATAATTAAAAAACTAATACTTAAATAAATTAGTTCTGACTTTTGTCTTTAGTTTTATATACAATCTTTAGTTATGTGGACCCATTTTGTTTTTTAATTATGTCACTGCTCTGTTATGTACATTGAATTTTTTTTTCGCCTTCTTCTTGCCTTCCCCACTCTTTCGCTCCTCGTTTCTTATAATCTCCCTCGTTAGGCTATCTCCATTTCTTTGAATCTGTTACCCTTTCCGTCTTCTCAGTTTGACCTTACTACCTGCTTCTTGTCATTCTTAATGTGAATCTTTGCCTTCCCACTTCCGTATTCCTCATTGGCGATTTCTTGGTTTTGAGGCGGTCTTTCATACTTTTCTTTCGTATATATACCTCTAATATTATATTATTTCTTGTAGTTATCCTTAAAAAAGAACTAAATAAAGTTCGAAAGTACTTAGAAACACCTTTTCATTTTTTTCTGCGGGACATTGCATTCAATTGCTACCCTCACGTGATACTTTGTGAGTTTTTCATATATATATATATATATATATATATATATATATATATATATATATATATATATATATATATATATATATATATATATATATATATATATATATATATGAGGGGTGATTTATCACTTTGACCAAGGGTGCATATGTATATCATCTACCCTGGGTTTGAATAAAAGTGCAAAATTAATTTCTTTTACTTATTGGACTCTGCCGATATTCGGAGCAGGAAGAATTCCCATGCCATTCCTCCATGCGTGTCAAAAAAGGGTACTAACCCTGGATATGGGTCGCTGGTGTGGTGAGCCTTACACGAACGTTTTCTTCCCGCGAGCGCAACAGCGGTACTGGGCGGAGCTGTCGCGGCCCCCATTAATTCATTCCGGTTAATGTGTGAACTGAGTGGTGTGTGGAATATGAGGGGCAAAGAAATTGATGGGATGAAGAGAAGAATAATAGGGCGAGCAATTTGCGCTGTACTCCATCCGCGAGCTTAGATAACAGCTGCGATTTTACGTGAAACGGACTGGAGAAGGTTCTGGATGTAGGAGATATCAATGTTTAGCCACTCTTGTATCAAAGAATTCTGTAATCGGCCAAATTGGGTGGATGCCTTCCCTGACATTAGACAAGTTGTTCGATGTAAGCCAATAGATTTGAAAGGGAGTTCAGATCCGGTGATTTTGCGTGTCAATCCAGATGTGTGATGGTTGTTTCTGAATATTTATCATGGCAGTCACTTATATTCTAGCCCGGTGAAAACGTGAGTTGTCATCCAGGAAAACAGGGATTGGAAGGTTACGTTCCGGGTTAAGATGAAGTGCAAACGGCAAAACATGGGAGTCTAGCAGTTCGGTGTAGGCGTACTGGTTCTTTTTTTTTCATCTCAACCAAATGACCAACCACATAATTAAAACACCACCAGTAGATCACAGAGCCATTTATAGCCTGAATCGCACGCCGCCGCATTCTTCTCTGATGGCCCCATGAGGTCTACGATGAACATAACGCCGGGCATCATTTACATACAGGTAGAAACGTATTCGTCTGATCAGTTACGCGTTTCTAGTTCTTCACGGTCCACTGTTTGTATCGACTCGCCCACAGTAGCAGTATAAATTGGTGAGCAAAGGTTCTTGCATACAACTCTGCTCCATATGTTCATTCCATGCAGTTTAATGTGGTTTTCTTTCAGTAGTGGGTGCCGAAAGACCGAGGTTGACCTATTGAAGCAATTCCTTCCTTGACTGAAACTATTTTTAGCTATCAACTGCGAAACACTCCGGCGATCCCGGTTCGTTAGTATCGCCTTTCGGCTTCAATTCTGTTGGGAATTTCCTTGTAGACAGATTTTTGCTATTGTTGGTAGACATCTATGATCGTATGCGGGGTTTTATTTAGCTTTTTTTTAAGAGCCCATCTGGCGACTGCATACTAGGGCAAAAGTCTCCGTAATCACGTTACAGCCTAATACTAGGCTAAATTACACCCCCCTCCCTCTAAAAAAAATTTAAAAAATAATTAAAAAATACTCAAACAAAAAAAAGTCAAACAAACTAGCCTCCTCTAAAAAGTCAGATAGTCCACAAGTCTGTGCACACGAACCCGCCCCAAGTACAAGGAACAAGCGATGGCAAACCCGCCCCAAGTACAAGGAACAAGCGATAGCGAACCCACTCGTCTTGATACCTGGATAGCTTGCGTGCGTGAAGATCACCCAGACTGGGACCTGACCGTATGCGTATATACGAGGGGCGGTCAATAAGTTTTGCAATTCGGATATAAGGAAACGAGATATGAGGAAAAGTGTTTTATTATTTTCCAAAATAACTACCCTCGACTTTAATGCACTTGCGCCACTTGTCCCTGAGGCTTCGAATTCTCGACAACCAGAAATCTCCCGACTGCTGTTCAATCCACTCGCGGACGGCGAGCTGGACATCTTCATCGTCCCCAAGCCGGCATCCACACAGTGCAGCCTTGACCTGGCGGAATAAAAAGTAGTCGCTAAGGGCCAGATCTGGACTGTAGGGAGAATGGTTGAGCTCCTCGAATCCTCACTCGCGCAACGCAGCTTGTGAAACTCTGGTCTTGTGAACAGGGGCATTATCGTGAAAGAGCAGGACACCGCGTGTCAACTTGCCGCACTGCTTCTGACAGATGCATTTCTTCAACCAGCCAGTTCCTCAACGTAATATTGGCCTGTGATAGTCCTTCCACGAGGCGCATAGTCCACCATCAACACTCCCTCAGAATTCCAGAAGATGGTGGCCATGATCTTCCCAGCTAAGGGTTGGGTCAGGAACTTGATGGGGGCCGGAGAGCCCCTGTGCTTCCAGGCCATGCTTTTGAGCTTGGTCTCGGGATCCCAGTGATGGACCCACGTTTTACCACCTGTCATTATGCATGACTAGAATCCCGCCAGGTCTTGGTTGTACAGTAACAGCAGCTGCTCCGAACGTTGATGACGTTGAAGTCGATCATGGGGCGTCAGGCTTCTAGGGACCCAACAGGCAGAGACCTTGGTCATGGCTAAATTGTCGTGGATGATGTTGATAACACTTTCATGTGATATTCCAAGTTCTCGCTCGATTTCTTCGACCTTTACCCGTCGATTTTCGAGGATCATCCTCCCCATACGGGCCACATTGTCCTCGTTGGTCACGTCTGACGGGCGTCCTGGACGGGGGTCATCTTCAAGGGACTCACGACCATGGCGAAACTCCCTATTCCAGCGAGCAATGGTTGCGTAGGAAGGGGCGGTGTGGTTGTACACTGCAACCATGCGTTCATGGATCTCTTTTGCATTCCTCCCTTCCTTGGTCATAAATTTGATCACTGCGCGGTGCTCAACCTTCTCCATTGTTGACAAATTTGTTACTGACGATCTGCGATCAGCTACTGCTTCTTAAATAGACGAGGCAGGAGCGTGCGGCTGCAGGTCCTGACTTGTCATAACTTGTCCTAACACCCCCCACAAACAGCCATCCCCCTTGCTCTGTTTTGCCCTACCGATTCGAAAACCTATTGACCACCCCTCGTATTTTTGCACCCGTTTTCTGTTATCCCGGAGCGATTTACAGTTAAATCTCGAACCCCAAAAGCTTTCTTGCAAGTGTTTCCCCCCTTGTTGTTCGTGTTTTCATTAGTTAGCAAAACCATTCGCACTCCCGTTCGTGCGTGAAGGAACCCATAATTCGTTCATACTCATTGTCGTGCGTTAATTTAATTTTTGTTGTTGTGCCCATCGCGTAAACCAGCAAGCATGTTGCCGTTTGAATTTTTTAAGGCCCAAGGTCAGTCACTCGGACTCAGTGGAAAAGATCTGGTGGCCTACATCCAGGAAGAGGAAGGAAGAGAAAGAGAAAAGGAACGAGAATAAAGAGAAAAGAAACAAGAAGTAAGAAAAAAGGAATGAGAAGAAAGAGAGAGGATTCCCTCTCACGAAATGGAGATAAGCAGAGCGAGGAACGAGACGCTCTCCATAAACTCCTCATGTGTTAGGCTAGACGCACCGGAGTTTGCAACCATAAAACTCCTGTCTTTAAAGAAGGCGAAAACTTCGGATCTTATTTCACCCACTTGGAGAAGACCTTCGAGGTGAACCAGTGGGACGTCAAGACGGACTGTATAGCACAATTATTGCCCCTGTTGATGTCTCAACTCAGAGATATTTTTATCTCCCTTCAATCAAAGGCAACAATTGATTACTCATCTTTAAAAGCCGAGTTGCTTGCCTCTTACAACATGACCCTGGATTTCTATCGAGCTAAATTTAGGCAGTGTCGCATTCAAACCAACCATAACTTTCGACATTTTGGCTACTCCCTACAGCATTATTTTAATTTTTGGATTGACGCGTCCAAGGTGCATCATGAATACGACGCCCTAGTCGATTGCTCTTCGGAAATCAGATCCTTCGTGAAGGACCGAAGGTACCAAACTCTTAAGGAATGCATCGAGGAGGCAGACGTCTACGTGGCTAGCCCCAACTGCTATTCGAAAAAAAGGAAGAAATCAAAAACCCCATCCCCTAAATCCAAAACCAACATGAACAAATTTGTTCCTAATAATGGGAATAAGTTCGTGAAGGAGACTGAGCCCGCCAAACCCAAACCCCTCTTCTCGTCGGACCACCGTAATGTTAAGCCGTTTTCTCCCAATCCTCCTACTTCGTCGTTTTTCGGTAGGACCATCGTGTGCTATTCCTGTGGAGTTCCTGGCCATGTGAGATCCAACTGCCCTCAAAACTCGCAGTTTAGAAGCACCCCTCCTTCTCACCAGGTACACCAGATCAGTGCTACTTCATGGCCTCCACCGTTGCAAAATGAAGCCACCTCTTCTTCGAAACCGCCGAATACGGCTGGCCACCAGGTGAACTTTTTGTTTGATAAAAGTACCCGTGGGGCCCCCCAATTTGAAACTGGAGCCGTGAATGGGTGCCGAATTTCCACCCCGTCCGTGATACAGGTTTGCACGTGCATTGTTGTATCCGATGCGCTATTCCACCCTGTTGCTCCGGACAACGATAGGTTTGCCGTGGTGCATGATTACTTGGGGCGCCCCAATAAATTCCCCATTGTTCACTGCTACATTGAATGCGCGTATTTTACTGGTTGGGCTGAAGTCGTGGCAGCCCCCAACAAATTTTGCTATGTCCTAATTGGTCAGTCCCCCCCGAGTTTCTTTCGCGCCCGTGGTTCAACCCGTTACTACCCGTTCCCGCGCGAAGAAGGAACTGAAAGCCCCTGCACCTCTGGAACCCTCGTGTGCTCCCGGATTCCAGAGTGCGATGACCCATGACTTTGCCAAAAAACAGAGAGAATGTGAATCTCTTCGTCCCCTGTGGACCAAAGCACAGAATAAAACACGCGAAACCGTCAGAGAGAATAGGGTGATTTCCTTCCTCGTTAAGGACGACCTCCTCTATCTAGTTTGCACCGAGGAAAACGACACCAAGTCCTGCATACTATGTGTACCCCATTCCTACGTCCCTCTAATCCTGCAGGCGGCTCAAGATAGCCTATTTGCTGATCATTTTAGACATACGAAGACCGCTCAGAGGATCTTTAAATACTTTGAATGGCCTGGCACGACCGATAAAATTCTTCGTTATTGTCGTTCGTGCGACATTTGCCAAAAGACGGCAATAAAAGGACGCGTCAGACCTGCGCACTTGCAGAAGGGACCTCTAATCTCTGAACCCTTCTCCCGAGTAGCTATTGGCCTAATCGGACCGATCCAGCCCCAGTTGAGCGAAGGTCATAGGTACGTTTGAATGCTGGTCGACTTTGCCACTCGATTTCCAGAGGCCGTATCCCTCAAGAAAATCGATAGCATCTCCTGCGCATTAAGCCCTTATTTCTATCTTTTCCCGTGTTGGCCTGACCAAAAAAATACTGTCGGATCGTAGTCATCAATTAACCTCCAAATTAATGAATGGATTACGTTAGTAAATTATTAATGATCAAGCCCCTGTTCACCACTCCTTTTCACCCGAGTGGCAATAGAATGTGTGAAAAGCTAAATGGAAGCCTCAAGACCATTCTCAGGAAGTTATGTACAGATTAGCCCACTGAATGGCACCGCTTCCTTCCGGTAGCCCTCTTTGCCTACCGTCAAATTCCCCATCGTACTTTATGTTTCGCCCCTTTGAACGTTTATATGGTACAAACGTCAGAGTCCCCCTGAGTATCCTAAAGAAACTTTATTCCAATCAGAAATTATATCAAAATATCCAGACTTCTTATTCGTACCTACTCGATTTAAGAAAGAGGCCCTAAAAATGCGCCGAAATTGTGTTACAGAACGCCGGTGTTAATTTTGACAAGTATAAGACATACTTCGATTGCAAGTCCAAAGAAAGGAAATGTAACCCCGGGGAAGAAGTTTTGTTTCTTCTCCCCACGGACAACAAAAAATTGTTGAGCCAGTGGAAGGGCCCATACCCCATAGTCGAGAAACGTGGCCTCGTCCCTTACCTTGTTGAAGCCCCCTCGGGAAGAAGACTCTTCCATGTTAATATGCTCAAGTGGTACCACCGGTGCGCGAGCATCAACCAGATAGTTGCAATCGAGGAAGAATCCCCCATGGAATCTTGCTATCTACTGGACCCCTTCTGTGTAATCCAAGTCGCATTCATGGAGCAAGACAGGGAATACCCGTTGCATGTCTTGACCGACTTTAATAATTCCCCGCCTGCGGAAATTAAGATATGTTATCAGTTACCATCTCGTCAAAAGGACCAACTGTAAGAACTCCTGAGTCGTCTTGATGAAGTCATCACCGAGATCCCCGGGTGTGCTACCCACCTTGAGCATAATATACAGCTAACCACCCTGGAACCCATCCGTTCCAACCCCTACCCCCTGCCTATATAACGTCCGGGGGAAGCATTTAATAATGAAGTGGATAAACTTCTAAGGTTGCAGATCATCGAACCTTCAGAGTCAAGCAACTGTTACCCGGTTGTCATAGTAAAGAAGACCGATGGTTCTTATCACAGGTGCATCGATTTTAGAAAGGTAAATTCAGCTACCGTATTCGATGCTGAACCAATCCCCACCATAAAACAGAACCTCCGCCTTTTTGAGAAAGCCAAGTTCATCTCCGAGTTGGATTTATGCAAGGCCTATTATCAGATAGCCTTGAGGGAGGAAGTGAAGAAATTTACTGCTTTCCCAACCAAGAAGGGCCATATGCAGTTCCGGAGGCTCCCTTTCGGTCTGGTAACGGCTTGCAGCAATTATAACCGGATGATGATGAGGATTTTAGAAGGCTTACCCAACGTCACCTTTTATTTCGATAATGTTTATGTGGCCACCGAAGATTGGGATCAACACTTAACCACCCTTCAAGCCCTTCAGTATCGACTCCGGAAACACAACTTGACAATTGGCCCCGGCAAGTGCCACTTCGCTTTTGGCACTATCAATTACCCGGGCTTCCATATTAGAAATAATAAATTAGACCTCAGCAAGAAAACATCTGGGCCATCGTGGACATGCCTTTGCTCACTAATAAAAAGCAGCTGCGATCCTTTATAGGCTCTGCATCATTCTATCGTCGTTTCATACGCAACTTTACGACTGTTTCTGCACCCCTCTGCGAACTATTAAAGAAGCAAGCCCTTGAACGCCTCGAGTGGACGCCATTTTAAATTCACAGCTTCAGCAAACTCAAAGAGAATTTGGCATCCGCCCCTATCCTCCGCCTCCCTAACTTCGACAAATTGTCTGGCATTCGCACCGACGCGAGTAATGACGGTATAGGATGTGTCCTCCTCCAATATGACGATAACGGCGAAAGCTTCCCCATCACTTACGCAGGCAGAAAATTACTTGCGCATGAGAAAAAAATACGTTGTAATTGAGAAAGAGGCACTCACTATCATTTGGCGAGTTTGTAAATTTAGAATGTATTTATTAGGCATATAATTTGTAGTGGAAACGGACCACAAACCCATAATGTGACGTAAAGAACAATAACGGTCGCTTGATGCGTTGGAGTTTGTTCCTCCAGGAATTCCAATTCCGCATTTTGTACTTAAAAGACGCCGATAATTGTGTGGCTGATAGTTTAGGTAGGAACCTGTTAGATCCTTCTCCACACTAATTCCTTTTTTTAATCGATGTATTAATTTTGTTCATGAAATAAATTTGTATATTTTATCATATAATAAGAAAACGCGTATCCTTTATATATATATATATATATATATATATATATATATATATATATATATATATATATATATTGTGTGTGTTCCTTTGTTTGCTTATATGTGTACAATGAATTCCTTTTATATCTTTAACATTTTTTATAATCATAGGATAACTTACCCTCGGGCCAGTGAGCCCCGCTTAATGGTATCATAGAGAAAAATATCCCCCGGAAGCCATGACATGGCATTGTATAACCTTGTGTATGTGTATGGTATAACCCCCTCCCCCCCCTCCTCCACTAGCTCCACATTTTGTATTTTGGCTGCATTTTGAAAATTTGTCCTAGGTATTCAACTTTATCCGTATAGCGTACGAGAAGTGCAAGCGAGCGGCTTATAAGCTTCGTTTGAATGAGTCTTTTTTGAGACTCAGGATGGCGGAGTGGATTCGCCGCTGGCTAACAGTGGTCCAGCGACGCGGGAAGCTGTTCGGCTCGCCTACGCTATTATTTTTTCTTCTCCCCTTTTCCTACTCCCTTCTATCTACAATCCGCTATTTTCATGCGACTTTAAATTATATTCCTCCCCCACTAATTATTCTTCGATGTCACTTCTTCTTCTGACGTTCCATCTCGGGATGGAGAAGTGTCAGAGATCAGAGAGAGAGAAAGAGAGAGAGAGAGAGGTGAGGGAGGGGGGGGGGGATACGCGCCGCCTCGCCCTTCAATAGAGAGAGAGAACACAGACACATGGGCGACCCTTTTGTCTGCGCTAATGGAGGTGCGAATTTTGAGACGCCGTGAGACACCGCAATGACCTGAAATGCCGCCATCATAGAAACTTGCGACAAGTGTAAGAGCCCAGAAGGTCCCATCTGAAGTCGGACAAAGTTCGCCTCGACGGCTTAAGAACCTTCTCGCCCTCGCGCAAAAAGGCCGAGTCTATTCTCGTCTGCCTATGTGTCTGACCCTAGAACATTTCCCTTCAGACGGAAGAGGAAAAACCCCATTTGACCCCTATAAATCATCCGGTGCCAGAGTAGGAAGGTTGTGTACGCCGTCCTCCCTGCACCACCAGTATCCTTTCTCCGCCCCCGTCGGTACCCGTTATTCGCGTCCCGTTAGACTCTGCACAATTCTCGCAGAATCCCTCAAGCTCCCGGTATTATCGTTAATTCACGTGAGTCTACCTCGACCCGCTTCCCCCGCTCCTCGAACGCAGCGCACTCAATTTCAATTCGTGTTACTCGAAAGCAAGATTTAGTAAATTTATTTTTGTACCCGTTTTTCTGTTATCTCTGAACTCCAAGATAGTCGACTATTGGCCAACCTACTTTCAGTAAATTTGCACTCGGCTCATATTGTAAACTTTCCATGCACTCATAAAGCAGAAAGGGTGAACTTGACCCTATTCTACGACATCTATATTAACCTACAACAGGTTTCCTTTGAGGAATATGGGGGAGTCGAGGTTCAGGTATAAATTAGAAAATCTGATAGTTTATTGGTGGTAATGTGTTTGACTATGTATTTATGTTTAATATGATACTCGTAATGTATTGGTTCTCTATTACATATGTTTTGGTGCGTCTTCGGGTGTTTTATTTTTGTCGTGCCAGTAGTGACTCCGGCATTGAAGTGTTTAAAGAGAAGTTCGAGGTTTTGACGATTAAGGCGAAGATTATGAGACAGGTATACCGAACATACACTAATAGGCTCTAAACAATGAATGCAAACTACCAGAGCGTTTAAAGGTGAATTTAAATTGCAGGGGGTGTATAGGATATTTTTTGGCCAACGTAAATTACATTACCTTTTGTTTAGTCTGTATTTATGGAATGGCAGTTGTAACTACATTTCAGATAATGATGTGGATTTGAATGCATAGTCTTATTGAGACAAATGTATGCTTGATCTTATTCATGGATGATGTTTTGAAGTGATTGAAAATTTGCCAAAAGGCCATGAATATTTCATTGCAGCTCCGCACTGGGCGGAGCTGCCAGGATTTATATATGGTTTAAGTATTATCAGTTTTGACGTACTTAGGTACTGTTTGGATCGGTATGATGGAATTTATTGTTGCGTATGTAGTTTTTTCGGACGGGATGATCTTTGTGGGGGAATTCCACGTGGAATTTCTTTTCCAGCACGGAAGTGATGTCCTTGCGCTGCAGAAGATTCTAGAAGTTGGTTAGGCTTAAATGGGTAAGCCTCTTCAGCCCTTCCACAAGCGGTAGCCTCGAACCGCGTCCACCACGGACCACCATTTACGCGGGTTAGAATAGCGCCGGCGTGAAGATTCGAGGCTATTCGAGAGTAGAGCTGTTTCCCTCACCCCCGCGGGGACAGCTTCAGATATATATATATATATATATATATATATATATAGGGCTCGTCTTCCATGTCACAGACACAGAGTTGAGGAGTCTCACCCGGACCCAAGAAGATTCCCCTTTTTCCAAGTCAGGTGCTATCAACAAAACAAAGTGACGGCTGAACTATTTGTGTGTTGGAATTAGCCCCAGCCAGTGAGGTAATTCCATTTGACGATCGCTACCGAGCGATTTTTCCGACTCCACTAATCAACTCCTGTCGAAGCCCTCCTCGTTCGCCTCTCATTTTCCGGTGGCCGAAATACTCTCCCCTTGACCGGACGTTACCGCTCCCCATCCTTTTGGAGAGCCGTCATCATGTTAATTTCCCGCTCAGAAGCTCCGAGCACTCTCACCTCACGCTTATTGCCTGCAGAAGACATCCGTGAAGCCTTACCTTGACGTATCACCCAGAATCCTCCGTAAGCTAACCCCTCTTTCCCTTCAGTAACCCATTTGAGTTAATCCTCCCCATTTGAATAGTCTCCTTCTGTAATACACTAAATTTTAAATTCAGAGTCTGATGCATAACTACAATACCCCCCTTCGTTTACCGATGTAATTTTACCCATTAATTCTCTTATTTTTATGTCAATAAAATTATATTTTTGTACATGCCTCTTTAAATAACCTTGAGCTTTGCCATTGCCCAAATTTTACCTGACCTCGTTGCACTCTTATCTCGTTGTTCCGCGCGTCGAAACTCGGGGAGTTCCGTTCCTTGTCGGTTCGCCTTTAAGTTATTGGTCCCTCTCCCATAGATATAATATGGTATTGATATAATGTAATGTCATACCACCACAATCTTCATGTTTTATCTGAGGGCGCTGAAATCTTTGTTTTGCGCTACGCAAGGAAAGTGCTTGATAGTTTCTTGTTGGTGGCAAACGTAAGTGGTCGGAAGTTAAATTTTGTTTGTGGGGTTAATTGTCTGAGAGTTTTTTCATCAATGTTAGGTTTCATAGTTGTACTTAATTCATCTCCAGAATTACATGTCTTTGTTGGCTTAGATGGAGATTTGAGTGGGGCCATTCGTTGTGGTGAATTTTCAGGGAGGCTGGTATCTCTGATGGAGTGCTTAACTCTGACTGTGCCAAACCTTGTCTATAAGAGCCGAGACGTGAGTATCTGGTTTCATTGATTCCGGAGCTTTGGATTTTATAACTGAAAATGCGAGTTGCTTTGACTTCTAGAATTTTAGCTAGAGAGGATGAGATAATATTTGGGGGCGATTGCTGGCGGCTTCTTTTTGTAATGTCGCCTTGGGCAGTTTGTTTGAGAGTGCTTTGTGATTGGGGATTCAGTGATTTTGGCACGATAAGATCTTACTTTGGGGGATTCAGTACTTTGAACATAGGAGACGTTGGCTGGTTTCCTTGTGTTTGAGGATTGTGCTTGATTTCGTCAGTTCTGATATTGATTGAAAAGTCAATTGGGTGGTTTGGGTTTTGGGTGGGGTCACAACTTTGGCATAGCTCCTTGTGTTTAACATCTTTCCTCTTATGCTACGTAATTTATGTTTGGTATCTTCTAATGCAAAAACGAACCACTCTAAAGCATAATTCTTGGTGTAAAATAAAATGTTCTCCACGTTCTCCTGAAATCGTAACACAGACAGTGCCGTATTCATTGCTAGGAAAGACGATCCATAACCTCAACCTGGAGAATTCCTAGGGGATCTCACCGATGAGATCAAAAAGGTATACGGTCCTGATGCATATGGAAATTCATTCTGTTTTACGGGGCCCAAATCCTATTCCGTACATACCTGTCGTGGTTAGTGAGTGTAGCCAATACACCTACCGTAGCCACTTCCGGTAAATAAGAATAACCCCGGTGCTTCCCTTTTGATTAAAGTTAGGATAATGATCCCTTGAGTGTGTTCTCACTCAGTAAAAGCCAGTCATGGATGGACTTATGTAATAATAAGAATTTAGCCGAGTGGATTGCTTTTCTATTGCCATAGGATCGTTGATTTCTGCTTCTCTCTGTGTTTTTTCCCCGCACGTTCGCTCCTTTGTTCGTTCTGAACGTATTCGGCGAGTTCTCGACCTTTCAGTCTGAGTGCTTGTCCTAGCTTGAGGAAAATTTTGGACGATGTGGAAGCCATCTTATCGATCCAAAGATAAGAGTATGCACTGGGAGAGTTGCTTGGAGTCCGTAAGAATTTGGAGGATGACGGTGAAGGACTTCTTCTTCTGACGATGTTCGCACTTAGCCCGACGGTCCTCGGTTACCGAATGTGGGGGTAATCCTAGACAGGTGTCTTGATGTAATGATCCTAGGCCGGATCGCGAAGGCGAGTCAAACTGTGACTCAAATCGGAATTCTTCTCCTCGAAGTGTCCGTTCCGATTATTGGCACCTGGAGTGAGTAGCCAAAATGTTTACCTAGCTGCGTCTAGGGTAATCCGCAGAGGGAGGTCCTGTGTAACCTCTGATTCTAATGGGGGGGGGGATGGTCAGCGAGAAGTTTGGCACCTACAAGTACCGTGACGGCAACAACCAATTCCCTGAGGTTTCCTTCTTGCAACGAGCGAACTGTTTCCTTTGTGGGACTAGCTCCACACACAACGTAGGTCCAAGATCTTCTGTCCGACTCCAGGGAAAATTTTCCCTTTTATTTCCCTCAAGAACTAAAATCGAGAGAGAATACCGGATTCTCATAAAATTCTTATCGTCGCGTGAAAAGACATGTCGTCTACCGCAAGGGCATGCCAAGCATTCCCACCTCGGCGCCCTCCGAGCTTTCCTCGTCTTAAGCCGCAAGTTTATGAAGGCGCGAAGAAACTCGGGCCATCGTCGACTCGCAAGTGTCCTTTGAGGTATACATTTTCCTGTGTGGCCGGCCGCGAATTTGGTTGTCTCAAAGGGTCGAAAAGGGGTGGAGATGATTCGATGCGAAAAGGCGAATTTGGAATAAGGGGAGGGGAGGGGACACGCAGCTGTGTCGGTGTATTTATCCACGTACTAATGCATGGAGGTATTTAGACTTCTACATCCCTACCCCTTTTAGAAGTCATTATTCTGACGTGTAACTAGGAATAATGTATACGTTTAACATTGGCTACACGAACAACATAAAAACACAACAAAACAGGCATTCAACGAATACAAGAACAACATAAAATAATCATGACGGTAAAAGAACACACGGATTACCGGTCATATACAGGAAACTCCCGAATAAGTAAGAACTGATGTCTAAGTACAAAAGTAATAAATTATTATATTTAACACATTAATCCGAGTAGTATGATATAAGAACCACATGCAAAAAAAAGGAAAACAATCTAAAATTAATCACAGCAGTTATAGAGTGTGTCAGATTATCAATTTTACAAATATAACATAGAATAATTAGTGAGTGGACACTAAACCTTTATCCAAAACTACATAGCTATAATAATGATTATTTACAACGATGTACTGGGCTCGTCTACCGGGTTCCTAGACAAACTATCCGCGAGTACATTAAGAGATCCCTTTAGGTATCGGATATCATATTGATTTTCGGATAATAACACGGCCCATCGCATGAGTCTTCCATTCTGACTCTTACAACTTTTTAAGTACGCTAGGGGTTTGTGATCCGTTTCTATGGAGAACGGTCTACCTATCAAATATATGCGGAACACTAGTACCCCAAACATGATAGCTAAAGCTTCTAGCTCCACAGTCGCATACTTCTTTTCCTCATCTGAAAGTTTCCGACTTGCAAAAGCCACCGGGAACGGCACTTCGGCCTGGTATTGCACCAAGGCGCATCCAATTCCCAGATGAGAGGCGTCGGTCCGGATGCCGAATTTCTTCTCGGGATTAGGTAAGTGCAGGATAGGGGCAGTCACTAGTTTATGTTTGAGTCCGTCGAAACTGGCAATAGCCATAGGGTTCCAATTAATAGGGTCTAGAGATTTATTTTTAAGCAGGTCATTTAATGGGGAGGTGACAGACGCGAAATCAGGGACAAAACGAGGATAGAAGGTAGATGCTCCTAAAAAGGAACGTAGTTGCTTCTTTGAGACTGGGGGCGGGATATTAATTATTGCTTGTGTCATATCCTTCTGTGGAGATATGCGGTTCTCGCCAATCTTGAACCATAAATACGCAATAGTGTTATAAGAAAAATGACACTTGGAGGGCTTAATTGTTAAGCCGCGAACCTCAGTTGGTCTAGAGTGGGCAAAGACACGCGCGGTGTTCCTCCCATGTACGCGTGGCTACGTACACGTTATCAAAATAGAATGTGACGTTTTCTAGCCCTTTTACAACTTTTCGCATAATGCGGTTCAAGTCTAACTCGGGGGAGGGTTCTTCCTGGGGAAGCGGGGTAGAAGAGGAAGTGGGAAGCTGGTAGTCCCTGTCCATCTCCACACACACGATATTAACGACGGTCAAGGGAAGTCTTGGAAAAACGGCGTCAATGACTTCTTCCTCGTCGAACGCAACAGTATTATTAAGGCATGCTCGCTGTGGTGTTTCTTTAGCTTGTTTATATGATAAAGCTTATTACCCGATGAGGACTGGATGACGTAGTCGACGGGTCCATGGATTTCTATTACGAGGTACGGTCTTTTCCGCTGGGAAAGTAACTTGTTTGGGCTTGTGGGGAGAGGGAACAAAACTTCGTCTCCGGGTTTACTTGACGAGTCTTAGCCTTTGTATCAAAATAGGCTTGTTAATTATCAAAATTTCTCTCCGTATTTTGGACGGCAATTTCTGAGCACTGCCTCAGTCTTTTCTTCAAATTTAGGACATAAATGTAGGTGTCTTTAATCTCTTCTTCCACACGGGGATTAGTTATGATCTTCTTCAAGATACATCATGGGCCTCTGACATTTCGTCCATAAAGGAGCTCGAATGGGGAGAAACCGAGTGTCATATGGGAAATTTTACGGCACGCGAATAGGGCGACCGCTAAATACCGAGGCCATCCTTGGGGCTGCTAATGGCACAGATTTTTGAAACCCCCTCTTCATGGTTGCGTTTAATTTTTCGCACAGAGGACTGAGAGACGGACTTTCTTTTTGCGCGGTCGCGAAGGCTTGAGAACTGAGCTCTTTGTATTCTGGGTGATCCAGAGGAGATAGAGGGATCAGAGGCGAGGCTCTCTTAGCTGCTTGTGCTAGTTTTCTTTCATCTGTATTCTCCTTTCTTCTACTTATCTTGCTATTTTTATTCTTCTTTCTTCGGTTTCTCTTTCCATCTGCATTCTTCTTCTTCTTCTATTTTATCTTTATTCTTATTTTTTCGTTTTCTCATATTATCTTTAGTCTTCTTTCTTTCGGCTTCTCTTTCCATCTAACCTCTTCTTTCTTCATCTCCTCTTTTTATCTTTATTCTTCTTTCTTCGGCTTGTCTTTCTATCTGTGTTCTTCTTTCTTCGTCTTCTCATTTTATCTTAATTCTTCTTTCTTTGTCTTCTCTTTTATCTTTATTCTTCTTTCTTCGGCTTCCTTTTCTATCTTCATTCTTATTTCTTCTGCTTCTCTTTTCAACTGTATTATTCTTTCTTTTATTTTACTTCCCCTCGGTATTCTTCTCTCTTCTGCTTCTATTTATACTGTATTCATGTTTCGTCTACTATTTTTTTCGTATGTATTCTTCTTTCTTTTATTCTTCTCTCCATGAGTATCTTCCTTCCTTCTGTTTTCCTTTTAATCCATATTAGTCTTTCTTCTGTTCTCCTTTGAGCTTCTTCTTGTGCTTCTCTCTGTGCTCTTCTGGTTTCTTCTTCTCTCTGTACTCTTCCTGCTTCTGTTTCTGCTTCTCTCTGTGCTTTTTTATCTTCTGCTTCTTTCTGTTCTTCTCTTTCTTTACGTTCGATACGTTCCTCTCCCTGGACGTAAGCGATTAAGTCTTTCCCAGATAATCCTAGGATCTGCCCTTGTTTGTGGAATATTTCCAACGATGTGGAAGCCATCTTATCGATCCATTGGGAGAGTTGCTATAGCGTAACGTGTTTTAAAAAAGGAGTTATTATAGTTCCCTACCAAGTCGTGGTAGACAAGAAAAAACAATTAATAAAAATAACAAAACAAGATTAGATAATCACCTTAGCCTAACTATTTGGGGGGAGCCCAAAACAAGAATTTCTGTTAAAGTTTGAGCATTTGGACTAATTTTGACGTTGGCAATTGTTTTATTAAAGTTTTGACATGCACACAACTTTATAAATGCTGCTTTTAGTGATAACCTCACACACTTGATACCAATTATATATGTCGAGGGTTAGTGAGTGGGTAATGCCAGTCCCACTTCCTTGGCATATATTATAATCACGCACCAAGGTTAAGTGGGGGTGAAGTGTAGCCAATACACCTACCGTGGCCACTTCTTATTATGTAATAATAAGAATTAAGCCGAGTGGATTGCTTTTCTATTGCCATAGGATCGTTGATTTCTGCTTCTCTCTGTGTTTTTTTTTCCCGCACCTTTGCTCCTTTGTTCGTTCTGAACGTATTCGGCGAGTTCTCGAGCTTCCAGTCCGAGTGCTTGTCCTAGCTTGAGGAATATCTCGGACGATGTGGAAGCCATCTTATCGATCCAAAGATAAGAGTATGCACTGGGAGAGTTGCTTGGAGTTCGTAAGAATTTGGAGGGTGACGGTGAAGGACTTCTTCTTCTAACGATGTTCACACTTAGTCCGACGGTCCTCGGTTTCCGAATGTGGGGGTAATCCTAGACAGGTATCTTGATGTAATGATTCTAGGCCAGATCGCCAAGGCGAGTCAAACTGTGACTCAAATCGGAATTCTTCTCCTCGAAGTGTCCGTTCCGATTATTGGCACCTGGAGTGAGTAGCCAAAATGTTTACCTAGCTGCGTCTAGGGTAATCCGCAGAGGGAGGTCCTGTGTAACCTCTAATTCTAATGGGGGGGGGATGGTCAGCGAGAAGTTTGGCACCTACAAGTACCGTGACGGCAACAACCAATTCCCTGAAGTTTCTTCCTTGCAACGAGCGAACTGTTTCCTTTGTGGGACTAGCTCCACACACAACGTAGGTCCAAGATCTTCTGTCCGACTCCAGGGAGAATTTTCCCTTTTATTTCCCTCAAGAACTAAAATCGAGAGAGAATACCGGATTCTCATAAAATTCTTATCTTCGCGTGAAACGACATGTCGTCTACCGCAAGGGCATGCCAAGCATTGCCACCTCGGCGCCATCCGAGCTTACCTCGTCTCAAGCCGCAAGTTTATGACGGCGCGAAGAAACTCGGGCCTTCGTCGACTGGCAGGTGTCCTTTGAGGTAGAAACTTTCCTGTGTGGTCAGCCGCGAATTTGGTTGTCTCAAAGGCGCGAAGAGGGGTGAAGGGGATTCGATGCGAAAAGGCGAATTTGGAATCGCGGGAAGGAGGGGGAACCGCATCTGTGACGGTGTATTTATGCACGTACTAATGCATGGAGGTATTCAGACTTCTGCAATACCCATACAACGAGCTAGGTGAAGTATATACTTCTTTCTAAAGGATTAACCATTAACTCTCAAACGAAGTATATAATCAGCTACGACATTATGAAACGCCTAGTTGGAATTGATGAGGGTGGTTAGGAAGCTGATAACTATATCCCTGTACTATTTATGGTACAGTGTAACCCGGGTGCTGTATAAGTAACCATCAAGCTTGTATCACTGCTGTGAAAGTTCTTAAAAATGAGGAAACGAACTTGAGTCAATGATATAATTGCTAAGATGCTAAAAGGTGGTCATGATTGTGTTATGGAATGTCTATGGTTGTTGTGTTGTAAGGTATCTAAAATTGAAAGAGGATCTAAGGAATAAGGTGATAGCACCATTGTGTAAGAATAAAGGAGAGAAATTGGAATGCAAGAACTATCAGGGATCTGTTGAGTGTTTTAGGTAAAGTGTATGGAAGAATTCTAGTTGGGTGAATAAGAAGTTTAACATAGGGTTTTATGGGTGATGAACAAAGCTGGTTTAGATCGGGTAGGCGGTGATTTGATCAAGTATTTTCATCGTGAAAGCTAGCATATAAAAACAAAGGCTAAACATAGTATGATAGGCTATGGATCTGGAGACAGCTGATGATTGTGTAGATAGATAGAAAAGCATTATGGTAGGTTCTATGACTATAATGAGTGTATATTATACTAATGAACGGTGTGAAAAGTCATTATGATTTAAGTAAGGAATGTGCTAGGTACAAAGATGGCTGCACTGAGTGGTTTGACATACGAGAGGGCGGTGCAAGGCAAAGTTATGTGATGGAGCCATGGATATTTAATATCTTTATGTATGAAGTAATGAGACAAGTACGAATAAGAAAGAGAGAAAGGGGAGCGTGAAATTGAAACGGATCGGATCTATCTGTGTTAGTACACGCTGATGACCTGGTGTTAATGGTAGAGTATGAGAGGGATTGAAAAATGTTAATCTAGGTGTTTGGTAGAGTATTTGTAAGGAGATGGCTAAAATTAAACGAATAAAAGAGTAAAGTAATATTTGGGGTGAGGTGTGATATTTGAGTCCGTGACGCCACCTTTGAACAAATAAAAGGTTTTAAGCATATAAAGGTGATTCGTGACTCGTGAGGGATGTTTATACAGGTGAAGAAGAAGTAGATTGCAGCCAGAAGGGGTTGAGTGTAAAATGTTCTAAGAAGTTCCAGTGTATAGGAATGATACTATGATATGGAAGGAAAATAAAATATCTCGAATCACAGCAGTGCGAATGGACAACTTGATTGTGAGGTTTCGTGCGAGTGGGTAAGAGGTATTTTTTCGTTTTCTGACATGGTGTGGGCATGGAAGAAAATGGATTGAAATATATGAGAGTAAGTGTGAGTGAATGCGAAGGGTTGCAAGACCGCGTAAAAGGTATATTAATTAGGCAGACCTGGCAGTCTCAACAGAAACTTTCGAGGACCGCTCCATCAGATGGAGCTGCCTTTCGCGAGTGTGTCCAATTCGGAGCAGACAGAAAATGTCTCCATACCGTCTAAGCATTGGAAAATACGCCCAATGGACGACTCCTATTGAAATGGCACATAACTCTATATTCCTCCCCACAGTCTCCCATCTTATTTGCCATACATCTCTAGAGGCTGACTTGATCACCACCATGTAGTCAGTATAGGAAAGAGCGAAATGCCGGCTTAGTTAGCTAGCCTGAGCAGACAGCGTGGCCCATTCAACGGCCAGCTCGTTTTCAGCAAACTCTACATATCCAGAAAGCCAGCAGAAGACAAAGTCGACACCCTCCCATCTTACAGCACCCATGGCTTCAGAAATATTGTTAACCAAGGGATATGGAGATTCCAAATACCTTATGGTCACTTAAAGCATTATGTGAGTCGCTATCGATTACAAAATGGTCTCAGAAATGGGAACGATGCGTAATTTCCTATACCAATTCGTATATTGCAACTAGTTTGGATGTGAAGACAGGCGCAGCCACTCAACTAGCCCCACCAACTTCAAACAAGTGGGAAGTAGCATGGGAAAAATCTCCCTCTTTCTAATTGCAGCTATATGTGAACATTTGTCTGGATTCAGTTTTACAAGATACAAACGCAATGCCCCCGGTGGCACGGAAGCTTTGGCAGCAGAATCGTGGTGACAGACGTTAAAAAAAATAGTATCCTTCAGTGTGGCTTCTTGGCCAGAAGAATTGTCGTAAACTCAAAGGTTTTAGGATTTGATTGGCAAATCTCTCTAGTATAATGTCCATGTGGTCACTGATGGGATACGCTGAACCTGCACCTAATACGCATGGTAAATTATGCACTGGGTAAAGCGAGTGGCATTTACCCTGCGTTGACTAGATGGTTCTCTGTAAGGCCTATGTGGAATGCACAAATCTCAAAGCTTAGACGAGCTTGGTAGATAGAATTAATCTTCCACAACATATGCAAAGGAATAACTCTCGCACTAATAGTTAAGCTTTGGGCGAACAAAAGAGTGGTAAATCAAGAGGAGAATGATGCATAGAGTAGCTCATGTGAATGACGGGACTACAAAAGACCGTGGAGCTACAAATATGTGCATCCGATGTGTGAGTTTAATTGAATCCAATACAAGTCCACCACTTACAGACCACACGGTATCATAGACTTTTCCAAATAGAAAAATACTGTGGCGCAATGCAACCGGGGAAGGAAAGCCTCGCAGGAGGCATCCGACGTGGATTCGAACTAACGGAAGCGGCATTGTTCAGAAGACAGGTGGCCTTCACCGTCCAGAAAATAATCTAACATAACATTTATCAATTTTTCCGTGAACTTCTTCACGCAAGCAGTTATAGAAATTAGGTAAAAATAGACTAGAGGTGAGGGATCTCTTCCCACCTTGCGAAAAGCAACCAGGGTTGTCTTTCACTAAGGCCTTTCTTCGTACATAACACTATTCCAATCGATCTGAAGAAGGCCTTTGATACCGATGAGGGCGAGATTACGCCTCCCAATCTTTTTTTATGAATTTCTGAGAGATCGTTGATCGGCCGTACATGTGGATGTAGTCCTCTCGGGGAAAGTGGACCAGGAAGAAGGCTTGCTGCGGGAAAGTGTTCTCAGTGTCACACTTTTTGCCCTGAGCATCAACGGTATAGCCTCGGTGCTGCCGGAAGATGTTCTCGCTACGCTCTACGTGGATGACCTTTCGATCTCTTTTGGTGCCGCCCAGATGCCAACTCCGGAGCGTCGACTCCAAAAGGCATTGAACCGCATCTTTCGCTATGCCGTAGCGCACAAGTTTCGGTTTTCCTTGACCAAGACTAAGTTAGTGCATTTTTTGCCACCATCCACGGCTCCACCCCAAACCGGACTTGTTTCTAAACGTGGTTCTCCTGGAAGTGGTGGATTCGCATTGTTCTCTTTGACTTGTTTTTGACCGTCCCCTCACTTGGGACCTTCATATTCACAGCCTTAAGGCCTCTTGTACTCGCGCCATGGACATTCTTCGTTCCATGACGTTCAGCACTTTGGGTTCTAATAGGGCTACTACCTTACTCTTCTACCAATACTTTGTTCTTTCGAAGCTCGGATATGGATTCAAGTTTTACGCATCCGCAGCTGAGTTAGTATTGCGGAAAGTTAACTCAATCTATTAAACCGGCCTCCGTCTGGCGACCGGTGTCTTCCGCCGGTCCCCGAATGAGAGCCTATTGTCAATGTCTGGGAGATGCAACTCGCTCTACGCCGTGTGGAGTAGGGTGGATCGAAAAACTTGTTTTTCAGAATTATTTATTTTAATAGTGTGGATAATATGGGGGATTGCAATATTAATATCTTACAAAAATTTCATCTACATTCGTTGATATCTTGAGGTGTCCCAAACCAAAGAAGTGAATTATAATTATAATTCACCAAAATATTTAATCATATAAAATCAATCTAAAAGAATAGGAATGTATGAGTTACTGCCAAACCAGGTCGTTTCTATGAATAAGTGTCTCAGGCCTTCACCATGGTTACAACAAATTAACCGATATCAGATTACAACTCAGTCTAGCCGTCTAAGCTCACTCCATCCTTTATATAGTAGCAGACGGTCACTTGTGTTCTCCCTCATTGCCATATATAATATTTTGATGATTTAAGTCATTTCGTATATTTAAAAAATTTAAAGTTAAATAACGTATTTTATGTTTTCTTTAATTAAAAATTGAAAGTACGAGGATGGCAAATAAAAAATCAACCAGAGAGTCAGTCCTGTGCCGCATTTTTGGGCCTGGGTAAGATTTATTGCATCGACAGCTGCCAACATATGGAAGTGCTAGGAAATACTATCTGTTTATGAGACTTTCATTGAAACAAAATACAAATAAGGATTCATCCGTATCGGAAATTGGAGACCATGTTGTAGACAAACTTAAAATGATCTGGAAAAGTGCATCAATCCCAGTTGTTTCAAATCAACGAATTGATGCAATTTTAATAACTTACCATGCAAAATATCGCAACATTCTTAAACCCATCAAAGGAAGAAAAGACTTCAATGTTTACAGAGCAAAGGTTGAGGCCTTCAGGTGTGAGGCACGGAAAAAACCTTTTGACATCGCAGCCTGCAAGTATAAGCTGCCATTAAACTGTTCTTGCCCTAAAGATATGAGTTACAATGGAAGAACACAATTTCCTGCTAGATCAGAGGGATGAAAGAAAATTGGCAATTAGTGTAGTGGATTTGCCTTGTCCAAGAAAAAGATTTCCACAATGTTGAAAAATCAAAGAGAACAATTCTTGCTAAGCTCTTCAAGTTATGCAAATGAAGAAGAGAGTAATACTGATGAGTATGACACATCATAAGGAAATGAGACTAGGTATATCAGTCGATACAAGTGAAGATGAATGATACCCAGAGCCAATAGGCTACAAAAGAATTATTCAAAAGAAAGAAAACGAAACATCTGCCTACACTCGCAAATGCTTGTGATAGTGCTGGAGTGTATGACAGAGCTGCAGCACTTATTGTTCCTTCTGTGTTACAAGATATAGGAGCTGGGTCGGCTCAGGATACTTCTAGAGTGGTCAAAGATGAAGAGCAGATACCCGTTACTAGTATATATTTTTATGGCAGGAAGGATATGACCTAAACCCAAGAAAGAAAGGGAACAAAATATAGACAGAAGATACTGTAAGAACATATAGCTTTAGTGCAGGAACCTGGGTCAAAATACATGGGTCATTACACTGTATAATGTGAGTCAGCTGACGGAATAAGTAAAGGTTTGATTGAGTATGCTCAGTAGGATGATATTGATCTGAAAGACCTTATTGTAATCGGTTGTGATTGCACTGAAGTCATCACTGGAGTAAAGGGAGGAGCTATAAGGCTGATAGAGATGAAGCTTAATAAACCATTTCATCATTTCATATCTCAGCTCTACGTAAACGAACTTACATTGAGCCATTTAGTAGATAGACTTGATGAAAGAACATCTGGCCCTCATGGTTTCACTGGTCCTATTGGTAGGCAGTTTTCAAACGCAGAGAAACAACCCATCGTAGCATTTGATCAAATTGATGCTGAAGAATCTAGATTGTAAGGACTTTAGCACAGACCAAAAATAGTTACTGGAAATCCATCAAGCAATCACAAAAGGGTAATTTCCTCCAGATCTGGCAAATCTCAATCCAGGAAAGATGGCCCATTCACGTTGGGTAACTACAGTTAATCGGTTACTTTGCCTCTATATTTCAACGAAGAATCCCTCAAAGATCCTCCTTAGCATTATGTCGTTTTTAATGAGAGTTTATGTACCATTAAGCAAAGTAAATTTTATGTAAATAATCCCAAAGATTTATTAAAGATAATTCAACTCACAAAAACACTGACGAAAGACATGTGTGATACATCAATCCTGTAATTCAAATAAATGCTTCCTTTGGTCATCCAGAAAACATCCTACTGATTGATGATAATAACAGTAGCACAAGAGAACTTGCTTGTATGACAATAAAGAAGGCCAGAAATAAGAGCAAAGAAAGAAATGTGAGATATTTTCAAGTTCCTTCTCTTAACTTCAATGCTGAAGAAGACACTGAACTGATAGACTGGCAGAAATTCGAGATCACTAAACCACCACTAACAAAAGATCTGATTGAAGAAGCCATTGAATATCACATTTCCAACAAGAGCAGAATAAAGTTTGAGAAATTCCCCTGCCATACTCAAGCTGTGGAAAGGATAATTATAGAATGAGTGAGGCATCTTTAAAGGTTTGTGGATATGAGTCAAAAAATGGATACATAAGATCAAAACTTGAATCCTGTGCCAAGATGTCGTCCTTCGAGAGTAAAGCTCAATTCAAAGTTTAATAGAAATATATGATGTAAACAAGATGAATCATGCCCAAGGAAGAGTGGTTGGGAAGGGCATGGGTGAAGCTCGACACACAGCCACCTCCTTGTGGTGAGCTTTGGATTATCTTTATGAAATTTACGATAAACTAAAAGCTGTGTGCTTTATAAATTCAGTCAAGACACCTTAGAGAGTGACAGATTAGATTGCAAAGCATATTGATCATTATCAATAAAAAATACTGTTAATACCTTCAAAAGGTTTATTGACAGAACTAACTTACATATAAGGAGAAAAATACATAATTTCAGTGGTGTTGGGGCACCTGAAAATATTACTTTAGACGAGAAGAATGTTAACACACTAAACATATATGTCTAGCCCATATTTCCCGCACTATTACGTATCTTACTTCTCAAAAAAAAGTTTACCCCCCCCTCCCCATTTTCGATTCACCCTGGTGTACAGTGCATTATGATCATCTCCAAGTGAGTCCGGCGCCTCCCTCAGACGTCAACGGCTCTCACTGCATCTACAGCCGATCTCGACGCTACCTATGCCGCCGAGAGACGCCAGTCATACCCTCAGCCTTTTTGGTTTAGGGCTGGGAAACTCCTTCGATAACTTTGTGTAGCTCTCGGGCAGGTGACGTGTCTGGCTCTCCCAAGGAGGCCACCCTGGAAAGAAACCACCTTTGACCATTTGTCGCCACGCCTCTGCTTCGACAGCACCGAAAGTATTACGTTTGGCTTTTTTGGAACACGCTTCGTGTCACGCTGAATCTGTGCCACTGAACAATGATGGCTCCAAGTCCAAGGTGGGGGTCGTCTTCCACGACCTATTCCTTCTGTTTCAAGTTACTGGGGCTCTACGAGGCGCTGCGACTGTCTTCACGGGCAGACTGGTTGCAATACATTCGCTCGGTACGGGTGATAACGCTTTGTACCCGGCTCAAAGAACGAATTGTGACCTTTACTGGCTCATAAAGGCACCTTGTTTTCTCTCTTGGCATTTTAATCTCCACGTTCCCTGGTTCGTGTTATCCGTGCCTCCGCGGTTTCCATAAGCGGAGAGGATGGCGAGATTATCTTCTGCTGGGTTTTTGTACATATTGGGAATTGCGGGGAATGAGCACGTAGATGAGAGCGCCAGAAAGTCTGAGAGGATGGGTCGACACGATCATCGTTTACTCTTTCTCAAGTCAACTAAATGACTTGGAAAGAAAATGGGAGGCGTCCGAGGAGAACTTGAAGTTGCGTGTCATTGCGCCGCGACTGTTCCCATGGACCTACCCCCCAATGCCACGACGGCTTCAAGTCACTTTCTGTCGTCTCTGAATTGGACACACTCGTGGGACACACTGTCATTTGATGGTGCGCTAGCCTTCACCTTACTGCAACAACAGCACTCCCACAGACTGTTCGGTACGTTCTTTTTTTGAGGCCTAGTCTGGGGCATCTTCGTGCACGTTACCTTTTACGTTACCGGTATGAGCGATGTTGCTACCGCTTGTCCTTTGTACTCGGTATGGGTTCGTGCACACAGACTTGTGGACTATTTTACTTCTTGGAGGAGGCTGGCCTCCTCCATTTTATTTTACTTTCTTTGCTGTTGGTTGCATGCTGGGCGCCTGGGAAAGGCGGACCCTTCCCCCGGTGCCGGAACGTGCTTCCTTTTTCTTCTGGCTTTTTTGTTTCTTGTTTGTTTGTTTTTAGCCTTGGGGTTTTGTTTGTTTGTTTTGGATTCGTTTTTGTTTTTTAGGGGGTATGTCTTTTGTGCTAGGAATGCAGGGGCTATTGCACAGTCTTCCACGTGTGTGTGTGAGCGTACATGAACGCATGTAAGTTAAAAGAGAATAGTTTGGATTTCCTCCCGTATTTAATTCTCTTCCCCCCTGCTCTCTCTCTCTCTCTCTCTCTCTCTCTCTCTCTCTCTCTCTCTCTCTCTCTCTCTCTCTCTCTCTCTCTGGCTCATTCTAGGCTATTGAAGACACAGCGAGTGGTTTATGGTGTATGAGTATTTATGGTTGGTGAGGGTGTTGTGATCTTAGGACACCCTTCCCCACCTCATCGGCGATCGGCAGAATGGACACGCTGGTTTATGGCTTTGCTATGGGTAGAGGGTGTTTGGGATCGGACACCTTCCCTTGACTCCTTCCTCTTAATCATACCCCAACTCCCCTCTTTCCCATTCCTTGAAAAGCCCCTTGCAGGAGGGACAAAGGGCCATTATTTATCACAAGCTGGAGGAAGAAACCACTCGCTGAAACCCCTATCTACCCAAACTCCTGGTCTCTGGGCAGGGACTCGGCCGGACGGAAACCTTCTGAAGTGTGAGGCACCGCAAACGACTCCTCCTCGCAAGTAAGGTCCTTGCCCGGGTTCTCTGGCCAAGGTAAGTTTTTATACCCTCTTTCTCCCATTAATTCTGCGAGTTCCCTCGAATTCCCATCAAACTCTCTCTTCCCTTCCCCCCCCCCCTCTCTCTCGCCTAAATTCATTCAACCTTCGATCCTTTAAACTCTTAACCTTTTATCCATTTTGGAACCATCAAACTTCTCTCAAACTCTCCTCAAACTCTCCTCAAACTCTCAAACTACCCTTAAACTAAACTTTAACTAACGAGGGCATTTGGAACTAAACATCGTTTCGAATAAGTTCTCTAGAGAGATCACTATACTTTCCAAATCAATTAGGTAATAATTCTACTAACATTTGCTCGTTTGGTTTTTAATCTAGCCTAGCATTAGGCTATAAGATTATTATGGCTACTTATGCCATACTAGTCAGTCGTCGGATAGGCGCCGAATAAAAATGCTTTTCTTTGGAAAGAACCATTTCTGAAATTGGAAAAGATTCAAACATTTAATTTTGCTAACAAATATTATGAAATAGATTATAATCACACAGGGACTGAAACTCACCTCCTACAGGAATAAGACCAGAACGCGATTTGGATTCAGAGAAGGAATGCAGTTTTTGGTATAGTTTTGAAATGATGACTTTTTAATAAACCTGCAATTATTTAAATTTTAGAATTTCAAATTATTCCTATCACGTACATTTCAAAGGTAGGAGAGGAATTAACAGATAATTGGAGATGTCAAAGAAAAGGTATAATGTGGACGAGTAAGTTGAAGTGTGTTGATGCGCGACCCCTACTTTGTGGGAGTGTTTCTTGTTGAAATGTTTAAAAAGGGCCCTTGGGGGTGGACCAAATAATGGGTGGCCTTGTGATTAACATGGTGGTTATTTTTAGTAGCGGTCATGTGTGGCGACCTCACTTCATGAGAAAGCAGTTGCAGATAATGATGATGATTGTTATTATTGGCTGAAATAAAGGGATTTCAGGCGCTCCGGGCGTGTCAGTGAGACAGCTCCGTCTCCCTTTTGAAGGCAAGATTAGAGCCCCACATTGTATTCATAAATTGGCCAGCGCCGCTCCGCCGACTGTGTACGTTTGTGTGTTTACACGATCGCGGAATCATGGGTTCATTAGAACCCACATTAAAGAAGCGATGTGGCCTTAAATCTTTCTGGGGAGAATGAAGATGTATACGGTGCCCCCCACCCCCCTTCCCCGCGCGTGTCAACAGAACGCGAGCAGCGGACTGTATCTCCGCATGCAAAGAAAGGTGTAACCCAACGGGGACCGCAGCAACCTCGCCGTTATTGATGGCAGCAGCGAAGGGAAGAGAAATAAGCTGTCGGGCTTGGCGCTCGGGAAGGTACGCCGAGCGCCGAGGCGCCTTTGCGACGCCTCCTCAGAAGATAAAGAGGCTGAGATAAAGAGGAGATAAACTGGGCCGGTTATGAGTCAGGGTAATATTCAAAACTAAGAATATCACTTAGAGTTATTGGTTGTATCACATTCAAAACCAAGAATATCTCATAATTGTTTGTTTGCATAATATTAAAACCCTAGAAGATTATATATATCTTTTGGTTGCATAATATTAAAAACAATGAATATCACATAAAGTTGTTTGCATGATATTAAAAATCAGGAATGAGACTTATAGTTGCTTTGTTTGATAAAATTCAAAACCAAAAATATTAGTTATAGTTGTTTAGTTGCATAAAATTAAAACAAAAATTATTACACTGGGTTACAAAATAAAATTTTTGTAAGTCGTTTAAGTTTTTATTACCGATTTAGGACAATTTTGCACCGCAGAATCCGAAAATGGCATTCGTTTCCTCCGATCAGGTCACGGTTTTCTGTGCTAACTCAATTTTGAAAAGATCCGATCTTATAACTAGATCGATTACATTTTTGTATCATTTTCGGTTTAATTTTTCTTAATATTTTTCATCGGAAATAGGTTTTTAAGATAAAAAAAACTCGTTTTGAAACACAATTTCTTAATTAAATGTTACCAAAATTGATAAGTATACATTGAATAGTAGAAAGGCAAGTACATATAAATTGGATGTTCGGTCATCCTTGTTCAGAATTCAAGGCATGAACTTCCGTTTCTTCGAACTCCAAGAATGCTCAGCGGTATGGATGTCTCTCTTCAAAGTCCAACAGTAATCAGCCATCATGACTGCACCCCAGGGTCCCTGATACTTAGGCTCCATCTATTTCATGTCCTGAATTAAGTTGATGTGAGCGCGAACTAGATCATTTAGCCCTTTCGAGGAAAAAGATGTGTACCATCATCGTCAAAAATCACTTCTTTATTTTCTTCAACACTGAAGGAATCTTTGTCACTAATGTTCTCCAAAGAGAGGTACTGGAATTTCTACACAGTGAGCTACAGGACGACGTGCTGAAGGAAGCTCGGATCCTTTAGGCTGTTCCTTTTTTTCTGTTGGACCCAGTCAAATCAACAGCGCAGAAGTAGAGGTCAGTGCCATGGTTTGTTAGCTCCATCCAAACTATGGGAATTAAAAACTTCAGACAACTCTTCTTGCCCTTCGTCAACGACGCAGATACTCGAAGCATGACTTGCATACAATGTGTGGTGCCCAAGTTTTATCCTGGTCACCAAGTTTCATACCAAAATAAGCATGGTAAGCACGTTTTATGAAACTTGTAACAGGATTACTGTAAGGAACAATGTAGCAGAATACATCGGGCTTATTTTTGAAAGATCTTCTGACCGAATCCAATTCATTAACTTACAAAACAAAAAAAACATTTTCGTCAAAAAATACCGCATTTAAACTCTTCAGAATTTGTTTATTCAAAGAAATAATAAAAACTTTGCATCATATAAATAGAAAATACTCGCACTTGTAAAAAAGGTAAAAAATATCGTGTGGCGATAAATCAAAAAGTTGACCTGATTGAGCAAAACCAATGTGAGTTTTGAATTCCACACATCAAAACAGTCCTAAATTACCTAAAAAAAATTAAACAATTAATTTGATGTTGACCAGTGTTATTTATAGTTGTTTGGTTGCAGAATATTCAAAACTAAGAATATCTCATAGTTGATTGGTCACATAATATTAAAAACCATGAAGATCACATATTTATTTGGTTGAATATTAAAAAAAAACAAGAATATCACTTAAAGGTGCTTGGAGGCATAATATTAAAAACCAAGAATATCACTTCGAGCCGTTTGTTTGCAAAATATTAAAAACTACAATATTACTTAGAATTGTTTGGTTGCATAATATTCAAAATCAAGAATATCACTCATAGCTGTTTGAAATCATAATATTCAAAATCAAAAATATCACATAGTTTTTTTCTACATAAAATTCAAAACAAGAATATCACATTGTTGTTTGGTCCCATAATATTAAAAACTAAGAATATCACTTATAGTTATTTAGTTGTATAATATTCAAAACCAGAATATCACCTAGTTGTTTGGTGGCATAATATTCAAAACAAAGAATATCACTTATAGTTATTTGGTTGTATAATATTCAAATCCAGAATATCACCTAGTTGTTTGGTGGCATAATATTCAAAACAAAGAATATCACTTATAGTTATTTGGTTGTATAATATTCAAAACTAGAAGATCACCTAGTTGTTTGGTGGCATAATATTCAAAACAAAGAATATCACTTATAGTTAATCTTTTAGTAACAACCTTTTTATGTTATAATTAAATAAATTTTCTCCTGTATATAATGCTAAAATCACGTTTATACTAAACACAATAGTCTCTAATATCGCAAAAGTTTCTAATATCACCAATATATATAACCTTAGATATATTCAATATAAATGAGATATAGTAAACTCAATTTAACCTATAATTAGTTGCCAGTATTTGATAAACGACATATTATTGAAGGATGTGCCCCCAAATTCATTCGATAAGGCATAAAAATGCCTCGGAAATTGATCTAATTTCGCTGTGATTGACCCCCCTCTCCCCTCCCCCCCCTCCCTGTTACTATACCATAAGACGGGTACGAATATATGAAGCAATATTTATACATATGTATTAGAGAGGGAACATATTCCTATGTCCTGCCCTCGGATAAGTGGCAGCCTACCGCCTCCCATCTCCTGAGGAACAATGTAGGAGCTTTTCGTGGGTGGTACGATAAATTGGTCCATTCTCCATTTTAAAAAGCAAAACCTCTTTGTCTCTTTTTAAATTACTTCTGCTTGGTATGATCTACCTGTCAAAGATGATTCAAGTACGTGGGTAAACGTGTTTACAAATCGGACGTTAGACACCTTGCACAACCGTGTCGCAAAATGTTGACAGGTGAGTAAATTCATGTTTTTTATACATAAATACACATCTTAATTAGATCGACTTCATAACGATTCACAGCGGTGCACTTATGAAACGTGATGCTCTGAAGATGATGAATTAATGTTCCTTGATCTACGAATAATAGAAGAATACCCGTGAAAACCCGGCATGATTGATTATCTCCACCCCCGTCTTAAATTAAGCTTCTGTCTATGGCAAGGTGAAAAGAAACATGTGAACGAAAGGTATAAATAGCATGTTTCCTTTAGAACACAATTTCTCATCGGATGGCATTTACAACCTTCCCTAACGCTAGAACGCTTGGGGGTAAGGAGGGGAGGAAATGTATCTTCCTCTGTATATATGTTAAGACACGTTCATAATTGTAGGTATGGTACCACTGATTCCTTCTATATTTACTCTTTTCATATTAGAGAAGTATTTATCGAGCCTATTTTCATCTCATTGGTAGGGAGGCAAGCCGGTAGGACTCAAGTCCCAGAAGTTGTAAACAGTTATGGCGATGAAATGTCTAAAATTAAGCTACAAAATATTATCAAGGTTTGTACTCTAGCGAGATTTACGCATTAGATTTAGTGTCAAAATTCCTGGTTGTATTCTTTTGATTAGAACAGTCCTGTATCGTTTTCACTCCTCTCTCTCTCTCCCTCTCTATCTCCCTCTCTATCTCCCTCTCCCTCTCCCTCTCCCTCTCCCTCTCCCTCTCCCTCTCCCTCTCCCTCTCCCTCTCCCTCTCCCTCTCCCTCTCCCTCTCCCTCTCCCTCTCTCTCTCTCTCTCTCTCCCTCCCTCCCTCTCTCTCTCTCTCTCTCTCTCTCTCTCTCTCTCTCTCTCTCTCTCTCTCTCTCTCTCTCTCTCTCTCTCTCTCTCTCTCTCTCTATCTATCTATCTTTGTCTCAAACTCAGCCTCTCCTTAGGGCAAGGCTTTCCTAGCCAGCCTCATCCAGGATGTCGTGGAGCGCACCCAAAGGAGTGTCCGGCCCATTGCGAAGGCGGACGTACGCCAGTACGCCCGAGTCACTCCCCAAACAACCTTCTCGGAGGTTGTCAAAAATTGTGCCACCGCGACAACCAAGAAGCTGGGAAACGGAAGAGTATAGGGGTCCTACATTAGGGGACTCCCTGAAAGTTCTTCTGTTCAATGCAAGGTCCATCAGGAACAAGTTTCCCGAGCTACGTGGCCTCGTAGCGACGGAAGAACCCGAAATGGTAGCCATAACAGAATCGTGGTTAAAAACCTCAAACCAAGACTTTGAAGGTGAATTCACGGTTCATGGCTACCAACTCTTCCACAAAGATAGGCCAGACAGAGAGGGTGGCGGTGTAATGTTGTATGTCAAGGATACAATCAAATCTACGAACTCCAACATTATATCCGATCACGAGCTTCTAGGCGTTGACCTAGAGATAGGTCCTGTCAGATACAGGACCCTGGTGCTTTACAGACCCCTTCCCAACCCGTTGAGAAGGACAGGGAACTGTACCAGCTGTTGGGTGAACTTGTTCAAGGCAGAGTGTGCATCGTTATGGGCGACTTCAACAGCCAGGTTGACTGGAAAACCATAGCAGCCTGTGGCAAGAGCGCGCTACTCCTGGAGTTCGCCAACAACGAGTTCCTCACTCAATGGGTCAGAGAACCGACGAAAGAAGGCAATATGCTCGACTTGGTCTTCACCTCTGAGGATGATATCGTTGAGGATCTCTCTGTAGGCGAAGAGCTCGGTGGCAATGATCACCAGCTAATTAGATTTACCATCAAGATCCCGAAGGTAAGGTCTGTTGCCAGTCAATCAAGGAAACTTGACTTGAGAAGAGCAGACTTTGACTGCCTTCGTGCTGGACTGACTGACGTGAGGCTAGAAGTGTGCAATGCTGTTGAAGACTCGTGGAATGGTTTCTAAACCACATTTATGAGTCTTCAATCGCGTTTTATCCCTCTGAAATGCCCCCGTCGGTCTTCTGTTCAACCAAAGTGGTTTAATCGAGAAATCGGCCAACTGCTTAGGGAGAAGAGAACTGTGTACCGGCAATCGAAGATCTCGGGTGACTTTGACGAATACCGGAGGCTAGCCAGGAGAGTGAATTCCAGCATAAGGGCGGCTAAGCGGTCTGAGGATCTCCGAGTGGCGAGACTCTGTAAAGAGAATCCCAAGGAGTTCTTTGGATATGTAAACAGCCGTAAACCAATCCGTCGAACGATTGGCCCTTTGAGGAATGAGGAGGGGACATTAAAGCATTCAGATGCAGAAAATGTTAACCTCCTCAACGACTACTTCTCTTCAGTGTTTACTGAAGAGTGTGGTCCCATCCCCCAGCCGACGGATTCCTACTCGGGGGAAAAGCTGGAGGATATGGACTTTACCGAAGTTGAAATCAAAAAGAAGATCACTGACCTACTGACGAATAAGTCACCTGGCCCGAATGTGTTTCTACCTAAAGTGTTAAAAGAAGTGCGCGATCAAGTGTCACGACACCTGAGCGCAATCTTCAACATGTCAATCCGGAACAAATGCGTTCCTAGAGACTGGAGAGAGGCGGAGGTGACTCCTATCTTCAAGAAAGGAGACCGTAACCAACCGTCGAACTACCGACCTATCAGTCTGACTTCGATAGTCGGTAAACTCATGTAAAGCATCATGGTGGACAAAGTGACGTCATATTTAAAGTCAAACCTGCTACTGAGGAGTTTCCAGCACGGCTTCCAAAGGCAACGGTCCTGCCTGACGAACCTTGTGGAATTCTTACACTTCGTTTTCAGTGAGCACGATCGGGACAAGGCGGTGGATGTGGTCTACCTAGACTTTCAGAAAGCCTTTGATAAGGTACCACACCGCCGCCTTCTTCGGAAAGTGCGAGCGCTGGGCATAGACGGAAAAGTAGCCGGCTGGATCGAGAACTGGCTAAGTGGCAGACGGCAACGGGTGGTGGTAAATGGACAGTCTTCTGAGTGGGTGCCAGTTACTAGCGGGGTGCCTCAAGGTTCTGTCCTGCGACCACTACTATTCATCATCTACGTCAACGACATGTACGGTGACATGGTTGCCAAGATTCCCAAATTTGCCGACGATACCAAGCTTGGTATGAACGTTGCAAAGGATGGAAATACTGCCCGCCTGCAGGAAGATCTTGTGAAGATTGGGGAGTGGTCGGGCACGTGGCAAATGCCTTTTAACGTGAGCAAATGCAAAGTGATGCATATCGGCCACAGAAACCCACAATCTCAGTATATATTTAAGGGCACTACTATTGAATCCACCGACACTGAGAAGGACTTGGGTGTAACAATCACTAGTGACCTCAAGTTCTCGAAACAGTGCATTGAGGCGGAGCAAAAGGCCCAAAGGATGCTAGGCTATATTAAGCGCCAGTTTGGTTATCGGAACAAGGAGATTCTACTGTGCCTGTACAACTCACTTTTCCGACCGCACCTGGAGTATGCCGTACAATTTTGGAGTCCTTCATTGCGAAAGGACATCGCGAGATTAGAACGTGTACAAGCCAGGGCAACCAAGCTGATTCCCTCTATCCGACATAAAAGTTATGAGGATAGACTAAGGGAGTTAGATCTGTTCTCGCTGGAAACCCGTAGACTGCGTGGTCAGCCCCTTTGAAGTTTTCAAAATACTTCGAGGGTTCGACAATGTTGACTACCGAGATATTTTCACACTGAGTGAGAAAGGAACGCGCAATCACGGCTTCAAACTTGAACTGAAGCACTACAACCGCAATATGTGTGGAAATTTTTTCACCTACAGTATCTGCGGTAAGTGGAACGCACTTCCAGGGTAAGTTGTCAACAGTGAATCTGTTGACCAGTTCAAGTCAAGACTAGACAAGGTCTTGAAAAGTGGCCGTTTAGGGACGCAAAACAATTGAGCAGCCATGTGCCCGCTCGATTGCTAGTCCAAAGGTACCCTCATTGAATGGACCGTAAGGTCTTCTAGGGTACTTCTTTTCCTTGTTACTCCTTGTTACTCCTTGTTACTCTCTCAAACTCTGCTCCCCTCTTTCTCAAACCTTTCTCCTCTCTCTCGGATTGTGTCCTTTTTCACATCACAATCATTTTATCCGCTTTCTGGACCCTCAAAGGCAGGTGGGAAAGGTGGGAGGGGAGAGCCTTCACCTGTGCTATGCTTAATCATGTTACAGGGAGCAAGCAAGGACTACTTAGTCCACTCAAAGGCCAGTCTCATTCTATACTAATATGCTAGTAGTCCTCCTTTGAACATTGTCGCCACTATGTTCACTCAAACGACCTTCAATCCACACCAGGGCTCCGTATTCAAACAATATCATTATTCGTTAAATAACTGTCAATTTTGTTTTTACCTACGGTGAAGCACCAGTTCTACGCGTCAATTTTTTCAGAAGTAGTAAAGTTCAATTGTATTCATTTATAGCCATGAAATGACCCATATGAACATTAGGGTGATGACTTTTTTACAACCTCATATCCCTGTGTCATAATTTGATGAGCTTTAATTAAAGATGATATAAAATATTACTTTCAAGGTGATTTGATAAAAAAAAACACGAACAAACTGATTTTTAAAATTTTACTTGTCTGCTTTTTTTGTCCAGTTTTTGAAGTTACTGGCAGCATTTACAAGATTGAACACAAGCTTATGAGTCACATATATAATATTATATAGGGTCATCAAATACACAAGGATGTAAATTAGTTGCAATAATGTCATTGGACAGGATGAATCTTAGTTATAGGTTGTCCTTGTTGCGGCAGGACCCGTGCAAGTCTTGCATAACTTTGACCGCACGCTCACAGCACTGGTTGCTTCGGGCATTATTGATTGGAGATTCATCTGTTTTACAGTGGCTTTTCGAACATTTGAGACCTTTGGGGTATTCATTCAGAGCTGCAGATAGTTCATAAAAATCTTCAGCGCGGAACTAGTGGGTGCTGAACCAATGGTCAGCCCATGAGTAAGAAATGAATGAAAAGATTTTACGCAGCCTGCTCCGGGTGTCAGGCATCAGAATTAACGCAAGAAGGGCTAGAATGGCACGAAAGTTCCAACGTGCATTGCTGATGTTTGGGATCTTTTGAAACTTTACAAAGGGGACCTCATTCATCTCAGTGAAGTGACCGAAGACACGCGTGAGGTGATAGAGAAACTTCATGTCGTCTCTCCAGCCGCCTGTTTCCTTAATCTCAGTTTTACCGTTGCTGAAGGCTGCTTTCAATTTATGATAATTGCTCATCAAATCCTGCACAAAGAAGTACTCTATGTTTGGTGATTTAGTCGACCCATGGAGCTCATGATCCATGATAACGCGAAGAATCCGATCCAGGACATGGTGCTGGCAACTGATGAACTTGGGTTTGGAGTGACCTTTACCTTCGAACATTTGCTGCAGTCGAACAACAGCGCCTGTCTTTTTGCCGGTATTTACGCTTGTTGTGTTGGCGACAAGCATAACAATTGATCCCCACAGGTTGAACTCCTCTAACACACCCTAGAGCCCTTTTGCAATTGTTACAGCTTTCCAATCCTTCAAAGCGCAGCCAACTTTATTTCTTTCGCTTCATTCTTAAGGACCATGACCTGATATTCAAAGTCCTCAATGCGTTTGCCGTCAAAGTGAAAGCTCCACTTTTTCCAGATGAAGCGTGCTCACCAAGTGCTTCTTCACCTGAGCAGCTCTCTTGTGGATTGCTGACTGACATGGGGTTGGGATTTCAATGCCCTCACCAGAAAGCTGGCGACATACCTTTGCTGCTCTGTGGGACGACAGCTTTGAGCTTGTAGCAAGGAGTCTTGCTAAGCCTGTTGGGTTATGCTTCCTTTTCCTCGATGATGCTGCATTCTCATCCTCCCAAGAATTGTCTTCGCTGTTATTGGATGAGTCCATGCTAGTTTCGGAACAATAAGGTGGTGCTGAGCTGGAAAGTGGGTACACAGTCGCTTCCATTGCCTTCTTTCGCTTAGATGGGTGGATGGTCTTGGCACTAGCAGGTTTACTAGTAGAATAACCAACCTGGCCTATGGTCAAATTTGCTGTTTATAGAGGTTCTCATCTTCTTTGCACAACCAGTTGCCTTTCACCTTGGTCACGTCAAACAGTTCATTCAAAGAATTAAAGTTTTGTTTCTTTCTGCAGTACTCATAGTCTTTCAGAAGGTTTTCTAGTTTTTCACAAATGGATTGATCAGATACATGCCGGAAGTTCAATGTTTTGCTCCATAGGGCTTTTAGCTCCACAACAATTAGGCCAATCCCCTCCCTCCGTTCTTTGGCGGTGGATTCAAGAAATTTGAAGCGTCCAACGACGTGGATTTTCAGGGGCATGCGACTCCGTTCACTTAAGGGTGCTTCATAAACTGCCAAGTTGCCTCTTCTTGATGGTGCTTGAAACTGGACTAAGTTATTTGTCCGGGTTTTCTTGTTCTTCTCCTAGTTAAAAAAGCTCTTCTTGAACGACATGTTTTGTACTCAGCAACTGAAATAGAAAATAAACCTAAATATTAAATAGGTAACAAATTAAAGAAACTGTTATTGAGCTTTTATATATTTTATTAAAAAAACAAGCAAATTACAATTATATAAAATAAGAGAGAAGGCAGACACTGATAAAATATTATATGCTATTATATTATATAATTAGTGAGAGAGTTAAATGTAGCTTACCAAATAATACCAGGATCTCTTTACAATAAACGCTGGAGAATATACAACAATTATAATAATGCAATAATAATATCAACGCCGTTATAACTGAACTAGTAACTAACTACCAGCTTTAAACATCTCGCTTATATACCGCACGCGAAATGACTGAAGAAAATTCTGGAACTCTACAGAAATCGCCCAAGCGATGACGTGATGATTTTCTGGAAAATTCTATACAATTCTATGGTACATAAATTATTGCACAAGTCTGTTTGGTGACTTATATATTTAATATAAATATTTTTAACATATATAAAATGCTAAAATAGCCTACATTACATTTCAAAGTGGTTTGTGCGTGACCTTTTTCAATATTTCAATAGAATAAAAGTAATTTTTGTCATTAATAGGCAAAAGTTCATTCATTCGTACTACAGGAAATAATTTTTGATAAAAAAAGTCAAAAAGTCATCACCCTAATGAACATGGGAGAGGGTTATTTTCCCAAGAGATTTCAAATCTACCATCGGATTTAGCGCTGGGTGGCGCCATCTAGTGACGGAATCCTCACTTAGCCATTTAGCCATGCAAAGGAACTTATAAGCGATTTGAACCATGGGAAACCATCAATGCAATAACTATTTCTCATCTTATTGCAAAACGTCACAGGTCATTGAAAGGACTTTTCCTCTTGTTAAAACCTCAGCAGGAGGCACGTTCCATTTATCGATGATTTTAAAGGTGAATTTTATTTTAGCTCTGTTCGTTTGAAACCTTCATCCTTTTAGTTTAAAACCATTGTTATGTGTGATACCATAGCCGTACTTAATTTTTTTTCATAATATACGTTTTCAAATTTATTTAAAATTTTAAATACTTCGATAAGCTTACCTCGCAATCGCCTAGTTTCGAGAGTTGGCAGTTTTAATATACAACATTGTAGTTAATCTTTCGATATATGACTTATTTCTAATCGAGGGAATTAGTTTAGGTGCCCGTCGTTGAATTTTTCCATTTTATCGATGTTTACGTGTGTATAAGGTGACCAGAATTGTATCGCGTATTCCAAGTGTGGTCTTACCAAACCTTTATATAAAGGTATGATTATTATCTTGGTGTTTGTAGCGAAAACTTCTCGCAATAAACCAAGCATTCGCTTCGCTTTCTTACACGCTTCGTGACACTGTTTGTTAAAGTTAAAATCCTTTGAAACCCTGTATCTTTTTCTTCGTCCACGGAAATAAGATTTAGACCTACGTGCAAAACTCAACACTTGTCTAAATTGAATTTCATGTTCCATTTATTAGCCCATTCAAATATTTTATCTAGATCCCACTGAGTTAATTTTCTATCGTTTTCATTTAAAATTTTACCCCTAATTTTTGTGTTATGAGCAAATTTGGATAATTTACCAAGTAAGCCCGTGTCCATATCGTTGACATATATAAGGAATAACAATAGTCCTAACACAAACCCCTGGAGCACACCACTAGTTACATTTTCCACTCCGAAAATTTACCGTTTAAAACCACTCCCTGCTTACAATTACTAAGCTACGACTCTATCCATTGTAGGAGGTTTCCTCAAATTTCATGAGCAAAAAGTTTAAAATCGCTTATGATGAACGGTGTCGAATGCATTAGCGAAGTCTAAGTAAACTATGTCCCAATATCTACTTTCGTCACAGCTTTAAATCATGCTGTCATAAAATTCCAAAAGATTAGTTAAACATGAACGTTTCTTTCTAAATCCGTGTTGACTATCATTAATGAGATTATCGCAAATGACCCTATCGCGAATGACGGATTCCATTCATTTACCTACGATCAATGTTAAACTTATGGGTCGATAATTGGTCGGAAGTTTTCTTTTTTCGTTCTTAGAAATAGGAATTATATTCGCTAGCTTAAAATCTAATGGCAGAACACCTTCTTCTAAAGATTTTTTTTAAATTCGTTAGCGGTCCCACTAACACCTTTCGAATTTATTTTAAAAAGGCCAGATAGATTAAATCAGGACCTGGAGATTTACTGGATTTTAACTTAGCGATATAAAAATCTATTTGTGCTTTGAAGATTTCGATATCGGTTAAAATGTTATGCTCGTTAAAGTTTATCACGTCGTTCGTCTTCATTTATAAATACCGATACAAAAAGTTATTTAATATATTGGCCACCTATTCTGTATCCGAAACTAATTCGTTAGTGTCATTTTTTATAGGTCCTATTCTTTTCTTTATCGTCTTTCTATTGGATACATAATCGAAAAAATTCTCAAAATAGTACCTCGTCGGTATGGTCAGCAATGTATTTTGAGGTACTACTCTTCCTTGTGACTCTTCCACATTCTCCCTCTCATTCAAACTCTTCCTCTTTTTCTCAAACCATCTCTTCTTTCTTTCTTTCTTTCAATCTCACACTCTCACAAACTCAGCCTCTCCCTCTCTCACCGCCGCCTTCTCCTGAAAGTTCGTGCACTGGGCATAGACGGAAACGTAGCAGGTTGGATAGAGAACTGGCTAAGTGGCAGACGGCAACGGGTGGTGTTGAATGGACAGGCTTCTGAGTGGGTGCTCGTTATTAGCGGTGTTCCTCAAGGTTCTGTCATGGGACTACTACTGTCCATCATATATGTTAACGACATGGATCGTGACATGGTTACGAAGATTTCTAAATTTTCCGATGATACCAAGCTTGGTATCAACGTTGCAAAAGAAGGAAATACTGCCCGCCTACAAGAAGATCTTCGGAAAATTGGGGAGTGGTCGTACACGTGGCAATTGCCTTTTAACGTGAACAAATGCAAAGTGATGCATATCGGCCACCGAAACCCCAATCGCAGGAGAACCTTAAGGGCACTGCTCTTAAATGCACTGATACTGAGAAGGACTTGGGAGAAGAAAGCCCAAAGGATGTTAGGCTACGCAAAGCGACAGTTTGGATATCGGAACAAGGAGATTGTACTCTGTTTGTACAACTCCCTTGTCCGGCCGCACTTGGAGTATGCCGTACAATTTTGGAGTCCTTCGTTTTGAAAGGACATCACGAGATTGGAACGCGTGCAAGCTAGGGCAACCAAACTGATTCCCTCTATCAGACACAAGATTTTTTATTTTTTTTTTAATTAAGGGGCTATCTGACGACAGCCGACTAAGGCATAAGTTGCCGTAAACAAACAGCCTAGTTCTAGGCTACTTTAAAAAATTGAACAGGAAACATTAAAAAGAAATAACAATAACAAAGCCATAACAAAAATAATAACAAAAACAACAACAATTAAACCGAGTTAAATGAAAGGGAGAAGGCCGGCCTCCCCCCAAAAGTCAATAAGTCCACCAGTCAAAGTACACGCACTCGTCCCGAGTACAAAGGACAGGCGGTAGCGACCCCGCCCATCCCGGTACCGGGACAGGTGTCGTGCGCGAAGATCACCCAGACTGGGACATTCGACAAGAATGTGCCGAACAGTCTGGGGGACGACGCAGTCGTTGCAATAGGGCGCAGGCGAGCGCTCCATCAAAGAGCGATGCGTCACACGAGTGTGGCCGATTCGGAGACGACAGGAAGCAACCTGAAGCCGCCGCGGCATTGGAGGATAGGTCCATGGGAACAGTCGCGGTGCAATGGCACGCAACTTCAAGTTCCCTTCGACCATCTCCCATCTTCTTTGCCAAGCAGTCCGAAGAGCTGCCCGTATTCCTGCCATGTAGTCAGTGTGAGGAAGAGCGAAACGCTGGTCCGGTCGCAGAGTCCTCGCGGACTCTTTGGCGCCCTCATCGGCGCGCTCATTCCCCGCAATTCCTACATGTCCAGGAACCCAGCAGAAGATAATCTCGACATCTGCCTGGCTCGCCAAAACCGTGGCGTCACGGATTTCGCGAACCAGGGGATGCGGAGATTCCAATGCCCCGAGAGCACTCAGGGCGCTTTGTGAGTCTCTATAGATCACAATCCGGTCTCCGAACCTGGCACGTCGTGTAATCTCCCGTACCGAGTGGTGTATTGCCACCAGCTCGGCCGTGAAGACGGACGCAGCGCCTGGTAGAGCCCCGCTGACTTCACACAGAGGAAATACGGCGTGGAAGCCGACCCCCTCTTGGGACTTGGAGCCATCCGTATACACTGGCACGGTACCAGCGTGACACGATGTGTGCTCCAAAAAGGTCGAACGCAATACTCCCGGCGCAGTACAAGCTTTGGGAGAAGAGGCGTGGCGACAAATAACCAAATGTAATACCCTCCAGGGTGGCGTCCTGGGCAGAACCAGGGGCGCCACCGGCCCGAGAGCTATATCTACCTCTCGAAGGAGTTTCGTGGCCCTAAACCCAAAGGGCTTAGGGTATGACTGGCGTCTCTCGGCGGCATAGGCACCATCGAGATCAGCTGCCGATGCAGTGAGAACTGTTGGCGATTGAGGGAGGCGCCGGGCTCGCGCGTACAGGCGAGTGATGCACTGCACGCGGCGCAGAGCGAGTGGCATCTCCCCAGCATCGACCAACAGGCTCTCAATAGGGGAAGTGCAGAAGGCATCGGTCGCAAGGCGAAGGCCGGTGTGGTGGATCGAATCCACCTTCCGCAATAAACGCTCGGCTGCGGATGCATAAAACTCGCATCCGTAGTCGAGTTTCGAGTGAACAAAGGATCGATAAAAAAGTAAGGCAGTAGCCCTATCAGCGCCCCAAGCGCTGAACGTCACGGAACGGAGAATGTCCATGGCGCGGGTATAAGAGACCCTAAGGCTGCGAATATGAGCCTCCCAGGTGAGGCGTCGGTCGAATACAAGACCAAGGAAACGGTGCGACTCAACCACATCCAGGCGCACCCCATTAAGAAACAAATCTGGGTCGGGGTGAAGCTGTGGATGGCGGCAGAAGTGCCTTAAAATGGTCTTGGCCAAAGAAAACCGAAACCTGTGCGCTTCGGCATAGCAGGAGACGCGGTTCAATGCCTGTTGGAGTCGACGCTCCAGAGTTGGCATCTGGGCCGCGCCAAAAGCGATCGAAAGTTCGTCCACGTAGAGCGTAGCGAGAACATCTTCCGGCAGCACCGAGGTGATGCCGTTGATGCTCATGGCAAAGAGTGTGACACTAAGGACACTTCCCTGCGGGACACCCTCTTCCTGCTCCTTTGGGCCGGAGAGGGCTCCCCCCACCCGTACGCGGAATCGACGATCTCGCAAAAATTCAGATATAAACATTGGGAGGCGTCCCCTCGCCCCCATCGTGTGGAGAGTCTCCATGATACCGTATCGCCACGCGGTATCATAGGCCTTCTCCAGATCAAAAAACACCGTGGCGTAGTGCTGTCTACGAAGGAAAGCCTCGCAGACGGCATTTTCCAGTCGGAGCAGAGCATCCGACGTGGAGTGAAACTTACGGAAGCCGCACTGTGCAGAAGACAGATCGCCTCAGCTGTCCAAAAAAAAGGCTAATCTAACATTTACCAATTTCTCCATCAACTTGCACACTCAAGAGCTTAGAGAGATTGGGCGGAAACCGGTCGGAGTAGAGTGATCTCTTCCCGGCTTGCGAAAGGCGAGCACAGTAGCGATTCGCCAGGAGTCTGGGAGAAGACCTTCCACCCAGATCCTGTTGAACAAATCTAACAGAAAGGCCATGCCTCGCTCACCCAGGTGTCGAAGCATGGCGTACGGGACATCATCCGGACCATGGGCGGTATCCGCGCACGAAGCGAGAGTTGAACGCAACTCACTCACAGTAAACTTGTCGTTGAAGGGTTCTCCGCCTCTGGAGGTAAAGTCCAGCCGGCGGCCTTCCGCGACATCACGACGTGCATTGAATGCTGGCGGAGCAGCATCACGGCTAGAGAATGCGGAAAAAGCGTCGCTATTGATTCCGCCACGGAAGCGGGGTCCGAGATTGCGGTCCCATTCTCCTGGAGAACGGGAGGGGGGTCCTGCGAGAACTTGCCCCGAATCCTTTTGACTCGCTTCCACACCTCAGCTAAAGGGGTCTTTCAGTTAAGTGAAGACACGTATGCCCGCCAAGAAGAGGTGCGAGCGTGCTTCGAAATATACCGGAACCTAGCCCTAGCCCGACGAAATTCAGCGACAGTGAAATCGTTCAGGCGGCGCTTATAGCGCATGTAGGCATAACGCTTCTGTTTGAGGGCCGTCTCACACTCGGCCGACCACCATGGGAGTGGTCGGCGTGCAAAACGGCCAGACGTCCTAGGAATAGTAGTCAGGCCCACGGCGATGAGGTTGCCGGAGAAGAACTCAACGGCTTCATCTACCGACCTAAACTCCTCGACTGAGATAGAGAATTCAGTCATTTCCTGAAATGCAGCCACCGCGCCCGCGCCAAGCACCACCAAGGTTGTCTCTCAGGAGGCAGTTGCCCTGAAAATGATATTTGAATGGGAAAGTGATCACTACCATGGAGGTCATCGACCACCCCCCAATCAAAATCAGGCTGTGCATCCAAAGAGCACAAAGATAGGTCAAGGCAAGAAAATGAAGCGGTTCTCGGACAGTGATGCGTAAACTCATCCACGTTTAGGACACCCATCTCAAGCTCTTCGATCAGATCGGCAAGGACTTGTCCCCTGGGATTTATGGAGTAATCTCCCCAGAGAGGATGCCTGCCGTTCAGATCTCCAAGCAAGAGATAGGGCCTCGGCAACCGTGCCACGACGTGGTGGAAGTTCCCCGCGTCGAAGTCAGCTGACGGTGGAATGTACGCAGAAATCATAGTATACCTCCTATCCAGGTGTAGCTGCACAGCCACTGCCTGAAAGGAGGTATCTAAAGAGAAAGGAAGAACGGAGACTTCATGCCGGGTGTAAACCGCACATCCCCCAGCCCGGCCATCCCGCGGTGGTGGGGTCGCAAGACCCTTATACCCCGGGAGGGCAAGCAGGGGGCACGCGCCTAGCATGGTCTCTTGCATAAAAATAGCTAACGGGGAATGGGACGAGACAAGCCTCCGCAGCTCCTCCCAGTTGGCCCGGAGTCCACGGCAATTCCATTGAAGGAATATGCCCTCCAGGCCTAGCTCGGAGGAGACGCGGGGGCCCTCCTCGAATTGAAGACCCTCACGGGAATGGCCGTACGCTTCCCGGAGGCAGAACCCCGGGCGCTGTTGGCCGGACAAAGCGCTGAAGGCGCTGTCGCCTTCGAGGACTTATTGGGGAGGTTGGGCTCGCCATGCGAGTCTTTTCCTCCCTCCGCCTCGAAACCTTAGGCGGGCGTTGCGGCTTCGGAGGCGGGGGGCCCTCTTTTCGAGGAACCACCGTCTCCGAGCCACTCGCTCCACCTCGGGGCGTGGGCGAAGGGGCCGAAGCTCCTTTGTTGCTGTCCTTCTTTCGGGGAACAGCTTTAGGAACCTCGGAAGATGGCCTAGCGACCATCTTCAGCGGTGTTGCCTCCTGTGAGTCTAACGACTCGGTGGAGGCGCGTGGTCGTTTCGCCTTACGGGAAACGGTCACGCTGGGGGAAGAAGGGGGAGCCCTGGTTTTAGCCGGGGCAGGGTATAAACCCTTTTTGCCGCCAGCTTTACCAGGGAAGCGCCCAGGTTGGGTAGAGCCCGCAGAAGGGCTGCGAATGGGCGCAGAAACAACCGTGCTCGTTGGCCTGGATGGGCCAGGAGCAGAGGGTGCCTTTCTAACTATTGAGGCATATGACGTCCCAGGCAGAGCTGGACCGCGTTAGGACCAAGTCCTTTGCCTTGCGGAATGAGAGTCTATCCTGGGCCTGAACGGCCACGATTTCTTTCTTAAGGAGATATGCACCACATTGCTTCGAAGAAGTGAAGTGCGGCTCTCCGCAATTGACACACTTGGCCACACACGACTTGGACTTATCGTGTGCGACCTTGGAGCAATTTATACATACTTCGGGTGACCCTGACTTTGCACGTCTACATGAGCGATTCGTATGGCCGAAGCGGTGACAGTAATAGCACCGCCGCGGCAGTGGCACGAATGCCTTCACGCGGTAGCGGTACCAACCAGCACGCACCGACTCAGGGAGCTTGTCACAGTCGAACGTGACGAAGAGTGTAGGGGTGGGTCTCGAGGCCCCTCCCTGTTTTCTCATCACACGTTCGACCTTGACCGCCCCATGGTCGGCCAGCTCTAAAGTGATGTCCTCAATGGAGTAGTCAACGAGTTCCCTCGCATAAACTACTCCTTTCACAAAGTTCATGGTAGAGTGCGGCGTCATACTCACCGGGGTGCCATGAAGTGTCCGAAGAGCACTTATCTTGGCCGCCTCGGCGGGATTCGCCGCATTCGCCAGAAGGCTCCTGTCCGAGAAACAGGTCACCTTCGGCTCTCTACCAATTGCACTAGCTAATCCTCTCCTCTGATGGATCATGTTGCCCTTGGACAACATGCTGCCATCAGTGGAGCGAATAACGAGAAAGCGTTTGAAGCCAGCGGGCTCGAAAACGCCAGGTAACCTCTGAATGAGGGACCCCGATGTCATCGAGGCTCCGCCCTGTGCACTTTTGGTATTTGTCATCGTCAGGAGCTCCGTACCCGGGGGGGCAGTGGGGCCGGATGTGCCGATCTTGGCTTGGTCGCTTGCCAAAGTGGCAGCAGACCCATCCGTCCCCGTAGCCCCCGCGGATGGAGAGGAGCCCCGAGTCTTCTTCGTCTTTTTGGTCTTTTTCGTCCTTTTCTTTTTTGGAGAGGAGGGCGGGGAATGAACCCGCTTCTCACCTCCGCCGGCAGAAGCCCCCATGCCAGATGGGCCGGCCTCAGCCAGGTCCCTCTCCGAAATGGAGAAGTTTCTGGTAGTCGTGGGGGCACCTGTCGGAGGAGATCCCTCCCCTCCTTGTATTGCCTCGGAGCCCTCAGCCGTTTGAGGGGGACCTTGCATAGGGGCGGACTCGGGTTCGGTGCTTGGCACCGAGCCCGGATTCCCCCCCATGGAAGGCCCTACCCTCTGAGGCTGGGTCTCCTCAAGGACCATGTCTATCACAGGAGGGGCCTCCAGTTGGCCATCCCCTCCCAGGACATCGCAGGTCCCCTTGGCAGCGTCAAGAGTCATTTGTGGGGAGGTACAAGCCTTAACCCCGGCAAGGTTTAATATCCTTGCCAGCAGGTCTTTTGAGGGAAGCGACCAAAGGGGCCTGGCTTCCCTCTCCCCCCTAAGGGGGTTTGCCCTAGCGAGCCGGTTAACGAGGGGCGGTTGGCAATGGGCTGCCTGCTGGCTTTCTTGGCAGTCCCCTTAGAAAGAAAAGGAGGGACTGCTGCTGGAAATAGGGAGGTGCCTGAAAGCACCTCCAGAGAAGGGAGTGAGGGGGAGTCCCCTACCCTCGTAGGCGAAGGAGAGGAGTAAGCCTCCTCTCCGGTTAAAGAAGTATGGAGGGTCCCCTGCGCAAGCACAAAGAGGATGACCTCCATTTTCTCGGTGGAGCTGCCCGAGGGCGGCTCCGTTGATTTTCTTGGGAAAGGTGGGGGGTTGGGTTTTTTTGTTTTTTTTATGTCATACATGGGCATGGTGACCCTCTTTTTAATACGGGACGCAATAGCTCATCACCTCTCGCAGTTGCCCGCACTGCGAGAGGTGCTTACAAGCCCGGCAGAGCCAGGCGCCGCCATTTGGGACCACCCCTCCCGCTTGGTGGCCTGGCAGTCCATCGGCATGGCGGCTCCACCTTGGACACGGCGTAAAATTGATAGAATGTGAAGAGGAGAGGAAAGGGGATGTGAGGAAGGTATGGGTGGGGATAAAGCAAGTTGTTAAAAAAAATCCCATCCCGAACTGGAGCTCAGGGGTTAGGGAGCAATGTCCCCTCTCCCCCCAGCCCCGATCCGGGGTGGTTGGCTTGAGAAGAAGGTTAGCATCTACCCTGTGAAATTAGAGGCTGACCAGAGAAAGTTGTGGGAGAGGTTGTATGAAAAGCGACGAGGTAGGGGAGAAATCGGGCTATCTGAAGGAAGGAAATGAGGCTAAGCTGGGGCCAGACGGTGCGCTGGATTCCGTCAGCACAGAGGCCAGGATGGCAAATCGCTGCGCCCCTTACGGGGTCAGACACAAGAGTTTTGAAGATAGGTTACGAGAATTAGATTTTTTCTGGTTAGAGACCTGGAGACTACGTGGTCAGCTTATCGAAGTGTTTAAAATGCCTCGAGGCTTCGACAATGTAGACTACAGGGATATTTTCCAGTTTAGCGAGAACAGAACCAGAAACCACGGCTACAAACTTGAGCTGAAGCGTTATCACTGTGATTTGTGTGGTGAATTTTTCACATACAGTATCTGTGGTACATGGAAAGCACTTCCAGTGGAAGTTGTCAACAAAAATTCTGTTCAGCAGTTCAAGCCGCTTTTAGACAAAGTCTTGAAAAATAGCCGTTTGGGCACATAACCGTTGTGAGAGTGTTCTTCGAAGGCGTCAATTGACACTTTTGAGGACTACGCCTGCTCAACTGTTACGCCAACGGTACCCTGTTTGAATGGACCCCAAGGTCTACTAGGGTACTTCTTTTCCTTTTAGCTCACACAAAATCTTCATCTCCTCGCCTTTAATCTCCTTCTTTCTCTCAAACTCTTCTTCTCTTTCTCTCAAGCCTTGCCCATTTATCTATTTCTTTCTCTCTCAAACTCTCCTTCAATCTCTCTCTCTTTGAAACTCTTCCTCTCTCTTTCAAAATCTTCCCCGCGCTTTCAAACTCTTCTTCTCTGTTTAAAACCCCTTTTTTCAAACTCTTCCACTTTCTCTCAAACTGTCTCTTCTTCTCTTTCTCTCAATTTCACTATCTCTCTCAAACACCTCCTTCTCTGTCTCTCAAACTCAGCATCTCTCTCTCCCAAAATCAGCCTCTCTCTCAAAACCCTCCCTCTCTCTCAACATCTCTTTCTTTCTCTCAAACCCTCCCTCTGTCCCTGGAAATCAGCCTCTCTCAAAAAAAAAATCTTTATCTGTCTCAGACCCTCCCTCCCTCTTTCTCGAGAAAACTTGATTTGAGAAGAGCAGACTTTGCAGGACTTCGTGCTGAGTTGACTAATGCGAGGCTAGAAGTGTGCGAGCATGTTGAAGTTTCGTGGAATAGATTCAAAACTACGTTCATGAGTCTTCAATCCCGATTCATCCCTTTGAAAAGCCTTCGTTGGTCTTCCGTTCAACCAAAGTGGTTTAATCGAGAAATTGGTCAACAGCTGAGGGAGAAAAGAACGGTGTACCGGCACTCAAAGATCTCTGGTAACTTTGACGAGTACCGTAGGCTAGCTAGGATGGTGAAGTCCAGCATAGGGGCAACAAAGCGTGTCGATGAGCTTCGAGTGGCGAGACTTTTCAAGAAGAATCCCGATGAGTTCTTTGGTTATGTAAACAGCCGTAAACCAATCCATCACACGATTGGCCATTTAGTTTATGAGGAAGGGGCATTAAAGCACTCATATGCCAAAAATGCTAACTTCCTCAACGACTACTTCTCTTCAGTGTTTACTGAAGAGTGTGATCCCATCCCCCAGCCCACGGATTCTTACTTGGGGCAAACGCTGGAGCAAGTGGACTTCACCCAAGGAGAAATAGAAAAAAAGATCACTGATCTAAAGACAAATAAGTCCCCTGGTCCAGACAGGTTTCTACCTAAAGTGTTGAAAGAAGTGCGCGATGAAGTGTCACGACATCTGAGCAAAATTTTCAACATGTCGATTCGGACCAAATGCGTTCCTAGAGACTGGCGTGAAGCGGAAGTGACTCCTATCTTCAAGAAAGGAGACCCTAGCCAGCCGTCGAACTACCGACCTATTATCTTAACCTCAATAGTCGGTAAAATCATGGAAAGCATGATGGTGGACAAAATAACTAAGGAGTTCCCAGCATGGGTTCCGAAGGCACCTGTCATGCCTTACGAATGTTGTGGAATTCTTCCACTTCGTTTTCAGTGAGCACGACCGGGATAAGGCGGAGGATGTTTTCTATTTAGACTGTCAAAAAGCCTTCGATAAGGTACCACACCGCCGCCTCTTTTGGAAAGTGTGTGCGCTGGGCGTAGACGGAAATGTAGCAAGTTGGATAGAGACCTGGCTAAACGGCAGACGGCAACGGGTAGTGTTGAATGGACAGGCTTCTGAGTGTGTGCCCATTACTAACGATGTTCCTCAAGGTTCTGTCCTGGGACCACTACTATTCATCATCTACGTCAACGACATGGAGGGTGACATGGTTGCCAAGATTTCCAAATTTGCCGATGATACCAAGCTTGGTATGAACGTCGCAAAGGAAGGAAATACTGCCCGCCTTCAGGATGATCTTCGGGAGATTGGGGAGTGGTCAGACACGTGGCAAATGCCATTTAATGTGAACAAATGCAAAGTGATGCATATCGGCCACCAAAACCCCCAATCTCAGTATATCCTTAATATCCTCTAGTGAATCCACCGACACTGACAAGGACTTGGGTGTAACAATTACTAATGACCTCAAGTTCTCGAAACAGTGCATTGAGGTGGAGAAAAAGGCCCAAAGGATGCTAGGCTACATAAAACGCCAGTTTGGCTATCGGAACAAGGAGATAGTACTATGTTTATACAACTCACTTGTCCGACCGCACCTGGAATATGCCGTACAATTTTTGAGTCCTTCGTTTCTAATGGATATTGCGAGATTGGAACGTACGCAAGCCAGGGCAACCAAACTGATTCCTTCTACCAGAAACAAAAGTTACGATTATAGATTAAGGGAATTAGATCTGTTGTCGTTGGAAACCCATAAACTGCGTGGTCAGCTTATCGAGGTGTTTAAAATACTTCGAGGCTTCGATAATGTAGACTACACAGATATTTTCCAACTTAGTGAGGATAGAACGATAAATCACGGCTACAAACTTGAACTGAAACATTACAACCGTGATATTTGCGGTAATTTTTTCACATACAGCATCTGCGGTAGTTGGAAAGCACTTTCAGTGGAAGTTGTCAACAGCAATTCTGTTAATTAGTTCAAGTCAAGACTGGACAGTCTTGAAAAGTGGCCGTTTGTGCTCTTAAGTTGTTGTGCAGAACTGTGCCTGCTCAACTGTTAGCCCAAAGGTACCGTCTTTGAATGGACCGTAAGGTCTCCTAGGGTACTTACTTTTGTTCCTTGTAGCTCCTTGTAGCTCTCTCTAAAACTCTTCCTCTTACTCCTCTTATCTTTCAAACTCTCCTTCTCTCTATCAACCCCTCCTTATCTCTCTATCAAACCCTCTCTCCCTCCCAAACTCCCCTCTTCTGTCTCTCAACCCCCTCTATCTCTTTCAAATTCTCTCTCCCTCTCTCTCGAAAACTGATACTCTATCTCAAATATACTCTCTTTCTCACTCTCACTCTCCCCCAAACTCTTTTTTTCTTTCTCTTACTCTCTCCCAAACTCATTCCCCCTCTCTCTCTCCTCACAGTTTTGCTTTCTCTATCCTTGCCTCTTTCTTTACAGATCGTTACTTTCAGACTTTCTTTGTGCTATGCTTTCGTTAGTTTTCGCAAAAAAATACAACACTATCTCATTTGGAGGCCGACAAAATCCTTTGAAGATCAAAGCCCGTTGGGGAGGGGGAGAAGGGGAGGAGCCCGGCCAGGTGTTGGAGTTTTGTCAAAGCACATTTGTTCACAGTTCAAAGACAGTCGTACTGTGGTTGTTATGGCTCTGTGCGGAGCACTAGAATGACAAAAAGGGTGTCATAAGCTGCCTACCGTGGAGTGTGTCTTTGGACGGGGATGAGGGGCAGAGCTCCCCACCCCCACTGCTTTCTTCACTTCTCTTTTTTCTAGGCAACACGAGGAGTTTTAGTGTTAGGGTGAGGGGAGCTAACAGACGAGTAACTTAAGAGGCCACCATCGAGGCGGGGCGAGTAGGGGTGTAAATTGGTACTTCTGATTTCCTTAGTCGTACTCAGGAGGCCATCAGTGCGTATTTCCCTTCTCAGAATTCGGGCTGATGAATTTTGCACCAACGGTCTGTTTAAACTCGGAATTTGTCTGTTAATTAGCCTTATTTTTAAAGGCCTGCTTTTCTTTAGCACATTTTCCGTGTCGCGACAGACCCAACTACAGGTGAAAGATGGCATTAAAGATACTCAAAAAGCTTCATCATCTTAGTTATGTCAGATAATCTATGGTTCACTTCATTGCAGAGGTTGATAATACCCAGAAGAATTGTGTGCCCTCACTGTCCAGAGCGCATCATGTACCTCCCCAAATTTTCTACTTTCCTCAACTTTTACACTATTTTTTATACCTTCCTCGTTAAAGGGTTTATCGTTGAAATACCCACGTTAGTTTTCGCTTCTTAATTTGAAGAGACGAAGCCAATAACGACTCGACACCAATTTCCTTGGCATTGCTGATCTCGAATTTTCTCCGCCGCGTCTCGTGGATTTATGCAAGATTGCACGTGGTTTTGCTCCTGCTCAGAAGAAAATAGAAGCTTGGAATATTCATTGCTTGGAAGAACAACGAGCACAAATAGTATATGGTGATCCAAAAGACTGACCACAGTACGAAAAATGTCCGCAGTGAAAGCAAGTAGAAATGAGTGATAGAAATCGGTGTCCTTGCTAATAAACTGAGAAGGGTCAGCCTTTGTGTTCACGCACGAGAACGACATTTTCGACAATTAATGTAACTAATTGTATTACAATGTATTGATTTTTTTTTTACAGCAGAGAGACTTATGGGTAACAATGTATAATTATAGTAAAATTAAAAATTAACGACGTTAGCGGTTCACCCTTCAGCGGTTCGTATTGGAGCAGGTTTCACTACTTAGTCCATTCTAGTGGAACCTTATCAAAAGGAGTCAAGAATGTATTCAGACTGAAACCGCCCCTTTAATTTACTCTTATCTTCCTCTTAACTAATTATATCTTGAACCTTAAAAGAGGACAGTCGTATCTATAAATATTTAACTCCTAAAATCTCAATGACGCCCATAAGGCTTCATTGATTTTGTTCTGTTCTTCGTTATCTCAACGAAGGGGGCTCTGGGCAAGTTCTAGGTCAGGATACTTTTGTTAAAATTTATATTTAACCTCAGTGTATTTTTGCGAGTGTTTCTCGCGTGTATCTGAAACAAAGCTTTAAACATGTTAAATCGGAAAAATGTAAGAAGGAAAATGAACGGTTGGAAGACAATGACTCCACGTTGCTGAGATCAAGGTACAAAGGCTATCAGCATAAAAACTTAAGTTCAAGCTTTTGTTTGGCTATCGTCACACTACAATGTACTGCATAAGCACTGAAGGCTGATCGTAAGGCGTCTTTGTTCTCTAAACAAAGCCAAAGTTTATAAGAAGCGGAAACATGAGACAAACGCGAATAATTGGCAGACAAAGAGTATAACTACAACATTCGTTTTCAAGCCCAATGAAAATTGGCAGAGAAGTATAGACCGAAAGAAACTACAAAAATAGTTCTTCACGAGTGATAACATTTTGTGGCCATTTTTTTTTCCTTGACGATTTACACACTTTTATAATCAAGATGGGTGATCGCTACGAATTCGGTGTCAAAGAATGTATTCTCAAATATTGGAACAATTCTTATTTTCTTTAATTTCTTGATCACATCATTGAAGAAACAACCAAATATATCACCACAAAAGACCAAGTATTCATTATTTAGTTTTACCTTTATCGAGTGTAAAGAGCAGCTTCTTTTTAAATTATATTATGATCCATAACACTATTTTAGGAATATATATATATATATATATATATATATATATATATATATATATATATATATATATATATATATATATATATATATATATATATATATATATATATATATATATACATATTAGTTTGTGAGTCACCTAGATATATTCGAAGCTTTTATTCAAGTTCTTTATAAGAGCTCAGAAAAAATAAATATGATTATAGAATGTTTGGGATTTTTTAAACCAAAATTTCAGAAAATGTATTTAAATTAAGAAATTGCTTGTTTTTATGTGTGTTTTTTTCGTATATAAAAGCAAATTTAGATGAAAAAAAAGGTTATGAGGATTGTTTTTTTCGTATATCAAAAGAATTCCCATAAACATTTTCCTTGCCTTTAGGCCTAGAAAATAAGCACAGATCTGAAAAAACCTAGACCAATAGTAAACAAGGTCTGCTGACCAAAAAGTCGAGTGCTCTCACTTATTCTGATTTATGATGACCTTACGACCTTTAAAACTGCCAATAATGCCCAGACTAATCTTAGGAGGACCTTGGCAATTCCATCATTCGAAAGAGAATGTAAAGCAACATAAGGGTTTCAAATTTCGTTAGAATCGGCGGAATAGCTATGATGTTATTATTATATTATTATTATCATCAAGCTACCAAAGCCTTCCCCCAGGTTCAGATACAACAGAATTGAATTAGCACAAAATTCCAAGGGTACTGGAGAAAGGCAGAAGCAACAAAAGGAAATAGGCCCCTAGTAAACCCAAATAATGAATGAGGAGTTACTGTAATAAATAAACATTTAATCGAGACTTAAATGTAGAGATGTTAGGAGAAGAGACAATATCATTGAGTAATTGATTCCAAATTTTGACCAATGAAGGAACAAAACACCGAGAAAATTGCCCAGTGCAAGCATTCATAGGATTCATAGCAAAATCATTAAGAATAAGACTATACCTTTTCACACGGACAAGATTGAAAGGTCGAGGCAAGACACTATGTAACGGATGTCGATTGTTATTAAAAACTTTAAATAAAACACTAAGTGCGCCAACTTGCCGCTGATAGTGCAAATCAAGGCAAAGCTCAGGAGAGATGAACTTAATAGAATTCAAAGCTCTATGTAGCAATGTCAAATGGGAGTTGGTCGGAGACATCCAAACAGGAGCACAGTACTCAAAATGAGGCAAGATCAAGGCATAAAAAAAATTTATTACTGTGGAGTCACGACCAAAGGTTTTCAAGTATTTTCGAATTAAGCCCGTCTTCCGGGCAATTGAGGAAAATAAGAAACGGATGTGCTTCTCAAAAGTCAGCTTAGAGTAAAAAAATACCCCGAACAAACGCAAACTAGAAACTTTTTCAACCTGTTCACCAAAAATATGCAAACAGGGATAAGTGGATCCAAAATACGGGATCTGCTTATAGTAATAGAATACGTTTTGCTAGCACTAAGTTTCATGCCCCAAAGTTAACACCAATAAGTTATCCTAGCCAAATCTCGGTTCAAGGACGCATCAACTATACCTCTGTTACTAGATTTTTTTAACAGAGGAGTAAAGTGTAGTATTATCGGCATAAGTTAGAAGGTTATTTTTAAGATGAATGCTAATATCGGAAGTTAAAATAATAAAAGAAACAAAGGGCCAAAGACACTGCTTTGTGGAACACCAGAAACATCAGTCATTGAAGCATAAGAGATACCATCAACAATTACACACTGAAATTTATTATTTAAGAAGTCCGTACAGATTTTAAGAAGATTTCCACCAATACCAAGAAGTTTTAACTTATAGATCAGAGCCTTATGGTTTACCACGTCAAAAGCAGAACTCAGATCAATATTAAAGACACAAGATTCAAACCCACGGTCGGGAAAAGACTGCAGATCAAGAGACAAAGTCAACAGTGCATCACAAGTTCCCAAACCCTTACGGAATCAAAATTGAGAATCAGGTATTAAATTAAAGTATTCACAGTATTTGGATGGCCGCTTAACAAAAACACGCTCAAAGATCTTGGATAGAATAGGTGTAATAGATATGGGGTGGTACTGAGAAAGAGAAGTTGAAGCTGAAGCTCCCTTAGGAATGGGAGTGATGTTGGCCTTCCGCCAACAAGATGGAAAACCACCAGACTTCAGGAACAAGCTAAATATTACGGCCAATTTAGATGCTATAACTGTGACACACTTTTTAAAGAATAGAGGGAAAAAACATCTGGGTCTGTCCCACCATATATGTCAAGATCCCAAAGAAATTTCTCCAATTCATTGGATCTAAAAGCAACAGAGACAAGCTTTGGCGATAGAAAACTAGTCAAGTGTAGGGAGAATTCTTGGTTACACTGTCTGTGAATAAAAATATCGGAGAACAAATTAGCTTTTCTTAGTTGACAAAATGCACTAAACCATTAAACTCGCGAATCTACACCAAACAAGGAAGCCTTGAGAGAGGACCACCATTTTTATGGTTGAATGGCACCAGCAAGAACCTCCTGCAAGTGAGAATTATAAGCAGTTTTAGCTACATTATAAATTCTCTGAGCCTCAGCTTTGAGAGTAACATAGTTGTCCCATAGAAATTGATACCTGTTTCGTTTCCAAAGATGATAAGCTGCCTGTTTTTTCCCAAAGGCTCGCTTAAAGTCACCATTAAGCCAGGCTTTATCCATTAAACGTGATTTACTTATCTTGCATGGGACTCTTTTATGTAGAATGTCTAATAAACATGAATTAGGAGCTGAAACTGGGTTACTGGATCGGAAAATAGCATTCCACTGTTAATTGTCCCAACTAATACGAGACTTAAGATAAACCCGACGGAAGATGGTGATATCAGGCACAGCAATGTCTACACAAATTTTACAACTGATGGCATTATAGTCAGAAGTACCAATGGAAGCAAGGACAGAAGCTTCAACGACTTGTGGAATATCAGTTAGGTTAAGATCCAGGCAGTAACCAGCATTGTGTGTAGGTCAACGAATTAGTTGTTCACAACCAGCCAAGTTCGAGAAATCCAAAGCAGCAAGACCATTTCTATTTGTTGGAGATACAGAATCCACCATGTTTGGTGATGTGCATTCAGATCTCCAGCAAAGATAAAGGAAGTTTTAACATCTACTGATTGTATTGACGCCATGGCAGTTAAAAGGCAGTCATATAAATCATTATTCGCAGTAGGATTTCTATAAAGATTAAATATATAATGATTATTATATTTGCTGGCAAACAAACTTGGTCAAGTGTTGTGCCTATTAAAACCACTCTGATATACAGTGCCATTCCACGTGCACTGGGAAAGCACTCTCGTCTAATAAGTATAGGTTTGTCGAAGTCGGGTATTAATAGCCCAGTTATATGTCTAAAATTAGAGACAATAATCTCTGAGCAGAAGACAACAACGTAGTTAGCAACAGCCAACGAAAGGTCCTTTAAGTGTTTGTATAGCCCACGGATGTTTGAATAAAGAATACGGCAACTATTAGGGAGTTGCTGGCGCGGGCCAAAATTACACTCCACATCACCACAGAGCAAAGTCATTAAAAATATATATGGCAAATATAAATACTCCATAAACTAAAAAATGTCCAACAATGCAAATGGAAAGTCTACCTAGAAGGAGCCATCCTATCTAAGTAAGGGAAAAAAAAACCTCAAAGAACAACACATCCAAAAGGGAACAGTAAAGATGGATTTACAAGCAAAAAAGAAAAGGAAGAAAAAGAAAGAGAAAAAGCAAGAAAAGAACAACCTCCTGAGAAATCCAACAGACAGTGTATGGCTTCCTCTTTAGCCTATTAAAACCACTTCGAAGAAAAAAACAGGAGATTGTAGGGAAGGAAGCTGTATAGCACCCTGTCAGCAGGGAAGGGAAGAAAACGGACAATGGAAGGCCTTAGTGCAAAAGCTATGGCCTTATTCTACTCTTCCCTTCATTGTTTGAATTCGGAGTAGCGATCTCCTAGCCTTGGCCTAAAAAGCAAAACTTACAAGGCACTAGGTGGTTTGGATTCAGAGTTATCCTTCTCCTAGCATTAGCCTGAAAAGGTATCTGTCGTGGTATGACATTACATTATATCAATATCATATTATATCTATAGGGGAGGGACCAATAACTGAAAGGCGAACCGACAAGGAACGGAACGCCACGAGTAATGACGCGCGGAACAACGAGATAAAAGTGCAACGAGGCCAGGTAAAATTTGGGCAATGGCAAAGCTCAAGGTTATTTAAAGAGGCATTACAAAAATATAATTTTATTTACATAAAAATAAGAGAATTAATGGGCAAAATTACATCAGAGAATTAATTGGCAAAAGTACATCGGTAAACGAGGAGACTATTCAAATGGGGAGGATTAACTCAATAGGGTTGCTAAAGGGGGAGAGGGGTTGGCTTACGGAGGATTCCGGGTGAGACGTAAGGGTAAGGCTTCACGGATGTCTTCTGCAGGCAATAAATGTGAGGCGAGGGCGCTCGAAGCTTCTGAGCGGGAAGTTAACGTGATGACGGTTCTCCAAAGATGGGGGGGGGGCGGCAACGTCTGACCCAGGGGAGAGTATTTCGGCCACGCGAAAACGAGGGGCTAATGGAGGAGGGCTTCGCAGGAGTTGATGAGTGGGGTCAGAAAAATCGCTCGGTAGCGATCGTTAAATTACCTCACTGGCTGGGGCTAATTCCAACACACATATAGTTCAGCCGTCACTTTGCTTTGTTGTTAGCACCTGACTTGGAACTAGGGGAATCTTCTTGGGTCCGGGCGAGACTCCTCAACTCTGTGTCTTCCACAAGGAAGACGAGCCCTATATATATCCGAGGTTCTCCCCGCGGGGGTGGGGTAAACAGCGCTACTCTCGAATGCCCTCGAACTTCACGCCGAGGCGATTCTAACCCGCGTAAAGGTAACAAGGAGTAACAAGGAAAGTAAGTATTCTAGGAGACCTTACCGTCCATTCAAAGAGGCTACCTTTGGACTATCAATCGAGCAGGCACATGACTGCTCAATTGTTTTGCGTCCCTAAACGGCCACTTTTCAAGACTTTGTCTGGTCTTGACTTGAACTGGTCAACAGATTCACTGTTGACAACTTCCACTGGAAGTGCGTTCCACTTACCGCAGATACTGTAGGTGAAAAAATTTCCACACATATTGCGGTTGTAACGCTTCAGTTCAAGTTTGAAGCCGTGATTGCGCGTTCTGTTCTCACTCAGTGTGAAAATATCCCTGTAGTCAACATTGTCGAACCCTCGAAGCATTTTGAAAACTTCGATGAGCTGACCACGCAGTCTACGGGTTTCCAGCGAGAACAGATCTAATTCCCCTAGTCTATACTCATAACTTTTATGTCGGATAGAGGGAATCAGTTTGGTTGCCCTAGCTTGTACGCGTTCCAACCTTGCGATGTCCTTTCGAAACGAAGGACTCCAAAATTGTACGGCATACTCCAGGTGTGGCCGAACCAGGGAGTTGTACAGACAAAGTACTATCTCCTTGTTACGGTATCCAAACTGGCGCTTTATGTAGCCTAACATCCTTTGGGCTTTCTTCTCTGCCTCGATGCACTGTTTCGAGAACTTGAGGTCGCTAGTGATAGTAACACCCAAGTCCTTCTCAGTGTCACTCGATTCAAGAGCAGTGCCCTTGAGGATATAATGAGATTGAGGGTTTCTGTGGCCGATATTCATTACTTTGCATTTGCTCACGTTAAAAGGCATTTGCCACGTGTCCGACCACTCCCCAATCTTCACAAGATCTTCCTGCAGGTGGGCAGTATTTCCATCCTTTGCAACGTTCATACCAAGCTTGGTATCGTCGGCAAATTTGGAAATTTTGGCAACCATGTCACCATCCATGTCGTTGACGTAGATGATGAATATTAGTGGTCCCAGGACAGAACCTTGAGGCACCCCGCTAGTAACGGGCACCCACTCAGAAGCCTGTCCATTTACAACCACCCGTTGCCGTCTGCCACTTAGCCAGTTCTCGATCCAGCCGGCTACTTTTTCGTCTATGCCCAGCACTCGCACTTTCCGGAGAAGGCGGCGGTGTGGTACCTTATCAAAGGCTTTCTGAAAGTCTAAGTAAACCACATCCACCGCCTTGTCCCGATCGTGCTCACTGAAAACGAAGTGGAAGAATTCCACAAGGTTCGTCAGGCATCACCGTTGCCTTCGGAAGCCGTGCTGGACGCGGTTCGAGGCCACCGCCTTTGGAAGGGGGGGGGGAGGCTTAGCCATTTAAGCCTAACCAACTTCTAGAATCTTCTCCAGCGCAAGGACTTTACTTCCATGCTGGAAAAGAAATTTCACGTGGAATTCCCCCACAGCATCCCTACAAGGCATCAAGGGATAAAGCTTATTTGATGGCGTCTCAGACTCCTTATGTCACAGTGGTCAAATAACAGGTAAAGGGGTATTTAAAAGGATATGGACATTAACCAATATCGAACCACACCCTCCCCCACTGCCGCTGGTTGCGCGGGACTGCTTATTCGTCAGAATCTATTACAGTAGAATTTAAAATAAATAGGAACTGCTTATTTTGCAGCTACCTCCCATATCTGAGCTGCATTCGGCGATCCGCTAGTGCCCTAGCTAGGGTCAAAACAAAATAATTCCCGAGCTAACCTTGGGAGGACTTTAAAAATTATATCATTGAAAGAGAATGTAAAACAACATAAGGGTTTCATATTTCGTTAGAATCGGACGAATAGTTATGATGTTATTTCCAAAACAATTTAATTCCCGTGCTAATCTTACTTAAGAAGACCTTGTCAATTACATCATTCGAAAGAGAATGTATAACAACATAAGATTTGAAATTTCGTGAGAATGGGCCGATTAGTTATGAAGTTATTGCCCCCCAAAAATAATTCCCGGACTAACCTTGTCCATTATATCATTCGAAAGAGAATTCAAAACAACATAGGGGTTTAAATTCCGTTAGAATCGGCCGAGTAGTTATGATGCTATTGCCGAAACAAATTAATTTCCTAGTTAATCTTGGGAGGACTTGGGCAATTATATCATTCGAAAGAGAATGCAAAACAACATAAGGGTTTCATATTTCGTTAGAATCGGCTGAATAGTTACAATGTTATTACAAACGCAAAACAAGCAAAACGAGGACCGGCCGACCGATATAAGGAGATGTAGAGTCGCCCGCGACTAATTATTAGGAGATATATCCTGAAAAACTTTTAAATTTGTTTAGACCAAAACCTCGTTGCTAGACTCAGAAAAGCCGTAGGCCACATACCGAATGTCTCCCTGCAAAGCACAAGCTCCTCCTCTTGTTGTTTTATTATTTTCTTCAATTTTTTATGTTTGTTCACAAAATAATCAATGGGCTTTGATCGACCGAGTGATTCATTTGTTTTATTTTAGACATTTTTCTTTTATTAATGAACTCTACGTCAACTCTTTTTCGAATGTCAAAGCGTTGTTTCCGAGTATTTCTTTATAAGGATAGTTTTTTTCCTTTAAATATTGGTCAAAACATATCAAATAATATTTTTTGTAAACGATTGAATTCATTAAAGAAAATATTAAACATAAATGGATTTGGTTTGTTAGTCTGCATTTTAGCGCATTCAAATTTAGTTTCGAAAATCGGTGATAAACAAGCGAGCGAGATATCTTCATAGAGGAGAATAAGTACTGTGTAGGATGAATAGTCATCAAAATTAACTAGAGTTTGTATCTAGATACCTAATATTCTTATACTTAAAACTGTTTTACAGCGAAATTGTTGCAAAGTGCAGAAGATAAGCATTATGCCTGTAAGTGAAATTATAGTAATTAAAAATATAATTGAGATTAGCCTTTCTACACAAACTTAGGCAAGACAGAGAATGAAGTTTATTTTATATGAAAATTACCTAGATATTTTTTTTAAGTTTTCTTCTGATAGTGTCCAAGTTTCCTTTCCTAAAAAAAATTATGAGGAAAATAATGTGTTTATTTTTCACGTAAAAATTGTAACGTATTTACGGCAACAATGCCCCACATGCATTGTAGAGTGGTACTGAAGGTCTACCTCATTTGTTAGGGTGGCGAGAGGAGTTGAGGTTGAAAAATCATTCAGAAAGTAGGTCGTCTAGTGGAAGAAGGAAACTGACATTTTGAAGCATCGTAATGGGTCAAAAAGTGTGGTTTCACTTATAATACATAGCCACGGGATAGCGGCTCCTTAGAGTCGATGAATAAAAGAGGTCACTCTCGATGAACCATTTCCCGGCAAGATCGCAGGAGTGAACGGATATCGATAAAGGGCCGATTTGAGCCAGCAGTCGGTATTTCACGTCAAGTTGCCGAGAATTTGAGCCTGAATGCGTCTCGTATGAGAGAGGGCGGTGGGCAAGGGGGATCATAGCACGCCCCTTACTAAGAAACAACTATAAAATAAAAAGAATAACGGTGAGTTTGGTTCTCGCTTCTGAAAATGTCCCCCGGAGAACTGAAAAGTGTGAAAGAGTATTTTTCAGTGACGAAAAGCAACTTTAATTTGTTCCGATCAGATGGAAAACAGCATGGAAGGCGTTGGTCGTACAGGTGAAAGATTGAATCATAAATTTAAAAACAAACAAACAAACAAACAAGACCAAACAACACGGTTAATTTTTTAAGTGGCATCATTATGGTATGGGGCATGTTGTCAAACGTTGGATTATGTCCGCCCGTCCTTTTAAGGGGCAAAATAAACGCTGCGGTATTCCAAGATCTGCTTCAGGGAAGGCCGATTTTTTGAGACTCTGCTTTTGCTGAGACACATCGGAATTAATCTTTTCTACATTTTGCTTAGTAACGGACTGTGAGCAACGCTGACAAGAAAACAGCTTCTCTTTTTGTCAATTTTTATTCACATTTAAGAAAGAGAGATAAATACTTTTTTTAATTCGGAGATACCTACAAGTAAATGAGGGCTTAAAAATCTCATTGCTCCCATCCATGGACCAACGTGAGAACCGGCCTCAGATCTCTGCCGTTCATTAATATCGTCTTAACTATGCCAGTCACTTGGAACTGGAATAATTAAGGGTTCGTGTGGAAAGTAGTTTGAGGACTAGCCCACAGCGGAAGCATGAGTCAGAAATTTTCCCGTAATGAGACTTAACTGCACCCTTCGGTTGGAGGAGCAATCTTCACATGAGAGGGACTGACCAGAATCATAGAGGGAAGCAACTATGGCGCAAATACCCGAGGGGTGGTGGCCAAAGTGTAGCATCAGTCTCTTCGAGGACTATCATACACCAAACCTGGATGAGGCTATTCTCGAAGAGATATATCCGGCACTCGAAGACCTCAACAACTATCTTATTAACGCGGATAGAGCTTGTATCCTTAAATCAGAGTATAAGTCCATCTTAACATCAAAGATTTATATAGTGAACTGAAATTACTGTATGAAATCGACATCAGAAACATATCAATTGACTCAATACAACGGAGTAAAGAGAGAAAAGAAAAGTTCAACCAGTTGATCCTTGAACAACAGTGGAAACGTTGGGACGATGCGATCGAAAGCCTCGATAATGCTGCATCTTCCAAAGATTTTTGGAATAAAATTAGGCATTTCAGAGGATCGACTGTTAAAAGAAGAAAAAAAGAAATAATCGACGAAGATGGACACATCGAAACAGAAGATAGAAACATAGAAGCAATATTCCGAAGTTATTGAGAAAAAATCTTCCGTATAGCTGAAGAAGAGAACGAAGAATATGATATACACCTTGTGACGCATCCGCATCACCAGGTGGATAGACAGCGCGATGGAGACGCCGAGAATACCGAAGAGGAACTACTCAGCACGCTCGTCGTATTCCATCAGAAAGCCTCAGGACAGTCATTTCTAATAAAGTTAATGTCATCGAAGCAATGAAAAGAATTTTTAAGACCTGTCTTAATCTTAAGTCATAGAAGATAAGGTTACTTAGCCTCTGCCTCTCAACTGTTGGCGTATTACCTGCTCGTGGTCCCCCTGCCTTTAACTGAAGATACGTTCAACGACCGACTGCCGGGTGGTATATCCCGGCTAACCCCACTACCTTGTGGGAGCCCTTGGAAGGGCCAAGGCTTCAAGAGTAAACTTGTAGATCAAATCTGCACGGTGCTCGTGCATTGGGCGATAGTCTAAGAAGGGAGTATTTTTAGGCAGATCACTTCAACTTAAACCTGCTCCAGTCGTCCTGGATCATTTCCTTGCCACCGGACTCAACAGGGGAAGGTAAAGATGGTGGACTGAAGAATGCACACCTACTTTCCACCTTTAAAATCGTCGTGCAAGTTATCACTCCATGCATTGCTCATTTATCCACACATTCTTGCAATAACCTATACACAATACTGCCATAGCCAGCCGTGCAAGACGACACCAACAAATACAAGGTCTCCATATCTGCGATGTCTGTGGAAGAGGCTGTGCCAACTTTCGCAGACTCCGCAACCATCAACGATCTCACCAAAGACGATAATCATCAACTAAACATCATCAAAATCATCCATGTATGGAGTGATGTCGTCATCGGCAACGTGGACAACATTAAGTTAAGCTAAGCTTCTAGGTGCTTATAAAACGGCAAGAAGATTTTCTTACCGAAGTATGGAAAGGATTAAACATTGAGAGAAAGCTACCGGGCAATTTCACTCCTGGAATTTGGTGGGAAGCTTATCCAGAAGATCTTCAACCGAAGACTAGTGTCTCACAAGTGGGAGAACTTCCTGTACAACCCGTGCCAGTTTTGGTTTAGAAAAAAGCGAAGTACGGAGATGGTGATAAATGTCAGCACGGAAAAGCTTTCCCAAGCCAAAAGGAAAGGGAGTTACGTGGATATTGTTTGTCGGGATGTATCAATGGTGTTTGATAAGGTATGAGAAGGGGGAGTTCAGTATATGATCCTACGTTTCGCCCTAAGTAAAAACTTAGGAAGAACTATCTGTGACTACTTCATGGAGAGAGCAGCGTATGTCAGTTTAGGGTGCATGGACGAACCGAAGTTTCCGCTCAATGCAGGCCTCCGCAGGGGGGGGGGGGTCTGTCCCCAACTTTCTACTCGATATACACCGCAGATGTTCTGTCTCCTGCGAACCCTACTTGCCCCAACGTTCAATACGCCGATGATTTATGCCAGATCATCAAGTGTCCTTTGCGGGACGCACCTATGCAAGCTCATATGACGGCGGCAAAAATTGAAAGATAAAACATCTACGAGGCTAAATGGAAAATAAGAACAAACTAGGAGAAATTCAAGGTAGTCCCCATTATAAGGAGACTACTTTCAGATGTCAGGGTTGAATGCAATGTACTCGGAATGAAGATTCCTTCATCCGGGTACAGGAAGCACGTCAAAGATAGAATTTCTAAGGCCTCGGCCGCAGTCAGAACTCTATTGATGTTCAGAAATCTTGGTGAGAGCAACAAGTAGAAGATTTACGAAGTAATTGTAAATCTGCTCTACCCCTCTTCCGCCATCTCTTGTGTCTCGAAGACAGAAAAGAGGAGACTACAGGTCGTGCAGAATAAATGCGTGTACAAAATTACAGGTAGACGCAGGCGAGAAAAAAGACGCCAAGGAGAGCTTCCAGGGAGGCGAGGTTTAGTCCCATTAACAAAGTCATAGAAGAACGGTTATGGAATATGCAGGAACTGCTTAATCAAGAAGTGAACGACGAAATCATTCAAATGATTAACCAGAACAAAAGAGACACAAGACGCGTCAAATTTCAAGCTCCGCTAGCTTAGTAGCTGATGATGACGAAGTGCCATTCTACGCCTTGTATCCCTTGCATCCCTTTGCAAATCTCTCACACTTCTTTCTCTTTTCACCACTTCTATTTCCGTCTATCTCTCCATACAACCTTTTTTTGTCCCATATATATATATATATATATATATATATATATATATATATATATATATATATATGCGAATTTTGTTGAAGACCATTATGTATTTCGCCTTAATTAATTTCCCTTGGCAACTTTCTCTTCTTCTAACTATCTTTTTTATTGAATCTTGTAGATGGTGGATCACTTGCCCTGTATTCATCTCTCTTTTAAATGAATGTGTTTGGTAAAAACCAAACTAAATTGCTGAGCTTTAGATCTTATTCGATCATCTTCCGAGCGTTTTGATATGTCCTGGCCTCAATGATTTTAAGGGGTATTTATTCCGCCTAGGTTGAGCGTAACGTTAGAGGAAACAAGCCAGTCCAGTGAGTGGAATTTTAAAATAATTTTAAAGTTCAATTCCAGGTTGTCGCTTGACTGTTGACGGCTAGCTTATCTTCGTTTATGAATATGTCTTCTAAGATGTTGAACCTATCTTTATTAACCTCTTTTCTTTTAATAAAGGTGTTGTCAACTAGCATATCTCTCGTTAGGTTAATGTTATGAGCACTCTCCATATGATTTTTAGGCCCTTAGCTTTGCAGATGCATAGTTAAAACGTCTCGAGAGTGTAGTAGTTGTCATGCCAATATATTTTGAGTTGTTATAAAGCTTACAGTCTTTATCGGGACAGATAAACTCGTAAACTATGTTGGTTAACTTGAGATTCGAGGAGTTTAGGCAGCTGTTGTTTTCCACAAGGAGATTACTGACTTTTGTTGTTTTATAATAAATGATGAGTTGAATTTTATCCATTTGATTTTTAACCTTGATGTTGCGGTTAACAATTTCCTTGATTTTTGTTCATCTATTTTATAGGCCGTGGATATTTGATTTTTGTAATACACTTTGATGTTGTTGACTTATCTCTTATTACTTTCAGTTTTATCCGTATCTCTGCAATGATTATTTAAAAATGATTGGAGTTGTTTGGTAATCATACTGTTTGAGAAACCGTTGTTCACGAGTGTTTGTTTTACTCGTGCTATCTCTTGGTAGAAAAGTTCCCACGTAGAGAAGCATTTATATGCTCGGCGGATGTATGACCCGATTATGCTTATTTTATACCTTTCTTGGCATTCACTCTCTGCATTGAGGCCCCTTCCCATGTCTGTACTTTTTCTATGTACTTTAGTGATGTAGTTACCATTGATGTTTTGAACATCAACATCCAAGAAAGGGAGTTTATTGCTCGTGCTCAATTCATAAGTGAATTTTAACACGGAGTTCTCCTCAAATTGCTGCTTGATGTTTATCAGATGTTCTTCGTTTTGGACGTTGATGTAGATGTCCTCTACTTATCGGCAATATGTGTGTGGCTTATTTTCCATGATGTCCAATAATCTCTCTTCAAGTTGACCCATATAATAGTTGGCGAAGATCGGCCCTAAGGGTGACGCCATAGTCACTCCATCCAATTGCGTGTATAGATTACCGTCTAGTGTCCTGAACGGAGCCTCTGACGTGCATGAACGTAACATGCTCCTTTAGAGGAAGAATTACCATGATAGCGGTACAAGAGTCCAAAGGTTTCAAATATCAAGCCAACCACTTCTAAGTGAATCCGGTTAAAATAAAAGTGCGAATCTGGTAGAGATAACCAGAATCTGTGAAAGTGACGACTAGAAGGGAAGAGTTCCAAATCCGTTTCAAATGACTCTCCAAAGTATCCATCCGAACCGCGCAAATAGATACCGAAAACTCGTCCATTTAGAGTGAAACAAGAACATCTTCCCTTAGTACTGAGCTGATGCCATTCAAACTCATAGCAAAGAGAGTATAACGGAGGATATTCCACTGCGGGACACCCTATTCTTGCTTTACAGGTCTAGCTAGAGACACCACTGCGCAAGCTCTTCCTGTAAGAATTATGACGAAGCCACTCCTCCTCCTCCGCCACCTCCTCCTCCTCATCATCATCATCACAAACTCGATAATTTAAGAAGGGGATTTTTTTGAGTATTTGAATAATAATTTCATCTTAGTTTGGTTATGACTTATGTTTTTTTTTATCAGTTATTTCTAATAATTCTTTTATAATATGAAAAACAAAACAAAATGGTGAAGTTCAGAAATAAATATAAGTATCGACATTTTGTGAATTTTTTAAAATCCAAAGAATTACAAATGGTGAAGTTCAAAAAATTTATTTTTATATATCTTCTTCTATTCTTCTATAACTCAATAGTTTAGCAACGTGATATTTTGAAAGGGGGGAAATTTAGTTTGGAGTTCCTTTTTAAAATTATTATAATTGGCGAAGTTCAGAAAATTTATAAAAATTTAACCATGGCTGCTTTTTAAAAAAAAATAAATTTTAATCTTAGCAGCGAAGCGCAAGCTCCCCCCGTAGAGGGAGGTGGAAAAGCCATTGCCTGGTTCTTATTATAATACGATACAGAAAACGTTTTTGTTTTTCTCGAAAACCATTTCAATCAAAACTGCCAAAATTATTAAATATAAAAATTCCCCAAATTATAAGGAACAAAATAAATGAGAGAGAAAAAACTTTTAAAACGAATTAACAATTAAATGCGCCCACCTCCCTATACATGTTTGGGAATAACCTGCAGGGATAAAAAAAGAAACGCATGGAGTCATCAAACACAGGAGAAAGATAAAAGAAAAACGTTGTGAAGTGAAAATTGGGCAGGACCGACTGGTCGAAGAAAATACCAAAGATGAGCGAGAGATATCCTAAACGAAAGACCTTTAGACATACAGAGACCCAGAAGACGACCTCGTAGAAGGAGATAGAGGATAAAATTCGTTCAATAAGGCGAATAAGGTAGCATAATTTGGTACTGAACCATTTTATTATTTATAATTCAAAGCGAAAACTAACGAAGGCATCTCCCGCAGAAAGAAAATGGTGAAAATAGAGGAAGTGAAAATGTGCGGAAAATATATAGCTGCAGAACCTCCAGCTGTAGCATGCTAGATCATGCTAGACGACGCTCCTCAAGATCGAGTGCTAATTCAAGTACTTCAAGAATAAGTCTCGACCAGCTGAAAGAAAGAAAGGGCTACTTACTACGTTGACACCATGATCGAGGCTGACTTATCTGGCAGGCAGGGGGCGCCTCTTCCTCCATTATAACATGACTTTGAATTTAAACCTTTAATTAAATTTTGCTTATTTTCTTTTGAAGAAGCTGAATTAGCAGATGAAGATCCAACTGTTTTCTAAATTTAATACAGCAAACTGGCATCTGGTTTAACGAGATGAGAAGAAAAATGAAGACATCAACTGCCATGGTAGGTGTACATATTTGCCACACCTCTCAACCACCCACCGTGAACAACTCTGTTTACCTGCATCGATCAACGACGTCATTCATGGCGATTTTTTCATCGCGTAGATCTTTGGTTGTACCTCGTCGTCTTTTTCTCTCGCCAAGCAATCTTGGCTGTCGTCATTCCCTCCACCAATTCTGTAAAAGAATCTTTACGCGACTCTTTCTTTTCTGCCTATCGCTATTTGCCAATGATATTACCTACGACACAATTCCACTGCTACAGCGGCTGCTGTCTCTCTTTGAAAGACGTCACTGCCTTTTTCTCCTAATAACGCTTCCTCCGTCGCAAGCTGTTGTTTGTCCTCCGTCTATCAGCCGCCGTCATCAACACTTCAAAGCAAATGCACCGTCTCACTCGACGCCCTCTCCACGGCAAACTCATCTCATATTCACATCACCCGTCCATCTGTCTCTGCTGTTGTAAACCTAAGTGATCAGCCCCACCCCTCACCTTTACCTGCTTTCTTAGAACAGGACCAATCTTCATCGTGGAAAAGGATAGGTCCCTCAAGCGATATTATCTTCCTAATCCAGCAGTCCGGGCATGCATTGTTATTCCTAGCTTATCCTTTACAATAACTAATTCTGTATCTCGTCGCCACAAGTTTCCTTCATACTTCATCTTATCTCTATTAATTAAACTCTGAATTTCCTTATTCCTTATGCAATTATTTTCTCACATTCTTGTATGGATATTTTTTCCGGTAAATATAATCTTAAAATGTGCGGACACTCATATCACCTTAGTAAGAGCAACCAACGTTCCCTCGTCGGTTTACCCTTTTGGCGCTGTTCGAGCCAACTTGTTTCTCTTTGATGGGTTGAAATGAATGGTCTTGGTAGTCATTTTCCTTTTTCTTTACCAAGTGACACGAACCTCTCTAATTACTTCGACATAATTGAGGGGAAAGGAGGGATCGGAGATGTCTTAGGTGTATGAAAAGGGAAAACATAATTTTGTATAACTTGCTTCATAACAACTTGTTCCTAAAGGATTTCAACTTGCTCCCTGGGTTCAGTACAGGGGTGAAGGCTTATACTACACCAGGTCTTTCCATCTCTAATTTTCATAATATCTACTTGCTTTACATTTGTAAATTCTCATTTTCACTGTTTCTCTCATTCAATTAAACTCACATACGGATGAAAGATGGTGAGGAACCCACTAAACAATGCTTCGAGGCGTTTCAATGAAATTAATCATTGCTGATTAGATTTACGCTTGATTTTGGGGTAGTAATTTAACTGCCGAACTCTCGATACGGTAGTGGTGTTTCAACTTCTATACTTAACCACTTACTACCATTGATAGGGCAGTTAAGTTACGAAAATCAAAGGAATTAAACAAAGCAGCGATGCAAATTACCATCGGCCGCTGAACACAAATATCGCACATTGGGTCGAGTCCTGCTCTTATGCAGGACTCGAATATGTACCTCCCACACATTTCCAGTTCCACTAAGCTCAGCTCTCTGAAAAAAAGATACACTTCACCAAACCTTCTCGCACAGATGGTCGCACTGGTAATTGTCTTAAGACTAGCAGCAAAGAAGAAACATAGGAGAGGAAAGATTCCGGGTCAAATTCCCTCAGTTGTTCTGTTCTGGCACGGCCTGATTCCCCTAAAGGATCGTTTCAGTCTCATTACTCAACGAACAGTTCAGTGCACACAAAAAAAAGCTGGTCACACGCGCGCGTGTGTGTGTGTGTGTGTGTGTGTAAATAAACATTTCTTCGACCTGATTCACAGATGTGCAGCTAGTAGAAGAAGGTCTAAATTTAAATGAACAACAGTACTTGATGAATGATGACCCGAGAATGGCGTGCCATGCCAAGGTTCTCCCTTTCCCTGACAAATAGGTCCACGTCAGCAACACGACGCCCCTTCCTCAAATGATGAGCTGTGGCCAAGAAAGGCGGACTACGGAGGATAGGAACCCAAATTTATTTAACTTATATATTGAAAAATGAGGGCGAACGTTGACGAAGAAATCTGTATTAAAAATATTTGGGAAAATAGGTTCCCGGGAAAAGTGGCAGCGAAGTAAAATTGTGCATAAAGTACATACCCAATTAATTCAAAAATATAAAATACTTGGAAAACGAAAGACCCAGGATATGAACCCCAAATCAGGGTTGAAATGGAGTGGCGTATTGAAGTATGAACGGATATTCCCCCATGAGCTTGAAATTGTTATTAAGGTGCTAAACTTGTATCTACAGCAGTTTTTTTTTAATTAGTTGAAAGCCCTCTATCACCCAAGTGAGGGAAGAACAGACATATGAGAAGGATGAATGATCAAGAAAGAAGTAAAAAGACCTTGGATGAGAAAGATCGCTGTAACTAAGCACATCGAATCCAAATGATGGGGGCTAGAGGGCTAATTGTAAGCCCCAGGAACAAATTTGTACCATGTGCACAGGACTCAAAACGTGAATTTGAACCACCTTGAGAAGGGGTGTTCGATATGAGTTTGGGACACCTCTTAATCATGGGAGTCCTTACGAGAGTGAAATCATAGATCATGTCGATGGCTTGTTGATTCTCACATGTTGATGACATGTCTAGATTCGCCCATCTCTAAAATCTCTTTCATTTATTGAAAGAAAAAAATAACAAAATTCTTTGCCACCTCTACGTTACATAAAGAAATAAAGAGAAAAGACAGGGAGTAAAAGATATTAAGACTACTTTACAGCTACTCTCTTGGCTCTTGCAAACTCCAAACCTTGGATTTTCATTTTTCATACGCTTGTACATAACACTGCCATTGAGGGCACCAAATGTCACAGCAATTGTTGTGGCCACTGCTTGCGTTCATTCACTTTTGAAACCATTGAGGGCATTGACTTCTCGTAAGGAATTTGGAGGAGGTTTGATGTATACTTTTCACTCAGGAAAGTTGAAAGGAAAGAGATTATTTTTTTTGCTTTATTACGAGAAACATTAATTTAATGATAATAATTAAATATGTGAAATACTTTAGTAACACATGGGAGATGGAATTATTCTTTTCGATGAGTATTGCTCCAGATAATTAAATAATTTATACTGCACTTAATTTATTTGCTTCACTTTAGGCACTGTGAAAACACTAATTATATGGGAATCTAAAATTATTATTTCTACCGTATGTTAAAGTTTGTGAACGCGCGTGGTTAATTAAATGGTCTTTGAGTTATGAAAAATTAAATGAAACGTGAGTGGAAAAAAATAGTGAGGAAATGAAAACGGGAGGCTTGGAAATGTGGCGAGGATCTGAGCGGTGTTCGTTAACAAATGACCGTTACTATGGATACCAGATAGAGATGGGCAGGATACTTTTCTTGGCTCTTGAAGGACATGGATGAGCTCTTGACTTGAATAGACTTAGTTGATCTACTTATTAACAAGCCAATTTTATTTCTCCCTAAATTGTGGGGGAATAATTGAGTTCCCAAGGCAAATTGTTTCTAGGGTAAAGAGGGAGAAAGATAGCAGCGATTCTAATTGGTGAAACACATAAGGTGTTTTTCCACTTTCTCCCGTTCCCAGAGGGAGCCGGAAGTTTCCTTGTCCGGACGAGCATGCCCGTGTAAGTGTGTGTGACAGTCGTATTGGTAAAGCATGGGGCCCGTGTCAATCACAACTGGAAATTTTATCAATCAAAATATAATTTTGAAAGGTCCCGCTTCGCAAGTCCCGTTTCTAACTTTTTATCGGGTTCAAAATTTAGTTTATCTTTGCCAAAGGTCGCCCTTGTTCTTCACATCTAAAGGATGTGTACATTCTAATTTTTCATTGAAGACTAATCTATAACATAATACTACGAACACTTTTAAGAGCGATGTTTTTTCACTAGTCCTATTTATTTGAGAATAAAATTCCCTACATTCAAAATTAACCGCTTGTTATTAAGTTTATATATTTTTGGTATAAAAAAGATTTAGAAAAAAATAGTACTTCTTAAGACACAATTTCATCCCCCAAGATGCAATGGCCCAATTATAATTTCCATGTCAAAAACCGAAATTATCTCGCCAGAATACCTTAGTTTTAATCCTCTTTCTCCACTGAACACCGAATCCCTATTTATGTTTGGAAAAATCGATTAAAAAGGTTTTTTTCTCCAATTTCAGTCCTAAAATAACCATTAATCACGTAAACAAAGAAAGTTACTGGAACAGTCATTTAATTAATTGCTTTAACAACTGGCTAGGAAGCAGGAAAGGTAAAAATGCTAATATTTATTAGACTATTAGGAGCTAAATGCAAAGTATGAGAAACTAAATTGCGGGGCTAACAATTTTAACTACATAATTCACTGCAGAATGTGAGCTAATTGGAAGATCTGAAAAGATATTTGTTGACTCATAATACTAAGCCCAATAATTATATGAAATTGGCGAAATTCCCAGTGACTAGAGAATAGAAACGAATTGATTCGTGAAAGATGTGGCGCAAGCAATGGGGACTGCGCGCTTCTGACAACCACAACGTGTATGCATTACAGCATCTGGCAAATGGTAACTCTTCTCTCCGTTACCTCCGTCTCATCTCTGATAAAAATAATCCCTTTAGCAGCAAACTGAACCCCGAAATCCCTCTTGAAAAAAAAAGACGAAAGGAGAGTATACAAGATGCTAGTTAAGCTGAATTATTGGCAGTAGAACTAAACATAAACGTATGGACAGGAAAAGTATGGGGGAAATTCCGATTCAATTTAGCACAACTGGAAGGAGAGTTGGTAATATTACTTGGACGGATGTTATAAAGGTCCTTAGATTGTAGCCTCTTTTAAATTCTGCCCCCATTAAACTGGGTTCTTTACAATACTGCCGGCCATTTAGTCTTTAGGCTTCCTTCCTTAGTTTACTCATAAAAAGTCTCGTTCAGGTTGAAAACTCGGGAAGAGGACGACAACCTCCAGCATTCAAACCCAGGATGATTGGGTGGGCCCCAACATCAATAATAAAAGCCTTTCAAGTTCAAAGCTTTGATAACACCACCGAAGACCACACTGAGCTATGCGTCAACCACTAATTAAGGAGTCAAACTCTATCTGCTTAAGTTCAAAGCACTGAAGTTCTTTGAAGATTTTTGGCTGACAATAAAACGTCTGTAGACGTTAGGAGTGCGGGCCGCCTCCGTTAATTAAGCATCGAAAGAGAATAGTAAGCATCATGATACAATATATATATATATATATATATATATATATATATATATATATATATATATGGTGCTTGGCCGTGAAACCTGCATTTAGTATTGAGGATAAATCCCAGAGCCAGCAGAAACGAATGCAACATCTTTTAATTTCCTACAACGTTTCGAAACATACAAGTTTTCATCTTCAGTCTAGAATAAGTTTACTAAAATTAATACATTTGAAGAAACCATGAAAAGGCCAACAAGACATTGAATTATTTTAAAAGGTCAACAATTATAAAATATCAATAAAATGTAGTATAAGTTAAAATTTTAAATATGACTTGGCAATAATAGTTAAATTTGTTTTAAAACTGAATCAAATAACTAGTTAATAAATTTAAAGTTTATTTCAGAAATTAATTAAAAACTATAAGAGAAATTGACCTGGCAATAGTTAAAGATAATAAATATAAACTTTGTTTTTAATTTTGTAAACACTGTAAGAATTAAAAACATTTAATATAAAAACGGTTAATTTTGGTACTTACTAAAGTGGATCCATCCTAGAGAGTGAGTGGTGGGTGTAACAATGACTAGTATTTATAGGTTACAGTGTCGCTTGGGAGAGAGGAACACCAGCTAACCAAACAGTAGTTAAAAAAAACAAACTAACACACTGTCGTTAAAATTCGTTAATTAATAAACATATTGAACTTAAATCTTCATTGAGTGTAGGTTTGTAGTGTTTGATATATAAAGATTCGAGGGTTCTTAGGCAATGTTAGTTGTTGTTAAAGGCTAATATATATATATATATATATATATATATATATATATATATATATATATATATATATATATATATATATATATATATATTAGTTAGCTAGGGAGAAGAAACATAATTTAACATCTAAAGCGTGTAGGAAACTTAGGCAGCCGAGAGGAGTAGCTTAGTTTAAGTCGAAACGTTAGTTCGGCTTTATTTGTGTTGCGGACGGCGTGAAGATCTGTAGATAGCAAAATAGCTCTACTTGAAATGTCAAAAGGGTGTGATTGCATTTGGCTGCGCCAAAGGTCATCATGTGAAGGAGGTGGCGGAATTTTGCAGTGTTTCAACGAGTACGGTCATCCGGATTTACAAGAAATAGCAGAACTCTCAAAATGCGAAAAACTCGCCAGAATTGCGGACGGAAGCCTTTGTTCGTAGAATCTCCAGACTTGTAATTGCAAATCGATTTGCTTCCAGGCAGGAATTGCTACACAGGGAATTCCATGGCATGAATGTATGGAGCAAAGTGGCGTGCAAGACGCCCTTACTATGGTAATAAGTGACTAATTCTTTGTCCGGTGAGTTTATATATACCATAAAAGAACAACTGAACGTTCTAATTAATTTGAACAGTAATATATATATATATATATATATATATATATATATATATATATATATATATATATATATATATATATATATATATTACCGTTCAAAATAATTAGAATGTCATATTTCTAGCAAACTCTTCCATAACCTTTTTCAGATAAAATTCACGATTTCCAAAATTGGTGTACAATACCTATAGGTATAAATTACGTATGGGTAAATGTTACGCAAATTTGGATAAACATAACGAAAGTTATCAGCAAATAAGCAATTTACTAAAAAAAATTGAAATGTACCAAATGATCTGAACGTTTAGGTTTCTTGTAGATACATCAGCATTGTTTTCATAGCAACTAACTTCAGTTCAATATGGTGTCTTTTAGGTCATCATCTTGCTAGTTGTCACGCCGCTCTCTGCCCGTGAGCTGATCGTAAAGCTGTGCCACCAAGATGGTCTTTCAGATGGAACCATTAAGTAGTCTGTTAAACGCTTCAAAAATGCATTCCATAATATTGTCTTTTATTTAAGGCTGATATATCAACCGATAGGCCAAGGAAGACATCAAAAAGGAAGCATGAACCATTACCCAAATTGAAAAAAAACGACTGCTACAAGACGACTGCAGCAGTTTCTCTAGATAATAATAAGATTTTGGCGATCAATGTCTCCAGACAGACTGTGTCATGTCAGCAGGAGGAAGAAAATCTTCACATTCGCACACCTGCCGTCAAGCCACCATTGATCAGTCGAGCCACGGAGCACGTTACATGGCCGCTGACCAATGGGGCGAAGTCCACTTCAGGGACAAATCTAAGTTTAATTTAATTTTCTCGGACCCGATAACAAGGGGTTAGCTCATCGCAGAGCAGCAGGCGAATGATTGTCTGTCAATTGCACCGAAAATAGTGTGAAGTTTGGTGGAGGAAGTGTCACGGTCATGATTTCGGTAAAAGGCACTGGGTCACTCGTGCGCTTACGGGGCGCAGTAAAGGCACAAGTATACAAGAAATTGTTGACAGAAGGTTTTGCTCCAACAGCAAACCACCAAAGCCCAACATGGAATTTTCATACAGGATAAAGTACTTTGCCACACGGCCAAGTAAGTGAAGACCTTTCTGAACGACGAGTATATCACCGATATAAACTGGTCTGCTGTGCAACTCAGGACTTGAATCTCATGGGAAATGTTTAAAAAACACTCGGAGGAGGTCTAAAGCGAGCAATTCGAAAACAGTTGAAAAACTATGAGAATTCTTCGAGACGAATGGGTAAAAATTACTGTGTAAGAGTGTCAACAGTTATTTCATTCCTGTGGCAGGAGATGCCAAAAGGATCATCGAGAATAAAGATCTCCACACTAAATACTAATTACTTATAACTTATACAAATATTTTCCAAGGATAATTGAATTGCTTATCTGTTGATAACTTTCGTTTTATTCATCGAAATTTGCATCACCTTTACCCATACACGTGCACCCATATCATACACCAATTTTGAGAACTTGCGATTTACTCTGCCAAAAGTTGTGGAAGATGTTGTGACAGAAATACAAGCGTTCTGAACTTTTGGGACAGTACTGTAGGCTCAATAGTTTTTTTATTTGACACGAGTGTCCAACAAATTGTTTTAGAGCCCTAATAGGCCTATGGAAATGGACGTGGATCGGAATTATTAAATGAAGAGACGAACGAGGGGCGTGTTCACTCTTTAGGACAGCAGAAATTTCCCAACCTTTTGAAGGTTTATTTACAACAAAATCTAAGTTTGCATAATTGAATGCGCTAAGTTGATTAATATCAAGAAGCAGCGAGTGTTCAGAATGAAGCCCTTAAAAGTAGCCTCATTGCGGGACACTACAGTAGATGCGACGCCACGAAGAGTCTTGGATTAACAATGAATCGCAATGGGCTGGAATAACAGCACTTAGTTATCAAATAACACCGCATTGACAAATGGATGTGACTATGCAAATGACCACAAGTGAGCGATAGCGCATATGACAAAGAAGTCCCAGTTACTTCCCGGAGTGCAGTGGAAAGTGCAAGCTAATGTAAGATGATTACGGTCACAGAGAGAGAGACAGCAAGTGATTGCAAATGTGAGTCGCTGATATGGAGACGTTGTCAGGAAAGAGAGCAGTTTCTTTTCAAAATAATGATAATGGCAGCGGACAAAAGGCAGAAGATCAATGGAACGTAATTTTTCCGAAGGATGGAATGTGGAAAATAGAAACAAATCTGGGTCGGCAAAGAGCAAATGGAAAATGGCAATGGAAGACGACGGATTGCAGAGAGTAATCGGTTTGAAGGCTTTGCCATGACGGAGGTTGTGAAGATGCCAGGGTCGTCAGGCGAGAAAGCTAGACCTCAAGTCGAAGCGATGAAAGTGACCACTATTTGCGTCCTTCCAGTGGAAAAGGAACTGACTGCATCGATAATGGTTTCAAAAGAGATGGGCAACTCGAAACAGGACAGGCCAGTAGACAACGATCACTTCACAACTTACGTGAGGAGGCTTTCGGGGTTCGCTTCCTTGTTGCCAATCACTCCTTCATCCCTTCCTCCCTTGACTCCAACAACCCTTCTCGCTGGATCGCGGCTACCACTCTCCCACATCTCCAAATAGTTCGAGATGTTGCAGCTCCAATCGATTTGAGGGCCTCAGCGTTACCCTAGGGACTAGATCCTTTTGACCTAAAACTAACAACTGCCCGTGTATCTTAACCATTTGAGGACTCGAGTAAATCTAGAAGTGGATGGAGTAGTGGAAAGGAGGTAAAACTGTAAATAAGTAATTGGATCGACTTCCCGAGTGTGTTAAGAAAAGAGATGTGCTACAAGTTAAGGAAAATGCCATCACAATTCATACTTATTTCACTAAGGATACATAACTATCGAAAATTCTGGTGTGACTTAGTATCTGTAAAAAGTGTAGATGATGTAAAGGCGAGCACAGTAGATTGTGAAAGAATGGCCACATCTGCGATCTGTGGGATAGATCGATAGTAGGAGGAAGGATGATTGTAAGCTGGCGTGCAATAAAAAATATGATTGGGAAGCAGACAATGCCAAAGGTGTTCACCCCGAGAGGACAAGGCAAAGGTCACTGAATACCGCTGCAACCCAACAAGGGCATGTTTATTCAGCGATCAAGTAAAAGGGGAGGTGTGAGAGATTTATAGAACGAGTGAACGGAGAGGACAGTGATAATGGGGGAGGGGGGAGCAAGAACGAAAAGGTCTGCCGCATCAAACCTCTTCTTCACCCACCAATGAAGTAAGACTTAAAAATCACTCGGGGCATCGCTAGTAAATTAGAGCCCCGCGAATGCGAGTGGGACTGGGTACGACAGAGAGGTTTGCTGACATCAGTGAGGGGAGGTGAAATGGGCTTCAACTACCCCCAAGTTTTACCTCCGGACACGATACAAAGCACTCCTCGCAGGGCAGCAGCCTTAGATGAACACTTTGGCAGAACACCCAACGTCTCCCACATTCCCGACTCCATTGTTGTTTATTATTATCGGCCTCCATATCATCGATAACGCAAAATTCACCAACAAAGATAAAAACTGCAAAACAGCAACAACAAAAACAAAGTAAAAAAAACAACACAACGAACCTAATATCAAATTTTTGTGACGAAGCGGGAGCCACGCGTATTCTAATGAGCAGTGCCAAATGATGTGGAACGGTGCCACGCTACCCACAATTACTTACAAACAATTAATTATGAGAGACAAATTGAGACGTTTTTAATGAACGCAACGATGAGGTCCCCGGACCGCCTTGGAAGCCTCCGCGAGAAAACTGTAGATATACACACACAAATCAGATGGAGGGATGTGTGCGTGTGTCTGAAAAAATAGATGATTTCCGATGTGGCGGCGTTGTCTGAAGAAGCTCCCCAATTGTTCCGAAAAGCCTTGATACAACGGCGCCCAAAGACCTCCCAAGTGACGAACACCCGCATCCTGTGCCACCCCTCGGCGTGCCCCCAACCCAAACACTTGAGGGGCGGCTGCATGCACACACATGTGCGAAATGACATATGCACGGAAGCAGGTAGCTAAAGGAACGAAGGCGGAGAAAATGTTTATTGTGGAAAGAATATGAAAAGAGTTTAACTAACAAGGCCATTCACTCATTAGAGAAAGGATGAGGGGAAGAGAGAGGAAATAGAGAAAAAAATAGAAAGAACCCTAGATAAGCGAGGGAGAGAGATAAAAAGAGGAGTGAATAAATAAAAAAAAAGGAGATTGTAGAAGAAAAAACTGTGGGAATGCAATGGCGGCAAAAGGGTAACGTGAGCAACCCTAAATATTGGTGCCGGAAGGGCCTCGCCTCGACATCTAAGGTATTCACGGGGGGTGTACTCTTGCCTTCCCCACAGCAAATTACGGTCGACCATGTTGAGCCAGATGTGCCAATGAATATCATACTGATCTTTATGTGGATTTCATTTTACGATCGGGCGACCCTGCCAAAGCGAAGCGACTGGTTATACAAATAATAATAATAATAATAACCATTATTTGAGCCCTCCCCCACTAGGGGGTCGCTGGGAGAGACAGAAAGGGTGGGAGCGCAGAGTTACTTGAAGTTACCGGGGATTAATTTAGAGGTGGTATTTTATCAGATACGGTTGGAGAAACCCTCTGGAGGGAGAGGGCTACTCGCGAGAATGTTTTAAGGAGGGTCCCATAGAAAAGGGTGGAGTATATAGAGAGGTTCTAGCACTTGAAGGAAGTACAACTCTCCTAAACCTTCTCTCATAGAGAATTTAACAATGCCTACCTTGATTGCCAGGTACAGTGGGAAGTATTCGTACACCTTCAAATTCAATTTGAATAGACTTCCAACCAATCAAACTTCATGAAATTTAAAAAAAAGGTGTATATTAATGTAAAGTTAAAAGTTCTGTGCCCCAAAAGGCAGGGAACGGAATTGATATTGAGTAAAATTGAAATGAATGAAAACAAGGGGAAAAAAGTATTCGTACAAATCGATATTTGGTTATTAATACTTAGTTGTGTAACCTTTATTGGCTTTCACCGCCATCAATCGTTTCCTGTAGTTCTTCATTAGTTTTCTGCAACATTCCTTTGGTATTTTGGTCCATTCCTCTTTGCAAATTGTCCCTAATTATTTGATGTTCTTGGGACACCTCAAATGAATCTTGTTCTTCATTGTTCGCCACAGCTTGCAGCTCCGTGTCTCTTCAGCAACAGAGGTGCCGTCATTGGCCTGCGAGACTTAAAATCATGCTGGTTCAGTTCATTACCGATGGTTCCCTTTGTGAGCGACGTTCCTGCCGCCAGTGGGTCATCTTGAATTTCCTTATGGGTCGTCATAGTGGCAGCTCTAACCTTCCTGAGTATTACACGAAAAGTTTGGGGGGAAATCTTCCGAGGAGTGCCTGAAGGTTGTAGGTTTTCGATGGTTCCCATCTTTTTTCACTTCAGAATGACAGAGCCCATGGTACTGAAAGGTATTTTCAGCTGCTCAGCCCATCAGTGTGGAGCCTCAGGATCGCCTTTTTCTGGTCATTGGAGAGGTCTTTATTCTTCGCCATGATAACGTCTTTACTGCGTGAGCGTCGACTGTTAATGGCATTCCAATCTTTCCTGAGCTTTTGTTGACTGTTGTGCGTATTATTTGAACCCTCTAGAACCTCCTTTGCACCGTCACAGCTAATAGTAGGTATGTCTCTGAAGTGCTTGTAAAAATTAATATCGTTAGGCTTATGTTTTTGTACGGAAACTTATTTCACCCCTGTTTTCATTCATATCAATTTTAATGATTAAATATCAATTATGTTTCATTTTTTTTTTTCTGCACAGAACATTTAACTTTACATTAATATACATACATACGAGGGGGCGGTCAATAAGTTCTGCAATTCGGATATAAGGAAACGAGATATGAGGAAAAGTGTTTTATTATTTTTCAATATAACTACCATCGGCTTCAATGCACTTGCGCCACTTGTATCTGAGGCTTCGAATTCCCGACAACCAGAAATCTCCCGACTGCAGTTCAATCTACTCCTGGACGGCGAGGTGGACATCTACATCGTCCCCAAACCGGCGTCCACGCAGTAAAGCCTTGAGCTGGCGGAATAAAAAGGAGTCGCTAGGGGTCAGATCTGAACTGTAGGGAGGATGGTTGAGCTCCTCGAATCCGCACTCGCGCAGGGCAGCTTGTGCAACTCTGGCTTTGTGGACTTTGACGACGTTGAAGTCAATTATGGGGCGTGAGGTTTCGTGAGGTATCTAGGGACCCAACGGGCAGAGACCTTGGTCATGGCCAAATTGTCGTGAGATGTTGATAACACTTCCATGTGATATTCCAAGTTCTCGCTCGATTTCTTCGACCTTCACCCGTCGATTTTCGAGGATCCGCCTCTCCACACGGGTCACATTGTCCTCGTTGGTCACGTCTGACGGGCGTCCTGGGCGGGGGTCATCTTCAAGGGATTCACGACCATGGCGGAACTCCCTATTCCAGCGAGCAATGGTTGCATAGGAATGGACGGTGTCGGTGTACACTGCAACCATGAGTTCATGGATCTTTGCATTCTTGCCTTCCTTGGTCAGAAATTTGATCACTGCGCGGTGCTCAACCTTCTCCATTGTTGAAAAATTTGTGACTGACGATTTGTGATCAGCCACATACTTCTTAAATAGACGAGGCAGGAGCGTGCGGCTGCAAGTCCTGAATTGTCATAACTTGTCACAACACCCCCACAAACAGCCATTCCTCTTCCTCTGTTTTGCCCTACCAATTTTCAAAACCTATTGACCGCCCCTCGTATATTGTGTAAATTTCATGAAGTTTGATGGGTTAGAAGTCTATTAAGATTGATTTTTGAAGGTGTAGGAATACTTATTTCTTCCCACTGTATACATACAGCTTTGGCCAAAAGTATTAGGCCACCCCAGTGTTTCTGGTTTCTGCTATCTCAATGTTAATGAAACTCGTGGACATGGTGGTTTACGGTATATTTTACAATATACATTAGTTTAATATCTGGTTGACCCTCCTTTAGCCCTTATTACCGCATTTATGCAGGTAGGCTTAGATTCAACTAGTTTTTTGCAGGTGCTAGATGCAATCTTACTCCATTCTTCTCTAAGTTTTGGTACACATGCTCTATATTTTTAATGGTTGTGTTCTTGGTAGCTTTACCAAGAGTTCCCCATAGATGTTCGATCGGATTTAGATCGGGGCTTTTAGCTGGCCAGTCCATGGGAATAATACCCTGTGTCTCAAACCATTGACGAATATTCTTAGCTGCATGACATGGAGCGTTGTCCTGTTGAAAGATAACACTGTTTTTTGACACTCCTGGATGTAATTTAGCAATTGATGTCTCTTAAACATCCGATGACATGGAAACATAGGTAGCTGAATTCATCCTTCCTTGACATAAAAAAAAATTTTCGGGTCCTGTGGCAGACATGCAGGCACACAACATGATAGAACCACACCCATGTTTTACGGTTGGTACCAGACATTCAGCCTAAAATGCTTCCCCAACTCTGCGACGCACGAAAGTTGCGCCAGATGTGCCGAAAGCCTGAGCAAAAAACATGAACGATAATATTCTCCTTATGTTAGATATTTCTTATATATTTTGGTAAAAAAACACAGATATTTTGAGTTTATATGTTGATTGAATACTTGTCCTATCTTACCTCATAGTTACTTTCATCAGACCATACGACTTTCGACCATTGCTCACTGGTCTAATTTGAGTTGGTTTTGGCCAACTGGAGACGTTTATTCATATTCGCTTTAGAAATCCATGGCTTTTTCCTGGCTTTACAGCCTTTCAGACCGTACTCTACAAGCCTTCTTATAACAGTTCTGGTTGATTTTTGCGATGTACCTGCCTCGTTGAAGTCCGCACAGAGCTCTGACGATGTTTTTCTCCTGCTTCTAAGCGACTGACGGATGATGGATCTGTCATTACAAGGCGTTGTAACCTTTTTTCTACATGTTCTTTGCATTGTCTTCACATCTTTTGTCTCTCTGAAGCGCTCGAGAGTCGTTTGCACTGCACATCGAGAACATTTCATCTTTTGAGCAATTTGCCTTTGAGATATTCCATCTTTATGATGAGCTACGATTTGACCTCACTCACACTCACACAACTCCCTTTTTTAGGCATTTTACTGTTTATTAACTGTATCTACAACGTATTTTAGCATAAAATACTAGACTAATCAAGGGAAAATAAGTTCATTGTGGACGTTGGTTTTACACAAAATTGGTTATATACGTACAGTGCAGTATAAAAATGGTAGTTGAAGTTAAAGGAAGGTCAACCAAATATTAAACTAATGTATATTGTGTAATATACCATAAACCACCATGTACACGTGTTTAATTAACATTGAGATAGCAGAACCCAGAAACACTAGGGTGGCCTAATACTTTTGGCCAAGGCTGTACATACAAGCAAGGGAATGCTGAAAATAATCATATGTGTAAATAGAGAGTATTTGCAGCGTCCCACTTGCATCCATGCAAATGTCAAATTTAGACTCAAGTTTCTACAGGTAACCAATAGTCTTCTACTATACAACTAAAGAAATACTCGCGCCGATCAAAATTGAAAGTTATCTTCCTTATTTTACAGGTTTATCCTCTTGTTTTGGTGGCCGATCAAAATTGGAAGTTACCTTCCTTATTTTGCAGGTTTCTCCTCGCTTCCTTCTGCTAAAAAAGCGGATTCTGGATGCTCTCTCTAAAGCCTCGCGATACATGGTTATTTGGAAGTGTTTCTTTGTTATTGGCAGTGAAGATTTTATTGTGTGAAGATCATGGTTTTAAATTTTCGTTCAGTTTGTATTGTTTGTGAGTTTAAAATCAAGATAATTTTGTTCCTAGTTTTTCGTGATCCCCCCAAAATATTCATCGTGATTGGAATATCTTCCAAAAGTTTAGTTGTTTTTGTTGTTCCTTTTTTTCGTGCTTGTGTTTTATTGTTTTTTTTTATCCATTTTATTGTTGAATCATTAGAGCAATTTTTAGGACAGTGTTTAGTTATTAGAAGAGCCAAATTATTATAATTTTTAACATTATTGGAGGAATAAATTTTGTACGGCACACCAAACGAGGTTTCTAAGTAGTCTAATATTCCGGTTACGGAGGAAACTATGAACGAGAAAGTCAATGATTCTCTTTTAATTAACCACGTTTGGGTATTCTACCCGTCTTCTAGTTCTATAAATTGTAAATAAAAAAAAAAATAGTAGTGATGACATGCAATGAATGTAGATGAAGTATTAGACCATCTCCTGGATATCTTCACTTAAAAAAGAATATTAACAAAGGAGAAACAAATTGCATAAATAAGTTTGGTTATTCAGTTTATGGTAAAAATAATTATTGATAAATCACATCAGATCGCCGCTAATTTTCTGCTTTGAACAAGAGCGGAAAACTAGAGTTGCTATTACATACTGCGTCATGATATCTGGAGTTTATTGACTTTTAAAATTATGTGACTAGGAGAGGGGGGGGGGTAGGAATCACCATTAAGAGCGTAGTTTAATTGTTTTAGAATAGGAGATTCAGAAATTTGAAAGGATGTAGAATCTTAGAAATGGCCTAGAATTCCAAATTTGGATGGAAAATGTTTATTTTACATAGGAAAATATCTCTGAAGTGTGGGGGTGGGGGAACTTATCTTTATTTGTGAGAGCAGAGCCAGCACGCAACATATGGCCAAGTGGGGAGTAGACTTGCCCCTTCAAAGAGTGGAAGGAATATGGGTGTCCTAATGGCGCCTGGGGTAATGCACAAAATCTTTTTCTAGAATTTGGAATGACTTTCTGCATCAAGAAGTAAACGAACCGACACGCGAACAGAATATCCTAGGCTTAAATTTAACAAAATAAGATAATTTAGTTTAAATAAGACACGTTTGCGAAACACTATAGAAAAGCGATCACAAAATAATTAGATTTAATTTAAATATTCCTAAAAATTTTCACGACCCTTCATCTCATCTTGACCTCTAAATCTTGTAATTTTGATATTTTTCGCTCATACGCATAATTTTTTAAATGGGATGAAATTTTAAACCTTTAAATAACGCAAGGAGTGTATAATGATTTTCAGCCACCATATTTCATTATAAATAACTAAATAATGGACTATACTCTTCGAGGTTCTAATCAAACAAACAGATGCCGTGGATAAATAGTGAGATTAAAAAGGATATAAGAGAACGTAACCGATTGTATAAAACCTTGAACAACATCGAGAGTGTCTGGAATTGAAACCGATGTTTTTATTATCCTCTCTTTTTTAAAGACAAATTTTGAACAAACAAAAGGAACTAGAAAAAGGAACTTGGCTTCTTTGTTAAAACATAGGCCAAAGCAGTATTATAGATATGTAAATTATAGTAATTCAATTATAGAGTTCATGAGGCTTCTTGAAGGTATTAAGGGTGTCTTCATTATAGTTCCGGACTTTATAATCAAAACATTAAATGAATATTTTGCAAATTATTTTACCGTCGAAGATAGAAATGATTTACCTACAATATAAGGCGTAATGAATTTAACCGAAGACACTAGTCTTTCAAATATTATTATGAACGAAAATAAAATTAGTTTTTATATTAAGAAATGAAAGATTTCAAAGCACCAAACTGAATAAAATCTATACGAGCCACCTTAAAGAATTAGGAAAGGAAGTGTTAAAACTCCTTCGTAGAATTTTGAAAATATCTATTAGCGAGGGAATTGCTACTAAGGATATCAAAGAAGCAAATGTTCGACTAATTTCCAAACGGGAATAAGATTGGTCCTGGAATTCATTATATAAAATGAAAAAAAAATTCTGATGCATGAAACGAGGTACTAGGGCAGCACAAGTGTAAGAAAATGCACATAATCATGATAATCTCAAAACACATTACAATATGAGTGGTCAAATTTAAACACAGTGGATAATATGAGAAAGATTTTGTTGTCTTAATTTCAAATAATATAAAATTCTCGAAATTATGCAGTAACAAGGAGTAACAAGGAAAAAGGTATCCTAGAAGACCTTACGTTCCATTCAATGAGGGTACATTTGGATTAGCAGTCGAGCGGGCACATCTCTGCTCAAATGCTTTACGTCCTTTCACGGCCATTTTTCAAGACCCTGTCTTGTCTTGACATAAACTGGTCAACAGATTCACTGTTGACAACTTCCAATGGAAATGCGTTCCAACTACCGCAGATACTGTAAGTGAAAAAATTTCCACACAGATCGCGGTTGTAACGCTTCAGTTCAAGTTTAAAGCCGTGATTTCTTGTTCTGCTCTCAACAGGTGTGAAAATATCCCTGTAGTCAACATTGTCGAACCCTCGAAGTATTTTGAAAACTTCAATGAGCTGACCACGCAGTATACGGGTTTCCAACGAGAACAGATATAATTCCATTAATCTATCTTCATAACTTTTATGTCTGATAGAGGGAATCAATTTGGTTGCCCTGGCTTGAGCGCGTTCCAATCTCACGATGTCCTTTCGAAACGAAGGACTCCAAAATTGTACGGCATACTCCAGATGCGGTCGGACGAGGGACTTGTACAGACACAGTACTATCTCCTTGTTCCGATATCCAAACTGTCGCTTTATATACCCTAACATCCTTTGGGCTTTCTTCTCCACCTCAATACACTGTTTCGAGAACTTAAGGTCACTCGTGATATTTACACCCAAGTCCTTCTTAGTGTCGGTGGATTCAATAGCAGTGCCCTTAAGGATATAGGGTGATTGAGGATTTCGGTAGCCGATATGCATCACTTTGCATTTGTTTACGTTGAAAGGCATTTGCCACGTGTCCGACCACTCCCCAATCTTCCCAAGATCTTCCTGCAGGCGAGCAGTATTTCCATCCTTTGCAACGTTCATACCAAGCTTGGTATCGTCCGCAAATTTTGAAATCTTGGCAACCATGTCACCATCCATATCGTTGACGTAGATGATAAATAGTAGTGTTCCCAGGACAGAACCTTGGGGCACCCCGCTAGTAACGGGCACCAACTCAGAAGCCTGTCCATTCACTACCACCCGTTGCCGTCTGCCACTTAGCCAGTTCTCTATCTAACCAGCTACTTTTCCGTCTATGCCCAGCGCTCGCACTTTCTGGAGAAGGCGGTGGTGTGGTACCTTATCAAAGGCTTTCTGAAAGTCTAAGTAGACCACATCCACCGCTTTATATCGATCGTGCTCACTGAAAACGAAGTGGAAGAATTCCACAAGGTTCGTCAGGCATGACCGTTGCCTTCGGAAGCCGTGCTGGGAACTCCTCAGTAGCAGGTTTGACTCTAAATACGACGTCATTTTGTCCACCATCATGCTTTCCATGAGTTTACCGACTATCGAAGTCACACTGCTAGGTCGGTAGTTTGACGGTTGGCTACGGTCTCCTTTCTTGAAGATAGGAGTCACTTCCTCTTCACGCCAGTCTCTAGGAACGCATTCAGCCTGGATTGACATGTTGAAGATTGCGCTCAGGTGTCGTGACACTTGATCGGGCACTTCTTTTAACACTTTAGGTAGAAACCCATCCGGGCCAGGTGACTTATTCGTCATTAGGTCAGTGATCTTCTTTTTTATTTCCCCATCGGTGAAGTCCATATCCTCCAGCTTTCTCTCCCGAGAAGGAATCCATTGGCTGGGGGATGGGACCACACTCTTCAGTAAACACTGAAGAGAAGTAGTCGTTGAGGAGGTTAGCATTTTCTGCATCTGAGTGTTTTAATGTCCCCTCCTCATTTCTCAAAGGGCCAATCATTCGAAGGATTGGTTTATGGCTGTTCGCATATCCAAAAATCTCCTTGGGATCCTCTTTACAGAGTCTCGCCACTCGGAGTTCCTCAGCCTGCTTAGCCGCCCTTATGCTGGACTTCACTCTCCTGGCTAGCCTCAGGTATTCGTCAAAGTCACCCGAGATCTTCGATTGCCTGTACACATTTCTCTTTTCCCTAAGCAGTTGGCCGATTTATCGATTAAACCACTTTGGTTGAACAGAAGACCGACGAGGACATTTCAAAGGGATGAAACGGGATTGAAGACTTATGAATGGGGTTTTGAAACTGTTCCACGAGTCTTCAACAACATCGCACACTTCTAGTCTCGCGTTAGTCAGTCCAGCACGAAGACCTGCAAAGTCTGCTCTTTTCAAATCGAGTTTCCTCGATTTACTAGTTGCAGGCCCTGCCTTCGGGACTTTGACTACAAATCTAATTAGTCGGTGGTCACTACCACCGGGCTCTCCGTCAACAGAGAGGTCCTCAACGATGTCATCCTCAGAGTTGAAAACCAAGTCGAAGATATTGTCTCCTCTCGTTGGCTCTCTCACCCATTGAGTCGGGAACTCGTTGTTCGCGAACTCCAGGAGTAGTGCGTTCTCGCCACAGGGTTCGCTGGTTTCCCAGTCAACTTGTGTGTTGAAATCCCCCATGACGATACACACTCTGTCTTCGACAAGTTCTCCTAGTAGCTGGTACAAATCTCTGTCCTTTTCAACGAGTTGGGCAGGAGGTCTATAAAGCACCAGGGTCCTGTATTTGGCAGGACCTATCTCTAGGTCAACACCTAGTAGTTCATGGTCGGATACGATGTTGCAATCGGTCGAGTTGAAAGTATCTTTGACATGCAACATCACACCGCCACCCTCTCTATCTGGCCTATCTTTCAGGAAGAACTGGTAACCGGGAATCGTGAATTCACCTTCAAAATCTCGGCTTGAGGTTTTTATCCACGACTCCGTTATGGCCACTACCTCAGGTTCTTCTGTTGCTACGAGGTCACGCAGCTCAAGAAACTTGTTCCCGATTGACCTCGCATTAAACAGATGAACTTTGAGGGAGTCCCCTAGTGTAGGACTCCCTACGCTCTTCTGTTTCCCGGCTTCTCTGTTTTTGTGTTCACACCCTTTTTGACGACCTCCGAGAAGGTCGTTTCAGAAGTGACACGGGCGTGCTGGCACACATCCGCTTTCGCTCTGTTTCGAACGCTCCTTTGGGTGCGTTCCACGACATCTTAAATTAGGTTGGCGAGAAAGGCCTTACCTTTAAAGGAGAGATGTACCCGGTCTCTTTGGTAGAGGTCGTCTCTACCGATAAAGGTACGATAGGGGTCCACGAAGAAGACTCCTTCTGCCGTGCAGAGATCCGCCAACCTTCTGCTCACTGCGAGGTTTCTCTTGTGAGCGGTTCGGGATGGACCTTCTTCCTGGAAGCATTTCAACCACGACACGTTTGCGGGTTTTAAGCCCTATGTCATCCACGGCTCCCATCCCTGTTTGGATGGTCTTAACACTGAGGCCAACCTTACCCCCTCTGAGATAGAGGTCGTTGCCACTCACCATCAGAACAACAGCTGAATTCTCAGAAATCTGAGCTTTCTCTGCCTCTACTCTGATGTTGTGGTTACCCCGTCCTGGCAGGCAGCTTACCTTCACGCTAGTGCGAAGGCGGGCCGCTAAAAGCGGCTGCAGACCCCTTGTTTGCGAGTCACCAATGAGGGTGACCTTCGGACACTTGGTTTCTGAAGACGATGTCTTCCCTTGTGGAAGATGCCTCCCCTTTTCCTCTTTACTCTCCACATTCTCATCCTTCTTTTTCTTCTTGTTTATCTGTTTTTCTTCTACTTTTGGTTCTTCTTCTTTTGTTTTAACTTTATTCTTTTTCTTTTTTATTCTCTTTCCTTTCTTCTTTTTCTCTTTCTCTGTCGCCTCAGCTAGCTTAGCCTCAGATGATGCCGGAATCTCCGCTTGGGTACCAGGGGATTCCGACACGCCAGTTGGCGGCGCCTCTTCTAGGCATCGAATCTGAGCTGAGTGAAGGGCTTCGAGGTTCTCTAACTTTCTTTCAAGTATTTTAGCTCTCTCCTCCGAGGCTCTATAGAGGTCTTTCAGGTTCTTCACCTCTCGCGTCAATGTACAGGCAGTGCAGATATTTAACGGGCTGCATTTTGAGTAGCAGCCCTCCGGAAAGTCAATGCATCACTTTTCTAACTGGCATGTTGCACAGTTGTGTTTCAGACGAACGGGTCCTTTTTTGCTTGTCATTTTGAGCGCTTTCTCTCTCTCTCTCTCTCTCTCTCTCTCTCTCTCTCTCTCTCTCTCTCTCTCTCTCTCTCTCTCTCTCTGAAAACTCGTGACCAATCAATGATAAAAAAGGGGGGTTGGTGAGCTCTCCCCGCGTGAGTCGCTCCCGCCTATCGATTGGAGAGGTTTAGGATCTTTCAGAAGGCACGCTCCATGTGCTGCTGTTTGTCCGACCGAGTCGTCAAACCTCGGCGTGCCGTGGCTCCCAACCAAGCAGCACTTACGGTCCCCGATGGGGGCCATCGTTTTTTTCACCAGGTGAACAACGAAGCACGCCCCGTACTAAATTCCTTTTAGTTCCTCTCACGACGGCCAGGATCTCGGAGTAGCTTTCAATAGATATCCCGCCACACCAAGAGACTCGACCCAAGGCTTTTTATTGGCCTGGCAACCAACATGGGAACAAAGGGCCGTCACCTCGGACCGATGCTACCAGAGGCACCCGTCAACGGTCACTGGGAATGGTCAATAATTACGCGCCAGGGAAGGGGTTAACGGGGCACTACCCTCATCCCATTCATCGTGCCCCAACGCCTAGAACACCTCTAGTCCTAGTCTCTCGCACCAGTGAGCGTTGATTAGCGTTGTTTATAGAGGTTCCAAAGCCTCTCTTCTGACGCATGAGGTAGCTATTGGTCCTTATAGGTAGAAAGATGGAATGAAGAGTAAGAGTGACATGATAGTAGTAGGTTTTGGTTTTTTTTTTGTATAGTAAGTGGAAGAGATAGGATAAAAGTGAGAAAAATAGAAGGATAGAGTAGAAAAAAGAGGGACGCACTTAGTCTGGAACCTCGTTTCCGACCAAATCGACAAGAGAAGCCTTACCAGGGGTACGCAGAAGAGAGGTACCCCAGCCGATGAAGCTCGAAAAGTCAAGAGTACGCACAAGCTCTCTTCCCGTGACAAGGGGGCGTCACCCCTCTCCCTCTATTTTCTCAAAGAGAGAGAGAGAGAGAGAGAGAGAGAGAGAGGGCCAGTAATATATAGCTGCTATTCCTTCTGCGTTTAAATCGAAAGCTATTAATCTTTACTTATATAAAGCGCTTATAGGACCTTGTCAAGGTTTTATGGGGTTTGGTTGGCTATTAGAAAACTGTGGAGAAACAATCTTCTTGAATAGGCTACTTACAATTTAAATTTTGTTTACATTATTCCATTGACTTTTGGAATTTATTTATTCATAAGTTTTAAAGAATTATATATTTTTGTGACTGTGATTCACTAATTCTCCCAAGCGGAATTTCTGTTTTCTTTCTGGCCCTATATACTCTGCCATATTTAAAAGATTCAGTAGGAATTGCATTTTTTGTTGCATTTGGCGTACTTTAGGGGTAGACGCCCAGGTGATGGTCTCAATCACAATAAGGGGATTTCGCTAAAATCTCGACTACAGAAATTATTCTGAGTGAGCAAACGGGATAAAATTTGAATCGTTCGAAATATTTAGTTGTGTTTTTTTTCCGTCACGTTGTGATTTTATTTTGGGGTTAAGCAAACCCATTTGCACTTCCGTTAGTGCTTCTGAGTGAAATTAATCGAGTGAATTACGATTAAATCGGGTTCGACAACCCCTCTAAGTTCTTTAGTTGTGTTTTTTTTATAATTTTTTTGCATTTAAGTTTGGTGAACACGACAGCATGTCGTCTTTCAAAGTTTTCAAAGCACAAGGGGAGTCTCTTGGACTAAATGGGAAAGATCTAATGGCGTACATCCAAGAGGAAGAGAGAGAGAGAGCAGTATGAGCGGAAAGAAGGGAAAGAGAAGAGAAAGAACGGGAAGAAAGAAGGGAAAGAGAAGAGAAAGAACGGGAAGAAAGAAGGGAAAAAGAAGAGAAAGAACCTGAAGAAAAAAGAGAAGAGAAAAAACGTAAAGAAGAAAGAGATGAAAGAGAGAAAATAAATTCGTTTGCATGAACTGGAAATGAACTTTCTAATTGATAAAAGCACTCCTGGAGGTCTCTAATTCGAAACTGGAGCTGTTAACGGTTGCCAGATCTCAACTCTCGTGCGCGACACAGGGTGTATGTGCATCGTGATATCTGACAGATTACTTCCACCTGTAGCCCCAAATCACGACAAGTTTGCAACAGTGCACGATTACCTACATCGAGTGCGCCTACTTCACTGGTTGGGCCGAGATCGTCGCAGCACCCATCAAGTTCTGTGCTGCTTTAATTGACCAGAGTCTGCCGGTATACGCCCCCCCCCCCATCGTGGCTTAACCCGTGACCACCCGATTCCAAGCGGTTGAGAATCGGAAGCGCCCGCACCCCTGGAAACCCCCGGTGCTTCAGATTGCCCAAATGCCCTGAGCGAAAACTCTATGAAAAATCAGAAAGAGTGTGAATCTCTTCGCCACCTATGGATAAAGGCACAAAACAATACGCAAGAGTCCATTAGGGGCAATAATATAATCTCTTTCATTGTTAAGGATGATCTCCTTTACCATGTGTGCTCAGCAGACAATAACACAGCGTCCCATGTCAAACTCATCCTTCAAACCGCCCACGATAGTCTCTTCTCGGGTCATTTTAGCCACTCTAAGACGGTGCAACGGGTCTTCAAATATTTATATTGGCCAGGTGCATCAAACGAAATCCTGCGTTACTGTCGTTCTGCGACATCTGCCAGAAGACCCCGATTAGAGGGCGAGTCAAGCCTGCACCCTTACAGAAGGTCCCAATAATCTCCAACCCTTCTCCCGAGTGGCGATTGACTTGATCGGGCCTATTCACCCACCTTCAAGTGAGGGCCATAGTTATGTTTTAACTCCAGTCAATTTTGCCACCAGATTCCACGTGGCTGTGCCACTTAAGAAGATTGACAGCATCTCTTGTGCCGAAGCACACATCACGATTTTCTGCCGTGTTGGGCTACCGAAAGAGATATTGTCGGATAGTGGCCGCCAATTTAGGTCCCAATTGATGGAGTATGTGGGCAAGTTTCTCATTATAAAACCCTTGTTTATGATTCCGTTCCACCCAGCCAGAGATGGAATGTGCAAAAGGGTGAATGACAGTATCAAAGCCATTCTAAAGAAATTATGTACCGAACAGCAAAGGGAGCGGCACAGACTCTTCCAGTAGCTCTCTTTGTGTATAGAGAAATTCCCCATCGCATCTATAGTATGAAAACAACTACCAATTTATATAGAAGAATTGGCAGGAAATATTTACACCTACATATCTAACAGCCTAAAGAATGTATCTGAATATCAGGACTTTAAAATGTTCCTAACAATTCAACGTCAGATTTGTTACATCTAAGCTATACTCGATGGCTGTCATTAGAGGGGGTAATAACAAGAATTCTAGCAGAGTGGAATCCACTTGTTATACGTTACTTTTGGAGTATTAGAAAGTGTTTGCTATCAGTGTTTCTAATACTTGAAGGAGTTAAAAATATTTTGCATAATTTTATTAAGAGAGGTTATAAAAACAACCAATATTTCAAATGTTAGATTTAGTGATCTTGCCAACTTTTTTGTGGAGCCAGAATATACTCGTACATAGAATCTTCATCTAAAATAACAAGAAAAAATTGGAAGCCTTCAAAATCAAAGCTTTAAATTTCTATGTTGTTTTAGAAGAAAAAATGTCTAAACGCTTCGCAAGTTCAGATTTTACAAATAATTTACAACTATTCGAACCATTAGACTCAGCTAAAGTTAAAAACGGATCCCCGAATCAATAATTCCTCTAGCAATTAAATTCTCAAATCTTGTATCTAAAGATGAATTTGAACAAATGAATAAAGAATTGAGAGAGTCGAAACAAATGGTAAATAAGAAAAACTGATACCTTAAGACTTCACATATGATGAAAAGATCAGCAGTTTTAATTAAATCTTTGGCCTCTATGTTGGGCTGAAGAGTACCCATACCTTGTCATGACGGGTACAGCAAAAGGCGAGTATTATGGATAGGGGAAGCTTACTTGAGAAGCCGCCTACCCGAAGCTTTTCTCACGAACACATCAAACTTGTGTGGTTTAGATGAGCCCCAACTCCACGTTGTGAAATAATGCTTTAAGGTGATGATGCTGAGCCAAGATTTGATTTGGTACTTTTTGTAGTACTATTTGCTATATAATTCTGGTATAGTTTATTTTTATTGTGTGGCAACCCTACTTAGAGCTGTGGCGTAGAGAAGCCGGTGATTTATACAGGCTTCCCCTTGAGAGAAAGTTTACGACATGCTGCAAATAGTTTTGCTTTCACACACACACACACATGTGTGAAAACACGGAAACCTTCCCCGGTAGAGCCATAAAAACACAGGAGCCTTGCATATTCAAGATGAAAATGAGTGTTTATGGGAGGCTGGGAGGCTCCCCAAAAAGGAGTTCCCGCCAAATACGTTAATATATATATACACACGGCTCAATGGCGACTAATTAGTAGCTACTTAAAAACGTCATAGAATATTATTTACATTTTCTTTCATTCATATTAGCGAACTTCGGTGCTAATTCATCTTAACAATCATGGTACTTCGGTCGGACGGGGCAACGGACAATTCATATCTGGGACATCTGAAACCTAGGACATCGCATAAAAGAGCAATTTAAATACAAAGAAGGAATTTAAAAGGGATCTTGTCTGTTTTATAGAAAACTACTCTTCCTTTCTTAGTAAGGTTAGGTTAGGTTAGTTATCTTTGGCATGGTATGAATTGTCCTAGATATCAGATGTCTTAGGTATGAATTTCCCAATGTTAGTTGTCCTGGTATGAGTTGTCCTAGATCCGTTTCGACGATATATGGCGAGTTTTTCTTTATTTTTGTAGAGAAATAAAGAAAAAACGTGAGAATCTCCCCCCAAAATAATCGGATACCAAATCTGGGGGGGAATATAATGTATGATACCTAGTCTGGGGTTAGCATGGAGAGTAGCAAAAGAGCTCCCGAGTTCAACTTGAGCACTTTTTCGTCTCGCATAATGGAACCGAAAACCTATTTGACTAAAGCACACTCCCGTGAGTGCATGGAAGGAAGCGGGATAAGTCCACGAATGGCGCCTCTGCACCGCCCACTACCTAATCAAGATTTGCTAACACACCACCACGAACAAACCTGGTCTTGCTTTTGCAACGGCCTCCACCAACCCACAGCAGCCTCCATTACACCTCCCATTCCCACTTCCTCCCATCAGAGAAAATCCCATTGAGTGGAAGGAGTTTCTCGGTGCGTTGAGCCTCCAAATAATCGCTAAGATCACGATAAAGTGAACTGGCACAATCAGTGCCCGAGTGGAGTGCCAACAAAGACCAGGATGTGGCGCTCAGTTTAACGATGGGACTCTTTCAAGCTGGTGATTACAGCCCAACCGGTGGTTGCTGCTACGTGGCCCAACCAGTTGTTTCTGTCACGGGACAAAGACGTGTACTGGTGAAGCAGGTGTGAAGAGCCTCTCTGAGGGTGGGTCGCACCTACCCGTACTTGTGGGCGCTGCACTCAGTGAAACGATTGAAAATTGTTAGTGCTTTTCAAGTTCATTACACGCGGTTAATGTAAGTATGCAGAACTTAAGCTAGAACTTTATTCTCGTCTTCTGCCTGTTTGTTTGTGAAAAAAGTACAAGTAGAACTGGGTTCGTCATCCTTTCCCTTGTCTTGAAATACCTTTCCCCGCAGTGAGGGTCGAAGTCTGTTCAAGCAATCCTTGTTATTCTCGGACCCACCTTCGCTTCTCTCGTTATTCCCATTCATTCCTCTTAAAAAGTGGGCCGAGTTCTGGTTTCATCTTCATATCTTTTGTGCTCTTTATTCGCTCATGTTCTTGTTGAGTCTGACTTCACACTTGTTTGTGTGTTCTCGAGTGAGTGGATTTACAGGTTTATTCCTCATTACTCCATTTCTCCCCTTGTTCCCTTCTTTCCTATTGTACTCTCACTGGCCACACTGGTGCGTTGTCTTTTTAGCAAGAGCTCATTTTTCCGATGATACAAAGCGGAAAAGAACGATGCCTCGAATGGATAAAAAATCGTTAAGACAGCATCCTTTCGCCCCGAAGCAATTATCAGGAATGAAACAGTGCAAACACACAGACACACATACGTGAACAATAACATAATGATATAAATTCAAATGACTCACGCACTTATACACAGACCACAGACCTACACACCGAGGGATTTGATAGAAGCGTGACGAGAATTGTTTTAGATGGTCAAAGCTATAGATTAATGGAGTCAATCCAGGGTGATAAGCTTGGAGGAGAGAGCCCGGGCATTTGACTGATTCCCACCAACACGAAAAGAAAAGAAATTGGCAGGGGTTTTACTACCGATCTGCTCTCATTTAAGATGCCTTTTATTTCTTAGTGGAAATCTGCTGATTAACGTGTGATCTGAACCAAAAAATAACACTAGTGGATTCTCAGAACAATGTGTAGAATTTGAGGTCAGCCCGCGAAGGGGTGTATATTCAAATGTGTGTGCGTATCAGGACAAAATATCCCCTTCTACTGGGAGATAGAAGTAAGATAGGTGAAAATTAAATAAAATTTAAGAATGAAAATTTTGTTTTAGAAAAATTCAATCCTAGAACAGGCATAGGCACCCATTTTTTAAATTTAGGGGCTGACCTCAGACGTAATATTGAATTTAATCAGTAAGTTTTATTTTTTCATCAAACATTAGAATACTTCTTATATAAAATGTAAAAGTGACTTTTCTATTAGATTTCGAATCGAATAACTTCAGTCGAAACTAATGTGAAATTTGAGCTTGAATCTTTTCAACCAAACTTCCGAGGTTTGGGCAGATTTCACGTGAGGCCAATCATAGAGTAATTGCAATTTGGGGCTCCATCACCCTTGATCTCGTTTTGAACTTAAGGAAATTAGTCTTCGACGTTGATTCCTCACATTTACATGTGCTACCAAACATTGATGTATTCCTATTAGAAACCAGAAAATATTTTTCGAACATCTCTTTTCTCTTGCTATATTATTTTATTCAAAAGGAAAAAAATAATATTGCATAGACGTTCGTGGAGGGCAGGTTGCCTAACCAGTGTTAAGGGATAATCCCTGTGGGTCATTAGGGATCTTACTTTGCCATGGGGCATTTGAACATTTTGAGCGCTCATTCCTCGTTCAAATGGGGCGAGGGAGGCTCCAGTGGCGAAAGAGTGAGGCAGGTTAGGGCATTAACTTCCAGATATTTAGATTGGAGGAGAGAAAGCACCAGTGGAGTATTGTGTGCGATGGACTGTTATGGGAGCAAAGCTCTTGTGCTTCCGTGTGTCGCCGCGTATTTTTTGGTTCTTTTGATACTGTTTTTGGAGCCTTTCTCAATGGGGACCTAGAGTTTAATGGGGGATCAGAACAACGCGTCGTAACAGAATATGTATACCAGGCACTGCAGTGTCGAAGCGAATTGGGACTACATCCGGTCACTGACAACACCTAATGAGGCTTAACTTATATTAACTTAACATAAACTGAAGGAGGACAGAAGCCAGTGCACCTTATCAACTGGTATCCGAAACCGCAGCCCTCTCCACTACAATGGTATGCACCTGTATCCATAAGACTGTGTCATCAAGTCATTTAGACTCACTAGGGCTTATCATATTTCAAATTTGCACCAAATCTCATAAATCTACAAGTACTAATTACAACATATCCCTAATAAATAAAGGGTGTTCAGGTTAAATTTGACGGTTTACATAACATAAAGAACAATATCTCAGCCAAAATAAACGCATTTAAAAAAATTAAAAATATCAATTATATTATGGCTGAAAGATTTCCGTTTACTCAAAGTAGCCGCCATCAGCTTCCACTAGTGCTTCAAGATAGTCCCGCAACCTAACGCATGTGTTCCTCACTCCCTCCTTGGGAAGATCTTGGAACACCTCCTTGATCTTGGCCACCAGTTCGGCCTTGAGGTTGCAGGCAGAGGGGTTAATGTCTTTCTCAACTGCGCTCCACACATAAGTGGCCCATTAAATTAAAATCCGTAGCAATAGGAGGGCAGAAAGAGGCGCTGTTGAGGTCGTAGAATTTCTCTGGCAACCACTTATGAGTCTTTTCGTAGGTATGGCCCTCCAGCAACTGCCATCTACAGCCAGGATTTGAACACAGTCTCTATTAACTCCACATAGCCATCTGAATTGTGTCTAAGCCACGGCTCAAAGATGTAGGGCAGCATGACGTCAACCTGACTGGAGACACACCCAGAGGCCATCCCAGTTTGGGGGAACTTGGCCTTCTTGATACGTGGAACGTTGTTCTATGTGTTGTGCAACTGCCATAGCAGAATTTCTTTTCGTCCGAGAAGAACCAGATCATCCTCCGCTTAACACGATGCTTCAGCTTATTTAAGAGCTTTTTTGTTTTTGTCAAGCACTTTTCCTTGGCACTTCGATTTTGTCTCTTTCGCCTCCCGTACGAGCGGTAGCGAGAGTCCTCATTCATGGTGGAGGCTCCAAAACCCACCTCTTTCGCCAAAGCCCCGATTCCCTTGCTCAAGTCTTCCATTACTTTCTCCTGCAGTTGTTGACTGAATCCCAGCGTGCGGACGCAGTCAGAACTTATGCCCCCTTCTGCTAGGCACGGCTTCGTAGTCTCCATTGCAGCTGTCTCTGTCACGTCTTACATCCTTTACAGTATACACAGGACATTTAGCGGCAGTCATAACGTTGGCATTTTGATAACCGGCCCGAAACATCAAGAAGAAGGTAACTCTTTTCCAATATTCAGATTCAGGGACATGTGATCCACTCTTTCCGAACATCTAGATTGCGTGAGCCTGTTTTGACGCACGGCCATTCTTCAGTACCACGCAACAAAGGCCGTAAAGCGGTTTTTGGATCCTGAAACTATCAACCTGTTGAATTGGCCTACGCAGACCCTTGATTTAAAGGCGATCGAAACCGTATGTAGGATTTGGGGGAGAAGGCGATGGCTGGGAAATCAAGAATGTTGAAGATCTTTGGCAAAGATTGGAAGAAAGATGGAATAAAATGACGGCCAAATAATGCGACAAATTGTTGAAGTCTTGCGGCTAATATTTTTTTTCGATTTTCTATGAGAAAATTGTGTTTTCTGGTTATTACTGTACTTATAATTATCGCTTTCTAGTTTTAGACACATTCTTTCTTACAATAAAAATTACTTTCCTCATAACTTTTTTACCCGCTGTTCAGTCAAATGAAACTTGGACACTATCATAATTAAATAAAAAGTATTTTGAGCAATTTTGATGGAAATTAAACGAGTAATTTGTTCTCTAGTTTTGTACAGTACTATAAGCAGTACAGGAAATGCTATAATAAGATTATGCCAGGGACCGATAGGGGGTGTATCCTTTATCCCATTTGAAGGAAGTAATAGACAAATCCTGAATTGTTTTAATAAATCTTCCGTAGTAACACTCTTCTGAAAGGCAGTGAAAACTAGAAAGGGCTGCCATTATATAATCCTGGGGGGGCTTCATTACTCATGGATAGAAAAATGGTCAAATAATAATTGGATTGTTACCTTCCTCCTTCTTAACAACTCAAATGGTTTAAAAAAAAACCTTTGAAATGCTTGAGGAATTTACACGAGTTTTCCAATGAAGCAGCAAATGAACAGCGAAGCTGCCTCTCAAAATTTTCACGGAAAATTAGCGAAATAAATTAGAGGTTAGCGGATCAGTTTAGTCTTCTGGGTCTCATTATCCATCGGGTTATTAGGACGTTTTTAGGAGGCGACATTAAAGGGTTAAGTAATAATTGCTATTGCTATTATTATTGATTTGTGTATACAAAAGAGCATGGATAAATTTCAAAACACTACTCAACATCAAATTCACTTTCACCCGTGTTCTCGTGCAGTAAAAAAATAACAGTAACATTTAAGTAATAATTTATCATTGACTTTGAAATACGAGGGGCGGTCAATAAGTTTTGCGAATCGGTAGAGCAAAACGGAGGAAGGGGGATGGCTGTTTGTGGGGGTGTTAGGACAAGTTATGACAAGTCAGGACCTGCAGCCGCACGCTCCTGCCTCGTCTATTTAAGAAGCAGTAGCTGATCCCAGATCGTCAGTTACAAATTTTTCAACAATGGAGAAGGTTAAGCACCGCGCAGTGATCAAATTTTTGACCAAGGAAGGCAAGATTGCAAAAGAGATCCATGAACGCATGGTTGCAGTGTACACCAACACCACCCCTTCCTATGCAGCAACCATTGCTCGCTGGAATAGGGAGTTCCGCCATGGTCGTGAGTCCCTTGAAGATGACGCCCGTCAGACGTGACCAACGAGGACAATGTGGCCCGTGTGGAGAGGATCATCCTCGAAAATCGACGGGTGAAGGTCGAAGAAATCAAGCGAGAACTTGGAATATCACATGGAAGTGTTATCAACATCATCCACGACATTTTGGCCATGACCAAGGTCTCTGCCTGCTGGGTCCCTAGAAACCTCACGCCCCATGATTGACTTCAACGTCGTCAAAGTCCACAAGGCCAGAGTTGCACAAGCTGCCCTGCGCGAGTGAAAATTCGAGGAGCTCAACCATCCCCCCTACAGTCCAGATCTGGCCCCTAGCGACTACTTTTTATTCCGCCACCTCAAGGCTGCACTGCGTGGACGCCGGTTTGGGGACGATGAAGATGTCCAGCTCGCCGTCCAGGAGTGGATTGAACAGCAGTCGGGAGATTTCTGGTTGTCGGGAATTCGAAGCCTCAGGGACAAGTGGCGCAAGTGCATTGAAGTCGAGGGTAGTTATATTGAAAAATAATAAAACACTTTTCCTCATATCTCGTTTCCTTATATCCGAATTGCAAAACTTATTGATCGCTCCTCGTACTATCATTAATTTGCTCCCACATCGCTACAAAACATATAATAAGAATGTTTATATAAATTCATGCCATGCACTACACTGATGGAACCATTGTATATAACATAAGAGAGCGACGCTGTAATTGATCTTAATGAGTCCAAGTTAAAATTCCGTTGCATCAGATCCCCTTTTCCTACCCTCCTGTTGGGTGGATGTTTCGTAAGACTCCCCGAGAGGTAACCCAGTGGTTTTTGTCATCCGAAAGGAGGGGGCGCCCCCCCCCCGCCCCATCTTCCGGTCGAGACACCGAATTCCTCCGAATTTAATTCAATTCTTACCCAAGGAATGTGCCAGTTTTTGTATGTGGAAGAGTATAGCAGCGATTGTTTGCACGTTGTAATCTATTGTGTTATGGGCGATAGTTTCCTCAGGTGATTCAGTGGTGAAGTTGAGTACAGTAAAAGGCATGCAGGTATTTTTCTATGCGTGAAAAGGGTGAGTGGTTAAAAATTCATCCTCATTGAGTGATGGTGAAGGGGAGTGATTATTTCTGTTTGATCATTTTTTCACTTCGAATTTAAAGCGCAATAGCAACGAGGGAGAATTGCGCAGGAAGTTCGTAGGGAGAGATCTGAAAAGTGAAGATGGGGAAGTGAAATGGTGTGACGATATATACGTAGCAGCAGATTGTCCTGCTGGTGTTGGGGCCGAGAAGTACACAATTCTCAGATGTTAGCTACAGCAAGGTTGCCTACGCTACATCTGGCATTCCCTTGCGAATAGATAAGAAAAAGAATGATGGGAATAGAAGGGGCCAAAAGAGGGGGAAGACAGCAGGCAAAGTAAAATTCATCCTCCTCCACCAGAAACCTTCCTTAGGGTGAACCCCTGATCCCTGCCCAGACCATATGTTAATGGATGAAAGCTGGTTGGCGACTAGCCTGCAATATCAGCCGCCGCCCAAGAAAATAACGAAGACGAAGCTTGTAAATTGGCCGAAAAGGATAACATGAAAGGAATAATGTCTTGGTAGTTTCAATCTAGCTTGGTGTTGCCGGAGGCACTGTTTCCACGACAGCCAGCAGTCGCCCCTGAAGCAGATCCTTGAATACCGCAGCGTTTATTTTTCTCCTTAAAAGGACGGGCGGACATAATCCAACGTTTGACAACATGCCCCATGCCATAATGATGCCACTTAAAAAATTAACCGTGTTGTTTGGTCTTGTTTGTTTGTTTGTTTGTTTTTTGCATTTAGGATTCAATCTTTCACCTGTACGACCAACGCCTTCCATGCTGTTTTCCATCCGATCGGAACAAATTAAAGTTGATTTTCGTCGCTGAAAAATACTCTTTCACACTTTTCATTCTCCGGGGGACATTTTCAAAAGCGAGAACCAAACTCACCGTTATTCTTTTGATTTTATAGTTGTTTCTTAGTAAGGGGCGTGCTATGATCCCCCCTGCCCACCGCCCTCTCTCATACGAGACGCATTCAGGCTCAAATTCTCGGCAACTTGACGTGAAATACCGACTGCTGGCTCAAATCGGCCCTTTATCGATATCCGTTCACTCCTGCGATCTTGCCGGGAAATGGTTCATCGAGAGTGACCTCTTTTATTCATCGACTCTAAGGAGCCGCTATCCCGTGGCTATGTATTATGAGTGAAACCACACTTTTTGACCCATTACGATGCTTCAAAATGTCAGTTTCCTTCTTCCACTAGACGACCTACTTTCTGAATGATTTTCCCACCTCAACTCCTCTCGCCACCCTAATAAATGTGGTAGACCTTCAGTACCACTCTACAATGCATGCGGGCATAGTTATCATAAATACATTACAAGTTTACGTGAAAAATGAATGTTTAAAATGGTGGTTCTCTAATTTTGGCCGCATCATTTCTTTTCTTCCTTTTTTTCAACACATTACTTTCCTCAAAAAAAAATTTTAGGAAAGGAAACTTGGACACTATCAGAGGAATACTTCAAAAAAATTATCTATGTAATTTTCATGGAAAATAAACGAATATTTTGAAGAAAATGTAGATTTGGATATTTTGCCATTTAGTTTTGTATAGCCACTGATCCTCCTGTGGGCAATTGGAACCGGACAAACACACTACCGCAGGCATTTGGGGAAGAAGAGCACGTAATATTCCAGACGACAGCTGCAGCATGGTTGCCCATGCTCCATCTGAAATAATCTTGCAGGGTTATCTCGTCGATTAGGCATGGGGACTATCAGAGACGACGGTTAGAAATCTATATCTGCGCAGTCAACTAATGAGGGTTCTCTAAGTTCTTCGAACTTTGGAGAATATTAATCTGCTGATTTTGTTTACCCTTAGCTAGAACTACCAGTAGCAGAGGTACCCGGCGTTGCCCGAGCTAAAAAGTCCTGTCGCAAATAAATACAGATGCATATTGTTTGGAATTCTTATATTGGGCACAAAAATATATTTAATGCCTTATTATTATTATTGTTATCATTTTTTTAAGTATTTGCAGGGTGAAGGCAGGTTCAGGAGAGTTGTGCACTCTCCCTATAATATAATATACTTACAATGAGTAAACGTACGTTTCACGGCCCGCGCTCGACAGTTTACGCGTACTCGTGTATGACCATTAGTTATGAGCGAACAACGTTGTGGTCGCAGGAACAGATCGAGCGTCTTCTAGATACAAAGAGAAATAGAAATTATGATAGGAAGCTTGAGCTTTTGCGGTTCAGGACTAAATTGGTGGGCATGACATATACATATGTAGATTGTATGGGACATGGAACGGGACACCTGCCGAGGTAGATTATAATAGACGAAGGGTTGAGAAATTCAAGGGTGGAATTGACCGATACATAGCTTGGTATTATTTTTTGCAACTGTGCAGTTAAATTAAAATTCCATGCCCTGGGTCCTATTCTTCAACACACCCAGTTATTCTAACCTTTCTACGACCGGTTCGGCAGAAGGGGCCGGTGGGATGTGAGAGTCTTCACTCCTACTAATAAGGTTCTTCACAATGGTACTTCTTCCATGGTATGGCCCACAAAGCTACTGGAAGCACTTCATTTTCTTGTGACTCCTTGTACTTTCTATCTATGGGTTCAAATTGTACCCCTAGGACGATGGCAAATATATAACATTTGAACTGAATTAACTATAAATACTATCTTCTTTTTTATATTACTGCATATTTTATTTATGGCGAACAAAATTCTATTCTAATCTAAATAAGACAAGCTAGAGTTCAATATTTATAAATCCCAAGAAGAGATTAACCACTCGACAAAAAATGGAAACGACAAATAGTTTGAGAGAGTTATTACTCTCCATTGTTCTGCTTCGTGTCTCATTATTGCATATTCTTTGTATTCTGAGTAGGAATTGTTGAGGATGAGTTCAAACTGAGACTGAATGGAGTGAGTCAATTAGTTGTGTGAACTATGAACGATGTAAGTGGGTAGGTGTGAGTAGGGGATAAAGAAAGGGTGTGGGGACAGATAGCTGAAAATAGACAAGTGGTGAAAAGAGAAATAAGTGTGGTAGGGTGCAAAGAGATGCTAAGTGTCTGGTGATCATGCCTATCGCTTTTAAATATTTCTTGTTTTGTGGTTCCCTTGTTGTCTTTAGGATAGTTTATATTATTATGGCATTCAAGCCATTTGTCTTCTAGAAAATTAATGTTCTTGGATATGTTATGCGCATTTGCTATTGTAGTAATAAATTACTTTAAACACTTTAGTGTTATGCTTAGTGTCTTTGTTTTTTTGTATATCTTGTAGTGAGTGTAAATCGTGTCTTTTGTTTTTCTTGGATATCTTCTTCCTAAAATAGATCTCTTTCGGATAGCGTCTGTCCCTCTCTGACCAAACCAAATTTGAGAAATATTTTTGGAAAGATCAATATTTCAAGCATGGATCCAGGAGTTTAATAAGAACACCTTAAATTAGTTCAAGTAACGCTTAAGACTTTGGAAATTATGAGATGCCAGTATTTTTGAAGGTCAGTTTTGGCATTAATTTGTGAGCAATAAGGCCTACGCCATTATGTGAGCACCCAAAGGAGGCAATCTTAGATTTACATACAAAAATAAGAAACAATTGAGCATTTATATCGAATACTCTCCACATGGTGGACTTATAGTGTTATTTAGTGCTCACATTGCAAGATAGAAAGAGACAATCAAAAATACCTCGAAAATTAGCACTTCGGAGTGTCATAAAGTCTTTTATAAGGGGGCAGCTTTAACCAAAATAGCATTCCATGAATAGGGAATCGAAAAATAATACAAAGAGCACTGTTCCCAAATTGTAAATATTTCTCTTTTGCATTATAATCTAAATTAAACAGCTTAGTTTTTGTCAGAGAAAGAGAGAGAGACACGTAGAACGGGAATGCTACGCATCAATTATAGCAGATTAGCTAATTTAGTTACAGCAGTCGGTCAAAATGCGAGTAAAAAATATGCTAATGAGATCGGCTTCTTTTGAAGACACTTAAACTCCCGTTCGAATGAGACGTCCCAAATAGCGAATCTAATTGTAACAGTTGGAGGTTCAGCGAGATTCCGGCGGCTCTGTATAAATAGTAAAGCATCGGCCTGGGTAAAATTAGTATTTTGCCAAGAGGACACGACGCAGAAGGTAAGACCAGACTCTTATTGCTGGCTGAGTGTGGGCGGGAATTAAGTTTTCATAAATGTTAAATATTGCCCAAAACATTCATTGTCCTCCGAATAATTCCAGACATAAATAAGACTCGGCCATAACTGACTGCTTGCAATGTCCTTACGAGTGTCTATTTTGTCTCTCCTTATAGCCCGAAGACAAGAACAATATTCTCGATGTAAGCTTCCTAGAGAGGGGAGAAACTTCTACACTGCCATATTCGAGCCCAGCTAGCCTAAGGCAAAATAAATCCCTCGATCCTTACTTTCGAGGCTGGCAGTGGTTACTGGAAGACAGGTTGTATCTTCCGTCATAACTACGAGCAGGCCGAGTACTAATCGGCCCTATATAAGTACCAACCCAACCCGTGCTGTTGGCAGGTAATCGAGCTCGACGCCCATACACTTGCTCTTCTCGAGCAGCAAAATATGTGGGTGGCAGATCCACCCGGAATTGGAGTCCCCTTTTGGGGTTGCGTGCGGCCGTTTGTGTAGACTCACGGCTCTGGCCTGGAGCCAACATTATAAACCTATTCGCCCAGTTATTCCTTTGCATTTATATATCATGTTCATTATTTTATTTTTTGTTTGTACAAGAGTAAATATTATTTTGTTCTCCCAGTTTGATATCCAGAACCTCGTAGATAGTTGATTTAATTCTGCCAAGTGTAGCTGTTGTCATAAGGAAACTAGTCACTCTTACGAGATTTATTGCAACCCATAGTTAAATTGCATCATTCGAGGCAAAGCCCAATTGCAGATGTTAATTTTTGTTTTTAATGTGTTCCTGTGAATTTTTTAAATTGTATATTGTAGGTGCATGCTCTGACACAATCCTATGGATGAATTTTTGGGGTGGTTAAGTTTTGACAAATGCGGATGACCTTTTGATGAGCCCTTGTGGCTTTTGTCATCCGTGAAATTACTTTATGTTATGTTATGTTACTTTGCGGGCAACTAGCAGTCTCTCTCTCTCTCTCTCTCTCTCTCTCTCTCTCTCTCTCTCTCTCTCTCTCTCTCTCTCTCTCTCTCTTTCTTTCTCTCTCTCTCTCTCTCGATATATATATATATATATATATATACAACGAGATGAATTTTAATATGGAGTGACAAAACTTGCAGAATTTAAAAGTGGGAATGTGAACGAGATAATCTTCTTAACGACAGTAATCTAATAATCTTAATAATAGAATAATCATTCTAACTGAGCTGCTCCGACTATATATACGCTTATTTTATAGAGGGCGTGGCAAAGAATCGGCCGTGGGATGAACTTCAGTTGTCGAGTTTCATTGTTCTTCACTCCAAAGGCATAGCTACCGAAAGCTGTGTATGTCAGATTACTTACATATCCCAAGTTTTATCTATATAATAGGATAAGCTTGTCGCAGCTTTGTGATACAATTCATTCTGGTGAACGGGTGTGTTTACTCAGGTGCGAAATGTTTGTTTATGCGTTATCTTATTGACACAGGTGCCTCTGACTTTTCGCGCGTTCGTATATTCGTGTGTCACGCACTCACTTCCAACGGCCTCTTGCCTTCTATATATGTACATATATACATTAACAAATATATTTACATTCCTTATTTTTTGTATTCAAATTCTAAATGCAAATTAATCTATACATTCTCATTTCCTTATTCCAATTTCAGACATATTATTTTATATGTGCGGAATATGCTGGGACCTAATAAGACCACCACGCGTCCATTTTGTGGAAGTTTTCCCTGGGCCTATTGAATCCTACAATTTGGTGACAGTATCCTACCTATTACATAATCCGATCACCACACTTAAAAGGCCGCATTCAGGTATTCGAGTTGTTATGTGAAAAGGGAGATGGACAGCGTTTAAGGATGAATCGTTTTATCTACGAAAATCCACACCTGAAGAAAGAAAGAGAGAGCGCGCTACAAGGAGCTACAAGGAAAATAAGTAACCTAGAAGACCTTATGGTCCATACAAGGAGGGTACTTTTGGCGCAATCCTCGAAGGTGTCCGTTGGCAACCTCGAAGTTCACTCGTGAGGATCTTTACGGTGATTTCGCAAGACTTTATCTAGTCTTGACTTGAACTGGTCAACAGATTTACTGTTGACAACTTCCGTCGGAAGTGCGTTCCAACTACCACAGATACTGTATGTGAAGAATTTACCACACAGATCACGGTGATATCGCTTCAGTTCAAGTTTGTAGCCGTGATTTCTTGTTCTCCCCATTCTGAGCTGGAAAATATCCCCGTAGTCCAGTCTGTCGAAGCCTCGAAGTATTTTAGATACTTAGATAAGCTGACCACGTAATCTCCAGGTCTCCAGCGATAACATATTTAATTCCCTTAGTCTATCATTATAACTCATATTCCTGATAGAGGGAATCAGTTTGGTTGCCCTGGCTTGGAGGCGTTCCAATCTCCCGATGTCCTTTCGAAACGAAGGACTCCAAAATTGTACGGCATACTACAGGTGCGGTCGGACGAGGGAGTTGTACAGACACAGTACTATCTCCTTATTCCGATATCCAAACTGTCTCTTTTATACCCTAACATCCTTTGGGCTTTCTTCTCCACCTCAATACACTGTTTCGAGAACTTGAGGTCACTGGTAATAGTTACACCCAAGTCCTTCTTAGTGTCGGTGGATTCAAGAGCAGTGCCCTTAAGGATATAGGGTGATTGGGGATTTCGGTGGCCAATATGCATCACTTTGCATTTGTTCACGTTGAAAGGCATTTGCCACGTATCCGACCAGATATATATATATATATATATATATATATATATATATATATATATATATATATACAAAAACAAGAGGTTTTATTCGCGATGAGGAACTGCAGCTATTACATGCAGAACGCCCTATTCAATGTTATTAAAACGCTTGGCATGACATAGGTTAAATAAAGAATCTCAGGACTGCTGACCCCTCTGAAATCTATGTTTTGCAGTCAAGAATAATAAAAATAATGTTGCGGTGCGCGCCCACAAAGCTGTATGCATGAAAAAATCTGTAAAATAATACAAAACCCTCAGGATCGCTTAAGAATTGAATTTTATGCTGTAGCCAATAAGGAAAGTGAAGGATAGGCAAAATAAAAGTAACAATAATAAAGTTGTGGCGCGCGCGCGCGCACACACACACACACCAATGCAATCATATTTCTGTTCGTATTTATGAATTGCAGTTCCTGCATCCGAACGCTCTAAAGAAGCTCTGAGTACCGTAAAAAATGTGTGCAAAATAATTATTTATAATACATAATTGTGTTTTAAAACTCCGTTTTTCTCGAAGGGGAGTGTTATAGTGTTATGTAGTGCTCACATTGCAAGGTAGAATGAGACAACCAAAGATCCTTCTAAAATAAGCAGTTTGGAGTGTCATAAAGTCTTTTATAACGGGGCAGCTTTAGCCAAAATAGCATTCCATAAATAGGGAATCGGAAAATAATACAAAGAGCATTATTCCCAAATTGTAAATATTTCTCTTCTGTATTATAATCTAAATTAAACAGCTTAGTTATATTTTTCCAAATCATTGTGATTCTCTCAATCACTTGCTTATTTTTACTACTAACTAAATAATTTTTATTTCCATTACCAGTATAGGAAGAAACTTTAAACGAATATATAAAAAGAAACGTAAGGGTGGAAAAGAGTAATTTTTAGTTAATAAATATAAAAATAGTGTAAAAGTCTACAAGAAATAATTGCAATCTTATTTTTTTTAATATATTTATTAGAAATCGAGCTTAATTGACGAAAAAAAAGGAATATGTTTTGGGGCGCTAAAATAGGAGAAACTGTGACATTTAGCAACGATACATGGTCTAAGAAGCAAGTCATTCTTTCGTCTTGATATAAAGAAGCATTGTACTTGTGGAGGAATTAATATCACGAAGACAAGCAGACGCTACTTTGTTTAGCGTCAAACGTTATGCTCCACATGGGCCAAGACTTTGCCCCCCTACCCCCTTTCCCCGCTGCCGAAGATGTGAAGTCGCTCTCAAAGAAGAATTTCGCGAAGCAGATTTTGTAGTCTGTTAATATAAACATAGGGGTGTGTGAGAGCCTTTAGAATGAAAATTTGGCTGCCTAAAGCTTCGTCGGCAGAAAATCTATGAACAGGCTCACCGCCCCCCCTCGATTGTTCATGTCTATTTTGGCCAAATAGACGAAATATCACCTTCCCCGTGGGTAAACCTGAAGGGGCGAAGTGTCACCGCATTGAAAATTTATGCCCTAGGAGAGAGGCTTAACTGTAGGCTAGTGAGGGTTCACCCCTGCTAAACTCCCTCGTCTTCCCTCCCCCAGGGTATAATCGACGTATATATAGTTCAATCTTGAGAAATTTAAGGAGAAGCCGTGTCGCTATCGAGAGAAGAAGACGAGTCCCTGAGTCGAAGATAGTTCGAACCGAGTGGGACTTTCCCTTCCGAGGCCATTCCTTTGGTCCCTTAGAAGAGCAGACCAGTGGTATCGAGACCAACTCTTATATCATTCTCGTCCAGAGAAAATCCCTTATCTCAGTTTTCTAAAAAACAAACAAACAGAGATACCTCCTGACCATTGAGTAATACCAACGTGAATTCCCATTCGAGAAAAGATTCACCTCTTGGTTAAGCTCATCATCGAGAATCCCGAATTGGTAACACAAGGATCGGTATAACTTCCGTCCATCCAAGATCCTCTTACTTACATCTTCAAGTCGAGAAGCATCGCCACCCACCTCCACCTCCAGGGAGAAACATCAGCTGTTTTTCACAAATCACCTCAGTGAGACCGCCTCCAGTCCAGCTCGCACCAAATCACCTCAGCGAGAAGGCTCACTTTCAAGGTCACCCAACTGTCGACTCCCTCTGAGTTAAAGGTAAAAGGAATCCAAAACTTATTCATTTTTGGTTATTTCCCATTCCTTGCGAAAGTGTATTTAAAGATTTAATATTTCATTCTTTTATCTAATTAAAAGTTAATTAGATCCTCGAACGCTGCAAATGGCAATAGATGTATCATAATACGAATCCTCCCTGGTTAAAGAATTAAATTAAAGCACTCTTAGAGAAAAGTGGAACGGAGTTACTCATGTATGTATCAAACGTACATACGTGCTCGGCCGTAAACCACCACAGTATTAATTCCTTGTTTACTATTATATAGCAATTGTAAGACTTGATAGTTGTGTAAGAATTGATAAAATATCTAATATAAGTTGAGAGAATCACTTTTATGTTTCAGAACCGATTAAATATATAAATTTATTATAAATGGTTCTTAAAAGACCGCATTCATGTATTTGAGCTGTTATGTAAAAAGGTAGATGGACTGAGTTTAAGGATAAATTCTTTTATCAAGAAAAGTCACCTGAAGACGATTCCAAAGTTTCCGCCGAATAAAGAATATTGAATCTACCTCCAGGATCCATTTTACCTTTGAGGAAATCTCCAATCACCATTTACTCAGCCTATTAAACAAGAAGAGAGCTTTCTATTTCTGGAGTCATAGCCTTGTGAATCCAAGGCATTCACATAAGAAGGAACCAGGCAACCGCCCAGCCAAATTAAGAAACTCCTTTGGCTGCCCCAAGAGTGGTACCAAAATTCGGTGACAAATCACCTTGGTAATCATACTACTTTTGAAGAGGTTTTGCAGACTTCCTCCTATAGACTTAGCAAAATCCTTTACTATTCTTGCTTTATTAAACTATACAAGAAATACCAGATATAGCAAAAGTCCTGTTACACGTTACGCCGCTCTCAACAAAGGACACCCTGATAATTTTGATGCAGTTAGACACGTTTTTATTGTTTTAACCTATAAATGTGTGTTTAAATTGTAATATTAATCAGTGTGGCCACCCTCCGCAGCGAGCTCGCGATCCAGGCGAGACCTGAAGGCCACGTACGCGTTGCGGAAGAAGTTCTCTTTCCTCATGCTGGCCCACAAGTGATTGAAGGGTGACTTTAGGGCGTCGATGTTGTTGTGGCGGACCTTGCAGGCCTTGCTTTCGATACGCGCCCACACGCTGTAGTCGAGGTGAATGAGTTCGGGCGACTGCGGAAGCCAAAGGTCCTTCGACCTGAAGTTCATATTCGACCCCAACCATTCTTGCACGGTCTTGGTCGTATAGGCTGGGGCACCGTCCTGCTAAAAGACGTAGTCTGCCTTATTTGTGATTTCTTTTCACCCACGGCAGGACTTTTATGGACAAGATGTTCCTGTAATCAGCCACGGTGAGCCTGTATGCAGACGCGAACTACACCGGCTGCATCTTCTTGCTTGCCATTCGAAGCCATTACGCCGAATATCATCACGAAGGCCGGGTGCTTCGAAGGGGAGACTTAGCGGACCTCGGAGATGTCCTGGTCGATGGTTGCTACGCGGTCGTTCTGCTTGTTGGTGACCGAATCGACGATGAAGGTGTTTTCATCAGAAAAAAATAGGAATTCGATTGCCCTGGTGCTTTAAGTCGTTCAGAAAACGACGACAACGCTCTCGACGTTGTTCTCTCATACAGTCGGTGAGAAGAGGCCTTTCCACGCACCTCAAACCTTTGCCGCCCTTTTCTTTGATGGCCCAGTGTACTGGGGGTACCGAGATGTTCTTCACGAGCGCAGTCACTTTGAGCTTCGTAGCACTTTCGAAGGCCTTTCTAGCAGCCAAACAGTTGACAACCTGAGGTTTGCCTAAACGAGGACGATCTTTGAGGTCTTACCCGTTCGTGAGCCTTTCCGCAATTCTGTGGACGGTCATCCGGCTGACCTTGTGCCGCTTGGCGATGTCGGACATGTTGTGTCCCGCGGCGCAGGAAAGTAGAGTTCTCGATTCTTTTCTCTTCCATCTCGACACATCTGCACACAATGGAGAAGACGTTTTAATGACTCGTGTCTGAAAAGTAGAACTTTAAGTTTGTTTGAGGGAACTTTTCTATCACACTCGTAAACTTCTCGAAAGATATAATGCCGACTGTAACAGAACTTTTGCAAAACCCGGTAATGTTGGTAATTTGGAATAAAGGTGGTTTTAATCGGAAAGACTATATGAAAATTATTTCACTGGTTATAATAATATTGCGCATTAATATCTCACTTGTTAGAATAATATTCTTCATTAATATTACATTGATTAAAGTGATATTTCTTTAATACATCACTAGTTAGAGGAATATATCTCTTTAATGTTTAATGCGATTGTAGAGTACCTTAGCGATGTAATTTCGACGCCGGAGACTTGAGCTCGTCTTGAAGGAATACTGCTCACCTTTTATCCGAGCGATGCGGGAGAACGAAATGGACATCGAGTAAGAGAGAGAAGGTAAGGTGGATTATAGCTCTTCCTGTGTGATTGCCGGAGGAAAGTGCAGCAGGCATAAGTAACGATCAGTCTTTCTTTCGAAGGAATGCAAAGACTTGTCTTTGATAAGCTTGCATGCACAGTTTTACATTTCCACAAGTTGCCGAAATTGTACGAGTGCCCTTGTTTGGAGATAAGTTTCCGTGGGATTGAAAACTTCCGGAATTAATTAGCAAAGATAGAAAAGTCTGCCTTCATTGTTCTGTGATCCTGCTCATGTTGAGGAAGTGTCCTAAGCTGGGTTTTCTCTCCAGGGTGGTAACGGGCCAGGTAACTCAAACGGTTTTCTGGCTGAGAAAGGGATAGTTACCGTAACTGTCTCAGTAACTGAGGTTCAGTTTACCTGCTTATGGTGAAGTATTATGTTTGCCCTTTTTAGTCAGTATGCGGGAAACTTTATGTTTATATCTTTATTTTCAACACTTTATTCCCCTCTTCGTATGTATAAATTGCTCTCAATGTGGTAGCCCTTGCTCTCCTCGCTTCTGAAATTTCTTCTAATGCTCAGTTTTACGTTGGCCATTTGGTTCTCACTCATTTTCACTCGAATTAAAACATTTTCTTCTACCATAAAATTTACACATTCGTCCTTTTCGTCAAATGTAAACAAAAATGCCATAGGTTGATTGAACGAATATAAAGTGCGCTTATTAAACTCCTGGCTCCATGCTCGAAATATTGATTTTTCAAAAGATATTTCTGAAATTTGGTTTGGTCAGAGAGGAACAGGCGCTATCCGAGAGGGCTCGATTTTAGGATATGCATCCGAAAGAGGCCGACAGGAATCACATCAGATACCCATTATTTTTGAGGGTATAGTGTGTAGTGAAGCGGAGGAATTAGTCCCATACAAGATCTCCTGTGAATGGCGAGAGAGATCTTGGAAGGGGATACAAAGACAACCTAAATTCGCACAAACCTCATATCATTTATGTCTCTACAAGCTTTCACACAACTAATTGACTCACTCCATTCAGTCTCAGTTTGAACTCATCCTCAACAATTCCTACTCAGAATACAAAGAATATGCAATAATGAGACACGAAGTAGAACAATGGAGAGTAATAACTCTCTCAAACTATTTGTCGTTTCCATTTTTTGTCGAGTGGTTAATCTCTTCTTGGGATTTATAAATAATGAACTCTAACTTGCCTTATTTAGATTAGAATAGAATTTTGTTCGCCATAACTAAAACAAGCAGTAATATAAAAAAGAAGATAGTATTTATAGTTAATTCAGTTCATCAAGTTGAATCGAGAGAGAGGGGAGGGGTTCGTATGCTCGACAAAATGTAATAAAAATATAATTTACCTTAATTGATTCATTTTTTCTATTTGTTAGAAAATTCCATTATGTGATGCCACATTAAAAACAAATGCCGCATGTGTTAAAATCTGAGATGATCAGAATGTTTTTAGGCGGGTCTTTTTAATCTCTTGCCACCAGAAGGATGGCCACGATTCTGCGGCGCCCATACCTAGTACACTGTTGTAATTACCCTCTTTCATTATTAGATTTTTTTTTATCTCCCTCTTTCATTCTTTCTATATTGAGGAAAAATGGTCATGTTGTTTCCACCGGTTGTCCTCTTGCGAACTTAAATTCTTTATGCTCCCTCTTTCCCCTAAAACATGCGCATTTCTTAAGAGCGCTATCGCTTCGTATCTCTTCTCTCTCGTTGACAATAAATGAAAGATAAACCACCGAGATTCTAGTGCAAACAACGGATGACCTTTGATAGGCCCTTGTGGCTTTTGTCATCCGTGAAATTATGTTATGTATGTATGTAAGCACCGGCGTAGCCTTAGGGGTCTGCTTTTCTACTCCCCCACCCCATTTGAATTCCTCCTTGAGCGTGTTGCCGATTATTCTATTTTTCCGTTGCAAAACAAAAATAAGTCCGTTTTATGTCTCTGGTCGTAAATTGGGTTATAAAATGACAGGTTCGCTGTTTATGATGGGAGGGTCTACTCGGCACATTTTGTTAGTATGTGTGTGTGTGCTGTTAGTAAAGTTAAATATAATATTTAACTTCACTATTACATTCCTTTTGATCCATTTTCCTGAAAAAGTATGACGTAGTAAGTATGGCGATATCACCAGCGGAAATCTATGAAGGCAATTCATACCCGTCGCTCTGTGAGGAATGATCCCATGAAGGCAACGACACACATTTCAAACGTGTTTCAAGTTTTTAAACAAGTTTGGTATCATGGAACAGCATTCACACATTTTCAACAAGTTGCGGGTTTCGAAAAACAAGTAAATCGCAGCCTCTCACCGAGTTACACCTTCACCATTAAGTCCTATGTATCCTAAGTAGGACGTACCTTCCCCATACACATGGCTGCGGACTAGGGGTGACATCATCTTCACAAATTTGAGCGGTGGTATTTGTCGAATAAAGGTGAAGATTACACTGACATTTGTGTCGTTCAATCCCCCACCCTCATTGGAAATTTCATCTCCTAATACACTGCACGAACACTAACTCAGTAACAGCATCTTCCGATCATTTTTCACACGCTTCATCTCATCAAACAATGACTCTTCCATGACATTCTACAATTATTTTAACTGTTTTGAGGTTGAGCAGCATCAGTCACAGCCACCCATACCCTCATCCCTGCGGCAAAAATGATTGGTGTTCTTGTGCTTAATAAAGCATAAATGAAGGGGAAGGGGGGAAGACGGGTAGTTTTAGTGGCGCTGAAGCACACGGATCCCACTATGTGGAAAACTGGTAAATGTTGAATTTGTGATGGACCGATAGTTTAATAGGATGATGGGCTGCAGAGTGGATGTGATGAAATAAGTTAACCAAAAGTAGCCAAAAAGTGTTTGGTTGGGAATCAAGGTGTACTAGGGATGATTGTTTTAAAAATTATTAAAACAGTTTTGGTTAGTTATTTAACTGTAATGATTTTTGCTTTTAAAAATGTTTCATGTTTAATCATAGACCAAAATCAAATTATTAGTATTTTCCGTATTTCACAGAGTTCCGATAAATAAAGTATTCTACCACTCGATTTGTAAACCAATTTCTATCAATCTCTTTCTTAAACCTAAACTTATCCAGCTTCAACCCATTAATACACATTTCATCCTATTCCCTAAAAATAAGAACGTTACCTATCTGTCCCCATTATAACCTTTTACCGACTTGAAGACGTCAACCAAATCCTCTCGAATTCTTCTCCTTTCTAATGTATGAAGATTCAGGCTCTTAAGCCATTTACCTTAAGTTAAGCTCCTCAACCCATGAATCTTTTTAGTCATGCTTCTTTTCACAGACTTAAGAAAAGCAATAACCATCTAATAATATGATGAGAAAAATTGCACCGCAGTCAAGATGAGGCCTAACTGAGGTCAGGTAGAGTTTCAGAATGACATCAGCACTCCTATTTCTCACGTTCCTCCCTATAAACCTCAATGCCCTATTAGCTATAATCCTAGCACTGACCTTCATAAAAATCTCTCATTCGATTTATAATTATTCAATTGATTACACTTACCTATACTAAGTACACTACATTAATCTACACCATTGGTACAATGCTAGTCTCTAATGATTTTATAAATAGGCAAGCTAGGGGCTCACTTAACACATTTTTATATTGGTTCAAAATCCTAGGAAAAATTTCATCAGGGTCAGGTGTTTTGCTAAATCTATTTCTTTTAAGATTATCGCCTTGGTAATTAAAATATGCTCTAATTTGTCATCCTCATTTCCAGGGACGACCAAGGTCACCTCAAGTACAAATAAAATATCCTAGAGTCTAAATACAGAAAGAAAATAATTATTTAACACTCAAACCATTGCATCACTATCATTCACTAACTATACGTCTGTAGTTTCAAGTGGGCTACTTTTATCTCTATTCTTAGTTCTGTATAATTGAAAGAAACCTTTGCGATCTTCCTCTGCCTTATTTGCCACTTTAATTTCGTCATTTCTCTTTGCTAATCTAATTAACCTTTTAATGTCCAGAGTTAGCTCATTGCATCTCTGCCTCAATTAACTCTCGAAATTGTTTTCCTATAAAAGCCCATTTTAATGCAAAGATAATGCATAATTTTATCTTAAATCCATTTAGTATCGACAAACTTGTCTCTAATCTTCCTATATTTAATGTTCATATACTCTCTGGTATTTCAACCTTAATTATTCTACTGAGAACCCTGTTCCAATTTAACTTAGATCTAACTTCGCAATGACCACTCTTTGCTAAATTTCCTTCAATCTCTGTATCGCTAATACCCTCTTCCGTATTTGTTAGAGCTAAATCTAAGATATTATCATCCCTAGTCGTTTGGTTTACAACCCGTTTAAGAAAATTATTCTGCACCATATTAAGACATTCCTCTGCATCCTAATCACCTACAAGAGCTTCCCAGTCTATATATCTGTAATTATAATCACCCATTGTGCACACATGATTTTGTGTTAGTGTTTGTTTTAATTGTAGTTTTTTCACTACACTAGAGAATATTTATAATATAAATAATTACTCCTCAGCTTTTCCTCCTGTTTCTATCTCCTATCGCAATAACATCCAAACTCTCTTCACTCACTAGCCATCTTAACAAATCCATCTTATTCCTTATGTTGCTACTATTTGTGTAGTATATTTTCAATTTATCGTTCTTTATGATGTTATCATTACTACATGGACCACATACCTGCGTCATGTGAAGTCACTCGAGCAGTTCCACCAAAGATGTCTCCGAAAAATCGGAGACATCTAGAAGAGGCAGAGTCCACCAGCATCGAGGGCTCCCTAATGAAACATCAACTTAGATCGGCGGTGCAGGGTGGGGCGGGGCACTATGGTCGGATGCCAGAGACAAGACTGCCTCGGCGGGGCTTGTTCTCCGAACTTCAAACTGGCGCCCGCGCGAGAGAAGGACAGAAAAAGCGATAGAAAGATACATTGAAGTCCTACAGGAAGAAAGACAACATTAACGTCAATTCATGGGAGACCTCTGCGTGGGTTTGCCCTGGTTGGCGACGTGCAACCAACCTGGCAGTGGAGAGGTTCGAAACCACCCGATGTGATGACAAACAGTAACGAAGAGAGTGTAGGCATGCGAAAGCTGCCAATCCAGCGCTGCGGCAAAAACTCCCCCAGCACCATCTGCGGGACGTGTGAGAAACAGTGCCGGTCACGACTACTACTACTACTACTACATTGTACCTTTAAAGTCATCTGCTAATTTTCCCTCCTGTTGCTATCTAAATTTATATGAATGTCCTCACCCCTACATTCCGCATCCTACTTACCCTGACATCCTATACCTATACTCCGTTCGAGAGAGCTAATCAATACTTTCACACCCTTACGATTCAATTGCAACCCATTCATTGCATAAAAATCCTCCCTTCTAAAAAAACTCACTCCATGGTTCCAAAGACACTAGTCCCATACTATCACACAATACTTTCACTATCTCATGTATTCCAACAACGCGCAACATCCATTCAATACCTACTATAAGCCTAAGTTAAATTCCTAACACTACACACCTCCTACTATTATCCTGAAACTTTACTTAAATATCCCTATATCTAGACACTAGCTCGTGCAACCTAGTTTTTCCTATGTCATTCGCTCCCACACGTAAGAAACATCCACTATCTTTCAATTCTTTCACTCACATTTGGTACATGTGTACCTGGCAAACAAACCCTTATTCTCATCTTGCGCTTGCACTCACATTTAAAAAAACTCCTCTCTAAATACTTAACCTGTGAATCACCCACCATGAGGAATTCAAGCACTTCATTTGCTTCACATTCATCTATAACAACAACTCCCCTTCTCTAAGGTCTCCTAAGACACCACCTATTAATACAAGTAATAGTCGCAAACCTGCACCTTCTACCTAGGTCTACTACCCCTACATCCTTAATACGGTATCTATACTTCCACCTGTAACAAAAAATGCCTCACTAGCTACCTGTTTCCTTCCTCTCTTTACCTCCCTCCATTCGCTACTATTTCCACTATTTCTACTCCTAGCTAATGTAAATAGGCTAACCTTATGATCCCCAGGTCTCTCCTTGGGCACAGTGCTAAGATCCCTTCTAAACTCCGTGACTAACTCCTCCAACATAGCTATTCTTCACAAAACCCGAACTGTTCCTATAATTCCACTACACATGCTTGCAGCCCACAGACAATACCAGCAGTCCATACTCCTACCATTCCACATCCAGCACAAACATCATAAGATTCACGTTGATTTTTACCCCTGCGCTCACTCTCAATGATCCACCATTCTCTTAACTCATTGCACACAACTACTTTTACCTAATTAATATTAAAAAAAATCCTTGACTTATATAAAAGAGAAATAAATGCACTCATAAGAGTGAAAAGGCAGCACGCTAAATAACACTTTAAAGAGCTGAAAAGAACACTAATTCAATATATGGATTAACTTAGGTATCACGACCAAACAACAGAAAACACTATTATATTCCCAACACAGAACAATTATCTAACACATATGCATTATTGGCAAAAATAGACAATACTACATAGCCAAATCAAACACTTCAAAATTATAATGAAGATCAAATCAGTCAGAGAGCTACTTCAATGCAACAAAGCAAGGAAGCCATTTAGATGTCTCCCTTTTCCGTTAAATTATACAAATTCCCTTCCTCAGTTTAGATTACACAAATCTTCCTCAATACTCTCATCGAACCAGAATTGCCCTCCACCTTTCCTTCGGCCTCCACCAGTTCTCCGCCTTCACAGCTGGACGATGGACAACATAACCCGAGCTATCGCCCACGCGATTGCTTGCGCGACTACGGGAGCTAATACCAACCCTTAGTGACCGTAATTCCCCACCTTCCCATCCGCCGTTACCTCCTAAAAGCTATTCCATCCTCAAAGGAAATGAAAAAAACCATTGTGTTCGTGTTTCCTCTGATTTATTTTCCATTAAAGTCCCCCCACCTCTATTAATGTATGTATATCCACCTGGTTAGTCGTTGAGACCCCTGTAAATTGAGGTAACACTTAGTCAATTATAATCTCTCCATAAATGCCCTAGTGATACGTTTGAATTAACCAAACATGCTACTACTGAACATGCGCAATCCATCCAGATCCATCTATGTCCTTCTAAATACTACTTGGCTAGCTAGCTACATAGTCTAACCGGCCACGTAGGAAACGAGGCTTGATCAATCTTGGCGGGAAGTCTACTTACGGGACTTTGGGGCATCGTTACGGAAGGCGATTTATCCTGGGTTAAAACTTTAGTGAGTGTAATAGCACTGACCGTTTAGAGATTGCCTATTCTGTAGAGTCGGTGATTCTTCACGTTAAAAACAACACTAAATTCCTCCATGAAGTGGTGCATTCCATAAATCAAATATATGTGGTTAGATGAAGCCCGTGAAAAGAAATGACAATTTGAGATCGTTGACTTTATCAGTCTTAAGTTTACTCTCATGAACGATAATATAATTCTGTCGTAGAGTCAAACGTCGATGCTAGCCAAGGATTGACTCTGCGGTGACGCGAGTAGGGAGCACGCCAGAAATTGGGATATAGATACCAGTGCGAGGGTTAAATATTTAAAATCGAGTGCGGCTGGCCTAAATAATTAAATCTTAGAGGTTCTGGGTTTAGAGAAACTGATTGTAGAAAAATAACTTTATTATATACAAATAAAATATTATTAGCAAAAGTAAATAAATGTCAATAAATAAGCTTACTTTCATGAATGACCCAAGCTTAGCCTCTTCTCCTTTTTTCAGACAGCCTGTATTTCTCTCCTACTTCGTCGCTTTTCATACAGCCTCGCCAACAACTTTCCCTGGTCAGCCTCTAATTTCACAGGGTAGATGCTGACCTTCTTCTCAGTCAACCATCTCGGATTGGGGCTGAGAGGGAAGGGGACAATGTTTTCTAACCCCTGAGCTCTGGTTCGAGATGGTGGGTTTTTAACAACCTGCTTTATCCTCACCCATACCTTCATCAAATCCCCTTTCCTTCTTACTTCACATTCTATTTTTTTACGCCGTATCCAAGGTGGAGCCACAATGCTGAGGGACGGCCAGGCCACCAGGCGGGAGGGGTGGTCTTGAATGGCGGCACCTGGCTCTGCCAGGCCTGTACGCACCCCTTGCAGGGCGGGCTACTGCGAGGGGTGATGAGCTATTGCTTCCCGTAATAAAAAGAGGGTCACCATGCCCATTGATAAAGAAATAAAAATCTCCCCTTAATTTCCCCTGTTCCATCGTCGGAGCCGCCATCGGGCAGGTCCACAGAAAAAATGGAGGGTTCCCCTCCCCCTGAGCTTGCGCAGGGGACCCTCCAAATTTCTCTGAATGGAGAGGAGGCGTACTCATGTCCTTCGCCTACGGGTATGGGGGACTCCCCCTCACCCCCTTCTCTGGAGGTGCTTTCGGGCACCTTCCTGTTTCCAGCCGCAGTCGCCCCTTTACTTTCCAAGGGGACGGCCAAGAAAGACAGCAGGCAGCCCATAGCCGACCGCTTCCCATTGAAGCAGCTCGGTAGGGCAAACCATCTTAGGGGAGAGAGAGAAGCCAGGCTCCTTCGGTCGCTTCCCTCAAAAGACCTGCTGGCAAGAATATTGAACCTTGCCGGGGTCAAGGCTTGTGCTTTCCCACACGTGACTAGTGAAAAGGCTGCCAAGGGGACCTGCGATGTCCTGGGTAGGGAAGGCGGGGGGCAACTGGAGGCCCCCCTGAGATAGACATGGTCCTTACGGCAACCTAACCTCAGATGGTAGGGCATTTTATGGGAGCAAATCCGGGCTCGGCGCCAAGCACCGAACCCGAATCTGCCCTTATGCAAGACCCTCCTCAAACGGCCCGAGTTTCCAAGGAAGTAAAAGGAGGGGAAGGATCTCCTGCGATCGGTGCCCCTGCGACTACCAGGACCTTCTCAATCTCAAAGAAGGACCTGGCTGAGGCCGGTCCATCTAGCCTGGAGGCTTCTGCCGGTGGAGGGGAGAAACGGGTTCATTCCCCGCCCTCCTCTCCTAAAAAGAAAAAGAAGAAGAAAAAGACTAAGAAGACTCGCGGCTCCTTTCCATCCACGGGACAGCGTGGATGAATGGGTCTGAGCCACTTCGGTAAGCGACCAAGCCAAGATTGGCACATCCGGCCCCTCTGCCCCCCTGGGTGCGGAGCTTCTGACTATGAATAAGACGAAAAGAGCGCAGGGCGGAGCCTCGATACCATCGAACCCCTCATTCAGAGGTTACCTGTTGTTTTCAAGCCTGCTGGCTTCAAACGCTTCCTTGTTATTCGCTCCACTGATGGCATCATGTTGGCCAAGGGCAACATGATCCATCAGAGGAGAGCATTAGCGAGTAAAATTGGTAGAGAGCCAAAAGTGGCCCATTTCTCGGACGGGAGCCTTCTGGCAAATGTGGTGGATCCCTCCGAGGCGGCCAAAATAAGTACTCTTCGGACACTTGATGGCACACCGGTGAGTGCGACGCCGCACTCTACCATGAACTTTGTCAAAGGAGTAGTTTATGTGAGAAAACTCGTTGACTACTCCATAGAGGACATCACCTTAGAGCTGGCCGACCATGGGGCGGTCAAGGTCGAACGTGTGATGAGAAAACAGGGAGGGGCCTCAAGATCCACCCCTACACTCTTCGTCACGTTTGACTGTGACAAGCTCCCTGAGTTGGTGCGTGCCGTTTTGCACCGCTACCGCGTGAAGGCATTCGTACCACTGCCGCGGAGGTGCCATTACTGCCACCGCTTCGGCCATACGAATCGTTCATGTAGTCATGCAAAGTTAAGGTCACCCGGAGTATGTGTAAATTGCTCCAAGGCCACACACGATAAGTCCAAATCGTTTGTGGCAAAGTGTGTCAATTGTGGTGCATATCTCCTTGAGAAAGAAATCCTGGCCGTTCATGGCCAGGATCGACTCTAATTCCGCGAGGCTAAGGACTTGGTCACGGCGCACCCGGCTTTGCCTGGGAAGTCTTACACCTAAATGGTTAGAAAGAAACTATCTGCTCATGGCTAATCCAGGCCAACGAGCATGGTTGTTTCCACGCCCATTCGGGGCCATTCTGCGGGTTCTACTCAACCGGGTGCTCCTGTGTTAAAGCTGGCGGCACAAAGGGTTCACACCCAGCCCTGGCTAAAATCAGGGTTACCCCCTTACCCCAGCGTGACCGTTTCCCGTAAGGCAAAACTACCACGCCACTCCACCGAGTCGTCAGACTCACAGAAGGCAACACCCCTGAATATGGTCGCCAGGCCATTTTCCAGGGTTCCTATAGCTGTCCCCCGAAAGGAGGACAGCAACAAAGGAGCTTCGGCTCCTTCGCCCACGCCTAGTCGCTCGGAGACAGTGGATCCTCGAAAAGAGGGCCCCCTACCGCCGAAGCCACAACGCCCGCCTAAGATTTCGAGGTGGAGAGAGGAAAAGACTCGCATGGCGAGCCCAACCTCCCCCAATAAGTCCTCGAAGGCGACAGCGCCTTCAGTGCATTGTCCGTCCAACAGCTCCGCGTCTCCTCCGAGCTAGGCCTGAAGGGCATATTCCTTCAATGGAATTGCCGTGGACTCCGGGCCAACTGGGAGGAGCTGCGGAGGCTAGTCTCGTCCCGTTTACCGTTAGCTATTTTTATGCAGGAGACCATGTTAGGCGCGTGCCCCCTGACCACCCTCCCGGGGTATAAGGGTTTTGCGATACCACCACCAAGAGATATGAGCCAGGCTGGGGGATGCGTGGTTTACACCCGGTATGATGTCTCCGTTCTTCTTTTCACCTGGATAGGAGGTATCCTATCATTTTTGCGTACATTCCACAGTCAGCTGACTTTGACGCGGCGGACTTCCGCCGCGTCATGGCACGGTTGCTGAGGCCCTTTCTCATGCTTGGAGATCTGAACGGCAGGCATCCTCTCTGGGGAGATTACCAAATAAATCCCAGGGTACAAGTCCTTGCTGATCTGATCAGAGAGCTTGAGATACATGCCCGAGAACCGCTTCATTTTCTTACCTTGAGCTATCTTTGTGCTCTTCGGATGCACAGCTTGATTTTGATTAGAGAGTGGTTGATGACCTGCATGGTAGTGATCACTTTCCCATTCAAATATCATTTTCAGGGCAACTGCCGCCTGAGAGCCCACCACGGTGGTGCTTGGCGCGGGCACGGTGGCCTACTGCATTTCAGGAAATGACTGAATTCTCTATCTCAGTCGAGGAGTTTAGGTCGGTAGATGAGGCCATTGAGTTCTTCTCCGGCAACCTCATTGGCGTGGGCCTGACTAGTATTCCCAGAACGTGTTGCCGTTTTTCACGCCGACCACTTCCGTGGTGGTCGGCCGAGTGTGACACGGCCCTTAAACAGAAGCGTAAGGCCTACTTGCGCTATAAGCGCCGCCCGAACGATTTCACTGTCGCTGAATTTCGTCGGACTAGGGCTAGGTTCCAGTATATTTCGAAGCACGCCCAAAGCTCTTCTTAGCGGCCATACGTGTCTTCACTTAACGGGAAGTCCCCTCTAGCAGAGGTGTGGAGGCGAGTCAAAAGGATTCGGGGCAAGTTCTCGCAGGACCCGCCTCCTGCTCTCCAGGAGAATGGCGCCGATATCTCGGGCCCCACATCCATGGCGGAATCCTTTGCGACCGCTTTCTCTACATTCTCTAGCCGGGATGCTGCTCCGCCAGCATTCAATGCACGTCGTGGTGTCGCGGAAGGCCGCTGACTGGACTTTACCTCCAGAAGCGGAGAACCCTTCAACGTAAGGTTTACTCTGAGTGAGTTGCGTTCCGCTCTTTCTTCGTGCGCGAACACCGTCCATGGTCCGGACGATGTCCCGTATGCCATGCCTTGACACCTGGGTGAGCGAGGCATGGCCTTTCTCTTAGATTTTTTTCAACAGGATCTGGGTGGAGGGTCTCCTCCCAGATTCCTGGTGAATCGCTACTGTGCTTGCCTTTCGCAAACAGGGAAGAGATCACTTTACTCCGGTCGGTTTCCTCCCAATCTCTCTAACCTCTTGCGTGTGCAAGTTGATGGAGAAATTGGTAAATGTTAGATTAGCCTTTTTCCTGGACAACGGAGGCCATCTGTCTTCTGCACAATGCGGCTTGCGCAAGTTCTACTCCACGTCGGATACTCTGCTCCGACTGGAAAATGCCATCTGCAAGGCCTCCCTTCGAATAAAGCACTACGCCATGGTGTTTTTCGACCTGGGGAAGGCCTATGATACCGCATCATGGAGACTCTCCACATGATAGGGGCGAGGGGACGCCCCCCAATGTCTATATCTGAATCTTTGCGAAATCGTCGATTCTGCGTCCGGATAGGGGAGCTTTATCCGGCCCAATGGAGCAGGAAGAGGATGTCCCGCAGGAAAGTGTCCTCAGTGACACACTCTTTGCTCTGAGCATCAACAGCATCACCTCGCTTCTGCCGGAAGATGTTCTCGCTACGCTCTACGTGGACGACCTTTCGGGAGTATTGCGTTCGACGTTTTTGGAGCACACTTCGTGACACGCTGGAACCGTGCCAGTGTATACGGATGGATCCAACTCCCAAGAGGGTATCCGCTTCCACGCCATATCCCCTCTGTTTAAAGTCAGCAGGTCCCTGCCATCCGCTGCGTCTGTGCTCACGGCCGAGCTGGTAGCAATACACCACTCGGTATGGGATATTACGCGACGTGCCCGGTTCTGAGACCGGATTTTGATCTATAGCGACTTACAAAGCACCCCGAGTGCTCTCGGGGCATTGGAATCTCCGCATCCCTGTTCGCGATATCCGTGACGCCACGGTTTTGGCGACCTGGGCGGATGTCGAGATTATCTTCTGCTTGGTGCCTGGACATGTAGGAATTGCGGGGAATGAGCGCGCCGATGAGGGCACCAAAGAGTCCACAAGGACTCTGCGACCAGACCAGCGTTTCGCTCTTCCTCACACCGACTACATGACTGGATTTTGATCTATAACAACTTACAAAGCGCCCTGAGTGCTCTCGGGGCATTGGAATCTCCGCATCCCCTGTTTGCAATATCCGTGACGCCACGGTTTTGGCGAGCTGAGCGGATGTCGAGATTATCTTCTGATGGGTTCATGGACATGTAGGAATTGCAGGGAATGAGCGCTCTGATGAGGGCACCAAAGAGTCCACGAGGACTCTGCAACCAGACCAGCGTTTTGCTCTTCCTCACACCGACTACATGGCAGGAATACGGCCAGCTATTCGGACTGCTTGGCAAAGAAGAAGAGAGACGGTCGAGGCGAACTTAAAGTTCCGTGCCATTGCGCCGCGACTGTTCCCATGGACCTATCCCCCAATGCCGCGACGGCTTCAGGTCACTTTCTGTCGTTTCCGAATCGGGCATACTCGTGTGATACATCGCCATTTGATGGAGCGCTCGCCAGCGCCCTATTGCGACGACTGTGTCGTCCCCCAGACTGTTCGTCACACTCTTGTCGAATGTCCCAGTCTGGGTGATCTTCGCGCACGATACCTTTCCCGGTACCGGGGGGGCGGGGTCGCTACCGCCTGTCCCTTGTACTTGGGACTGATTCTTGCACACCGACCTCTGGACTTTTACACTTTTTGGAGGAGGCCGGCCTTCTCCCTTTTATTTAAAATTCAACTATGGATCGCGGTCCTCTTTGGCGGGTGAGGACGGGCCTTCCTCCATCGACAAAGCTCGCTCTATATATTTTCAATTTGTTTGTTTTTCTTTTGCTTTTTGTTTGTATTTTTTGTTTCTTTTTTTCTTTTCTTTTTATTTGGCTTTTAATATAGCCTAGATTTAGGCTAGCTTGAGTACGGCGACACATGCCCTAAAAGGCAGTCGCCAGATGAGATATATAAAATTAAAACAAAAAATTATGAACGATAATATACTTCTGTTGTAGAGTCGAAAGTCGATACTAGCCGAGGATTGACTCTGTGGTGATGCGGGAAGGGAGCACTCCAGAAATTGGGACGAATATCTTAGTACGAGGGTTAAATAATCAAAATCGAGTGCGATTGGCCTAAATAATTAATTCTTAGATGTTTTGGGATTAGAGAAACTGATTGTAGAAAGATAACTTTACTATATACAAAGAAAATATTATCAGTAAAAGTAAATATATGACAATAAGTAAGATAAAATCTGGGGTACCAAACAGGGTGGGGTGGGGGGGGGGGTACAAAACGAGAGTCCGAGAGAGAATGTACGGTGATTACTTCCAGGGCAGGGTGGAGAGTGCTAATAACGGGGAGAATCACGTAAAGCATAATTGACTGGAGACTTTGGAGAAGACGAGGAAGTGGGGCGCTGCAAAGTTCCACTTGAAAAGTTCCTTCTTATTTAACTTCGCTGAGGAATGAACGAGGGACCGCTCCAGACGAGAACGAAGTCGATACCCAAGTGATAGATATCTTTTGATCTCTATCGTCTGTCGGGCGGGTAGAGAGGTGACGCGTCGCGTTCGTAGCTGGAAGCCGTTGGGAGGCGGAGCAGAGCGTACGAGACTGTATTTGGCTGCTAACTAAGACGTAGCTGTATGATACAAATTTTTCAAAGCTTTTCCCGAAGTATTTATGCTGCCTCAACGGAAGTGGGTTGCCAGAGGCCCCCCAAATTGGGATGGGGATCTCATTAGACTTAGCGCGCCAGGGGTGAGGAGATATTCTCAGCGATCATCACAGGCTGGCGCGAAAGTCCTCGACGCCGTAGGTCTGGCGCCAATCAGGCGATGCGACGGGAGATAATGGGAATCCAACACGGATCACACGGCGTGCGACATTCTTGAGGCGGCTCTTTGGGTTCAACTGACCCGACCGCGCGAAATTCCTGCTGCTCCCTTGGAGCTGTCTGGGTGCGCAGGTGCATCTGGCATCACGGGTAGACGTTGGGTTCTAGGGGGGAGGTAACCTTTTCTCTCTGAAATCCCCCCCCTTTAAGACGGAGCTTCCGAAGGAAGTGACATCAGACTAATATAGGATAAGTACAGGGCTAAATTTCCGATAGGGACACAAATACAAAAGGGATGGTACCGGGTACTCTGCACAAAAATAAATCAAATATAGGGGACTCGGGAAATGCTCGGTATTTCTATAACCAAACAACACCAAGTAAAAAAAATAATAATAGTAATAATACAGGAATAGACAGACAGGAGTTGTTATCAATAGCCGGGGTCAACATAGTCTCGATAACCAGGGGCTTACATACAAGGATATTAAAAAAGAAAAAAAGATAGGTCCCACAATACCAAAAAAAGGTACATACAAACAGGGTAACTCATCAAAAATATATACACAATAAAAACGAAATAATGGCACATATTCTTATAAGTCATTACACAAAACTACAAGAATTATTCAGGAATATCTACAAAAGTAATCCATTTAACGTTACAATTAATTAATGGGAAATTACTCCGGAGACAAATCTAGGGGATTTCTGCTTAAGCTGTCCGCCAGGCAATTTTAGGAACCTTTAATGTATGCAATTTTAAATTAGAATTCTTGGAGAGGAAGGCTCCACGTCATGAGGCGACCATTATTGTTTTTTAATGTTCCGTAGGTAAGAGAGGGGTTTATGGTCAGTCTCGAACATGTGCTAATTCTGATGGATGAGGGGAATCGGAATGCCACCTCACTGAACGCCTTTCTTAAGTGAATGGGGAGGGGGTACGGCTTCTAACGAACATGTTCCTGGGTGGTGATCTGAATATTGTGCTCGAGCTGGGCAGCACAACCAGGGGTATCCGAGATTACATTGGTGAATTGGGTGAATAGCGCTTGTAACGGGGTCTTCTGGGGGATTGGAAGCTGAAGGTTTATACTCAACTCGGTCGATGGGGAATCGGGGGTATCTGGCAGACGTGAAGAGTATATTCCACGTCTTGTTCCACGCAGGCGACTTATGCCACGACCAAGGGATCAAGCGAGTAGCTGTACTCCTAGGCGGATTCTTCGTCCAGGGCCATTGGTTGGTTGTCACAAGCGTGTCGTTGGTAGCGCTTGTAACGGGGTCTTCCGGGAGATCGGAAGCTGAAGGTTTATACTCAACTCGGTCGATGGGGAATCAAGGGTATCTGGCAGACGCGAAGAGTATATTCCGCGTCTTGTTCCACGCAGGCTACTTGTACCACAACCAAGGGGTCAAGTGGGTGACTGTACTCCTAGGCGGATTCTTCGTCCAGGGCCATTGATTGGTTGGCACAAGAGCGTCGATGGTACTTTTTAAGCATGTTCACGTGCAATAGCTTAGTGTCAGACGTGGTTTGGATCAAGTAGTCAACGGGGCCGCATCTTTCGATCACTGGGAAGGGGCCCTTCCATTGGTTCAAAAGTTTGTTGTACTCCGTGGAGAGTAGTAAATGGACTTCGTCACCGGGTTTAAATTTTCCTTCTTGGGACTTACAGTCAAAGTAGGTTTAATACTTGCTCAAGTTTCTCTCGGCGTTATGACGCGCGATCTCTGCACACTTTTATAACCTCTGCCTCAGGTCTATGAGGTAAGCGTAGGAGGATTGAATCTCCTGCTCTAATTTCGAATTGCAGAAGAGCTCTTTTAATGCTGAGGGGCCCTCTAACATTACGTCCATATAGAATCTCAAATGGGGCAAAACATAAGGTGCAATAGAGAATTTTCCAGTATGTGAAAAGGGCTACCGGCACCTACGGTGCCATTCCCGGGGTTGTTCGGTGCACAGTTTCTTGAGGATGGATTTGAGGGAGCCTTTAAGCCTTTCACACATCCCATTACCAGCTGGGTAAAAATGGGTTCTAAAAAGAGGTTTTATCACCAGAAGCTTACCGACGTACTTCATCAGTTGCAACCTGAATTGGCGGCCACGATTAGAGAGGATTTTCTTGGGTAATCGAACGCGGGATACGATGGAGATTAGTCCTTTCGCGCGGGAGATTCTGTCTATTTTCTTCAACGGCACAGCCTCGGGGAATCGGGAGGCAAAATCTACCAAGTTAGCACGTAACTGTGACCTTCATACGACGGGTGGTGTATCGGACCGATGAGATCAATTGAGACACGGGAAAACGGCTATGAGATTAGGGGTCCTCTCTGCAATGGTGTGGGCTTAACTCACCCTTTGACGGCAGGCTTTTGGCAGATGTCGCAAGACCTGCAGTAGCGAAGGATTTCTTCATGGGCACCTGGCCAGTCAAAATATTTGAAGATCTTCTGGATGTTCTTCGTGTGGCTAAAATAGCCTGAAAATAGTCTGGCATGGGGAGTATGTTAAAATATGACCAACGAGTGAACGTGGAGTACACAATAATCGCGTCTGGGGTTTACCGTTTTCTGGGCACGCACGGTAAAGTAAGCCGGCCGTAAATTGGTAGGGGATCACCTTGTCTCCTCGGGTGGATTCTTGCTCTTTTCCCTGGGCCTTAGCCCACAGGCGTCGAAGAGATTCGCAGTTCTTTTGGTTCCTTGCAAAGTCTTCAGTCATGACCTCCTTGAATTCTGAAGAACGTGAAATTTCTAGTGGCGAGGGCATCTTCGAATCTTTTACCACTTGCGAACGGGTAACCACGGGTTGAGCAACGGAGTTGGGGGAGACCCGTGGGCACTGGCCAATGAGGACGGAGCAGAATTTAATAGGGGCTGCTACTACTTATGCCCAGCCAGTAAAGTACGCCCAATAGATAAGGAACTGATTGGTGCGCCTCAAGTAGTCGTGCACGACGGCAAATTTATTATGGCCTGGGGCTACTGGGGCAGCAGCTTGTTCGACACCACTATGCAGGTGCATCCAGTATCTCTCACAAGAGTGGAGACGCTGCAGCCATTAATCATTCCGGATTCGAACTTAAGGCCTCCAGGGGTATTCTTATCAAACAAGAAGTTTACCTGGTGGCCGCTGGGACTTGAGTTGCTCGGGGGAGGAGAAAATTCCGATGGCGTTGGCGGAGGCGCAGACGGGGCAGAGATCTGGTGTACCTGGTGAAAAGATTATTCCTGTAGTGAGAGTTCTGGGGGCAGTTCGTTTTCACATGGCCCCCCCACACCACAGGGGAAACAAATGATGGGCCTCCTGGGGAAAGATGACGTAGGAGGGCCTGAAGAGAATGGTTTATATCCCGGTGTTCGAACGAAAAGAGTTGTTTCGACTTTGACGGCCCAGTTACCTTGGCAAACTTGCTTCCTTTTTCCAGGATGAATTTACTTTTGTTTGGCTTAGGTTTTGGGGAAAGGGGGCCTTTTTATTCCCTTTTTTCAGATAAAGGTTGTGGCTTGCTGAATAAATGTCGGCCTCTTCTGTGCACTTTTTGAATGTGAGACACCGCCGGTCTTTTACAAAATATCTGACTTCAGCCAGAAGTGAAACCAACAACTTGTCTCTCAGGAAGAAGTCAACAAGGCCATCGAATAGTCATGCGGATTTTAGAAGCATCGAGCCAAAAGTTGAGGTGACGCTGGAGGGTGTATCCAAACTGACAGTATGTTTGAGTGGCTAAAGGCGGGCATATCTGAATTTGGATTGGTAAAAGTCTGGGGTGATGTTATATGCCGCCAGTAACTCCGATTTTAAGGTCGAGTATTCAATTGTTTCCTCCGAGGTGAGTGATATGAATATATCTCGGAGTTTGGAATTTAGCAAGGGCAATAAATGAGCCACTCCATCTGACTCGATGTCCCAAATGTTGATTTCGAAGATTTTCTCGAAATGGATTAAGAAAGCTCCGAAATCCTCGCCTTCCTTGTAAAACGGAATCTTAACAGATGCGGTAGGGGGAGCTTCAGACCTCGAGCTGATGGACAGCGTCTCGTTCCTGGTCATACTCATTTCAAGTTTATTAAAAGGAATTCTTTCCCCTTTCTTCCCGTTCTTCTCTTTTTCTCCTTACTTCTCGTTCTTCTCTTCTTTATTCTCGTTCTTCTCTTTTTCATTTTCTTCTCGTTCTCTTTCGGTGTGACCTCCTCTTGGATATAAGCTAGGAGGTCCTTGCCACTGAACCCAAACGACTCTCCTTGCAACATAAACGTGTTAAATAATGAGGACATTTTATCGCGTTTGACCAACTTTCAGGAAAAGCACCACAAAAAAGGGGGATTTATTTAGACGCACAGCGGGAGTGCTGGTAGGCTTTGGCAGACCTACAATTCTTCACTTAAAAAAACAAAACACATCGATAATTATTTCGCACGGCGCGAATACTTAATTATACTGAAAATATTCCCTCTGGAATTTAATGAGAACCTGTGTTGCCCAATACGCAACGAAGAAAACAACAAACACAATACAGAAAAAGGAAATAAGATTAACTCCTTTATAATACGGCATATGTTTTATGAGGCCTGAAAAGGGTTAAAGTTTCACACGGTTACAAAATTAAATACAAAATACCCACACAAAGAGAAAATGAGTAAGGTATTTTCTACAGTTTCAAAAAACCAGAACCTTTAATATACAATAATAACACCGTTTAGAATATCTCACAAGTCTAAAAGAAATGAGAGCAGATACTGCAGGTGACCCTAAAAGCTTGACACCAGAATTATATAATGTTTGTCGTAGAATCAAACGTCGATGCTAGCCGAGGATTGACTTTACGGTGATGCGGGAAGGCAGCGCGCAAGAAATTAGGACCTAGATCCCAGTGCGAGGGCTAGATAATCAAAATCGAATGCGGTTGGCCTAAATAATCAATTCTTAGAGGTTCTGGTTTTAGAGAAACTAATTGTAGAAAAATAACTTTACTATATACAAAGAAAATATTATTAGTAAAAGTAAAAAAAATGACAATAAATAAGATTTAGAGCCGGGGTACCAAACGGTAAGGGGGGGATACAAATGACTCGACGGGGAAAAGAGTCCGAGAGAGGATGCACGGTGATTGCTCCCAGGGAAAGGGGGAGAGTGCTAATAACGAGGACACTTACGTAAAGAATAATTGACTGGGGGCTTTGGAGAGGACGACGAAGCGGGGCGCTGCAAAGATCAACTTGCAAAATTCCTTCTTATTTAACTTCACTGAGAAATGAACGAGGGATTACTCCAGACGAGAACAAAGACGATACCAGAATGATAGATGCCTGTCCGTGTCTATCGTCTGCCGGGTGGGAACTCTGGCCTTAGGTACGAGCGAGGCCGGGTAGAGAGGTGACGCGTCGCGTTCGTAGCTGGAAGCCGTTGGCAGGCGGAGCAGGGCGTACGAGGTTGTACGTAGCTGCTAACCAAGACGGGGCTATATGATACTAATTTCCCAAAGCTTTTCCCGAAGTATTTATACTGCCTCGACGGAAGCAAGTCGCCAGAGGCCCCCTAAAGTAGGAAGGGGATCTCATTAGATTTAACGTGCAGGGGGGAGGGGGTATTCTCGGCGAACATCACAAGCTCGCGCGAAAATCCTCGACGCCGTAGTTCTGGCGCCGATCTGGCGATGCGACGGAAGAGAAGGGGAATCGAACACGGATCACACGGCCGTGCAACATTCTTGAAGCTGTTCTTTGGGTTCGACTGACCCGACCATTCTTGATAAGAGCGCCGGTGTCATCCGACGGCGCTAAATTCTTGCTGCTCCCTTGGGGCTGTCTGCGAGTGTAGGTGCATGTTTTCTCCGGCGCGGAGGGTAACCTTCTCTTCCTGAGAACTTCACGCGGAGTCATTTTATGCTAAGGTAGTGCAAGTGGATTATTTAGCCAACACCCATTCCTACTCTCATACACTAATTCCCTAGCAGGCTTTTAGCGTCGTCATCGAGCAAGTTGCCTAGTAACTTAAAATCATACCGGGTTTTAAGTTGACTGAGCAATCCATTTTTAACTTTATAGATTACACATGGACACAACACGGATCGAGCCCTTACACGCAGCTCCTCATTATTCTATTCTACGACACATTAACCTACGACTTCTATAGACTTTATCCATTTCCCACTCACTACCTGACGGCAAACCTACCAGAAGCTCTCCCCTTTCTTTTTGTAGCTCTCGATTCCCGATCGTTCACGACTTTTGCCCAATTAGACATACAGTAGTGTAAAATTTCAAGTAAGCCTTCATTTGCAATTTTTCCACCCATAAAACCATTCCCTTTGCGAATAAATGAGAATTGTTTGATAGATTTGATAAACCTGCGCAATGCCTCCTAGTGTAAATTCTCGAACTTCTCATCCTAACTTTAAATAACCTTAAAAATTGGTCGTGATGCCTTGATCACATTTGACGAGCCGACTCCTTCATCACTTATTTTCCTTCTGGATGCAAAATCGATACCGGCTGCCAGTTAAAACAAAACTCTCGTTACTTTTATTTCAGAAACCCACCATTCCCTTCCTTCTCCGTCGCCTATCTCGGTGCCCTAAACCTTCCAGTCAAACTTTTTTGAAAGAATCTCATCCTCACCAAAATTGTCTGCACCTTTGTTGCATCCTGTTTTGCGTAATTTCACTGTATTTAAACGCCGCTGTGAGAGTCATACTGATTCTGCAATCATTTTAAAGCCACTAACTTATTTCTCGACCACGGCATTCGGTTGCATTAGCCTAGTAATTTGCATTTAGTTCACTGCAAATCGATTTTGTAGCGCCTTTCCACCAGCCAATTCTAATTTAGCAGAGAAAATCTACGCCCGACCTCGTCCTGTCTCGCGAATAGGAAAACTAAAGAATAAGGAAACAAGTTCTACAGGGTGTCCATAATTTTAACTATGTATATAGAAGGTGTATTTGAGACATCTAGGAACAAATTCGTACAAAGTACACCACGTACAAAAGTACTATAAAGCACAAAAATGTATATACCTATGAGTGCATCTTTTGTGGATGCACATCTGCTTGACATTAGTTGTAAGATTCGATAAACAAGTGAGTAATTTCTTTTCTTTTCAGGTCGAACATGACCGGGTTATTGAACCAGAAATGGCTTTCTCTGATTGGTAAGTACATTCCTCTGGGATCCTAGGGAGGACGAGAGCAGACAGCTAGAAAATACTCTCTTCCATCCCGTGTTGTGGCTATCCAGGAAGGGTAACCGAGGAGAGAACGGATGGTTAAAAAAAAGCAGAAACAGATGAATAAAGACATGAGAGTAGAAATATGAAAATGGAAGGTTCTAGGAACAAGCTCGCACAATTCTAAGATTCCTTGTGTGCGGGTGGGGGGTGGGAAGTGGTATGGCAATGTGCTGTAGCAACGTCGCTGTTGTGAGAGTTCAAAACCATAGAGGTGCCTCCACCTAAAACCCCGCAAAAGGGTTCAAATTACTGGTCAGGGTTCCTATTCCACGGGTTAGGTTAAGCTGTTTCCCATTGGTTCGCGTGTAGCTTGATAGCGAGGCTCAGTTTCCGAAATGCCGAAACGTGGCCACATCCACGGCAGATTTTCGCAGTCTTCCTCTAACCCATAAAAGGGTTCTAAGCACACTCACACCAGTTCTACAGGGTGTCCATTAAATATGGGTCCCGAAAGAAAATGCAATAATTTTATCAAGTATAATATATTTATTATTATATTTTCATATGACAAACTTTAACAATAGGTGAATTTCCTTTCAACTCCCCAAATTTAATACCAGTATTTACAAACATTCTCTTAGTGAGGTTAAAAGTGCTCCAATCCTAACACATTTATGTTGGCACAGCTGGTTTACTACGTGACTATTTGTTACTCTCACCCACTCAATTCCTGTTCTTCCATTCTCTTTATCGCCCACCCCCACCCCTCCCTAGTGAAGGGGCCCACGTTTGAGTGACGCTTCCCTCCTTTTCCCTCTCACCTCGACCCTGTGGGACAACTTGTCCTCAGCATCCGCTAGTACTCGCCTTGGGTGCATCCCGCCTTGGCTCCTCGTTCAAAATTATAGTATCAGCATAAATAATAAGAAGACAGCGAAGAAAGAAAACAATACTTATATTAATTATTATCATAATAAGAAGTTTGAATTTGAGCTCACCCCGCACTCTCACTTAGGGGTCGAGTTGTAAATCCAACCCTACATGCCAGGCTTTGGTTGATTGTAAAAGTCTGTAGGGGTCGCCATTATCGGCCTCTGGTGCTAGGAGGTGGAGCGGGGTGCCTTCTTGCGTGCCAGGGGAGTGTAGTGTGGTGGTGTTCTTGGATGAAGCGGACCTCCTCCTTATCCATATTTTTTGGTTGTTGGTTCCACGATGGGTCCCTGAGGAGGTTGCCACCGCGAGGCCTCTCAGGAGGCACCGTTGTTGATGCTTCCCATTATTTTTTCATTAATTGTTGTTTTGGTTTGGTATTATTTTAAATTAGTCTATTGTTAAATTTCTTTTTTTTCTGCGGTCAACTGAAATTAAAAAGGTATCTTACTTAATCCATCCTTATAAAATATTAAAAACGACCACCAGCACCACATGTTCTCAAAATCTCCATCATTGCAGTCGCATTACCATAACCCCCCCCCCCTCCCAGATTACTAAAAGCAGCAACCATCACATATGTCTAAACAAATGGTACTGAGCAAAATTGATCGATCCGATCAACCTCTCCCAGATATTCAACCTCTTTGCTCACCCCCAATCAACCCCTGGGTTAGGCCACATATACCTCGCATCCTGCAATGAAATTTTATGCCTCACTCAGCACTCTGATTCTTCTACAATCCTTTTCACACATAATAGATACAATCCCGGCTCTTCTCCATTTCCAAAGTACTCTTTCACATTCATATACCGATGCACGTTGCGTAGCTAGTACTCTACTACCATTTTGCTATCTGCGATATAATTTCATCTACATAACGTCACCAGCGGGAAAAGTTCGCGCTGGCTTTCAGGTAAAATGAATAAAGAATCCGTTGTTTGAAGCCAGAACAAATTCATTGTTAATACCAACCCCATCTCCCTCACCCTCCTCGGAAGAGGAAGCGAACTGAACCTCGCCGCCAGGTTCAGTTCGACCGAGTGAGGGAACTAACCCCCGAATCTACGCACGGCGTCGACACCACCAGGATCTCATGATATAATCTCAGTTAAGTCAGTTATTCAACCATCAACATCTGCCATTTTACAACAAAGTGATCGGCGCACATCAATGCCAGTAAAACTAGCCCTCGCCTAACCTTCTTCTATCCCCTCTATGCCCTATTAAGAACAAAGCTACTCATGGATTTGTCCAGTTCGAATATCTCTTCCTAGAAATGGAATTATTTGCCCTGCAACGTCTCGTTCAGTCAGGATCCACCCAGGGGCAGAAGGACCCAAGATTATCCCCTCACAAACTCCTTCCATGCACTTCTACAATACACAATATCCCCCACTTGCTCTTCAAACAGTCCTTTCTCTCTCGTCCCACCCTTCTCACACCTTGACTGACACCCACCTTCGTATATTCTCTCTCTTCTCAAGTCCATTTCCACCTATTCTTCTTACATAGCCACACCACTTCCAAACAATGGCATTCAATCTCTTTTTCACACCATAGACATCTCTTACCCACTTGTTCCTCCACCCCCCCCACACCAAGTATCCATCTCAAGTTGCCTATTTCCAATGCTCTCACTCAAGATCTTTCCTTCTCAATCCATACCAGTCTCACTCCCATACATCAAGATTGGCACCACCATACTCACATACAGCTTCATGAAACCTTCCACACCTAAACTTGTAGTATTCAATGATGATCTACTCACCCTAGAAACTTGACTACCGTTTCAACTGCTGTGGTCGCAATCTGCTTCATCTGTACCACACTCATTCATAATACATTCTTGACACTTAAAACTTTGCTCTTGCTAAAGGGTGACACCAAGGACTTGAGTATCACACCCTAACCCACTCTCACCCCAAATACTCATTACTTTACTTTTTTGTATTCACATTTAGAATCCCCTACTCATACACCATTTTAAAAGTTACAATCATCATTTCCAAATCCCTTTCACCCTCAGCCACCGACATAGATTTAACCCAACCTTTATCAATTCCACACCTCTTTCACCCATCCTCGTGCGTACTTCTCTCAAAACTCATTCCATACAAATATTAAACAGCCCTGGCAACATCACAAAACCTTGCCGTTACAAACCTTACTTAGATATGTCAAACCTCTCATTCAGGTTATTTTTTCCCCTGAAGCACGCCTTACTCTCAAAATAATTCCTCTTCACACCATACAATAGTTTATTATTCCAGCAATACATTTGTAGCCCCTGCCATACAGCTTCTCTTTCTTCACGATCATAAGCTTTCCTCATTACACCACCATACAAATTACACCTTTTCTCCCTTGTTCTTTTAGATAGCTTTCTCACTGCAATATTTCATCCACTCTATCCATATTCAATCTTGGACGATAGCCTCCTACCCGATAATGAAATTTACATAAAAATCAGAAAGATAACCGTTGGCTAGCGAGAGGGCGCCATCGACCGGTCCTTATTGAGTCAAAGAGGTACGAGAAGAGCGGTTGCAATGGTTTGGCGGCATCCGGCCATCAGTGAACCATTCATAACCTAAGTAGGGGCTCCGTTCCACGTCATGGGTATGTGTGGATATTGCGACCTCTTCGGTAGGTTCAGGAACGGAAGTTGATGTGTTGTGCGAAAACCTATGATAAGGGAGGGGGTATGGCGGAGGCAGAGGTGAGCGAATGACTTTTTTTGATGACGTGTGTGAATGGATCTACCTGCGCCCAATGGTAACGCTAAACACATTCGTAAATAGGCCGCTAATTCCCTTCCTTGCTGGGATTGCACACGATGTCTGAATGCTAAAAGTCCAGACAAAGCGTTATTGCCCAGGCGAGAGAAAGCTTTCTCCTCGAGGTTAAACTCAGATTTTCCTCTTCATAAGCTATTTAAACAATACATAGCCATAAGTTCAGTCGTAGCCAAGCGTTTGAGAGTACTATATTTTTCCATATAAGAAAATTAATAGAACTAATCGAACATTGCATTTTGTTATAGTATGTTTGCATCATAATTTTAAGGTAAAATATACAGATATTTAGAACTAAAACCCATTTTATTAATAAATACACTACTTAATGCACTAATTAATTCACTAATTAATATACTAATTAATGATGTCTCTTGTTCTTCAGGTCTGCTTCAACCTCTTTTTGACATGCTGGCGACCTAATATCTGATGACATCATCTTGACTAATATTGCTCCATTTTTGTTCACTAATGTACCCGCAACAGCTCACAATTGGATGGCTTCTGTTTATTAACAGCCAGTTTAATTATCGACCACAAATTCCCAATTGGATTAAAATCTGGCGAATTCCCGGGCACAGGTCTCAAAGGTTCGATGATAATTTAAGCCAAGAACTTTGTTATCCCTTATGCTTTGTGATAAGGTGCGCCATAATGCTGAAAAAATATAGTTATCATCTCCTCAATTGGCCCCGAACTGTTTGGAAAAGGTGCTGATGAACCACCTTTTGGTAGTATTTTGAGCTCATGGCACTGATCTTGGGTGAAATTGTTACTGGTCCAGCTCCCTTAAAAAAAGCAGCTCCAGATGGAAAATGTCCGGATTATTCACCTGGTAGTCCCAACGGCTAGCTTGAATAGCGCGAAACCAACGTATTACGGTTGTTAACAAAAGGGGAGTGGCTGAGGGCCAGGAAAAGAGAAACAGAAAAATAAGATACAGGTGATCTTTTCATAGGAGATTCTCTAAGCGATGTAAGCTCAGAGAACCCTCGTTAGTTCACAGTTTAGAAAGTTAAATGAAACGGGAAAGAGATGAGAAGAGGGAAAATTTGAAGGACTGGATCCGTTCTCTCGGGAATGAGAAATTGTGTACTTACCTTGAGTAGCTTCGGAATTAAGACCTTACCATCGAAACCACTGGACCTTACTTTGAATACTTTGAAGGGGAGGAAACGGAACGAGTCAAGAATCTTGAAGAGGGAGGTGTTTATGAGGCGAGATCGAGCACAATTGTGGTTAGGACAATCTCGAAAGCGGGAAAGGACCCAGGGTGCGGGGAAGGGAAGCTTAATTCCCCCGCGTCCTAGGGAGTTTGGGAGCAACAAGGTCAGCACATGTGTGCGTATTGGAGATCCCAGCAAATGCATGGTCCATTTTTCTTACAGCCTCCCCACACACAGAAGAAAACTGAAACTGTCAAATTTTCGAAATTTAGAAGAGCATTGGAGAGTAATTGCTTTGAAGTATTTGAAAGGGGAACGCGCGTTTGAAAAAGGAGCGAGCATTTGAAGGGGGAGTGACCATTTGAAAGGGGAGCGAGCGTTTGAAAGGGAGGCGCGCGTTTGATAGGGAGGCGCGCGTTTGAAAGGGGAGCGCGCGTTCGAAAGGGGGGGCGCGCGTTTGAAAGGGGGGGCGCGCGTTTGAAAGGGGGGCGCGTTTGAAAGAGGGGCGTGCATTTGAAAGGGAGCGAGCATTTGAAAGGGAGCGCGCGTTTGAAAGGGGGTGCGCGCGTTTGAAAGGGGGGGCGCGCGCGTTCGAAAGGGGAGCACGCGTTTGAAAGGGGGGCGCGTTTGAAAGAGGGGCGTGAATTTGAAAGGGAGCGCGCGTTTGAAAGGGAGCGAGCATTTGAAAGGAGCGAGCGTTTGAAAGGGGGGCGTGAGTTTGAAAGCGGGCGCGTTTGAAAGAGGGGCGTGCGTTTGAAAAGGGGCGCGCATTTGAAAGGGGGCACGCGTTTGAAAGAGAGCGAGCGTTTGAAAGGGGGGCGTGCGTTTGAAAGGGGGGCGAGCATTTGAAAAGGGGCGCGCGTTTGAAAGGGGTGGGGGTACCCAGGATCCCTTACTTCTGATGGTTAAATGATGATTCTTTCCCAAGTCCAAGTCTTTAACTAGGGCAGGAATTATGGCTTTATTTTGATTAGGGGCTTCTTCGAAAAAATGGTATTCATTAGGGAAGGATTGAAGCTGCATGATAGATAAGAAATTTAATACAAGCGAGTGCCAAATGAATTTCAACTTCACGTTTTTCCTTAATTTGAAAATAAATTCGAGCACAAGGCTAGTAATTCGGAAAAGTTTATTTAAATCCGGGAAATTCTGATGGGGTAAGAGGGGCACGACCTCGGTTTGAATTGTTACATGAGAATATATCAAATTTCTCGAAAACGCCTTAAGGCATTTCAATTCCGCCTTGGGCCACATTTCCCCTTCCAATATCAGCCAGGACGGGACCATGAAGCCAAAGATTTAATTTGGAATTAAATTGCTTAAGGAAGAGGCCACGGGTAATTAAGTCTGCGGGGTTGTCAAGAGTGTAAACGTGATTCAAAGAATCGTCGATTTGATATTTAGAGGTAATTTTTCCCTTGGACAATTTGATATCTTGTAGTCGATTTTTGACAACACCGACTTTTGTTTAAATTTACCCATGTCATCGAGGATCCAGGGCAATACAATCCGAGCGTCAACCAAGATCTGAATAGATCTGAAAGAGTGAGAGTAAGACTCAAGGAAGAGAGGAGGGGGGGGGGGGGTGAAGGCAAGAACGACGCGCATTAATTCCAAGGAAGGGAGCGTTCTCGCGGAAATAAATGAAACTTTGGATTTTGAAAATATGAGGTGGGATTCGTTAGAATGCAAAACATAGATAGCAAACCCAAAACAAGCCTCCCAAGCATCACAAAATACCTTCATTTCGGCTTTACCGTCATCTCCCAAAGTGAACCGCGGAATTTTCACATCCCCCAACTTCACCAATTCGGAACGAAGGGACTCCCATGCTTTCGCTTCGGTTTCGCCTACTTCCGAATTCCAATCAACATTTTTAGATCATATATTCTTCATCAGTAGTCGGCCCTTAATTGTCACAGGTAAATAGAGTCCCAACGGATCAAATACTTTGAAAATTTGAGAGAGTCTGCTTGATTTAGTTTTTGCGATGAGATGAAAAGAGGGAGGGTTGACTGTCAGAAGGTCAGTTTCTAATTCGTAATGGTACTTAAGAATGCGCTTGGTCCCAGTGCCATGAGTTTCCGATCTACTATCGTTTTTGAAAGGTTGTGTGAGAGCAGGATGGTTCGTGTTCCATGATCTCAACTTGAAGCCTCCACGTTGCATAATTTTGTTTGATTCTAGATATATTTCTTTGAGGAAGGAAGGGTCGGAGTTCGTGATTACTAAATTATAAACATAAAACGAATTACTCAACGTTTTGCTACAAGGATTTGAATTATAGGAGCTGAGGTGGTAATTAAGGATGTAGTTAAGAATAAAGGGGGAGGATTAAGTCCGAAAACAAGAGAACAATAGTGATATGTAACAATTTCACCATTCTTCACCCAGAAAAAAACAGAAAATCGGCACAAGATGGTAAAAAGGGGCGTGAAAAGGTCTATCCCAAAATATGATGCGGCATTGAGAGATCGAGATCGAGGACAACCCTTATTTTAGAGGTGGTTTGGACAGCTGGTTTTATGACGGGTCTATGGGGGATCCAAATATAGAGGTCATAATTCTCTGGGGACACATTTATGGGCTCAATTATACCTTCCTCCAACTGACCTTCGAAAATTTCATTATAGGTTTCAGTTAGCCCCTTTTGAGCCAAGGACGCTTTGACTTTGTTTAGAATACCCAGGGCTACTTTATAATTTGAGGGAACCTACGGCAAAATTTCATCGTACCACGGGAGTTCTACAAAATACTTACCACCACTTTTTTATGGAAGTATGAAATTGGGAGATTTTAATCGTATCCAGGGATCCCGTATCAACGTCTTTAATGCACAGAGATTCGAAGCTAAAGACATGTTCAAGCCCTACGTCTAAATCAGTATCGGACTCGCATAAATTGAGGAGGGGGGAATATGAATGAATAGGATCAAAGCCCGTGTTGACATAGGGGACGATGGAAGCATCCGTTTTTAGGTCGGTATCGGAGAGCCCTAGAGCTGTTTTAATTTAATCTCCGCTCTGTCATCTTGATTGACCTTGAGGACTGTGGAGTAGGCCCCTGGTGGATTGCTTCCCAAGGCAGAGCTTACAGGTTGAATTTGAATGTTGGGTTTTATGCAAGTTTGAATTTGAGTTTGAAGGGGTTTAGAATGACCGTTTGCCTCCGTCAGCGGCTCACCTCCCTTTACCCCTGACCTCGATGGAACTGTCCCCATCCCCGCCTGGCTAGGGCTAGCGGCTAACACCAGGGTGAGCGTAGCAATCTCTCCCTTTGTGGGGCATTGGAAAGTTGTCACACTCTCATATGGGATGAACCCAAGCACACAGGATAAGAATGCGTCTTATTTTTAAGATCTCTCATAGATTGAATGTAGCCTACCCCCAGCTTACCCTCAGTTTGGGGACAACAAGGTCAGCACACGTGTGCATGTGAGAGAACCACGCAAATACATGGTCCATTTTTCTTACACACCGTGGGCACGACACAGGACTCGTGAAAGCGCCCCTCCCCTTTCTTCTCCTAACTACGGATCTTCCAGAAGCTTCAAAATAGCGGAAGGTAATTCGTCAGAGAATATCACTTTGTTGCAGTCTTCAACAGTATTTTCTATATTTTCTACAAAAGTGGAGCCCATCCGTAATGTTCTTCTGGGCGAGATGAGTCTTCTTCGCAACCCTTCTTGGCTTAAGACCTTTGTCGAATAGTCTCCGCTTAACTGTGCGCGCTGAAGCGTTCACACCAGGCTAAATTCTTTCTTAACGTGAGTAAGCTTGACAATAGAGGCAATACGATCAGGATCGGTGAGCTGAGAATTTACCAGGAGGCGATCTTAGCGTTCATTTGAAGCTCTTGGGCGTCCAGAAGACTTCTTCATAGTCATTAATAATACCCTTAGCAACTATCTCCCCGCATTTTAGGCCACTTTGTTGCCGATCAACAATGGTTGCACACTTTTGTTTGGAAATAAACATTTCTGGAATTGAAAAAGATTCAAACATTTATTTTCTAAAAAATAAAATTACGAAATAGATTTTAATTATACATCATTCATTTAAACCCATATTTGTCATCACTTTACCCTTTCGATCGAATAGCAAGGCCCCAGGAACTACATGGCAGGAATCAGAGTAGCCCGGCTGCCTGGCAAAGGAAATGGGAAACGGCCGAGGGAAACTTAAAGTTACGTGTCATTGCGCCGCGAGTGTTCAATGGATATACCCGTCCAAGGCCTTGACGGCTTCATGTCGCTTTCAGTCGTCTTCGAGTTGGGCTCAACACTCGCGGGACGCACCGCCATTTGATGAAGCGATCGCCTGCACTTTATTGCGACGACTGCGTTGTCCCTCAGACTGTTCGGCACATTCTTGTCGCGTGTTCCCGTCCGTGGGATCTTCGCGTGCACGAGTGGGGTCGCTACCGCTTGTCCCTTGTACTCGGGACTGGTTCGTGCTAACAGACCTCCGGACTATACGACTTTTTGGAGGAGGTTGGCCTCCTCCATTTTATTTGACTCTTTGTTGTAGGTCGCATGTGCCTGTGTTAGCGCAAGGCGCGCCTACCCCCGACGTCGGAGCGCGCTTCCTTCTTGTTGCCTTATCTAGTTTTTTGTTTCTATTTGTTGTTCTTGTTCCTTTTTATAGCCCGAGTCTTTTCTTTTTTATCTTTTTATTTGCTATTTATATAGTATTTGTATTTTAATCTAGCCTCGTAGTAGACTGTGACGTTATTACGGCGACTGTGCCCAGTGAGGCAGACCACCCCTGACGTCGAAGTGTGCTTCCTTCTGCCTTTGTTCTGTTCCTTATTTTTTTTTTTTGCATTTTTGTTAGTTGTTTGTTTTTCTTTGTTTGGTTTGGCTTTCGTGAATTTTAAAGTAGCCTAGTACTAGGCTGCAATTTTAATTACGGTGACTTATGCCCTTTTTGGAAGTCGCCAGATGGTTGGTGTTAAAAAAATATTATTTTTCAAATAATGACTTTTTAATAAACATTCAATAATTAGAGTAATTATTCCGCTAATGTATATTTTAGTCACAAAACTTTGGGTCATGGCTGTATAGTGTATCTGTTAAAACTGCGAAAACCAACGGGGGTATCGCCGAAGGAAAGTTTTTAAAAAGATGCTTTACGATGCCATTAAAGTGGTGAATCAAATTTTCTTCAGTGATGGCCGGACTCGCAGGAATTCCAGTGTGCTCGTAGGTCTCTCATTACATTTACGCGAATATCGATTCGTTTGTGGGCTCGTGAATAGTAAGCTCAAGAGGACAATACAACGGATGACTCACTGGTTAGATAGTGATAGTTGGTTTATTCCAGGGTAAATGCAGCTTATATTTTAACTGTATAGTCTTCAAGAAGAAAAATAGTTTCGAAACGACGAAAAAGACCTGTTATGAATTCTTCTGAGAGGGCGATGCATAACTTGCGTCGAGAGCGAAATCTTATGTAGAGAATTTGAGTAGCATTAATTTTTGAACAGCTTTTACATCTCACTAAATACAAATCCTAGATTTCTGCTGTTTGGTGCCAAGTCTAGGAGTAAAAATGAGCCTTTATTTGTGATCAAGTCATTTTATTTTGAGCTTTTGCAATAAAGAATCCCCCTTTCATCTTCGTAACATTTCTGTCTAAAAATGGCTCACGGGATGAGGAAGATCCAGAAGTACTAGAATAGTATGCTAGCCAACGTCGACCGCATGACGAAAGCTGTCCATTACATGTAGGAGGGAGAGCTGAGTGAGTATGTGACCTGCCTTAAAACCAGACTTAAAAATCTCATCAGCGCTTTAGAAAGACATGTAATCTAAAATCTTGACTGACACCAGCCTTTCGAGAACTTTTGAGAGGAATGGAGTTGAGAGATTAGGCGGTAGACTGCGGTGGTGTTTGGGTTCAGATTCGGGTTTTTTTACATTAAAGCAAACAGTAGCGTGTGTGAAGCCAGATAGTACTGTTCCAGACGAGACAGAGGTGTTAAAAAAATCAGTGAGCTAAGGGAGAAGAAAGGGTCGAGAGGAAGGCAAGTCTTTTCTAAGAGAGGGAGAGAGTTTAATTCCTCAAGGGGCACTCTGGTGGAAGAAAGAAGTTAGGCCGGAGTAGAAGGGTCTACCCCACTGGTTGACCTTGGGGTGCGTAGTCCGCCCCAAGCGGCACGTTTTTTGGGAGGAATGGCATGTTTTTAACGAATTCATGCCAAGTGTGCGTTAGTCAAATATCGTCGAGTAGGGTGAGGTGGAGATAATGCGAACTACTATGGGAAGAATATTCATTAAAAATCAGAAAAAAATCTTTAAGGAATAACATTGGCAGGAAAGTATACCTCTGGTACATGGCTATCTGGGTGATTTTGTTCAAAACTGTAAGAAATATACAGAGTTCACAGTTTGGCACGAACTTCTGAGACATGCTGGCATAGCCCGCCTGCGAAAGACATATATGGCTTTAGTTTTTGCAAAAGGTGTGTGTAAAAAAAATATAATGTGAATGAATGTATAGTGGTTGCACCGAACAGTTCTGCTTTATACTGTTCAGACTACCCAAGCGAAAAGGTTTATAAGAAAAATAATTTTATCACAAAGACTTTCGGTAAAATGAGCTGAAACCTTCTTAAAATACTTAATATACTTTATGTTCACTATAAATGCCTTCAAACTCTTTGAAATAATGTTTATATGTTAAAACAAACTTCATATTCAATCACAACAAATTAAACTAGATTGTAATGAATTCATAAACATAATTTCATATTGCATAGTATATATTGGAGGCTTGTATAAAACCAAGTACTTTTTATAGTGTTTGGATACATGTTTTTTTTTATAATGGGTAAGACGGAACAGTTCGATATACCCCCGATGTGCTTACGAAACTAAGCCAGCCATGAGGAACCAACACATGGCTGGATTGCATATTTTTTAGCAGATATCATGGTAGATACATAGTTGCCACTAATAACAGTCATACCACCGGAATCAGCACACTTTCGCTGTCACGAAACACTATATAAGAAACGCGAAGTATTACATCAAGCATCGAAAGAATCGAAAAATTTACCTGACGGTCCGACGATGAGCGCTGTAAAAAAGCTCTGCCACCATTTTGAAGTTTCCCATTTTATTCTTTTAAATCATTGAGCTAACTACTTTATTATTATTAGGGGGGGATAGTATGACACCTACTCACTACACCCCCTACATCGGTATACCCCTACATCACTCTATGTATTTTTTAGTTTTCTTTTGGTGGAATTGTTTGTTGCTTAGAGAACTATAGAGTACTGTGCTTTTAAGATAAGTTTTCATCCCAGTTTTCCACAGACTGTAACACTTCATCAGCCAAAGTTCGCACTCTTTTTGGCGTGACACAGCCTCCCTGGAAAAATTGATGGCTACAATCTCATTAAACTCTCAAAGCACTGCTGCAGTCGGCTTGAAACTGTACTTCTTCACAATTTATCAGCCATACATAAACCTAGATTGTCATAGGTTGACAGAATATTATGGAATATTATGGAGCGATTGGCAGTGTCTACAATGATTCCAATTGAAAAACTATAGTGGTGGTGTAGCTTTACGATCAGCTCGCGGAGATATATATATATATATATATATATATATATATATATATATATATATATATATATGTGGCAGGTTTCTTATCCATGCTAACTGAGTGAAAAGCTAGAAACAGAATGAATTAACGTACATAATTTGAATTGTAGTTAGTTGCTATGGAAACATGAGAAAATAAAAAAAGGAGTCTGCATAATTCTATTTATATTTATATAAGCTGTTGCTTATTTCAAATTCATGTACATTAACTAATTTGGACGATCCTTTGGCAATTATTAAGCAATCCACTCGGCTTAAATCTCAATATTGCACCGATCCACCCATGGTTGTCTTTTACTGAGTGGGGGACACACTCAGGGGATCATCATCTTAGTTTTGATCAAAATGTACGCACCAGGGTTATTCTTATTCACCGGAAGTGGCTAAGGTAGGTGTATTGGATACGCTTCACCTCGGTGCGGTAATAAAATATATGTCCAGGAAGTGGGACTGGGATTACCCACTCACTAAACCCAGACATATATACGTGGTGTCAGGTGTGTGGAGTTATCATAAAACCTCTCGACCTATATAAGTGATATCAGGTGTGTGAGGTTATCCCTAAAAGCAACATCTCAAAACTTTAATCAAACGATTGCCAACGCCCAAATTAGTCCAAATACTCAAACATTAACTTCAATTCTTGTTTTGGGCTCCAGAAATTAGTTAGGTTAGGGTGATTGTCTAATCCTGTTTTGTTTTTGTTTTTTAATTGTTTATCTTGTCTACCACGTTTTGGTAGTGAACTATAACAAACCCTTTTTCCTTAAGCACGTTACGCTATAGCAATTCTCCCAGTGCATATTCTTACCTTCGGATCGATAAAATGGCTTCCACATCGTTCGAAACATTCCAAAAGCAAGGACAAGCATTCGGACTGGAAGGTATGGAACTCAATGAGTGCGTCTAAAATGAACAAAGGAATGAAAGAGAAGTAAAGAGGGATGAACAGAAACTACATCTAGAAGACCAAAAACGGAAAGATGATTTAGAAAGGGAAAAACTACAACTAGAAGCAAAGAGAGAAGTACAAAAACGGAAGGACGATTTAGAAATGGAAAGACTACAACTAGAAGCAAAGAGGGAAGAACAAAAACTACAACACGAATAAATGGAATTACCCACTCACTAAACCTCGACACTATTCATCTACGATTCACTTTGTAAACCAATTTCTATAATCTTTCCCAAATCTAAATTTGTCTAGCTTAAACGCTTTGCTATGTCCTATCCTGTTCACTAAAAATAAGAACCTTACATATGTCTCCCCTATTAAGAACTTTTACTCATCTGAACGCCTCAATCAAATCCACTGGAATCCTTCTTCTGTCTAATATATGTAGATTTAGTCTCTTAAGCCTTTTACTATAAGGTAAGCTCCTCAACGCACTAATCATCATAGTAATACACCTCTGCACAAACTCAATCAAACTAATATCCATCCTATAAAACAATGACCAAAATTGCCCTGCAGTCAAGATGAGGCTTAATTAATGCGAGGCACAGTTTCAGAATAACATCAGCACTCCTATTGCTTACACTGCTTCCTATAAGCACCAATACCCTATTAGCTCGATTCATAGCACTGAAGGTCTGAAGTTACCAGGACACCTAAGTCTCCCTTGCATTCTGACCTTCTTAAAACGCTCCCATTCAATTTATAATTACTAAATAGATTACACCTACCTATAGTAAGAGCACTTCACTTGTTTATGTTAGAGTTCTATTGGCTATTTCTTTGTCCATTGGAATAATTTGGTCAATTCGTCTTGTAATATCTCAGCATCGGAGTCAGACCTTATAAGACGACCCAACATAGTGTCATCAGCAAACTTGCTCATGTTACTACTTATAACTTATGTACATATCATTAATATAAATCCTAAACAACACCGACCTCTCAGGAACCCCATTGTTAACATTCCCCTACTCAGATTTAATCTTACTTATATAACTCATTACTGGCTGTCACTAAGCCAGGGCAGAATCCATCTAAAATCCTTCCATCAATCCCACCCCCTCCCTCTCTGGACCTTTTCTATTTTCGGGGGTTGATCTCAGAGAGGCTCTGGTCTTCTCATGGTGAGAGGGGGTCAGTCCTGGGCCCCTTAGGGGTACTTGGTGCTGCGAACCAGACTTTAAATATAGCCCTCTTCCCCCTATTATTTTTTACTGCCCTTTATTTTCCCCTCTTCCTTCTCATATAAGGGGCCCTGACGGTTACCTGACCTCTGCTTGTTCTTTTCGTACTTATTCTGAATTGTTCTTTCATGAAGGTCGGAGGAGGCTGGGCATCTCCACCGCCTTCGTCTCCCGATGCCCAAGGAGAAACCCATCATTGGCCCCTTTTCTCCGCGCGTAGGAGAACTCGAGCAGCCTCTTCGCTCTATAAAGATGGACTTGCCAGATGCTGCCGAATCAAGAGTTGTAGTAACCCCGGGCCCATGTAGGCTTCCATGGTGGGGAGTCCCGAGGGAGAATGTGAAGTCAACTCTGTTTGCAATGGCTTACCATGAACCTAAAACTTCCCCTTTTCGTAAGGGTCCTTGTGTCAAACGTTCTTCAGTCCCCCTTTCAGCCTTTCCTCGCTCGTTGGATCCCTATGCCAACGATGTGGACCCAGATTTGGATTATCCCCGATTTCGGGTCTTGAGTTCCTCATCTGAAACCCCACTTGCAAAAATCAATGTGTTTGAGGTAAATGAATCATTTTAGTTCTGCTGTGATAACCTCCGCTGAATGTGGTCAAGAGGCAGTGGTGATATCCTGGTTGAGATGTCATCTCACTCTCAACACAACCTCTTCCAAAATCTGTCTTCGATTGCCGGAGTCCCCGTAACCCTAGTTTATTAAAGCTGTGCACCATCATGTCCCGGTAAGGCCCTACGTCGAACTACCTAGACGTTGCTTAAATTGCAATCAATTTGGACATGTTAGTTGTTCTTGTGTGAATTGTGGTTCTGTTTATCATGGCCCTGATTGCGCCAAAACAGCGTGCTGTGCCAACTGCCGTGGTGCCCACAGTGCTGCATTAAAAACCTACTAAATATTCTTATATGTAGAGGAGGTCCTTGTTTTGCGCGACTCTGCGTATGGACACGAGAGTGGCTCGCCAACGTGCTCGAGCACAAAACTCTCCTTTTGGCCGTCTCTTCCCAGATATTTTGCATGACGCTGGACAAAACCGACCATCACGTTCAAATTCCGACACGCCTGAAGCCTCTTATCGCCCATCTACCATTAGCGTCAGAAGAATTCACGATATACCGTCTAAGCATCGCTCTCACACCGATACCTAATCTTGCTCCCCTCCTCCCGGCGGCTCTAGCCGGGACCGCCGCTCAGGGTGAGGCCCTTGATGATCTTAGTCATTATTTGAAAGAATATTCTATATCGAGTAGTGATGGTTCTTCTATTCGGCCACGGGACCCAAAGTCCTGTAGTAAGAGAAATGATTCATCAGCTGGGTCATCGGTCACCAATAAGCGGGCATCCTCTGGAGATGATTCGGACGAGCCTCGAAAGTTTTCATTACGGGTCCAAATCGTAGCAGAAATACACCTAGTCCCTCGCATTTTGTCCAGATAATCTGGTCCACCCACTCACCCTCCTAATGATGATCCGATGTAAGCTAATGATATTCCAACATCGCCAGCCCCGTAACTGCTCCTTTCAGGATCTCTTTCTCTGCTAAAGCAAGCTATTGGAAATCTGATCTTCGTCCCCCAATCTCTTTGGGACGCACTTCAAACTTGACATCAGCCACAAAGGAGAAAAAGATATCTACTGTGGCCTCAAACGGTCCCAAATAATATCCTCTATTTTATAACGGAATTGTCAATGCGTTCTTCCCAAGTGGGAGAATTCAAAGTTCTTTTGACAACTCTCCACCTCGCTGTAATTTGTCCTCAGGAGAACAAACTGGGTACCCTCTATTTTCTAGCGATACCCGGTTTTCGTATTTTTACCTCTATTGCTCCTGTCGGGGGATCGTCTCATGGTGGGGTGTCAGTTATGGTTTCGTCATCCCACCATGTATCTTCCCTCCCAAGCTGTTGCCGTGAGGGGTTTTCTTACAAGGCTTTTTACTGTTTGCTCTATTTACCTCAGTCCTTCGTTACAATTGTCAATAACGGATCTTTTAGAACTTGTAGATCAGTTGCCATCCCCATTTTTATTACTCAGAGATTTTAATGCTCGTCACCCATATTGGGGTAACATCACTCGGAATGCCAAAGGCAGTGTTTTAGAATCTATTTTATTATCTGACTTTCTTTACGTTTCAAACACACGATCTTACCTCTTTTCATATCCAAAGGGATTATTTCAGTTGTGTTGACCTGTCTCTCTGTTCCCAGGATCTCCTCACCGATTTTCGATGGTCGGTTTTCGAATACCACCATGGGAGTGACCACTTCCCTATTGTCTTGTAGGCCTTTCATCCTATCCGTCATACAACCATGTCTCTCAAGTGGGACTTAGGCAATCCGATTGGGAAAGCTTCCGATAGGTGTCTTTCATAAGTACCTCCTTGGGGACCTTCACTGGTGTGGACGCGGCAGTCGCATACTTCACATCTATTACACAGGCCTGCGTTTGAAAAAAAATTTTATGTTCCCCAGGATTTTTTTGTGGTTGCTTAATGAATCAAACCTCCTGAGCTCAAAAATGAATGTATATTTGTTCAATCAGGTCAGATTTTCTCAGTACAGCATACACCATTTTCATTGAGATTAATTACCTCATTTTTTCTTATTTTTTTTTTTTAACTTTCTCTATCTAATAATGCATTATTACTGTTATATCATATAAACAGGAATACACGTATGTAAACTATAATTCTTTTGATAAACAAAAAATAAAAGAATGCAACATAATAAAGAAAATAATTATAATTTCGAAGAACAGACGCCCTTGACGATTTTCGTTTTTGCCTGTCATCTGGTGCATCACGCTTCAAACACCAACAGTAGTCAGCAAGCATGTTTCCGTTCCATTTTCACTGGTACCTGGATTCCATTGTTTTTATGTCCTGGTGGAATCTTTGCCCCTGTTCTTTACTGTAATCCCCGCAGTTGTCGGGAAAATAATCCAGATGGGAGTGTAAAAAGTGTATCTTTATAGACATTCGAGCTCCCAAATGTGTGAGACTTGTTAAGAGCTGATTGACCAGGGCAACATATTCTTCTAGGCTTCTTTTATTGCCTAGAAAATTGTTAACTAGAGTTTTGAAAGCTTTCCAGGCATCTTTTTCTATGTCCTTCATTGATGCATCAAATTGCTGATCAAGTTCCTGATTTGAAGTCCATCAAAAATTTCCCTATGGAGCTTAGCGTCACTGATTTGTGGAAATTTTTGAAGAAGAAATTTAAAAGCTTGGCCTACTTTATTAAGGGTTTTGACATAATTTTTCATTATACCAAGCTTTATATGAGGTGGAGGGAGGAGTATTTTTTGAGGAGGCACTAAAGGTTCAGCTATCACATTGTTTCATCTAATTCTAAATGCTTCTCGTGGAGGCCAAACCTTCTTCTCATAGTGCATACTATCTGCACGACTGTCCCATAAACATAGGAAACAGGGATGCTTCGTGTAGCCTGTTTGCGTCCCAAGCGTAAGAGACACTACCTGAAAAAAAATTTAGCACGGTATGTAAATTCAGTGTAATATTTCTAAAAACAAATTCAAAGTAATATTTCTTAAAACAATAAGAATATGAATATGTACTGAAAAATCCTGTATGCCGATGCATTAAATCATCGTATTGGAACTAATTGGATATATGTACATCTTATTTTGAGTTTATTGAGTTGTGTTGTATACCTTCTCAATTAGGATAAGTTCCCCATTAACCCAATAGGATGCATTAACCTATAGGGACACATTTCAACAAAAAATATAACTCAAATTGACTCATGATTTCCAGATTTGCATTCTTGTAAAATGTAAGTTGACCAAAAGGTGTATACAAGTATTAACAATTAAAAATGAAAATGTCAATATCAAAAAGCTTAGAAATGCCAAGTGTAAAATGATCTTACCTTTAAGTCACCACATATCCTCCACTTATAGCTAGAGTAATTTATTGCATCCAGCAATTTTTTCATATTTTCATAACTTTCAGTAAGTTGGATTGAATGGCCTATAGGAACGGAAGCTATCTTGTTACCAATATTCAGTAACACAGCTTTTAAACTTCTACTGGAGGAATCTATGAACAGTCTCCATTCTAATGGGTTGTAGGGAATTCCAAGGGCCTCAACAAGTCCTTTAATATTGGCGCAGTATACTGAAGAGCTGGAAGAATGCTGTAAAAAATAGCTTCACATCCCTTAGTTGCAGAAATCTGCAACTGGCTGGTTCATAATGCGCCCCGATATCGAGTTCTATTTTGTTGAGTCCCCGGGCATGTACGAGTCCTGGGCAATGAGAGAGCTGATCAGCTGGCACGTTCAGCCTATTCTGTGTCCCCAGATAACTCTGCATTGCCTTATCCAGATTTATTTCCCTCTATAAGAAATTCTATTTTTCAGTTGTGTCAGGATGCATGGGATGGGTTTTCATCCGTTAAATTATATAATATCAAAAGGTCTGTTCGTTCTTGGCCCTCTAGCCTCCAGAGACTACGGTCCTTAGGGGTGGCCCTTTGCCGCGTTCGCACCGGCCACACAAGACTTACCCACGGTCATCTCGTTTCAGCTGAGGATTGAATCAGCCCTTGGTGCCGTTTTTTTGTGGTGAGGACCAATCTGTCGCCCATCTTCTACTAGAATGCCCTCATTTCGCCACTCTCCTGTCGTCCTGTTTCCCTGCTTTAGGAATCATCCCTCGGCTGTTCCGCCTTCGTTTCATTCCGGCAGAAGAATCTTTTAAACCCCCATTTTAAAAGAAATTCTTTCTTTTAAATCCATCCGTAAATCCATCGGTTCCATGCCCTTTAACTTTATTCAATAGTCGTAAGTGTCGAAAGCCTTACTAAAATCCAAATAAACAATATCGTAATTCTCATCTCTATCGGCAGCATCAAACACCTTTCTATAAAAATTAATCAAATACGATTTGCCCCAGGTAAAGCCATGATAAGATTCCGTAATTAACTTGGTTATCTAAGTGATCCCTGATATATTGAGTTTGTATAGATTTCATCATATTCTTCACCACTGATGTTAAATTTACTGGTCGTTAATTATATATATTCGTGTACTCCTCTCTTAAATATAGGTATCACATTAGCTTTCTTCCACACGGTTGGTACAACGCTATTCTCTAACGATTTTCTAAATATGTATGCTATAGCAAGGTTATCCAACCTTTTTTTCCAAAAAATATTCACCGGGCCACAGAGGTACTTAAATATAAATTTTAAAAAGTTCAAAGATATATATAATTACAAACAAAATACTGTATATTAACAGTAAAAAATTAAATTAGACTTATACAAAATAAAATAAAATCAATGTGATTTGGGGGATTGCCTCCCTTTTATGATATTCTCAATATCTGGTTTTCAAAGTAAATGAAAATATACCTAAAAAATACCCGGTAAAATAAAATCTGAGCAAGCAGTGGGCCGCAATGCAGCCCGCGGGCACCGGTTGGGCGTCGCTAGAGGCTCACCCAACGCATCTTTAATTCGTTCATAATTCTAGGGAAAATCTCACCAGCTCTCAGTGCTTTACTAATTCTAATTCTATCTATTTCTTTTGAGACTATCTCGCTGTAATTAAAATATCCTCTAATTTCTCAAGTTCATTACTCCTGAAGATCAAGTTCTCTCAGACACAATTAGATTATCCTTGAGTATAAATAATGAGAGAAAATACTTATTTAACATCCTAGCTATTGCATCATAATCACTCACTAACTCTCGATATGTAGTTTTAAGTTTGCTTATTTTATCTCTAGTCTTCGTTCTGTATATGGAGAGAAACCTTTGGGATCTTCCTTTGCCTTAGTTGCTACTTTAATTTCATCATTTCTCTTTGTTACTCTAATTAACTTTTTTATGTGCCGAGTTAGCTCATTGTATCTCTACCTTAAATGACCCTTACCGTTTATTTTTATTTTCCTACAAATGCCTTTCTAATGCCGATATAATGTATCATTTTATCTGATATCTATTTAGGGTCGCCAACCTTGGTTATAATTGGAATATTCATATACTTTCCGGCAATTAATTGCTTAATCAATGTCTCATATTTTGCTCTACCTAGAGATTGTCTTCCTTGTCTACTACCCCCATTGACCTCAAATTTCAGGACCTGGCCTCACTTGTTATTCTCCCAATAACAGTCTCATGGTGCCCCTTCAGACCACTATATTCCGCTTTTTGAAAGTCTAGGATTTTAACCTCATCTTTTATACCGAGAACCCTGTTCCATTTTAGCTTAACTCTAACTTGACAATGGTCGTTACTTCCTAAATTTCCCCCGAATTCCGCAACACCCATACCCTCTTCTCTATTCGTTAGAACAATATCCATAAATTCTCACTCCTAGTGGGTTGATTTAAAACCTGTCTGAAAAAATTATTCTGCACCATTTTAAAAAATTCCTCAGCCTCATTCTGATCACCTACAAGAGCTTCGCATTGCGTATTTCTGTAATTAAAAGCACCCATTTACACACATGTTTACTTCTACATGCTCGCCATATCTCCTCGCAGAAAGAGCACGAATCATTCATAGTAAAATTAGGCGGCATATATAATAAACCTATGAAAAGTTTATCCTTCCTATCCTTAACGTCTAGCCATAAATACTCTAGTCCAGTCAATCTAGCTCATTTGGGGGCTCAACATGGAATAAATTGTAACAGAAATTATTTTACCTGTATGGGTTAGGGTAAGGTCTCCCTAACAACATATCAAAGGGCTACCGGCGTCAACCCCGGAGAAATGGGTCAACGGCGGCCATCTTTAAAGATGGCCGCAAATTTGGGGTAAAAGTGACATGCTGAAGTTTTGTATTTCTATCCCTGACAATGTTGCATTCAGGATCATTAAATAAGTTTTATTCTACTAGTAGTAGATTACTTTGATTTTTAATATTTTTAATTTTATAAAAATTATTAGCTTCGTGATATTTAATAAGCAAAATACCAACAATTAGTGCAATTTTGCTGAATCGCTTTGATATATTTGTAATAACATGTAAGCTATTGATATTTTGATGTAGATTTATGATGTTTTTTATTCTCAGAGGTAGTTAGGGCTTTCCAAAACTTTATTTATGATTCCAAAATCTATATTTTGCGAAGTTTTGAATGAACTTTGCTTCTATGTAAAATCGTTCAGGCTGTGACCTAGTTTTCGTAAAACCGACATTGCTCCTATATCTATTTTCCAAATCAAATATTTTTGTGCCTTTACTATATGTCTTCATGGTCAATCTTCACCATGGCATCATTTGGGAAAGAATACTAACAAAAACAACTTTAATTCCTACTTTTTTTACAGATTGTGATTTGATATGGATGTGGAAACGTGCGTTCTCAACTGCAATCAAGACCTGTCTGCTGGCCAAACCACAGTTACCATGATTGAAAAGCGATGCCAAAGTAAAAATAAAGCTAGTGAGACGAGAGGTACCAGTATACGGAATCAAAAAGGACAGCGTGTACATACAGAATGTAGAAAGAGATCTACTAATCCAAAGTACATTGCCTTTGCTCAATGAAAACAGACAGTTGCCGATTCAACTTCACCTCGTGCTCTTTGTATCTGATACACAGCAATTTAACTTCAAGGAACATCGTTTATTCTGCCCATGTGCTGCAAAGTGGCAAAGAAATAAAGGAGGCAGTGGTGTTTATTCAGTTCGAACAAAGGGTTCTCAGGACACCGAAATAAGGCATTGTGAAGAAAGAAATGATGAGTGGTCAAATGCAGTTGCTACCAGGATTGCCCGCGTTGCAGACCTTGTGGCAGCTGATGCTGTCTATCATCAGGCATCCAGTGTTAACTTCAGAATTGAAAATTGGATTCCAGAGAAATATTTACCACATGCAAAATGGTACAAAGAAACAAAAGCATGGGCGACCACAGGAACAAGAAAGGAAGCCGGCATTTCTAGCATTAGCAAAATATCTAGAGGAGAATGACCTTGTAAAAAGGATGGATGAATACTTAATTGGGACAGAATTCCAATCGTACAGTGCGAAGTACAGGAAAGCCCAATTAGTAGAACATTTCAAGGACAAAATAATTTTCACTGAGATGAGAGGTAAACAAAATGTTGTAACTTTTTATAGAACGGCTAGATCTATCTAACCTTCACGAATTTCATCAACAACAAAAGACCATAAATGATACAGACACAGAGAAAATGAAAATCATTGAGGCAGCAGCTAATTTTATAAAGATTGACATAAACTCAGTAGATACTTCATCAAACAAATACCCAACCCAACCAAAGATGACCTTAAAACAGAATGCGCTCTTCAATTTGTCTCAGAATCGCTGAGACTCTTTCTGCAATGTATATTTCCAGGCAAAAAGATTAATCAAAAGATTGCTTCCATAGTTCAGGCAATCATGCAGGCAGCTCGATCAAGAGTTCTTTTAGCACCCTTACAATTTGGCCTCACTGTAAAAAGGCATAAACATTTTGCGTCTAGATTTGTATTTGATAGCCTTTACAAACATGGTTTTATTCATCGTATTTACAGGTACAGTATTTTAAAAGGAGTGCTGAACTTCCCACTTCTGAGCCTGAGCAGTTCATTCAGTATATGGAGATGACGTCGACCACAATATTGAACTGTTAACGGTTCTAATACATTCCATTGGATGGGAATTATAACATCTTTCACTCCTGGGAAGGTTCAGATAAAGCCTGTGCCTAGAATCAGTGTTACCTCAGATGATCTCATAAAAGTTGGACGCATCAATATTAAACATTTTACTTCCCAACAAACCACTAAGCATCCAATAACTCCTAAGGAACTAAAAGCTATGGAGGTTATTGATCCTACTGCCAATGTAGACCTTCTCTGCTGCAGCCATCAAGATCACAGCCTAAGAGTGTTCTTACGAATCCAAGAATGGAAGGGAAAAGCTGGACAGGTCAACCATGTAGAATGGGGATGGGCAGATAAATCTGGTGAGTTACTGCCAATACAAACAGATCTTCAGCCAGCTTCACAAAAGCTTTTAGAAGTTGTCAGATGTAACTGTAAGTCATGATGCAACACTGCAAGATGTAGCTGCATCAAGCATGGCATTAAATACACTTCAGCTTGTGGTGAATGCAAAGGTTTGACCTGTGTGAACTCCCAAAAGCCAGACTTTGATGATGACAGTGATATGGATGAACAATTAACGCCTGATAAATAGTTTAAATGTGAGACAGACTGGCAGATAAGTTGTCAAAGTCGTGTTTGGGCACACATATTTTAGGATGTATTTGCTGATGATGATATCTGTGGTGGTGATCTTAGAAAATAGAGGTAGTAAAGGTACTATAAGCATTCCATTCATGTTTACCACCCTTTTTCTAAAGTCTGTCACTGCGGAAAATATTTGTGATGTATGTTTTTTCAATTCACCTTCTTGGAATATATTGTAAGGTCCCACCGGACCTCTTCTGGTTTGTCACCGTTTAAATTTTCCTTTGCTGGATATCATTGTTATTGAAACTTCATCCCAAGACCATTTCGAGCCTTTGACCAACCGACATATTCACTTCTGTGGGACAATCATCGTCCTTCGTGACATCTCGTTATCAGAATGGCTCTTGCAGAACCTTGCAGTATGTACGGCTTATCCATTTCCAAGTTAGCATAACGTTTTTTCTTTCTTCTGAATGATTTCCTTTGTGAAAGTGCCCCCTAAACTCCTGGGTAAGGATAAAAAAATTATATTGAGGCAAGAAATACCTGAATAATGGCAGCTTACGACAATTGGGTCGCGATCCGCAGGTGGCTGACAATTAAATTGGCCATCAAAGATGAATCTTTTTGGATAGTGCAGAGGCATTCTGATAACTAAAAGACTACAGGAGAGACAATCAAAATAACTATTAAGTGAAAAAAATTTCAAATATTTCTGGTGCATTTGACCACAATAGGACATTGTTTAGCCATAGACTGAATTTATAAAACCATATAATTAGGTTTTTGTTTGATAAATTAAAAAATATAAAAAATCAAAATAATTTACTACAAGTAGAATAAAACTTATTAACTGATCCTGAGTGCAAAATTGTCAGAGATAGAAATACAAAACCACTGTATGTCACTTTTACCCCCAATTTGCGGCCATCTTTAAAGATGGCCGCCGTTGACCCATTTACCCGGGGTTGACGCCGGTAGACTTTTGATATGTTGTGAGGGAGACCTTACCCTAACCCATCCAGGTGAAATAATTTATGTTGCAATTTGTTCCATGTTGAACCCTAGATTGACTGGACTACTCGGTTATGTATCTGTTTTAATCGTAGCGTTTTCCTAACACTGGAAATTATTTAATATAAATAATCACGTCTCCTTCTTTCCCGCTCTCCCTATCTCTATAGAACATATCATACCCATCAATCTGGACCTCAGCTCCAAAGCTTTTTCCAGCCAAATCAAGCCATGACTCTGTTATCGCAATAACATCAGAATTCCCCCACTCACTAGCTACCTTAACAAATCTTATTCCTCATGCCTTCTACTATTTGTGCAGTATATTTTCAATTTATCATTCTTTATGGTGTTATCATTTCTACACTCTACCTTCCTAATCTTCTACTTATTTTTGCGTAAGCTGCTCTTTAAATTTATAGGAATGTCCTCACCCCTACATTCCTCATCTTACCTACCCTGACACTCTATACCTATACTCCACTCGAGAGAGCAAATCAACACTTTCACACCCTTGCGACTCAAGTGCAACCCATCAATTGAAAAAATACTCCCTTCCAAAATAAAACACTTCCAAAATAAAACACTCCCAAAATACTTGTTACATACTTTCACTCTCTCATTTATTCCAACTGCACTCAACATCCATTCACTACCTATTGTAAGCCAAGGTAAAATTCCTGACGCTACACACCTCCTACTACAATCCCGAAACTTTCCTAAAAAGTCTCTATATCTATACGTTAGCTCGTCCAAAATAGTTTTCCTTACGTCATTCACTTCAAAATGTAAAACAATAACTGCATCCATTTCAGCTCCATTCATTATCCTTTCAATTCTCTTGCTCAAATCCCCAAGCCGCGCACCTCACAAACAAACTCCCATCCTCTTCATGCGTTCGCGTTCACAAAAGTCCTGTTGAAATATCTAACCTGTCAATCAACCACCACAAGCTTTTCTTCCCCCTCCCTACCCCCCCCCCCCACCATTTTCTCGTAGGTTTCCTAAGATACTGAATTTTTTGCTACAAATAATAGGCTCAGACTTACACTCTCTACTAGATCTACTATCCTCAAATCTTTAACACCGGCATCTCGTTTTTCATGTGGAATAGGAGATGCCTCACTAGCTACCCGTTTCTTCTTCAATTTACCACCTTTCAATAACCCTACTCTTAGATAACTTAAATGAGCTCACCTTACGAGCCCCATAACTTCCTTGGGCCTAGAGCTGAGATTCTTCTTAACCTCAGTGACTACCTGTTCCAAAATAGCTATCCTTTCTAAATCCTGCGCCCTTCCCTCCTCTATTTACACCACATACTCTCGCAGCGCACATACAACACAATAATTCCATACATATATATATATATATATATATATATATATATATATATATATATATATATATATATATATATATATGAGGGGAGGTCAATAAGTTTTGCAATTCGGATATAAGGAAACGAGATATAAGGAAAAGTGTTTTATTATTTTTCAATATAACTACCCTCGACTTCAATGCACTTGCGCCACTTGTCCCTGAGACTTCGAATTCCCGTCAACCAGAAATCTCCCGACTTCTGTTCAATCCACTCCTCGACGGCGAGCTGGACATCTTCACTGTCCCCAAACCGGCGTCCACTCAGTGCAGCCTTGAGCTGGCGGAATAAAAAGTAGTCGCTAGGGGCCAGATCTGGACTGTAGGGAGATGGTTGAGCTCCTCGAATCCGCACTCGTGCAGGGCAGCTTGTGCAACTCTGGCCTTGTGGACTTTGACGACGTTGAAGTCGATCATGGGGCGTCAGGTTTCAAGGAACCCAACGGGCAGAGACCTTGGTCATGGCCAAATTGTCGTGGATGATGTTGATAACACTTCCATGTGATATTCCAAGTTCTCGCTCAATTTCTTCGACCTTGACCTGTCGATTTTCGAGGATCATCCTCTCCACACGGGCCACATTGTCCTCGATGGTCACGTCTGACGGGCGTCTTGGACGGGGTCATCTTCAAGGGACTCACGACCATGGCGGAACTCCCTATTCCAGCAAGCAATGGTTGCATAGGAAGGGGCGGCGTCGGTGTATACTGCAACCATGCGTTCATGGATCTCTTTTGCATTCTTGCCTTCCTTGGTCAAAAATTTGATCACTGCGCGGTGTTCAACCTTGTCCATTGTTGAAAAATTTGTGACTGACGATCTGCGATCAGCTACTCCTTCTTAAATAGACGAGGCAGGAGCGTGCGGCTGCAGGTCCTGACTTGTCCTTACCCTTCCTAACACCCCTCTGTTTTGCCCTACCGATTCGCAAAACTTATTGATCGCCCCTCGTATATATATATATATATATATATATATATATATATATATATATATATATATATATATATATATATATATATATATATATATATATATATATATATATATATATATATATATATATATATATATATATATATATATATATATATATATATATATATATATATATATATATATATATATATATATATATATATATATATATATTATACAGTGCAGTTGGGACGCAGTCTTTTTTATTCTATCTTGTGGACAAGTAATCCACCATCTACAAGATGGAATAAAAAAGATAGTTAGAAGAAGAGAAAGTTTCCAAAGGAAATTTATTAAGGCTAAATACACAATGTTCTTCAACAAAATTTGCATATATATATATATATAAAGAGAGAAATTTGACGTAAATGAGCAATTTACGTCAAATTTCTCTTCTCTTGTACTGTATAGTTATAAAGTCTGCAATACAATTTCTCTCCATCTTTCTTTCTGTCTTAAAAAGGTTTTTGAAAGGCAAAAAATAATATGGCGAAAGCCCTGTGGTGGTTGTTACCACCCACAAAACTTGTATTTTTTTTTTAATGTTTTACTATTGATGTTTGTTTGTTAATGTACGTTCCTAAATTAAATAAATCTCTGAATATGTTTCGATGTGTGAAACAAAACGTCTGACAGAGCTAAATTAATGTCCTTTTCCATCTACCTGAGTCTTTATTTTTCTCATATATAAATATATATATATATATATGAATGCTATCCCGCAGGAAAAAATAAAATGGTGTTTCCAAGTACTTTCGAACTTTATTAAGTTCCTTGTCAAGGATAACTACAAGAAATAATATTATATAAGATGTATATATACTAAAAAAAAGTATGAAAGACCGCCTCAAAAACAAGAAATCACCAATGAGGAAGACGGAAGGGTGAAGGTAAAGATTCACATTAAGAATTACAAGAAGCAGGTAGTAAGGTCAAACTGAGAAGACGGAAAGGGTAACAGATTAAAAGAAATGGAGATAGCCTAACGAGTGAGGTTATAAGACACGAGGAGCGAAAAGTAGGGAAAATACAATGTACATAACAGAGCAGTGACAATTAAAAAAATAATAAAAAAATTAGAAATTGTTATTAGTTTTTTATATGCAATCTTTAGTTATGTTTCTCTGTGATTATCTGTTTTAATTCCTCGCTTAGTTTTCTCATTCTGGCTGTCCTTTCACGATTTGGGCTATCCTGCCTATTTCCTCGTATATTCCTCTATGTTCCCGAGCATTTTATAAGAGATCTTGGGGACGCATCTCTTATTGGCTTGAATGAGGAGACTGGTGATCGAGTTTATCTCCTCATCTATCTCTTCGAGGTTTGCGTCTCTCAGGTCACCTGGTTGATACTCGCTGAGTATTTCTCGATATAGCTCCCAGTTAGGTTTCGCATAACCTTTCCTACGTGGGGCGGGCTTGAGAATAGGAGTAAGCAAGATTGTTGTAAGTATCGGGATGTGGTCTCTCGGTCCCACAGGTCCAGGCTCATTGTTGACGTTAAAGAGGAAGTTAACGCTTGCTAACACTATGTCCTACTCTCGAATGTCGGTCTCTTTCGAAAAGTAGTTCCAGATTCCTTCCCCTTTGGTCGGTGCGACCGTAACCAGACGCTCTGCATTTGGTGTTTAGGTCTCCACCCAGCAATGACATTTTTCCGCGCCCGAAGATGTTAAAGAAGTTGGGAATCGGTAGGTAGTTACGGAGGGGCGGCGGATAGGCCACTGCCACAGTTAGGCCTCTAACCAGGGTTGGGATTTCAACAGCCACGAATGATTCTTCTAAGTCTGTTTTTTTTTGCATGCGATGTTTTTTCTGATCGCGATGGCTGCGCCGTCGTAACGATCTTGTGTATGTTTTTTGTGATCACAGTGTAATTTAGTATTTTTTATTGTGTTAATTTCTGTGTTTACACCGTGTTCTGAAATGATGAGCAGGTCGGAATCCACTGTACGGAATATGTTCCCGTAAGGAATGGATTTCCCTTCCCATCCGTTTACGTTTAGTGTAAGTATTTTTAGTGTGTTGTTTGTGTTTTCCATGTTTTGTTTGTTTGATGTGATTTTGGTTTATCTGAGTCTGTGTATTTCCCTTTACTTTTTGTCACGTCTCCTTTTCCCGTTTATTATTTTCTCGTGCTTTGTTTCACTTATGGTGAGACAGGAGACTCTATGCAGTTTTATTTTCGCTGCCATGAGCGCCTCGTCTAGTATAGCTTCTTGTGCCTGCGCATCGTATGTTCACTTTAGTTGACCCATCTTTACCCCTTCAACAACCTCCCTAATGCTGGGGGTGGCTAGGAATGGGGTCAGGTCAGTTCTGTAGAACTGCATTTTAAGTTCATCATCATCATATTTCATAGTTTGTTGGGGAGCCTTTATCCTGCTTTTACTCCTCGATCTCTTTGTTTCTTGTTGGGGTTGGACCTGTTCTTCGTCTTCAGAGGAGGGTGTGGAGCTTAAGAAATTACCCTCAGCCTGCTTTATTCTCCTGGCAGCTTTTTTTGTCATGTATCTCCCTTTTTCTTCTAGCCTCTATTCTCGGGTCCCTATTTGGGGATTTTTGAGGGGCTTGAAATGTTTCCTGGTGTTCTTTTTCTTACAGTCTTTCTTCATTTGCTGGAAACGGCGTCGCCGGGGCTTCTTCCTCGGGTTGGTAATGCAATTGCAGGAAGTCCCCCAATGGAGGGTTGGCTGTGAACTACATTTCCTCGAGTCCATTCTTTTTGAGCATGGTATTAAGCTCAGTTGCGAAACAGCCCAGGTTGGTGAGGTTCCTCACGTAAGCGTACACAATGCACGTGACCCATATAGTAGTTGGCGAAGGTCAGCCCTAAGGGAGACCCCATAGCCACTCCAACCACTTGCGTGTATAGATTCTCGTCCGGTATGGGTCAACTTGAAGAGAGATTATTGGACAACAATGAAAATAAACCACGCACATATTGCCGATACGTAGATGACATCTACATCAACGTCCAAAACGAAGAACACCTGGTAAACATCAAACAGAAATTTGAGGAAAACTCCGTGTAAAAATTCACTTATGAATTGAGCACGGGCAATAAACTCCCCTTCTTGGACGTTGAGGTTCATAACATCAATGGTAGCTATATCACAAAAGTATATAGAAAATGTACGGCTATGGAAAAATGCCTCAATGCGGATAGCAAATTTCCTGAAAGATATAAAATAAGTGTAATCGGCTCATACATCCACCGAGCATATAAATGCCTCTCTACGGGAGAACCTTTCCCCCAATCGATCTCACGTGTAAAAAAAAACACTCGTGAACAACGGTTTCCCGAACAGAATGATTGACAAACCACTCCAATCAATTTTAAATTATCGCTTCAAAGATATGGATACAACTCAAAGTAATCAGGGTGCAGTTAACAACATCAAACTGTACTACAGAAATTAGATATCCACGGCCTATAAAATAGATGAAAAAAAACATCAGGGAGATTATTAACCGTAACATCAAGGTTAAGAATCAAATGGATAAAATTCAACTGATTATTTACTATAAAACAACAAAAGCCAACAATCTCCGTATGAAAAATAACAGCTGCCTAAACTCCTCGAATCTCAAGTTAACCAACATAGTTTACGAGTTCACCTACCCCAATAAAGACTGCAAGCTTTATAATAACTCTAAATATATTGGCATGACAACTACTACACTTTCGAGACGTTTAACGATGCATCTGCAAAGCGGAGGACCTAAAACCATATGGAGCGCGCACATAAAATCAATCTAACGAAAGATACTCGTATTTTAGTTGACAACACCGTAATTAAGAGAAAACGGTCATGAATACAATTTTCTGAAAACTCAACGTCTCTATTCTTCGACTCATCGAAACGCCTTCAGATTAGACTGGAGGCGATCATCCCCTACGAGGTCCTCGTTCAACGGACCATCATCCTACGACAGCTTGACCCCTTCCTCACGGATAACTCCTCTGAGGAAATTAAGTCCGAGCTGTCCGAAAGACAAAAATGGGCCAATATAACAAAAATAGAAAAATTAGGCCAGGCCAACAATATAGTTAAGGTGGTATTCTCCAACATTGAGATGGCGCGTCGGGCAAAGAATGACGGACTTTTAGGGTTCTACCTCAGGGTAGCCCCCGAACAAATTGAAACGGAAGAATACATCCCCATCGATAGCTGCTTTAAATGCTTCGCGGTTGAGCAGCACCAAACCAGATAATGCCCCGCGAAGGAGATGCTGTGTTCCAACTGCGCCGGATTCGGACACAGTTGGAATGAATGCAGAGCCAAAAAATCGAAATGCATCAACTGCGGTGGCGAACACAAAGTCATGGCAATGAGATGTCCCATCCGCAAAAAAAAAGAAATTCAGGAAAAGAAAAAGAAGGAGAAAAAGGAAAAGGAGGCAAGGGCAAAGTCATACCTCGATGCAGCCACACCAAGGAACACCGAAACCGCGACAAAACTGGTCATGCCAAAGGAAGGAACGGAAATAATGGCCATGATAATGTTTGCCCACCTAGCAAACCTGGCTCGCCCCGGCACGTTTGCAGACGAGCTAAATCAGCTTCTGTAAACGAATAGAGTAAAGAAGAAGCTATGGTTCTCCCCGAACCCTGTCTCCAACGAAATACTAAAAATACAATTCACCGAAGAGCAGCAAGAAGAAAAAAAAGAAAACGACAGAAAAAGAGGAATCAACAGAAGGAGAAGAAAGTGCAAAAAATGAAAACCCAAAGAAGTCCCCAAAGAAGAAAAAACAGAGGAAAAAGAAGAAAAAGAAAACCGAAGAAGACAAAGAAAAAGAAAACCCAACAACAGAAGAGGACGAGGATGAAGAAATCATAAAGTACCCAGGAGTTTCCTTCACAGAAAAGAAAGAAATACTGGAGAGGGGGTACTTCTTCAACGCTGAAGAAATGTCCCTTTAGGTCTTTGGATCACCAGTAAGCAGACCGCCGAAAGGAAACATCCAAGAACTCACGGAAGGTATAAGAATGGGCAAATTCAAATGGACCCCCGAGGGACCCCACTCACCGAGGGAAATATCAGGACTACTGGAGGAAGGCCCATTCTACATACGGGACTCGGGCATAATTAAGAATGGACAAAAGACCTCTCAGATAGCCAAATAGTGATAAGTGAATCAAACGATAAGAATAAATTGAAGTGAAAATTCGATAAGTGAATAAATTAAAGTGAAAATGAATTACCAATGTAAAATAATATAAATAGAATGTGTTAAACGTTAAAAATTGTGAAATATTAAAAAATGTAGAAATGTATAAAATAATCGAAAACATCAATAGACTAATAAATGAACCTAAATTATGTAAAAAGAATAGGATATGAAATATAGATATTAAAATAAAGTGAATAAGTAAAGTGAAATAAATAAAGGGAATAAATTAAAGTGAAAATGAATTACCATTGTGAAATAATATAAATGGAATAAGGGAAAAATATCAAATAAATATAATAAAGTGTATAAAATATAGGTACTAATGTGAAATAATATAAATAGAATTTGTTAAACGTTAAAATTGTGAAATAAAATAAAGTAATAATAACTAAATCACTCAAAAAATATAATTTTAAAAAGTATAAAAAAGATATAACAAAACAAATAATATGTAATAATTCGATATGATAATTTGTTTATAACACAAATATATATAATAACTATGTAAATGGAAAAAAAAGGATAGATGACCTCCACAGCTCCTGGAGTTTCATTCTTTTTACTTCTCGATGACAACTTTCGCTTCTCTACTCCCCTTTTTTGTGTACCAGTATATTCACGACTATTAATCTAAATTGTTTTGCTTATATGTAATTTTTTACTTATATTTAAAATACTCAATTCTGTAAATTCTGTTCTTTTTAATAAGTTGAATTTAAATTCTTTCATTCACGACCGCATAAAATTCTTGGTATATTCACTCCGACAACTACCTCAAAATTCGGCAAAGGAGGGAAAGTTTAGAGTAAATCCCAAAGACGCCTCCGAAAATTGGTTTCTACCTAAGCACCACTATTACTAAAGAGATATATACTCATTTTACCATTCTCCATCATAATAATTTAATCTTTCTTTTTAGCGGCCCCACTTAAGCAGATGACTGCTTAAGTCCCCGGCCCCGCCCCAAAGGCAAATTCCCTCTTCATCCAGGCGGCGGTTTAACGAGGGGGGGGGGCTCTTCTCCCAAAAAAGTAACTTAACAAATCATTTCTTAAGAAAGTAACATAAACTTATACACACTAGTGAGTCCCTAAAAGAGAAGGAAAGAGGGCCAAGAACAAGACAGAGTGCGCCATCCTCCTTAAGGGGTGTTCACCACCATAATGGTGGCCCAAAATGCCGCGAGGGTCCCACTGAGATGCTTAAGCGGCCATGAAAAACCGGACAAGGGTAAGGTGTATGAGACCCTATTCGGTAAACTAAGCATTGCTGTTCTAAGACTAATTGATACGCCGGCAGGATACGTCGCAATATGCGAAAGAGAAGAAGAGGTGGAAATTCTAACGAAGGAGGAAGGGATTAAAGTCCTAAAAGATATAAACCTACAACTAACCACGCCTCCTCAGATCCAAGCACACAGAAGTGTGGTGTGCAGAAAGCTGGACCCCTAGATCGGCCAGCACAATAAAGAGGAGATTAAGAAGGAAATTGAGAGGAACCAGCAATGGGCGAGGGTGGTTGAGATAATTAAATTTAGAAATAAGAGAGACAAAACAGAGTACTACCATGTGTTTAAAATTATCTTCTCAGAGACGCAGATGGCGACAAAGGCGAAGGAGAGAGGTCTACTTCTCTTCAACCCAAAAAGAAGTGGTGAGCAAATCGTGTGGGAGGAATTCCCCCCGGTGAAGATTTGCTTCAAATGCTACAGACCAGAACATCACACCACGAAGGACGCAAAGGAGTAAGAGTCGACCTGTGCCAGATGTAGCCAAAAGAGGCCACGGCTGGCGTGAATGCCCAGCAGCAGAAGAGAACTGCCCAAACTGCTGACAAAGACATGAAGCAATGGCGATGTCCTACACCAGAAAGAAGGAGATCCTAAAAAGAAAGGCGGAAGAGAAAAAGACAGAAGGAATTAGGAATGCGAACACCTCTTACGCCCAAGCGGCAAAGGCGGCCCCCTCGGGAAATGTAGAAAATATCACCGCACAGAAAACATAATTGAAGATAGGCAAAGAGAATAAAAACTCGACAAAAGTCCTCACTTGCATACTATAAGCCCACGTCCGGAATCTGACGAACCCAGGTTGCTTCGCTAGAGAACTAAATATCATGCTCAAGAACAATGGCTTAGCAGAAATGTAGGTCCCGGAAAACTCACCCTCAGGGGAAGCCCTCCAGATGCAATACCAGCCAGAGGAAGAGGCACCAGCGACCGCTTTCCCAAGAAACGAAGAAGAAAGAGCGGAAATGAAGTCAATACCGGAATCCACTCCAGCTCCTCAAAGGTCCCCAAGCAGGGGCCCCAGAATTGAGGCCAGGAAGAAAAGGGAAGCAAGCGAGAAAAGAGCAGACAGAAGGATCAAGCAGGCTGAGCTCGACATCTCAAGCTCTGCTTCTTCCTCTGATGATTAACAAGAGTGCTCCCTGCCTCCTAAGATCCATGAGAGAGCGAGGAGTAAGAACAAAAGGAAGAGTTCGTGTCAGAACAAAAAATATGATGGTGCTGACAGCAAAATCAAGTTATTGGGGAAAGCTGAAACCTCCTTCCCAGAGGACCCCAATATAGGGGAAGTCATCGAAGGAGTCAAAACTGGCATGCTGAAATGGACATATGATTCGCCAGACCAGTAAGCGCTAATTGACGCAGCACTCATGGCGGCCGAAATTAAACTCTATAGGGACTCCTGCTTCCCCGTAAGGCAAACAGATTTTTTGAAAATTACGGAACGGAAAAAGACACGCAACAAAAAGCATTAGAAGAAGACACACACACACAAAAGCACAAACACCAGAAAACACAAACATTAAGAATACTCACAATTAACGTCAATGGATGGGAAGGGAAACACATTCCTTACGGAAACATATTCCGTAAAGTGGATCTCGACCTAATCCTCATCACTGAACACGACGTTAACACAAATACAAACAGAATAAAGATACCAAATTACACAGTTATAAACAAAAACCATAGACAGGATCTTTTCGACGGCGCAGCCATCGCGATCTGGAACAACATTTCATACAGAACACTTCCAAACCTAGATGAGTCATTTGTGGCTGTTGAAATACCAACCCTGGTGGGAAACCTGTCCATGGCTGCTGCCTATCAACCTCCACGACGCAAATACCTGCCGATCCCTAACTTTTATACCCTCTTCGGGCGCGGGAGACTTACATTGCTTAGCGGTGATCTAAATGCCAGATGCAGTTTATCAGGCTACGGAAGCACCGACCAAAGGGGAAGAAACCTGGAGCTGCTACTCGAGAGAGACAGACTCCAGAGGGTCGGGCCAGATTTTCCGACCTTCTTAACACAACATTCGGCAACTAAACCGGACATTGTGTTAACGCGCAAAAACCTCCCCTTCAACATCATCACTGAGCCCGGACCAGTCGGACCGAGCGATCATATCCCCATTCTCACCACGATCTCGCTTGCTGCACTATTCAAGCCCGTTCCACTTAGGAAAGGTTACGTTAAAGCTAACTGGGAGCTATATAGGGAGATAGTCAGTACATACCATCCAGCTGACCTGGGAGACGCTAATCTCGAAGAGATTGATCAGGGGATAAATAAGATCACCAATCTCCTCATACAAGCCGACGAGAGATACGTCCCCAGAATCTCCTATAAATTCCTCGCGCAACCTAGGTGGACAAACGAGATGAGGGAAATCGTCCGGGAACATAGAAAAATTTATGAAGAGATCGGCAGGACAGGAACCAATCGGGAAAGGACAGCCAGAATGAGACAACTAGGAGAGGAACTAAAAAACACAATAATTGAAAAACAATGAACAATCTGGAATGACATCATTGGGAGGTTGGGCAAGGAGAAGAATCATGTAAGGTTCTAGAACAACATCCGAAGAATTAGGGGATTGCTTCCCAGACTCAAAACCCAAATCAAGGATGGGCACGATATCATTGAGGACCTAGAGTCTCTCTAAAGGAAATTTGGAACTCACTGGCAAGAAATTTTCGCTATATCCCCTGAGGAGAACGACGACTTCGACCAGGACTTCGAAGACCAATTACTCGATGACCTCGGCACAGTGATACATAGAACCCACCCACACCCGCAAGTATTTCAGGAAAGACTGATGGTTGACCATGGATGTCCGCTAACTGTCGAAGAGACCTTGAAAACCATAAAGTCCTTCAAGCAAAGGGCACCAGGCTGGTCTGAGATTACGAAGGACAACCTCGTAAATGCCCTAAGGCAAATTATTTAGGTTTGGCGAACACAATGAACGCTGCCCTGAATACAGGCTACTTCCCTGACGGGTACAAGATGGCCCAAATCATCTTTATCCCGAAGGGAAACAAGCCCCCAGACCAGGTGGATAACTATCGCCCGAACTCTCTTCTTGAAATACAGGTAAAAATCTTCGAGAAGATTATAGCAGACAGGCTACAAGCTCAACTGAGCGAGTTAGGAGCGCATAACCCTCAACAACACGGGTTCCTCGGGAAAAGGGGCACATATACCGCCCTAGCGCTCCTAACAGAGAAAGTAACATATTCCCAAGCGAACGGGTTCTATGTAGACATTGTGTTGATGGAGGTGTAAAAGGCCTTCGATAAAGTCTGGAGGGAAGGACTTCAATACAATATCCTGAACCTCCAGCTAGACCCAATCCTGAAAAGGATCCTCTGTGACCTCTTCATGGACTGAAGGGCCTGTCTCATGATTGGGGGCTACAAAGGTCTTGAATTCGAACTCGAGGCGGGCGTTCCCCAGGGAAGTTGCCTGAGTTCTCTGCTTTGCCTGGTTTTCACGATCGACTTCTCAACTCCAGTGCACACGGAAACGATGTATCAGCAATTCGCAGATGACATCACGCAAATTTTCCCATGTTCAGAGAGGAATTCAAGGGCACAGGCTGCTCGCACAATAGCGGAAATCAACAACATCAACCAGTACGAGAGACGATGGAAGATCAGGACCAACAGGGACAAATTCAAGATCGTCCCGCTGAGCCGTGAGCTGACATGTCCTATCATCATAGATGGGAGGAGATACGGCTACTCTGCCGAAGGCACCGTCCTTGGCCTAAAGATGACCGACCATGGATACTTGAGACACCACACGGAGAGGCGGAACCTGGCAAGGAGAGAAATCTCCAAGCTATACAGGTTTAGAGATCTTAGCTCGGCCAACATCAGGAAAATATATCTGATGTATGTCCGGGCAAAGCTCATCTACCCCACAGTGGTTAGTCAAGCAGCCAGCAAATCCTCAATGAAAAGACTCCAACGTGTCCATAACACTGCATCACGGCTTATTAACAAAGTCAGAAGGCGTGATCGCCTTAGGCAAAGATATTTGCACAGGAGGAAATGTCATCACCTAAAAACTTGGAAAAAAGGTCTAGTGCACACTACAACGTCTGTTCCCGAGCACAAAACTATGCATACAAGAAGATATTACACCAATATTACATAGACGAAACACACTGCAACATGTAAGAACATTTCATCAATATATACATAAACGAAACAGCAAACAATACAATTAATACAACATATAAGAATCACGAGGTAAATTGTTGGCAAATAGAGCTAACAAAGGCTTAAAAGCTGAACATTTACACAAAAAATAAGTACACCAAATCATTTGAAAACAAACAATAAGAAGAAAACTAAAGCTCATAAAATACAAAAACATAGAACAAAATTTCAAACAAATAACAAAAGCAAAAGTAAAAATAAATAAAAGTAAAGCGATGCCCTCCCTACTAGGGCAAAATACCACTCCCCGCTTTAATTATTCACCCACTATATCTTTTACTATCCCAACTTCATCTAAGATTGAGTATATCATCTTCTTTTATTCACTCTGATTCCGACTCCACATTCATTGGTAAAGGAGGAAAGAATATATCAAAACGCTCCGAAGATGATCGAAAGATCAGCAATTTTGTTTGGTATTTACCAAACCCATTCATTTAAAAGAGAGAAGAATACAGGACAAGTGATCTAACATCTACAAGATGGAATAAAAAAGAGAGTTAGAAGAAGAGAAAGTTGCTAAAGGAAATTAACTAAGGCGAAATACACCATGGTCTTAAACAAAATTTGCATTTAAGAAAGACTGCTACTCATCTACACTAATATACGAGTATATAATATTAGACAGGCCCAAAAGAAAATAAGAGAGAATCCATGGTCTCATCCCTGGATATAGTGAGGCTTGATGAAAAAAAATGCGCGGTGCAAATTAGCAGCAAAATAGAATAATATTTAGTAGTGCCACAACAAATGTTAATTTCACACATATTAATAATATGTGCAAAATATGAAAAATAGTTAAATATTAGTGATTTTCGTCTTTTTCAGAGTAAGTATTACCTAAATATAAATTAATAGTTGTATTATGTCAACAGCTATATTAATTGCATTCTGAGTTTCATTATCATCCTATAACCTGTAGTGTTATGGGGTAGTTACAAAGGAAAAATTAGCTTAACGTGTAGTCTTGTAACTGCTCTGGTGTCGCGCTTCATTGTCTCAGCAGCACAAATCTTACCAGTTGGCAATTACCAATGCCCTACTCAGTGTTGTGTGAACCAGTGAAAAGTGTGTTTAACAAAGTCTTTTTGCAATATAATTAACATGTCAAGTTCAATTAAAACAAGAAGTAAAACAAAAGTATGGCTTATTGGAGAAACAATTGATTCAATTCAAACCATCAAACTTCCATCAAATGGTTGTATATTAAGACGGTTTTTCTCCTTAACACAATCCCTCCCAAAATGTAAAAGAGACCTTAACATTGTAGATTCAGAAATATATGAAATATGGGACAAAGCAAAAATACCAACTAGAGACAAACAGCATGTGGTTACAAAGATTCAGAAGAAATATGCGCCGTTCAGAACCCTCCAAAAAAACAGAATCAAGGTGAGATCAAACTCAAATATCAAAGGAAACTTCATTCCAAGAATCCTAAAATGATTTCTTTGATATAGCTTATGTTAACGCATTAAAAATGATAACCAATGAAGAAGATCGTTCATTTCTACAAGCTCAGAGAGAAAAATGTAGACGAGGCTATATAGGTAGTGTTGATGAGAAAACAGTAAAGAATGAATAGAATAAACGCAAAAGAAGTGAAGAAGAATCGCAGCGAATTGAACGAGTATTGCGTAGAAAAGTAAATTTGTCAGTTGTTCAGTTAACGAGTAGCTCAAGCGAGAAAATTATTTCACCTGACTTAGTCGCTACAATAGACAGAGCAAAAATGAGTGATCGTCATGCGATGATGATGATATCAGCACCAGTATTAGCCCTTGGAAGAGATATTCATGATATAACCATAAATAGAAGTACACTACAAAGAAAAAGAAAGGAAGTGCCTAAAGAAATAGTAGATAGCTTGAAGCAAACATTCACTACAGATATACCTCTTACAGTCCATTGGGATTGGAAATCAATGCTTGATTTAATTGGCACTGAAAATATAGATAGACTTTCTGTGTTAGTGTCTCATGGTGGTAACTCTAAGCTTTTGGGAATGCAAAAACTAACGTCAGGTACAAGTGCCAAAACAGCAAAAGCAGTTGTGGAATGTTTTCAAGATTGGAATATCGAGGATAGTGTTAAAGCCGTATTTTGATACCACTGGTCCTAAGAAAGGTACATGTGTGACAATAGAAACAAAGCTAAATAGAGCTCTTCTTGCTTTTCCTTGCAGGCATCATGTTCATGAACTAATTGTATTTGACGTATTTAAAAAGTGTTAGGGTTCTTCTTCCGGACAAGAAATTCAATTATTCAAGCGTTTTTGTGATTCTTGGAAGACTATCAATACTTCATCGTATGAAGCACATAATACATGTGTTTCTTGGAAAGAAGCTGTGCTTAGTTTTTGTCAAGAACGGTTGAAATGTCATCAGCCTCGAGCAGATTACAAAGAACTTTTGCAACTATCAGTTGCATATTTAGGGGCTGACACAGAAAGCTTTTCCTTCAAACAACCTGGAGCCGTGCATTGAGCACGTTGGATGGCAAAGGTTATTTACAATAAAAATTGTACTCTTCAAGTGACAATTTAAAATGACCAAGAAAGAGCAGACATCAGTCGAGCGATTTGCACAGTTTGTTATACAGTACTACGTTCCCAACTGGTTTACATCTTCAACTGCATCCACTGCTCCACGACTTAGAGTACTTGCAAAGTTTTCAAGTATCTGAAGATAAAGAACTTGCTTCTGTACCCAGAAAAGCACTTGGTCGTCACCTTTGGTAGCTAAGCGAAGAACTTGTGTCCCTTGCCTTTATGGATAAAGGTCTCACTCGAGATTTGAAGAGAAAGATGGCTGCAGCATTGTAGAAGCCTGGCTCACAACATCCAGAGAAACGATATAAACTGGAAAAAAGAGAGTATCTCTGACAAAACTCTTGATGACTTCGTAAGTGAATCAAGTCGACTTTTCTTCACAAAATTGTAGTTCAATTCCTCTTTTTTAGAAGTAGACCCTTCAAAATGGAGTGAAAGAAATGACTAGCAAACAGTAAAACAATATATTCATACTATGAATGTCACCAATGACAATACAGAGAGAGAAAGTTGTAGCCTTGATTGAGAGCTACAATAATTATCTTACCAAAACTGAAGATCAGTTTCAGTACCTTCTACAGGTGGTCGAATGTGACAGAAAAAAAAATGCCCCAAGCAACAAAATATTCATTGAAGAAAGTCATGAGTATTTAACAAAACAAGCTGAGTTCATTGCAAAACACTGTAGAATAGGCCTCCTGGGGATACCACATAAAAAAAACTGCGCCTATTACAGTTACCTCATTGTTGGTGTGGAAAAACTGTAAATCGTCAAGCTTTGCAAGCTTTGTGGCACTACTAAAACTCGTTCAATTGAGCTAAAATTTTGTTAAAATTGTTTTATAGGAAACCTCACAATTTGCATGGGTGAAACTAAGAAGTTCTTAAGTATGGGCCAGTGTCTAATATATATATATATATATATATATATATATATATATATATATATATATATATATATATATATATATATATATATATATATATATATATATATATATATATATATATATATATATATATATATATATATATATATATATATATATATATATACATATATATATATATATATATATATATATATATATATATATATATATATATATATATATATATATATATATATATATATATATATTAGTCTAGTTGGGTAGCAGTCTTTCTTGAATGCAAATTTTCTTAGTTAATTTCCTTAGGCAACTTTCTATTCTTCTAACTGTCTTTTTTATTCCATTCTGTAGATGATGGATCACTTGTCCTGTATTCTTCTCTTTTTTAAATGAATGGGTGTGATTAAAACCAAACTAAGTTGCTGAGCTTTCGTTCTTATTCGATCATCTTCGGAGAGTTTTGATATGTTCTTGCCTCCTTTACCGATGTAATGAGTGGAGTGAGGATCTGACAGAATGAAAGAAAACGATTTTTAAGAGGTATTTTTATTCCGCCTAGGTTGAGCATAATGTTAAAGGAGACGGGTCAGTCCGGTGACTGGAATTTTAAAATAAAAATCATATGAAGAGTGCTCATAACATTAAACTAACGAGAGATATGTTAGTTGGCAACACCTTTATTAAAAGAAAAGAGATTAATAAAGCTAGGCTGAACATCTTAGAAGCCATATTAATAAACGAAGATATGCCGACCATCAACAGTCAAGCGCCAAGCTGGAATCGAACATTAAAATTATTTTAAAATTCCATTCACCGGACTGGCCCGTTTTCTCTAACGTTATGCTCAATCTAGGCGGAATAAATACCCATTAAAAATTGTGTACGAAGAGATAAGACGGAGAGGTCCTAACAGGGAAAGAAGCTCGCTCCTTCGGCGCCTAAGCACCGAGTAAGAAAAGGCTATCAACCTCCAACATGGAGAAATATGGAACAGCCTGATAGCCAAAGTAGATAGCGAGTTCAACCTGGCTAAATTCTGGTGTCAAGTAAAAAACCTAAAGGGACTAACTGCAAAACTAAGGCTTGAATAAAAGAGAACGGATACTATATAGAGGACTCGGCGGTTATAGAAGACAAATTCAGGAATGTCTGAAAAAAAGTCTTCAGGATCACCCCAGAAAACAATGAAGAGTTCAACCAGGAATTCGAAGGCCAACTGATCGAAGAACTGAATCAGGTTATGCACTGCACGCACCCACAACATCAAGTAGACAAAGGCAGGGAGATGGCGGACCATAGCCGTCCCATAACACGAGAGGAGGTCATGGCCACTGTAAGAACCTTTGAACAAAAGCACCAGGCTGGACGAGCATCACCAGAAACAACTTGGTAAATGCCCCACAGCAGGTCATTCAGGGAATTAAAACTTTTACAACGCTTTCTGAATACGGGTTACTTTCCTGAGGGTTTTAAGATGGCTAAAATAATCTTCATACCCAAGAGAGATAAACCCCCTGATCAACTGGTCAATTACAGGCCAATCGCCCTGCTGGAATTAGTTGTGAAAGTCTACGAGAAGCTCCTAGAAGACAGGCTTCAAGAACAACTAGCTGAGCTAGGAGCTCACAATCCTCAGCAGCACGGGTTCCGCAGGGAACGAGGAACGGAAACCGCCCTCGCCCTCCTAACGGAAAAACTCAGAGCTGAGAGAAAGAACGTAGATGTGGTGCTGCGGGATGTAAAGAAGGCCTTCGATAAGGTACGAGTATGGCTGAGAGGGTGTCACACACGTAATATCTAATAGTTTGCATTTTTTCCCTGACGAGGGCTGTGACGTGATATCGTGGGACCTACGTTCGCTTAATTGAGGCTGACACATCATCCAAAGGAATTCTAGAATTTTCGTTCGCTTTGATCTGCCAGTTCCCTCCTAGTTACTTAATTGAATATTAAAATTGGATTAAGATTATTACTATTTTGTCATGAAAGAAAGTTATTTTATATTTAGAGTTAAGAATTTTCATTATATGTCGATATAGCATTGGAGTTTTAAACGATCCATATTTAGTATTGTTCCGTGGAATGCGAAGTCGAGGCCTTCATTCTTCACAGAAGACAGACCATTTTTTTTGTGCTTGGAGAAGAAAGTTGTGTTCAGGAGCAGAGTGGATTTCGTGCACTTATTTTCCGGTTTCGTGCGTCTCGGAAGGCTATTGCGATTTAAGGCTATTGCGATTTAAGGCTATTGTGATTTAAGGCTATCGTAATTTAAGGCTATCGTGATTTAAGGCTATCGTGATTTAAGGCTATCGTGATTTAAGGTTATCGTGATTTAAGGTTATCGTGATTTAAGGTTATTGTGATTTAAGGTTATTGTGATTTATTAACTGAAAATACTCAATGAATAACTAAATACAATAAAACAAGAGATAATTAGCAGAATAAAAACCAATTGAAAGGCTTGAAAGCCACGACAGAGGAACATATTAATCAAACCAAATATATATATATATATATATATATATATATATATATATATATATATTAACAATGGAAGAACCTGACTGTCATCGACGGTGAGCAACATTATTGACGGAGGAGTAATTTTTTTTTAAACAAACAAGAAGAAAGCATGCTAGTGATTCCCTAATACCAGGGTAACCTAGTAAACATTTTCACATTTATAAAAACCTACCACACATTTCATCACTTTCATATAATTAATTAATTTCTTTCATTCTGTCAGATCCTCACTCCACTCATTACATCGGTGAAGGAGGCAAGAACAAATCAAAACGCTCCGAAGATGATCGAATAAGATCGAAAGCTCAGCAATTTAGTTTGGTTTTAACCAAACACATTCATTTAAAAGAGAATGGAATAAAACAAATATTTAACGAAGAGAAAATTGCCAAAGGAAATTAATTAAGGCGAAATACACAATTGTCTTCAACAAAATGTGCATATATATATATATATATATATATATATATATATATATATATATATATATATATATATAATTTGAAGGATTAACGAAAGGACGTATAAAGGGAAATTCATTTCATTTTCTTGATACAACGTTTCGGGTGAATTTTTCACCCATCTTCGGGTACTGGAAATACAATTCGTGGAAAACAATTCAAGTTAAGAGCCAAATAGATATTCAAAATGAAGAATTTATGGAAAGTATTTAATGTTTATTTAGGGAGGGGGGGGAGGGGATAGCGATAAATTTACAGGTAATTGATATTTTTGGATTATTATGTTGCGAGTTGAAAATTAACGATTGGGGAAACACAGGAAACACATCAGGATAAACCAACCTTAAACAATCAGCCTTTAGAGGATAACTGGGGAGAAAGGGCGAGGAGCGTAAGAAGAAAGAGAAGGTTAGGAGGTTGGTAATATATTTGTTTAGAGTAGAAGTAGTGGGTGAGAAGAAGAATCGGAATTTAAGGAAGGAGAAAGGTATTTAATATTTAAGATTTTAAAATCGTTCGTTGTTATTTCAGTTTTACAATTAAGAGAGTGAAGCCTAACAGGTGAGAATTCTTTCGTAGATATATATATATATATATATATATATATATATATATATATATATATATATATATATATATATATATATATATATATATATATATATATATATTATATATATATATATGTATATATATATATATATATATATATATATATATATATATATATATATATATATATATATATTTTATTTTAAGGCCCCCCAAAATGAAAATTGTTAACACAACCCGGAAAAACGCTAAGGAAATTAATTACGTGGCCCATTAAAGCTTAAGAAAGAAAATGGGAGAATTATAGAAACGGACAATAGGAAAACTATTTTAACCGTTATATGAAAATGAATAAAGGAGTTGGATTTGAACCTGTGTCATCAAGCGCTCTTCGCTAAAATGACCACGACGCTCTGTCGTAGAATAGGCTCCCGACGATATACTATATATATAACTATTCGTTGAGGGGATTATTCTATATTTCGAGTGCGTGGTAATCAGATTCCGAGAATGGTTCAAAAGGATGTGGGGGCCTGGAGAGGGCTTATTTATCTTTAATATACTTTAGAAGTGGAACGGAGCCCAAGGATGAATAATATGGCAAACATTAATAAAATAGAGTTTTATTAATTAAACTATCAAAACAACACACGGAAAATGTTTACATAACCGGGGATTAAAATGGGATAAGCACAGGAAATGAAAAAGGTCATGGGAATATTTGACTAAGCTGAGGATTAAGATTTGGAGGGATTTAAAACGCAAGACAAACAAAAAGGGGAAATGGTTGACTATAATCGTTTAAAGCACAGAGTTGCGTTGACAAAAGGTTAAATGGTTGAATGTAATGCCTAGCTTACGTAATTACAAGGTTGTCGTGCAGAGGAAGGCGATGGAAAGGAATCTTCGGTCCAACTGGAGATTCTTTTCCAGAAGAAGGGGTTATTCGGGGGGTTGTCCTTAACAAGGGGGAAGGACTGTCTTCGAGGAGTGAGAGCGAAGTGGGGCTCGGAAGTACGAGCGATCCTTGAGCTAGGATATCGGAGATGTTCTAGATGAACAATGGAGGTTATTGTTATAACCAAGCGTTCTCTTGAAGAACGTTAAAAAAGGGGGAATTAAATTACCCTGACGTTATGTCTTGGAAACGAGAACCGTTTCTTGACGAACGGGCTTCAAGAACAATGGCTGTTCTAATGTTGTTCTCTTTCTGAACAACAGGGCGGGGGGGAGAGAACAGTATCTTGTCGAACGGGCTTGAAGAACAATGGCTGTTCTAGAGTTGTTCTCTTTTTGAACAACAGGGGGCCCTGTTGACTTGGCGTCTCGAGGGGCACGAACCTTGGCACTCAAGGGATATTGTCCTCTTCTGGACAATAAGGGGTTTCTCAGGGAAGATTTCCTAGGTGCACAAGGGAGACCGGATCGGCGTGATGCCTCGCGAAGATAATCGGGATCTGGTTCAAATGCGAAATGCTATCGCATAAATAGCCGGAGCCAGCCCTTTGGCGTAGGAGACAATGGGGAAAGGGACTTCGATGGAATGTCCCGGTGGCGCTTGGGAAAATATCTTATCTGCCCATGAGCCTAATTCAATCTGGCGAGATCGACCTATGGAGGCGAACGGCGGATTGAACCTCCTTAATTAAACTTGTGAATGGGGGGGGGGCGATAACGCGCCTTCTACTTCCCCTCGCAGCATACACGTGGGGAAGCATGTGTTTCGACATGTGATAGGGGCTGAAGCATGGCAGCCTCAGACCGTTCTATCACACGCTCATTTTAGCGAAGATACTTGATGACACAGGTTCAAATCCAACTCCTTTATTCATTTTCATATAATGGTTAAAATAGTTTCCTTATTGTCCGTTTATATAATTCTCCCATTTTCTTTCTTAAATTTTAATGGACCACGTAATTAATTCCTTAGCGTTTTTTCCGGGTTGTGTTACCAGTTTTCATAGAGATTAGGATTTAAATTCCAATCTATGAAAAGTTTCTGTTCTGAAAGGATTCTCCGCAACTATGTCATCACGGCCCTCTAGATTGCTTCAAAGTGCGGATAACTTGTCCCATTCATTAAATTTAAATATGAATGAGAATATGATAATAGATTACCCTTTTTAGATGTCCTCATTAATAAAGATCACCATGAATTAAAACTTGAAGTGTATAGGAAACCAACCCACTCGAATGCCTATATACATTTTTTTTCGTTTCACGATAATACTGTTAAAAAATCGGTAATTTCTAACCTTTTCCTTAGTGCATACAAAATATGTCATCCTTCCTATTTAGATGAGGAAATTGTCATTATCAGGACTATTTTTTCTAATTTGTATTAACCCAATTGGTTCATATCGTCTGCCCATTTTGCAGCTAGGAAAACATTCTATGGTAATAAGCCTTCCCGCACTAACGACTTTAACAAATGTATAACATTGCCATTTAATAATAAATTAAATAGTTTAAAGGACATATTTGAAAAAGCGGGTATTAATCTATCCTTTAAATATAATAATTCCTTAAACCAATTGATGATGGCTAGGAAACCCAAAGAACATCATAACATAGGAGTATATGCAGTACCATGCAACGATTGCCATAAAGTTTATATAGGGGAAACGGGGAGAAATCTAGACAAGAGATTGTACGAACACAAAAGAGATATTAGAGTGGGCAGCGAAAGTAGTGGAATTTTTTGCCATGTTAGAGACAAGAATCATAGGATCGATTTCAATGGAAGTAAAATGTTATTTAAATCGGCTAACTATGTTAAGAGAAGAATCGTAGAATCGAGCTTGATATCGTCAGTTCCTAATTTAAATCTATCTGAGGGTCAATTTTCTTTTAATCCTGTAATAAGATCGCAAATAAATAAAATAGTAAAATGTCAGCCCTTCAATATGTTTAGGCCTAACCCCCCCCAGATTAGCCACAAGTAGCGAATTGGGGGGAAAAAGAGGGGATCTTGTGTTATGCTTTTCTCTTATATTTTCTGCCCAGTGTCAGTTGAAAAAGGGTGTGAGATACACCGAAACTGTACTGAATTAAATTGTCTTCGGAGAATGTGGTTTAATTCCTCATATATATATATATATATATATATATATATATATATATATATATATATATATATCAGTGGTTACCTCGGCACTTGGGCTGTTCGGGCTTAGCCCGAGTATAAATTTAGTAAAGTGAACGTGTATTTGCAAGCTGATTTAATTTCTGCCAACACTAACTTCAAGTAAGTAATTGCAGCCAATAACTCTGGCTTCTTTGATTAGGCCTGGTCGTCATTCATATATTTTCGTTCAGCGTCTGGCGGTAGCTTAGAGTTGCCATGTGTCAAAAAAATATTATTCGTAGCAGACGTTCTCTCGACATCGTTCACACGCGCTTGACTCGGGCTCAGAAGTTACAGCCCGAGTTGTTATCTATAATCGTAAAAATTACAAATAATTAAAATTCAATGTTTTGTTAAAACAATAGATTTCTATAGAGAATAGGATTTAAATTCCAATCTATGAAAAGTTTCCGTCCGGAAAGGATTCTCCGCAACTATGTCATCACGGCCCTCTTGATTGCTTCAAAGTGCGGATAACTTGTCCTCTCAATGACTCTTTTGAGCTTGAGGAAAAGGAAAAAATCACATGACGTCAGTTCAGGTGAGTAGGGAGATTGCTCCATGACGATGATGTTTTTCTCAGCCAGGAAATCCTGGATGCTCAGGGCGTAATCCCTGCATTGGTGTGGTGGAGCAATCTTGAGCTGAGTTGCTTTGTCACAACTCTCGCCTCTTCTCGTACACCAAACGAATCAAACGCTGCAGGTACTCTTTGTAAACATGCTAAGTGATCGTCTGGCACTGTGGCCAGAACTAAATGTAGACGATGCCCCTCACATCGAAAAATTCAGGCTTTTCCACTGAAGGCTCTGGCGCTTGATCTCCGGGTCGTACTCCAAAATTTATGACTCATCACCAGTGATGACTCTCTCCAGTAAGTGATTCAGTTTCAAGACACTAGAGGGTCTTTGACACGCCTGCATGCACCGCTCCTTCTGGTCATCGTTGACCACCTTCAGCACCATCTTTGCGCAAATATTTTGCATACCCAAATCTTCGGTGATAATCTTCTAGACTCTGTCAGGGTTCATGCCAAGCTAACTTGCAATTAGTCGAACAGTCAGCCAACAATCGCTACGCACCTTCTGCCTCACATATTCAACGTTGTCCTCAGTCCTGCTCGTTGAAGGCTTTCCACTTCTGGGTCATCTTCCACGTCATGACGTCCCTCTATGAACCTCTTGCACCACTCTAAAACTCGTGAGCGTGACATTATCTCATCTCCTTACACTTACTGCAGCATGCTGATTTCTTCTAGCGGAGTTTTACCCTGGCAAATCAAAAACTTGAGGTTAGTTCGTGCTCTGTGCCCATTGATTGATGGCCTGTTTACCGAAGCACGTGAAAAAAACTCACAATGGCTACAGAAAGATGAAAAATCAGTTATATACTCGCCTATAAGTACTATTAATCAAGAGGGCCGTGATGATAGAACTGCGGAGAATCCTTTCAGAAGTGCACGAAGGTGTGGCGGAGAAGGATGGGAAAGTGCCTTATACTCGAGAGCAGCCCACGAATTAACCTTTTAAAGAGCTGAAAAGAAATCCTAATTCATTATATGAATTAAATTGAGTATTTAGCAAGGCGAGGGCTGATCATAAACAACTGCACAGTATCACGACAAAACAAGAGAAAACACGTTTTTATATTCTCAAAACGAAAAATTAAATGAGTAAACAGATGTGTGTTATTCGCGCAAATAGACAAAACTAGAAAGCCAAATCTAACTAGCACTCCAAACTTATGATGAATATCGAAAGCTTCTAAGAACGCAACTTTCGAGGAGGAAGTCAGGTAGCCAATGCCGGTTCTCTCTACAAGAAACCTAAGCGTTCGTATCATTTTTTGCCACTTCAATTTTTTTAGAAAATTAATTATCTGCTGAGAAATTTCTTTTAATTCATCCAAATTTCCATAACCTTTACACTAGATGGACGGCCAAGTGCACAACCCCTAAAAAGACTGAACGGTCATTTTGACCTCTGGTATTATTTTTCCTTATTTTCTTCGTTTTTTCATACATTTTGGGATGAATTGATATCACAAGAATTACGTTTTCTTATTAGTTCCAGTTTAACTTCCTTCTGTTGCAAAATTATTGTATGAAATAGGTATCAATAAATGATAAAGAAAAATACATTATCAATATATTTCCATTTACTTACATATATGTATGAGAGAGAAAAATAACATAATGACGATCCCATTTATGTTTATCATATAGAATAATTGATGTAACTATATAATATAAATACATTTATCTAAAAGCATTTAGGTATTTATATAATAAAAGGTCGTTAGATGTATCAATTATTATCAATATCATGAACAATTTCAAACAAATTATTCGTTTGCGTGTTATTCCAGTACATTTACCACACACATATTTCTTGCACTTGTAGCATATTTCATTAGTTTTATTCTTCTTGCATTTGCTAACTTGACAAGTTGTACGGTTATCGGTTCTTGGTTCTTCTATTGGTTCTTCCAAAAGTTCTTCATCTGTCAATTCGTCTTCGAGGTTTTCATCCACACTTCTGTTAAAAGCTCGCATGAGTTTTAGAATGTAATCTCTTCGACTTATTTTAGTTCCAACCACTCCACGGTATATTATAACTGAATTAATCAAGGCAAGATCAAGTAAGTTATAGAAGACCTGTAATAGCCAACGCCGAGAAGCCATTTTAGTGGTGTACAGTCTGGCAATCTGGTCAACATTGTCAACGCCAGATTTTGTTTTATTATAATACGTGACAGACTCTGGCAACTTCTTTGTACCACTGTTAATATGCACTGTCTTGTGCACAGTAATTAGAATCAGTACACTCTTAGAAGGTTTTCCTTAGTACACGGTGAGTGTTATGTTACAATTCTTCAAAATAATGGATGAGTGTAGTGGTTGTTTCTTATTTTTAATGCTTGTTGGTATTTCGCGCCGAATTCCATTCATCGTTCCAACGATACTCGTTTTTCGGGTCTGCAATCTCTTAGCAAGCTTCACTAAAGTAAAAAATTTATCTCATGTGATATTTCGATCTTTACTTAGAAAAGAACTGACCAATTTCATTACTACATATTCCGATAAGCTTTGATTTTGAAGACGATGAACATTTTTTCCCAGATAAGGAGATCAATTCAGAGCAAGCCAGAATTTGATTCGAAATTTATCCGGTTTATTTGCCATATATTGGGTGAATGGGCTTCTGGACTTAGTGGGGAAAAGCTTTTCATCAACAGTTATATCTGCTCCAGGTCTGTAACATGATTGGCAATTTTCAATAAATCTGTTCCATATGGTAGAAAAAAAGAGCAAATTTATCTGATTGAATTCGTTGACTTCTGGTGGATCTCAAATCAAAGCGTCAAAATCGAAGAAGTTGCTTGAATCTATCTTTTGATATAGTAATAGAGAAGAAACGATGTCCCCAAACCTTTGGCCATAGAAAAGCAAGTGGTTGTCCTTTAGCAATAAGTCCTCTGGCGTAGACTATTGCCAGCATATGATATATTTCTTCCTTATTTACGGTTCATGATTCATCATTCAATTTGCTGCGAGCTTCTGCTTCTGTACATCTTATTATCTCTCGAATTATGAAATCATCAATGAATAAGGAAAATGCGCTCATCATGCTCCCCAACACTACATGTCTCTTTGCATATGCAGAAGGACCGGGAACTTCATTAAGAATATTCTGTGCATTGTATCTTCCGCTACTATCGGAGCCTTCAATAGGGATTTCAATCCACTGGGTCCCATCTGGAGCCTTTAGATTTTTGACATGTGCAGATGTAGGAGCTTCATCTGATGTATTTTCTTCCATTACTTCTTCATTGGCAGTGGTATTACTCTCAAGAATTCCATCATCATTTGAGGATAAAGACGTAAGGATTCATTAGTCATCTATAGTAATACATATGCAACAAAAGTACATCAAAAAATCTCCCCCACATATTTATGATCAGATTTATTTTTATCGAAATAACATATACTCATCGCAACATACGATAATAATAATATAAATATAATAACATAATAATGATAATAAAAATAATAATAACAATAATATAAATAATAATGTAAATAGCTACATATTATTTTGAACGGTATATCGAATGACATTCCAACAGTATCATAAAATAATCACATCACACTTACGTTGCTCTGTAGTTGATGCAATATTTTCATTTTCTTCGTCTGAACTTGATGAAAAATTGTGTTCTGGAATGTATTCTTCTTCATCACTATCAAAAGATTCTCCTTCCGATTCATCGTAGGGTGCGGCAACAAGAAATTGTCGAAGTCGTTCCTCTGTCAGACGAATCTCCCTTCTATCGGACGACATCTTCACCCATCGAGAGTCTATTGTGTACTGCCCAATCGTGTAATTGCAGCGAGTTTATATAGAAAACACACAAACCTTGTCAGAACATGTTGGAACAAGCGTGCACTGAGTTATGAACTGTAGCACACTCTATGTAATGAGATAAACACGTTAAAACAGGATTATATTATGCAGAGGTCAATCTGAGTGCTCAGTCTTTCTAGGTAGTATACTCTATCGCTCGTTACCTGACTTTTGTAATAATTTTATACTTTCGCAAATTATATTTTGAATATAAAAAAATAATAGTAAAGAAATTTGAGTGGATTGCGATAAAAAATGCGGCTGATATTTAATAAATAAACTTGAAAAGTGGTCAAAATGACCGCTCCGTCATTCTAGGCTTAAAACATAAGTAGTTTTTACTTGTAGGATATCGTACACCAATTTTGGTAACCTTGCATTTTCTCTGGAAAATGTTATGGAAGATATTGCGATAGAAATACAGGCGTTCTGATCTTTTTGGACGGTATTGTATGTACATGGTTGATCCCGGGCGGATACTTTCTCGATTATTGACATGAGTGTCACTGCAGCGCGTGAGTCAAAAATCTCTGTCTAACCAAGCGATGGAGACGGAATAATCGACAATTCGGAACACCCATAAAGGAGGAGGAGTCTGAGGTGCACCTTGTCGATGATGCTTTGCTTTATGATTAAAACAGCCCCCATCAATTTGCCTAACTTTATCTGGGGTCGACACAAGTTTTGGGGGGATTCTCGTTAAAATGGTTTGTGCAAATACACAGAGAAAGCAAATCATGTCAATCAGTCATTTTGGAAAGGTTCAATAATGTCACACACTCCGATATAGCATTTTACCCTAAAATGACCAAGTAAAGATAATCTCTCACAAAAGAAAAGGGAGAGTTATCTTTATTTGATCCCTATTTTTCAAGTGTCCCATTAATTTATCTCTCGACTAATTAATTTAGCTGTAATCGAATAAATTCGCTCTGGTCACTTTAATTTACATTGTGCAAATTAATTTAACTATTTTCCTATTAATTTATTACTTGGCCCAATAATTTATGCGTATCATTAATCTATATTTTTTGCGTTTAATTTAACTATTATCTCAATAATTTACCCATTGCCCCATAAAGATTTACTCTTGTCTCATTAATTGCACAAGCGGTACATATATTTCCTTCATTAAACCGTTAAAACGCCATTGTTCTATTCATCTTAGATAGAAGTCATTTACAAATGTTCATGTTGATGACTACTTTGGAAGGTGTATGAAGTACCTATTAAGAAGAGAGTTCTTTTCTCTCAAACAAATTAATTCCTCTGGGTTATGAAACCCTCGGAAATTCAAGTGGGAGAAGTCCTGATATCTCTATGAGATCGGGAACCTTCAGAATCCAACGTGGGAGAAGACGTTGGATCTCCTCTGAACTTGGAGCTCTCGAAAGTCCAAGCTGAAGAAGTCATATCTCAATGAGATTAAGAGCCTTCGTAATCCAATGTGGGGGAAGGTGTAGAATCTCGTCTGGATTTGAAGCCCTCAGAGGCTCCAGCTGGAGAAGGCATGATATCTCAGGAAATTTGAAGCCTTCAGAATGCAATGAGGGAGAGCCGAAAGATCGCCTGGAATTTGGAGCCATCTGAAACTCAATCGGGAGAAGTCATGATATTTCAAAGAGATTTCGAGCCTTCGGAATCTAATGTGGTAGAAGGCGTAGGAAATCATCAGAATTTGAATCTCTTAGAAGCTCGGGTGAGAGAAGACATGATACCTGAAGGAAATTTGGATCCTTAAGAATCGAATGTGGGAGAAGGCGTTGGATCTGCTTGAAACTTGGAGCCGTCAGTAGCCCAAGCAGAGAAGGCATGATTTTTCGATGAGATAAGAAGCATACAGAATCCAGTCTGGGAAAAGGGGAGGAACTCCTCGGGATTTGGAGCTTTCGGAATCCAAAGCAGACGAAGTTATGATAAATAGAAGAGAACTTGCGCCTTCGGAATCCAATTTGGTAGAAAGCTTTGAATCCCTTCGTGATTTGGAGCCCTCAGAAGCCTAAGCAGGAGAAGACATGGTATATTCAGGAGATTTAGAGCTTTTGGAACCCAAAGTAAAATATGGCTTTAAATTTTCTCTAGATTTGGAGCCCTCAGAAGCAAAACTGGGACACGCCATGATATTTCGATGAGATTTTTAGCCTTCATTATCTAATGTGGGAGAAGGCCTTTGATCTCCTTGGGACCTGGAGTAATCGGAAGCCAAAGTGGAGAAGGCATGATATATCCAGGAAATTTGGGAGCCTTGGAATCCAATGTGAACGAAGGCCTTGAATCGCTTTGCAATTTGGACTTCTTAAAAGATCTGAAACATTCCAGATCTGGAGCCTTTGGAATCCAATGTGAGAGAAGGGCGTTGGATCTCGTTGAGATTTGTAGGCTTCATAGGCACAAGTCGGAGAAGGCACGTTATCTCCAAGAGATCTCGAGCTTTCTTAATCCAATTGGCAGAAGGGGTTAGATCTACTCGAGACTTGGAGCCATTGGACGCCCAAGCGGGAGAATGCATGATATCTCTAAGAGTTTTGGAGGCTTTGAAATACAATGTAGGATGAGGCGATGATTCTCCTTGAGATTTGGAGCCATGACAACCACAAGATGGTGAATGCATATATATCCAGGAAATTTGCTGCCCTCGAAATCTAATGTGGAAGGAATGGTATATGATATACTCAGATTTTACAGCTCTCAAAACCCCGAGCGAGAGAAGACACGATATATAAAAGGATATTTGGAGCCTATAGAATCCAATTTGGGAGGCGTTGGAACTCATTGGCATTTAGATCTTTCAAAAGCTGTAGTCAGAGAAGGCATTAAATTTCAAGGAGATTTGGAGCCTTCAGATTCTATTGTGATAGATTGTGTTTGATCTCTTCGGGATTTGGAGCCTTCGAAAGCCAATGTGAGATACATTGGATCTCCTTGGGATTTGGAGCCATCGGATGCACAGGTCGGACAAGTATGTATCTGTAAGAGATTTAGAGCCTCCGTAATCCAAGGTGAGATAAGACATTAGATCTCCTTGCGTTGTATTTCATCCGTATTTGGAGCCCTCTGGAGCCCAAGCTGGAGAAAGCAGGATATCGCCAGGAGTTTTAGAGCTTTCAGAATTCCATGTTGGAGAAGGTGTTGCATTTCTTGGGTGATTTGCATGTAAAATTCATTTCCCTGTTGGGAGAACTCATCCACGATCCGAAGCGATTTGGTGCAAGCACCCTTCCTGAACTTTGCGTAGAGTTTTATTCCACCAAATTTCGACCGAGATACCTCGTTAGTTTTCGCTTTACATATTGACAAATGCAATGGAATTAATTAACTTGAACTTACTAGTGATTATCGCACTCATCGCAAGATGGGGAAGCGATATAACCTTCTCATCTTGCGATGAGTGCGATAATAATCATTAGTAAATTCAATTTAATAAATATGTGTGCAGAAGAGAAGTTAATAATAATATAATAATAATATAATATAATACAATATAATATATAATATAATATAATATAATATAATATAATATAATATAATATAATATAATATAATATAATATAATATAATATAATATAATATAATATAATATAATATAATATAATATAATATAATATAATATAATATAATATAATATAATAAGAAGAAATTTTAGATTTTAGTTTCAATTTACGAAATGTATTTTTCGCATTAACATTCATTTTCTTCAGAATTATTTTTAAGGGAAAAATGCATTCTGCTTCTATTGTGTAATGCATTTTATTTTCACCTTTGTAAAAGCTAATGTTCAGAGAAAATGAAATTAATGAAAGGATAGTGGGAAGGGAGGTAGGATGAGACTGTACTGTTACACTCCTTACGACGTTCACAACAAAGGACACAAGGATAGTTTTGATGCAGTTAAACACGTTTTTTTTTATTGTTTTAACCTAAAAATGTGTTTAAATTGTAGGATTAACAAATGTGTCCCTATTTGGCGGCGAGCACGCCCTGCAGGAGAGACCTGAATGCCGCGCACACGTTGTGGACAAAGTCCTTTCACATGCTGGCCCACACTCGGTTGACGGAGGACTTCAACTCGTCGACGTTGCTGTGGCAGACCCTGGAGGCCTTGCCCTCGACATACGCTGTAGTCGAGGAAATTAAGGTCGGGCGACTGAGGCGACCAGAAGTTCATGTTCGACCCTAATCACTCTTACATGGTTATATGGCCATGTAGGTCGGGACACCGTCCCCCTTCTTCTTGATCTTTCTCACCGAGGGCAAGGCTTTCGTGATCAAAGGTGTCTCTGTAATCGGCAGCAATCCACACCGACAGCATCTTCTCGCCACTCGAAGCCACGACGGCGAGCATCATCAGTGAGGCAGGGTGCTTGTTCATGGACCCCTAGCGGACCTCGAAGACAACCTGGCCGTAGCTTACTATGCGATCGTTATGCTTGTTGATGAGCGGATCGACCGTAAAGGTTTTCTACATCAACTTAAGAATTCGATTACATGACTCTTCAAGTCGTGGAGAAGGCGACGACTGGGCTTTCCGCGTGGTTCACGCCTACGATCGGTGAGCAGAAGCCTCTTCACGCAACTCGAGCTCTTGCCGCCCTCCTCCTTGACGGCTCTGGACACCGTGGCCATCAAGATGTTCTTCTTCTTCGCTAGCTCAGTCATTTTGAGGTTCGGAGAACATTCGAAGGCCTATCTCACAGCCAAACGGTTGACAACTTGAGGTCTGCCTAAACGAGGTCGATCTTTGAGATCTTCCTCATTCTCCAGCCTCTCGGCGACTCTGTGGGCGGTGATCTGGCTGACGTTGAGCCGCTTGTTGTTGGCCGAGCTAGGAGAGCAGAGATATCGATTCCTTTAGTTTCTCCCTCGACACCCTCGCACTCAATAAAAAGATGCATTAATGACACGTGCTGGAAAAGTAAAACTCAAAGTATGTTAGACGGAACTTTTTCTATCGTACACGTAAACCTCTCGAAAGATTAAAATAAACCCGAGTGTAACAGAACTTTTGCAAAACCCTGTAATTTGTACAAAAATTCGTTCGTTTTTATTTTCGAATCTGGTTTATTTTACTTTATTAGAATGGCTTCGTCGAGTTTAAAATTTAGTTTATTTATTTTTTTTTTTTGCTTTCGTTTTGTGGATCCTTTCAAGATGGTTTTGAATTTTTTCTCGGTTTAAAGCGATGTTGATAGGCGCGGGTTTTGAGGGTGTTTGTATACCACGTGACTCATTTTCGCTCCTTTTTCTTGATGTGAATTTACTTGCTAATTTAAATTTTTATAATAACACTCGATCTTAATTTATGTATTATTGCTTTTAGCTGTACATGTTCGTTTATTATTTTTCTTAGTGATGATTCTTCATTTTTTTTTGTTGGTGTTGGTTCAAAATAAAAATTATTTTCTTTCGTTTGTTTTTATATCTTTTTTTTAATAGCGAATTAATATCTTTATAAAGTGTTTTCGATAATATATTGTGAGAAGTAGTTAGTTAAGTTATTTCTATATATTTTTATTTCTTTGTCATATAAGATCCAGGTTGAACAGTGTTTGTATGTACAGTGAATTAGTGTTTTATTTATGTATAGTTTGTATTTTTCCCGAAAGGAGGAGATTACGTTCATGTAAACTCCTTTGTCTGTTTCTCTCGTGAATTTTCCTGTGTTGATTTTCCCATTATTTTCTATATAAAGTTTAATGAAGAAGTGGAAAGTTTTGTCTTTTGGTTTATCATATTTTAGGACTCCTCCCCCCTCTCCCTCCCACTCCCCCTTTCTATCCTACCTGTATAAAATGAGAGGGTGTCGAGGAATTTCACTTTCTCTGAAGATGTCAAATTGGAAGTGAAATCTAAAATGTATTAAAAAAACGAATCAAGTAAAGATAATTCCTTTCATTTTACCAAGTAAAGATCATCCCTCCCAAAGTTACACTAGTAAAGCTAATCCCTCCCAAGGATAAAATAAAAAAATAACTTTAATAAAAAATTATTTAGGAACAGATTTGTTAGAAAGTTTATTTTAAGACAATTAAAAATTGTAAACCTTTTAGAACTCGATAAATTAAATTTTACTAACTTAATTAAAACGGTATTGGCTGACAATCGTATCCCCCAAATCATTGAAAACATTGTATTTATGTCTTTCAAACCGCATCAATTCATGTGGATAAGAGATTAGCATTTCTCTCTTACATCCTCGCATGCATTTAATTCTTAGTTTATGCTTATTCCAGTAGCTTTAAAATGATGACGTCATGACATCGTAAACCTCCCATTTTACCAAGTAAAGGTCTTCCCTTTCCCAATTAACTAAGTAAAGTTAATCCCTCCCTTTTGTCTTAGGAGGGACTATCTTTAATTGATCCATAAAATCAAAGCAGATATGTTTTCTACAATAGTAATAATAATTGTAGGGCGCTCTTTGGAGCCATGTGTTTCACAAAGCGCCTGAATATCAACTCAAGAAAAGCTTTAAAGAATAGGTCTTCTTCAAAACACTTTTCGAGGCCCCGAGAGACGGCGAAAGGCGTAAGGGGAAAGCACGATCACTCATGAGACACAAACGGCTACGAGGAACAAAAAAATGGGGTCAGACTAAGAACATAGATTTCCTAGAAAATTTTGCCCTGCTGTCTTTATAAATGGAAACTGAAAGCCCTTGGAAATTTTCGGTTTAATTTAAAATCTCCCACCATTATGCTACACTTTCTTTGCTGCGCATCCAGGTCTGAAGTCTCACCCACCAACTTTCTTTCAGGCTGGCTTGTTTGCTTCACCGTGAGCCTCTCCGAGGGCCGGAAGGAACCGGTATTTCTTCGCTTCCAGAGGCCCCGCTCTTTGATTGTAAATGCGACCGAGGGCCAACCCGTCTACCTGGATTGCAATATATTCCGAATTGGAGCTAAAACGGTAAACATGAGCCAGACGGCAGTCAAATAAATCGTTGCTTTGTTGCCGGAGGGCAGGTATTGTACTGCTTATGGGGATTGTGTGGGCTCTCCCGGGATGCAAATACCTCATTTCGTGATGGATGAGTTAATTAAGGAAGACGGATATTAGCCATTAGGATGAGGCGAAAAGGTACAGATGGTTGATATTCGTTCTTTTTTGCTTCTTCTGAGGATAAGATTGCTTGTGCACGCGGGAAATGACGTCAGGTAACGCGTGAAGGAAATTGCGAGGATGAGGATTTTGGGACGAGAATGTTTGATGGTGTGTCGTGAGCGAGTTCCGAGCTCGAGAGGTCATCCGAAGAAGGACGAGGGACAAGGTAAAGGAGAAGATCGGCTTTTGTCGATCGGTCAAGAATTTCCCGTGTGGTGATCGTAATCAGACGAGTCAAGCCAGCAAACTCACCCGGATACTCACTCGTAGTTCGAGACGAAATTGTGAACTTATGTCGCTGACCTTTTTGCCATATACTCTAATAAAGAGGTGTGGAAGTGTTTGGGAGAGGAGAGGGTATAACTTTTGTGAGATCTAATGAAAAAGATCCATGATTTGAAAAAAAATGCTAGAGTAGTGTGCAGATAGTGTCATTGTGCCTATCTATAAGAAGAAGGGGGATATCTAGGATTGTGGGAACTATCGAGGGATAAAGTTATTGCCGCATACCATGAAGATCTGGGAGAGAATCATCGAGAGAAGGCTTAAGGAAGAAATATCTATAGGAAAGGAGCAGTTTGGCTTTATGCCAAAAAGGGGAACGACTGATGCAATATTTGCATTGGGGTAGGTTATAGAAAATAACAGAGAAAAAGATAAGGAACTGCATGTTGTGTCCATAGACCTAGAGAAGGCGTATCATCGAGTCACGCGACAGGAGATGTAGAGATGCATGAGGAAGAAAGGAGCGCCATAAATGTATGTAAGAACCATACATCAGGGATCCTCCTTAAGCTCCAATCTCTTTGATTTTATCATGGACGTGTTTCTCGAGGAATTAAGTATAAGCCTCCCAGGGGTATGGATTTGCGGATTATAGCATTCTTTTGCATTCGAGGTAGGGAGGAGGTGGAGAGAAAACTAGAACAATGGAGCATGGCTTTGGAAGATAGGGAGCTCAAGATCAATAGGAAGAAGACGGAGTACCTGAGGTTCAACGAAACTTAAAACTCGATAATTAGGATGCAAGGAGATGAATGGAAGAGAGTGAGCAAATTTAAATATCTAGGATCGATGGGGGCAAAAGATGATGACTTAAGGGTTTAAGGTAAGTTACCAGTGGGTTGCTGCCCAATCCAAATGGATTCTATATGGCAGCTAGGGTGAAACGAGACAAATCATCTATAAAAGGTGGAGACGCCTTTGTGACAAAAAATTAAAAAACGACGGGTTAAAAGATTCCTCCGCCAATATGAATCGAAGACGGGTGTGTTGAGGAATAGTTAAAAAGGTCGGAAAACAGGACAACCGGAGAATGGTAAAATGGCTGCAATCCAATAAAAGGTGGGCAATCGATTGGTTCCCATCGCAAAAACGACAGCAAGTGCTGATATGAGCATCACCCGAAACAAGATGACCGTGAGTAATTCTCGTGTGGCCAATGCGAACTCAGCAAAGGGCCACCTACAACGACCGTATTCTATGACGACTCGAGGGCCAAGAGCGAATAGAATTTTTTATTTTGTATATTTCGGATGATGAACAGTTATCCCATTTATTCTGCCACAGTTCTCAGGGGACACAAAATGTGCTGAGCGGGCCAGCCGATCAGCCTTCTCGTTGCACAGGACCCCCAAATGCCCAAGGATCCAGCAAAAAATAATTCTATATCGGGTTGCATTTTGGATCAGCCAGTGTCAAATTTCTGTGACTAGGGGATGGGACGCATTAAAAGATCTAATTGACTGTAGGACACTCCTTGAGTCGGAAAAAATGATAAAATCACAAAAAGGTAAAATTTAGTGCTGAAAGTTCAGCGGTAAAAAAATGGATGCTGCTGGCGGCAAAGATAAAGTTAGGAATTCTCCTCCTGGATAGATGGCTGCGGCACCCACGCCACCGTCCGACTTAGAGCCATCCGTGTATAGTGGGCAGCATTGTTTGTGTAAGATCGAATGCTCTAAGAACAGGCTCTTAATGATGCGAGGGTCCATGGGGGACTTCTCCAGGCTCCACATGTTGGTACATACTGTGGGGAGAGGAGCACGCCACCTTGGGGTCAGTAAGGATGGAAGGGTAAGGACCCTTGGAGTACCCAGGTTAGAGAGATGATCCCCTATGCGAAGGTTCAAAGGGCGGGGTAAAGATTGCAACTTATCATATGCCGCCGTTGATTTGGCAGCATACAGGCATCTGTAGACCTCTGATACAGGGGCTTGCTGTACTCGGCAGAGGTATCGCATGCAGATTTGAAGTCTATGGTAGGGCAAAGAGAGTACCCCACTCTCGCAGAAAAGGCTGTTGACAGGAAAAATACGGAAGGCTCCACTAGAAAGGCAAACTCCGAGGTTTAGAATGGGGTTCAACATTTTAAGGGCTGAAGGGGAAGCCGATGAGTAAATTTGACAGCCATAATCCAATTCGGATTGGACGAGGGCCGTGTATAATGTCTACAATGTTTGTCGGTCACTGCCCCACGAAGTATGTGAGAGGACTTTCAAAATGTCTAGAGCCCGCAGACAGCCTGTTCGAAGTCGGCGTATGTGTGGTAACCAGGATAACTTTGGATCGAGAGTCACGCCAAGGAACCGAAACTCGGAGAAAAACTATGCATCTTCGTCTTGTAGGGAGATAGATGGCGGAACAGGAACCTCTCTGCCTCGGTGGAAATGCATTGTTTTAATTTTGTTCGTGGAAAAGCGGAATCACTTAAGTTTTGCTCTTTCTGATACAGCATCCCCTGCCAGTTGTAGCCGACGGGCTGCTGATGGAAGGCGAGGTGAGGAACAGTATAGTGCTAAATCATCGACAAACAGAGTTGCCGATATACTTTCTGGGAGAGACGAAATAATATAATTGATGGCAATTATAAAACATAAGACACTTAAAACACTGCCCTGAGGAATTCCCCGTTCTTGGGGTGGCAGGTGAGAGTATGCGTCTCCAACACGTACCTTGAAGGATCGAGATGCTAAAAAACTTTGAATAAGTGAAGGTAAAAGGCCTCTCATCCCCCAGACGTATAGCTGCTTCAAGATGCCGTATCTCCATGTTGTGTCGTAGGCTTTCTCAATATCGAAAAATATGGCCAGGACTTGTTGCTTTAATGAGAAAGCTTTCCGAACCGATCCCTCGAAACGTACTAGTAGGTCAAGGGTACTATGACCTTTGCGGGAGCCACATTGAAATGGAGAAAGAAGGTGATTGGTTTCTAGGAACCAGTTTAGGCGCTCCAATATAATTTTTTCCAGCAACTCACTCAAACAGCTAGTGAGAGCTATAGAGTGGTAGTGATCTGCATCCAACCCGTCCCTGCCCGGTTTGACAAAGGGAAGGATGATCCCAATGCGCCATGATGACGGGTAAAACCCTTCACCCATATACGGTTGTACAAATCAAGTAAGAAGAGAGTAGATTGTGGATGTAGGTGCCAAATCATATCTAAATGGATTTCGTCAAGGCCAGGGGAAGTAGATCTGCATAACGGCCCCTGATCTTATTAATCCTCTTCCAGATCTTAGCAGTAGGTGTCATAGAGGAAATTGATGAAACGTAATGGCACCATGAATTTCGGCGAGCCTGACTTAGGGTTCTTTGACGAAGCGCACGAGCTCAGTTTCGGTCGACCTTGTTTTACAAAGTTGGGTTCTTTCGAAATCGGGAATGGGCTAACGTGTAATTTTTTATATCTGTTGCACACGTCGATGTCCACCAGGGCACAGTTGAGCGGCCCGTGGCAGGTCGCCTCCGTTGGATGGTCTGTGTTGCTGCATTGTAGATAGTCGATGTAAAGTATTCTACTGCCGCGTCCACTCCATTGAAGGTCCCTAAGGATGCATTTCTGAAGGACGCCTCTTGAAAACCTTCCCAACCTGCATAACCTAAGTCCAACTTAAGGGGCATGGTTGTATGAGGGCTAACTTAAAGGGCCGACAAGACAATAGGGAAGTGGTCACTCCCATGGAGATCGTCAAGAATTGACCATCAAAATTCCGTGAAACAATCAGGGGAACAAACAGACAGGTCAACACAGCTAAAAGAGTCCGTCTGGACATGATAAGAGGTAAAATTGCCAGTATTTAAGACACAAAGAAAATCAGATAATAAAAGAGACTCTAAAACACTGCCTTTGGCATTTAAAGTGATGTCACCGCAGTATGGGTGACGGGCGTTAAAATCTCCTAGTAATAAGAATGGGGAGGGCAACTGGTCTATAAGTTCTAAAAGGTCGGGTCTTGACAATGATAAACAAAGGGGTAGGTAAATAGATCAAACGGTAAAAAGCTTAGTAAGAAAAACCTTCACGGCAACAGCTTGGAGAGTAGTATGTAGGGAGATGGGAGAAACATGGTGGGATGAAGATACCATGATTGACACCCCTCATGAGAGGGGCTTCCAGCAGGAGCAAAAGAGTTGAAAGTGAGAAAGCCGGGTACTGGCAGAAAGGGTCGTATACCCAGTTTGTTATCCTGCATACAAATAACAGCGGGGTGGATAGTCGTCAAAAGAATTTTGAGTTCTTCCCACTTTGGAAGAACGCCTTGGCAATTTTATTGTAAAATGGAAGATATTATGTGTGACGATTAGATACCACTGTGGATATCTTTTTTCTCTTTTGTGGCCGATATTGTATTTAAGGTTCATCCCAAAGAGCTTGGGAGACGGAGAGCTGATTTAGAGGAGCCTGCTTTTGCAGGGGCAGAGATCCTAGATGGAGCAGTAACTGAGGGTTTTTTTCGTGGGTTTTGGAGAACCAATCGAGGCCCTTGATTGTAATTCGGGCTCGCAACCTGGCGGAAAAGGAAGATCAAGAAGGGATTTTCGGCCGGTAGATCCGGATTCATGGGTCGAGTCGTATTTTCGGTGTCTGAGGAGTTGGTCCAACCGCCGCAGTTGGTGATGTTGGAGTATCAACTGCTTCCATCGGATCTTCGGTTAAAGGGTGAGCGGAACGAACAGGTGATCTGAGCGAGGTGTGTGGAGCTGGGTGTATATCTGCCATCGTTTGGATCAGAAAGGGGCCTAAGTCCTGTTAGGGGCGGGACGGACTTAAGGGCATAGACTGTTCAACCATAGGGGAGGAGTCCATTGAAGATTCTCGGGGTTCGACCGAGTCAGCTCCAGAGGCTGCCCGCTTATTGGTGGTCGATGACCCAGTTGAGGAATCCTTTCTCTTACCACTGGGCTTTGGGTCCTCGTGGCCGGGTGGATGAACCTTCACTGGTGGATGTTAAGGATTCTTTCAAATAGCGTCTGGTGTCTTCAAGCGTCTCTCCCAGCTAGAGCTGCTGGAGAGAGGGGGGGCTACATTGGTTATCTCGGTGTGAAAGCGATGCTTCGACTGCATATTCTAAATGTTTTCGACGCTGCGAGTAGATCTAGGGGAAAGTGCTTCAGGCTGGTCGGAACTCGCGCGTGGTGGTCGGTTTCGTCCATTTTCACGTAAAACGTCAGAGAAGAGCCGGCCGAGTGGCAAGGGTTGGGCTCAGGAACGCTGTCGGGCCTCTCTTATATCTAGACGTAGGGAGTTGCGCAAAGCGAGCACTTCTTTTTCATATAAAAATATAGAGCAGATTTTTGACGTAGCACTGTGGGTACCTCCACAGTTGGCACAGCGGGGTGTTTTAGTGTATTCGGGGCCATGGTAGTCAGAGCTACAATTTACGCAGGAGCGAGGGTGCCGACAGGCAAGGCCAACATGTCCAAATTGATTGCAATTGAAGCAGCGTCTGGGTAGTTCGATATAGGGACTTACCGGGACACGAAGGTACCTAGCTTTAATATACTGCGGCAGTTCTTGTCGTTTAAATGTTAAAATAAGTGTGGCGGTTGGAACTTTAGTGGAGCCTAATGTTTTAGTTACCATGTGTACGTGTTTGACACGTTGGGTACTGATCTTACTCTGAAGGCGGGTGGGGTCGTAGTCCTTTAGTTCGTTTGAACGGACGACACATTTGCAAAATTCAGGAGCGGATGGGGCGAGACAGTTATTGGAATTTTAGCTATTGAAGATAGATTTCGCACAAGGTTGTGTTGAGAGTGGGATGACACCTCGACTACGACATCACTACTTCTTCTTGACCACATCTGGCAGAGTTCACCACAGCGGGACTTAAAAGATTCATTGACGTCAAAGAAATCGACTTTTGCAAGTGGGATGTCGGATGATGAATTCATGACAAGAAAGCGGGGATAATCTAGATCTGGGTCTACTTCGTTGGAATATGGGTCCAACGAGCGAGGGAAGGCTGAAGGGGGAGCTAAGGAACGTTTGGCACGAGAACCCTTAAGAGAAGGGGAGGTTTTTGGTTTATGGCTAGCCATTGCAAAAAGAAAAAACTTCGCATTCTCCCTCGGGGCTTCCCACCATGGATGCCTACAAGGGCCCGGCACTACTGCAACTATACAATCAGTTACGTCCGGTATGTCCTCTTGGAGAATGGATACCGATCCACCACACCATCTTTTGAAACCTAAGAGGCTGCCCGAGTTCTCCTACGCACGGAGAAAAGGGGGCAACGATGGGTTTCTCCTTGGGCATGCGGTAGACGAAGGCGATGGAGATGCCCAGCCTCTTTCACCTTTATGAAAGAACAATTCGGAACCAATCCATTAAATGAGCAGAGGGCGGGTACCGATAAGGACCACTAGATAGGTGAAGGAAGATCGTAATAGAAGAGGAAAGAAAGAGGGGCATGTTAAAAGTCTTGTTGGCAGCACCATGGGTCCCCTAAGGGGCCTAGGGCTGACTTCCCTCGCCACGAGAAGGCCAGAGCCTCTCTGGGAACAAACCCTGAAGAAAAGATCCCAGAGAAGGAGGGGGATATGATGACTTAGATGCAGAAAACGGGAAGAAGGTAATAGGGGTGTTATGCGACCGCCGAATGAGCATGAGAGTTAAGTGGAAGGTTTATAAGTCTTTTTTAAGACCAGCGATCATCTATAGAGCTAAGACATGGGGAATGAAAAAAGTTCAGGAGAATTAACTGGATTTAGCAGAGATGAGGATGCTGAGATGGATGTGTGGAATGACAAAGTTGGATAAGTCAGGAATGAGAAGATAAGAGGAACAACGAAAGTTGGAGAAATATCGAAGAAAGCAGAGGACAGAAAAGTGCAATGGTATGGACATGCGAGGAGAAGAGATGGGATATTTGTGGGCATGAGTGTCATGAAACTGAAGGTGCAGAGGAGAAGGGAGATAGGAAGGCCGAAGTGAAGGTGGGTGGACCTCAGAGAAAAGGAACTGTCCGGAGAGGAGGTGCAGAATCGACACTTATGCCGGAGACATATCAAGAACATCCACCTTGCGTGATGAGCGCAACAAGATGCAGAGAACGATTTAAATGTCCCCAAAAGATAAATTCTCCTAAGCTGCTAATCCTCCAAAATATCGATGTTCCTACCGTAAACCCTTTAATTACAGACCTTCTCTTTCCCTTGGTTTTATAATCCAAGTGAAAGGAATTTTAGGACTAAAAAGAATAAGGTATATTTACTTCATTTATTTCTCCCTGTCATATATACAAATTTACATTAATTATTTTCAGTTTATATACCAATGATATTGCACTTTGCACATAGGTAGTTTCTTGAAGGTCAGAGATCTGTACAAATACTGAATTCGGACCATCTGAGAAGAGTAAATCTACTAACCCATACTGATAACACTTTCCATTGAATATTTTTGCCGAAGGCGTTTATTCTTTTGGTAAGGAATTGCATGTGGAAATATTCGGTTTGGCCGGGTTCTTTCTTACTCGGAGCAAGTTCTGAAGACACTAACCACTGTGTCTGATAACATTCCAAATTAAAAATGGCAAAATAACATTAGTAAGTTCAGTGACAGAGTAAGAACCTTTAGCCATTTTCCACCGGTAAAATTGAGCTCAAAATATTGGACCCGCGATGGTCGTCCGGTGAGCCCAAAATTATGTTAGGTTATGAAGAAAAACTGATACAAGACATCAAGCGTTTGGTAAGGACTCTTTAGAACCACTTTAACACAAGATAAGACACCAGTGAGGGTCCATACTCCCTGATTCAATATAAAAAGTAATAACAAATGAGACCAAAATGCACTCATCGGGCAGTTGCGCTTTCCGACGGCACTTCGCGCTAATTAGGCCAATTTAGACATCTCTTTGAGCTATGCTTGAAAACACCACTTCCTTCTATGAACAAATTTGAGCTACATTCATTAGGGTTATTTTCCGGATTGGAGTCCCGAATCAGGTCGAGTTTGTTAGGGGCGCAGGGGGAGGCGGTTAATTATGCTCTAGCAAGCCACGGTTTGGACTCTACGTTAAAAGCTCTCTCCAGCCTACGGGAGCGAGTGGTTGAAGGATCAAAAGGGTTCAAACTAAAGACATCCCAAGATGTGAGGGATGGCGGCAGAAGGAGGAGGAGGCTGGCGCCATTGAGCATTGACGTCGCCAGAACCAGCGAATACCCAGCCGCTGATGTCCACTAATCTTAGACAAGGTGCCTAGGTAGGGATTAACTGGTGAATCGACACGGGTCCACAAGAAGAATTCGACTTCCGCCCCTTAAGTCCTTGTACATTTTGACCCTGATTCTCTCCGGGGGTTCTCGATCTGGCACCAAGAAGGCAAAGGGCCACTTCGCCAGCCATTTGAAATCATTCCCGTCGTCTTTCTGTTCCATGGTTATACCTCAGGGGAGAAACCAATGGTGACTCATTGGTAAGAAATTAAAGTTAAATCGCACTCACACGCAGATGAGGTGCCTCCCCCCCCTCCCAGGCCCTAGGTCGGACCCGCACTCATTAAATGGCGAGCAAGAAATCAAGACTTCGGTCACGGAGCTCGAACAGGACTGATGAATGGGTCGCTCGCAAAAGCTTCACCGTCTGCCCTGCGACCGTGACGAGGTCGCCACTCTGGGGCCCCACTATTAATAGCCCTGGGCTCGAAAGCCTCGAGAAGATTTGGTGGTGAGCGAGGGGCAATATCAGTAGGGGGTGGGACACATTTAAACTCGAACCACTTTTTCAACGCTCTCGTTTTGCCATTTTGAAGTTTCACTGTGAATTTAGTATTAAATCTTGCCTTCCTCCTCCTCCCTATAAAAACTTCACTCCTTTCATTTAAATATATATATATATATATATATATATATATATATATATATATATATATATATATATATATGTATATATATATATATATATATATATATATATATATATATATATATATATATATATATATATATATATATATATATGATAGTAAAACTACTGTATTAAAGCATAAAATTTATTTACGAGACTAGTTTCGGTATGAAGTTTACCATACCCTCTTCAGTCGTATAATGAGAATGGAATGAAAGTTAAAAGTTAAAGTTTGCTGGTTTCAGTCCTCTTATCAAGCAATGTTGCTTCTCAGGCGGACATCAGCTAGGCCAAGTCCAAACCCCCCAGCGTGATGCCCAGTCACGGCGGTAACCTCCTTTGTAAATAGTGTCAGCTTAAAAAGAATCCGGACGGAGATTCGAACTGCCGACCTAGCGATTGCCGGGCAAGCACGCTAACCACTAAATATCTCAAAATCCCAGCAAAAGGAAAAAAAAACTGAGAAAAAGGGTCATTGATCAGGAGGTGTGGTTCTAATATCGGTAACTAAACTATTTACAATCAGGTTCTGGGAAGCTACATTTAAATTGACCATCCGAAAGATTAAAATTGAGAATTTCTCCTTTCGGAGGGTGTTGGGCAATGGGTGAACGCACGGCTGATGTAGGAATTTATTAGGCTTTTTTTGGTAAAGTTCGGGACATTCGCTTTTTCCATTCATCCACAGTCCTAGATTTATACTTTTAACGTAAACGCTGGTAGTTATTTTATCGTTATGCTTAGTGGTAGGAGTATCTAAAAATGGGAGTTGGTTATTTTGGCTATTTCCGATTGTATAGTTAAGAGAAGAGCAGATTTTGCATGATCCTAGTAGTTCCTGCATTTCTTCTTTTGTTTCTATATTTATTTATATGTTGTCTATATACGAGGGGGAGTCAAAAAGTTCTCAGATAAATGGCATAAAATTTTTATTTGTAATAATACTGTAATCATTTTTCTACATAAGCTCCATTAACATCTATACACTTTCTTAATCTATGAATCCAACGGTAAAGACCATCTTTGTAGAATTCACGGGGTTGTCTCTGGCACCAAGTAATAACCTGCTTTTTTGCTTCATCTAATGATTGAAACCGGGTTCCTTTTAGGTGTCCCTTTAAATTTGGTTAGGTTAGGTAACCTAACCTAACCTAACCTAACCTAACCTAACCTAACCTAACCTAACCTAACCTAACCTAACCAAATTTAAAGGGACACCTAAAAGGAACCCGGTTTCAATCATTAGATGAAGCAAAAAAGCAGGTCATTACTTGGTGCCAGAGACAACCCCGTGAATTCTACAAAGATGGTCTTTACCGTTGGATTCATAGATTAAGAAAGTGTATAGATGTTAATGGAGCTTATGTAGAAAAATGATTACAGTATTATTACAAATAAAAATTTTATGCCATTTGTCTGAGAACTTTTTGACTCACCTACGTATCTGCAGTGAATATGTGATTTTAGTAACCTTGAAAAAAACTCGTTCTTCCACTGTTCCCATGTAAAAGCTTGCGAGCAGTACTCCAAGGAGAGAACCCATTGCGATGCCATCGGTTTGAATGTACAAATCGTCTTTTGGTCTAAGCTCACAAAGTAGCACGTGAGGTTAGCAAATGATGCAATGTCCCGGAGAAAAAGAAGAAGGTCATTGCGAGTCTTTCGAACTTTATTCAGTTCCTTATCAAGGATAACTACGAAAGAAATTAATATAATAATATATAATAAAAAAAATAAAGCACCGCCTCTAAGACAAGAAATCACAATGAAGAAGTAGGGGAGGCAGGGAAAAATCCCATTGAGATTTATCAGGAGCAGGTAGCAAGGACAAACGAAGTGGCAGAAAAGGTAAAGAACAAAGCCAGAAGCAATAAAAAGATTAACGGAAAAGGAGATAGCCTAAAGAGGAAGATTAGTGGAAACACGAGAAACAGCTAAATGGACGGGAAAGACGGCGAGGGAGAGAGAGAGAAAAAGCAATAAAACAGTTTAAATCCAAAATCAATGAAATAATAAAAAATAACATAACATAACTTAACATAACATAATTACACGGATGACAAAAGCCACAAGGGCCTATCAAAGGTCATCCGCCTCCGTCAAAACCCACCCACAAAAAGCACCATCACCAGGGGAAGACAAAATCAAAGTCCCCCACAATATAATATAACGGATGACAAAAGCCACAAGGGCTCATCATAGGTCATCCGAGTCAAGCGGCCTCTTTTTCAAGGCACCCAAACTCCCAGGAAAACTACATCCAGAGGATGGCATCCAGAAACAAGGGTATCACCAATCAATGCTTGTCAAGAACTAAATCATGCAGCTATAGATATATACAAACAATATTAATATATACAAAACTTAGGAACCATCACAACCTTCCCTTCCCATAAACTCATCCAACCTACTCTTAAATACATTTAGATTTGGACTACCTACTACCCTCTGCGGTAATTTGTTCCAGAAGTCTACCACTCTATTGGTGAAAAAATATTTTCTTAAATCCAACCTACACCCTTGCTTTTTAATTTTCAAGTGGTGACCTCTAGTCCGATTTCCATCATCTAACTCAAAAAACTTGCTAACATCCAATTTATCTATCCCGGAAAAAATTTTAAAGAGCTCAATCATATCCCCTCTCACACACCTCCTTTCGAACGAGAACATATTTAATACCCTCAGTCTATCTTCATATTCAAGGTGCCTCAGGGAAGGAATAATCTTTGTTGCCCTCCGTTGCACTGACTCAAGAAGGTTAATATCGTGTCTAAAATGTGGGGACCATGCCTGTATACAGTACTCTAGATGTGGCCTAACATAAGAGTTATAGAGTTTAAGAATAACCTCCTTACTTTTGTAACTGACATTTCTCTTAATAAAACCCAGCACTCTATTTGCCCTATTTCTTGCTTCAATACACTGCTTAGAAAACCTTAATGACTTATCTATTACTACTCCTAGATCTTTCTCATCCTCTACTGAGCTTAGCCAATGCCCATCCATTTCATAGTTAAATTCTCTATTATCTTTTCCCATGTTAATAACTTTGCACTTATCAAGGTTGAAAGTCATTTGCCACTTATGTGCCCAGGATAACAATTTATTTAAGTCCCCCTGCACTTTAAAATTATCATCAATATCTTTAACTACAGCTGCTAATTTGGTATCATCCGCAAAAATTGACACTTTATTATTAACTGCCTCCCCAAGATCGTTTATATAGATGACAAATAATAATGGACCGAGAACTGATCCCTGAGGAACCCCACTGATAACATCCCTCCACTCTGACTTTACACCATTTAGCACTACCCTTTGCTTCCTGTCTTTCAGCCACTCAGCTATCCAATTTGAAACACCCCCACATATCCCAATCATTTTTAATTTATGGACTAGTCTCCTGTGTGGTACCTTATCAAATGCTTTACTAAAATCTAAGTAAATTATATCTACATTCTCTCCCTTATCTACTTGATCTGTTACAAACTCCAGAAAGTCTAGTAAGTTAGTCAAACATGATCTACCTGATCTAAACCCATGCTGAGCATCGCTGATTAACCCCTCCCTCTCTAGATGTTGGCAAATCCCTTTTTTAACTATTTTCTCAAGAATTTTACAGACTACAGGAGTTAGGCTAACCAGTCTAAAGTTATTTGGATCCTCTTTACTACCCTTCTTGAAAATGGGGACTACATTCGCTCTCTTCCAATCATCGGGTATTTCTCCATATTCCAATGACCTAGTATATAACTTGTCCAGAGCAATTGAGATACTTTCTACCCCTTCTTTAAGTATCCTAGAATGAATATTATCAGGGCCGGAGGCCTTTGTAGTATCTAAATCACCTATTAGTCCTTTTATCATCCTCCGATCCACACAAATGTTAGTGAACACCTCTTTTCCTGACCTATGAGTACTATACATAGGACTATTTAGTTTCTCTTTTGTAAATACTGATGCAAAATGACCATTTAGTACCTCAACTATTTCTTCATCAGTTTCTCTCACAAACCCTTCATATTTGATAGGTCCTATTTTAACTCTGCCAGACTTGTTATTAGTTTTATAGTAACTAAAGAACTTTCTAGGATCTTTGTTGCTATCCTGAGCTAATTTAATTTCTGACACCCTTTTGTTCTTCTTTATAATCTTATTTAACTCATTCCTAGCCATTCTATAATCACTTAAATTTTGAATATTATTTTCTACCTGTAATTTTTTATATGCCCTTTTCTTCTCTGAAATTTTTCTAGCTATCTCCTGATTCCACCATAATGGTTTCCTACTTTTGTTCCTAATGGCCTTCATTGGGATACATTGTTCTTGGACTACATTTATTATATGCTTGAAAGTATCCCACATCCCATAAGCATTTTTACCTCTGAATTCTATATCCCAGTCTACCAAATTTAGCAAGCTTCGAAGTTTTACATAATCTCCCTTATGAAAATTTGGAACTTTTTCAGCATTCTCAGTTATTTTACCCTTCTCAATTCCCAAGTTAAAACGAACTATCTGATGGTCACTATTTCCCAATGCTTCCCCAACAGTCAATTCTTGAACTAAATGATCACTGTTAGAAAGTACTAAATCTAATATATTGTCCCCCCTCGTTGGCTCATTAACAAATTGATTCAAAAAATTATCCTCAAAGCATTCTATGAACCTGCCACTTGTTCTATCCCTACCTATCATATTTTCCCAGTGCACAGAGTTTAAGTTGAAGTCCCCAATAATAACTGCATCTGTTTCACATCCCTTACTTATTTCCCTTATCACTAGTTCATCTATATCATCAGTCTGCCCAGGTGGCCTGTAAAAAGCTCCCAAATGCACCATTCTATTTTTACTGAACCTAATATCTATCCAAAGTGACTCAACTCCATCCTGCTTTATTGAAGTATTTAAACTTGAAACAATGTTGTTTTTTATATAGATAATTATTCCTCCACCAATCCTACCTGTCCTTTGACTAATGTACATATTATAGCCCTGTAAATCAAATTCACTTATAGTGTCACTAAATTCTATTTCATTAACCCATGATTCAGTAACGCATAATATATCTATATCCTCATTGCTAATATAACTAAATAGCTCATCCTTCTTGTTTCTAAGACTACGAGCATTTGTATAGAAGCAATTTAACCCCCCTATCCCTGAAGCACCTCTTGAAACTTGAATGAACTCACCTCTATCGCCTTGGAACCTATTCCTGTTATCTGCCAAGTTCATTCTACTTTCAGTACTATAATGTCCTCTCATAATTCCCTGACCACTATTAGTATCTAGTTTCCCGCCCGCAAAGACCTAATAACACGATCATACTCCTCCCACAACACATCTACCCCCCTCCTACTCAAATGCAGTCCATCCATCGCATACATTTCTTTCATTCCAACAAACCTATCCCACACATCCACAAACATGACACCTTCCATCTCACACATCCTCCTCACATAATCATTCAGCCCAATTGCACGAGACATCCATTCTACCCCAACATCCATTCTTGGAAGCACACCTGTCGCAACACCTTTCATTCTACTTTCTTTCACCTTTTCAATCAACCTCTTGTACCTCTCACGTAACTCACATGCACCCACTTTCTTCACATCATTCACTCCTACATGTGTAATCACAACCGCATCCCTTGCACAGCCAGACACCAGTTCCTCATACCTATCAGACAGATCTCTCACTCCAGCACCCGGCAAACACACCCTCAAACCATTCAATCTACTTGCATTCAACTTCCTATCTAAATATCTAACTCGCGAATCACCCATCACAAGCACTTCAGTCAGACTCCTATTCCTAACCCCCACAGACCTAACTCCATCCCCACTCCTATTCTCATTCAAACTACCAGTCACTCTACCTCCACCCCCACCCCCATCAGTCATATCACTTCCAGTTACTTCCTCTCTTAGGGCACTGAATCTATTAGTCGAGCTAATAGGTTCTGTGTCCCTCTGACTTATACAAAATGGCTACCTATAACTATGAATATTAGACACAAAAGTAAGAATAAAATAAGTACACAATGGTTTCCTTGAGGTTAAAAATATCGGAATGGCTTATAAAAGAGCATTCAACCATATTTATTTTTATAATGTCATTGGAGCAATAAATAAATTTAACTGAATTCCAATTAATTAAATGGTCATTCTCGCACTTATGAACAATAAGATTCCGATCGTTTTCGGTTTTATAAAGCATACATCATTGATGGAATGAACAACAGATGAAAAAATGTATCTTCTACATATAGTAGAGAATTTTTGAAACCCGAGTAATTTACACCCTTAGTCTCATGCGATTAATCTAAGCTTCCCACTATATAAATATGTGGATGTCGAGAGTTTCATTGTTTATATATCAAGTCATTCTTTTTGAATCTTTGTTTCGTCTTTCCAATATATGATTGGAAGTTGTGTTCGCAGTCTCCTAAGTTTCCTGTGTATACTCCTTTATCAAGTCGGAGCCGTTGTCTGGGTTCAGGTGTAAATCTTGGGTTGCTTTTCCTAATAAGTCTAGAGGTCTGCTTGGTTTGACTGCGGCTAATGAATGAAATCTCTTGGAAAGTAATTATTAACATTATTCTTCGGTTAAGTCTTTCCTTGTTTATTATTTCATCACTTCAGCAGACCGTGTTCATGTAGAAGAGTTCCATGATGTTTTCTTTGTCTAGATTGCAAATATTATGAGGAACTATGAAATACCATTATTCCATCTTCTTCCTTAGTTACAAAACCTATGTTAACGTGCAATTGGGTGACTTGCTAGGCCATTATGTGTTTCACTCCATTTGGAGCAGTGGGTAAAGGCGCGATTTATATGTATATGTGTATTGTATACGTTATTCCGCTTCTCTATGTCTGAAATCGACAATTATTTCCTTTTTTTCACGTCTATTGATCTTTTCTATAATTTAATTCACTTTCTTTTTGAAATCGTCGGTCGGAATTTAGCGTATTAATTACTAGATTTTTATACTAATTGTGAATATTTAAAATCGAATTTATTGAATTCATTACTTATATAGGAAAAAACACTAGGCCTCATTTTGTTCGTGTTACATCTCCCTGAGTAAAATAAATCCGCTATATTAAATAGACACCGGGAGCTGTGGAGAGCTTAGTCGAAAAACCCAGGTAGTCTTATTGCAGTTGAAACTGCCTGAAGCACTGGGGTAGGAGGGGGAAGGGGGGCACTCCCCTAGTAGGTATCAGATGCAACAGTTTATTCGAGGCACCATCTTGCGGGGTCTTGTCAGAGAAGGCAGATAAAGCAATAGATAAAATAGGGGTAAGGGGACTGGGGTTTCAGGGGGCAAAGAAATTAACAAGAAGCTTGAACAAAATTTGGCTTATTTTTGTTTTCTGCAAGGATATGGAGGGTGTGAGTCCTACGGTCGGACTCTAGGAGGAGGACATTGAAGGAGTGAGTGGGAGGGAGGAGTCTAGGAGGAAATTGAAAGAGCGAGTGGAAGAGAGGAGTCTAGGAGGGTATTGAAGGAGTGAGTGGGAAGGAGGAGTTTAGGAGGACATTGGCGGAGTGAGTAGAATGGAGGAATCTAGGAGGGCTTTGAAACAGTGAGTAGGAGGGAGTGGAGGAATGAGTAGAAGAGAGGACTCAGAGAGGGAATTGAAGGAGTGAGTGGAAAGGGATGGATTGAAGGAGTGAGTAGAAAGGAGGATTCTAGGAGGGCATTAGAGGAGTGATTAGAAGGAAGGTTTCTTGGAGGGCAACGAAGGGGGTGAGTAGAGGGAGAACTCTAGGGGAGCATTAAGGAGCGATTCGAAGAGGGGATTCTCTGAGGGCATTGAAGGACTGAGTAGAAGCGAATTTGCAACAGACGCTGTATCTGTGTGGATGAGTGAATACTATCGCTGGGACACAGCAGCAGGATTAACCGTATTTTCCTTTGCTAACCATATTTTTACTAAGTGAAAACTGGTAAGCATCTCAGACGTGATAAGGTCACATATGAAATTGGCCTTCACCAACATCAGACGATATTTTTTTTAGAGCAGAGAAAGGGAGTGTGAATTGTGGGGATGGTGCGAAGTTTGTAGGAAAGGGAGGAGCCTCGTTTTGAAGAGTTGAGTTGTGTTTGTAATCTGCTCATCTCGAAAGAGACATCGCATGGATATAACAAGAGAGAAACTTCGATGAGTCCTGGCGGATGCCTTTACTATTTTCAGGTACTTTATTCTGTGGTAAGTTGATGGGGTGACTTATAAACCCGCGCTTGGAAAGTAGAAAGTTCAAAGATTCGGGAGTCATTGGAGTGCAAAGGAGAAAGAGGTTTGAAGGCAGGGAAAAAATGTGGAATAAGAGGAGTTATTAAAACTTAGCAGTTAGTACTCGTGTATTAGAAGAGATGAAGCCGGCACACGATGTTATCAACGAGACGAATCAAAGCGAATATAATAAATACACAAAGTACTCCCTCACGAACGCGTGAAGAGTATAACAATAAATAAATTCACTACTCCACAAAGTAAAACACAAGGCTTAAATAACACTACAGACTCCACTGGAGAATGTAACAGTAGCACACCACAAAAACAAACAAACAAAAAACCAACAAACAGGCAATCATAGCTCCCAAGATATACGGTGTGTGAACCAAACTAGAAAACTAGCGAATTACTGCTTCCCTTAAAACATAAGCTCAAACACAAAAAACACCAGTAATGAACAGGGTTATAACTTGCACATTTTTCTTTCTTCTTAGAACTAGCTTTAGTGGATTTTAAGGTGTTGGTCAGTTTTTAATTCTGTAATAATTATTCTAAGTAAAATCACTTCTATTCTTTCTCCCAAGTTTATAGGTTCCCTGCTTTTCCAAATAGGCCGGTCTGGACTCATCATTAAATCAGGCTTTATCTTTAATACAATAATTCGAGGAGGATTTCTCAGTTAAAACATGTTAATTTTTCGTATTTCATTGTAATCAATTTAGATGTGAAACATACCTAAATGTGAATGTTCCTGTCTACTTGATTTTTTACACGAATATGATACACCCCTGATTGCTTGATCAGTTTTCATTTTTTTAGAAATCATTGCATAATCAGGAGTCCCAATTAGTAAACCATTAATGCTAGTTATAACACGTGTACAATCAGTGAATGAGCCTTGGCCTCTTTAAGCTCTACGTTCTGCTCTGCCCTCTACAGCTTGTTCCTCGTATTCGTCTCTATTCCATGGGTGATAGTTGCTTCTTTGATACACTTCTCACCTTCCCTCGGTGTATTCAAGCTTACATTGAGGGCCCACTCCTTCTCTCTAACGCGTCCCCAGTAGATAGCCACTATGGGAATGCACATGATCTTGAAAAGCGGCTTAAAATAACGCAAATTATATTGAATTCAAGGACTATAGTAGGTCTCCCTCCAATCCTCTACCAATCGCCTAATTCCCTTGCCGCACCCAAACAGCTGAATTCGTTTGCTTCCAATTGGGACTAGCCGAGAAATGAAAGCAGGGAGAGGTCTAAATATGATAGAATGAACAGGAATCAGGACTAAGCTAAATATAACGAAGAATACAATAGCAAATCTCGTCACCACCAAATAACGGGTTCGCGAGGGAATATAATCAAAGTCTTGGAAAATTTGGTCAAAGAAGTCACTCAATCGCCTGAACTCGAACGCTCTTTGCCAGATTAAGAAGGTCTAAATCAGGGAAAGGAATACGTTACTTTCTTTAGGAACTTAGCAATATAATTCTAAGAGGAGAGACAAGAGCCACCATTGAAGCGCCAGAAACAAATACGTAGGTGAGTCAAAAAGTTCTCAGACAAATGCCAGATTATTGAAATGTTCGATTTTGTACAAGTAAATACAGGGTCAAACACGACTTTCATGTTTTCTGAACAATTCCTACAAAATTCGTCATTCAATTTGTCGAGACTCTTTGTATTAGATGTGCTTCAAAAAGGTTACTTTTTTGAACCCATAAAATGGCAAATTTTGAGATAAGAGCGAACATTAAATTCCTGACTAAACTTGATTGGAAGCCTGTTAAGATTATTGACGCTCTACAACAGGTTTATGGTGACTCTTCGCCATGTAGAGCGGTAGTTTACGACTGGATTAAGCGCTTCAAGGGGGGCAGAGAAGAAGTTGAAGATGATCCACGTGAAGGGAGACCCTCCACCTCCATTAACCCAGAAAATGTCGAGCTTGTGAGGAATCTAGTGGATAAAGATCGCCGTATTACTATTGATGAAGTTGCCAATGCATGTGAAATCTCTCATGGCTCAGCATTTGGAATTCTAACTGAAAATCTTGGCCTGAGCAAGCTTTCAGCACGTTGGGTCCCAAAAGCGTTGCGAGAAGACCAGCTGAATCATAGGGCCAACCTTTCTTTGGCTATTTTGACCAAGATTGAAGCAAACGAGGATAGTTTTTTTGAGCGCCTCGTAACGGGAGATGAAACTTGGGTGTATCAGTTTGATCCTGAAAGTAAAAATCAATCAAAAGAGTGGCACCCAAGGGGGGCAGCAGGGCCTATCAAGTTCAAGACAGAGAGGTCCGTTAAGAAGATAATGGCTACAGTTTTGGGGGATTCGGAGGGAATTATTTTAATAGACTTCTTAGAAGGACAAAAAACTGTTACATCCAGCTATTACGAAGGAGTTTTAAGGAAGCTGAAAACTTCAATAGCCAAAAAACGACGAGGAAAGCTCCACAAGCAAATCTTGTTCCACCATGACAATGCCCCTGCACATTCGTCCAAAGCTGTGAGATCTCAGCTACGGGAATTTCGATGGGAAACTCTTGCTCATCCCCCTTATAGCCCTGATTTAGCACCCTCTGACTTTTTTCTGTTTCCAAATTTAAAGGGACACCTAAAAGGAACCCGGTTTCAATCATTAGATGAAGCAAAAAAGCAGGTCATTACTTGGTGCCAGAGACAACCCCGTGAATTCTACAAAGATGGTCTTTACCGTTGGATTCATAGATTAAGAAAGTGTATAGATGTTAATGGAGCTTATGTAGAAAAATGATTACAGTATTATTACAAATAAAAATTTTATGCCATTTATCTGAGAACTTTTTGACTCCCCCTCTATACTTGCACACAAAAACCTCCCAAATTAGAGACGACTACGGCTCATTCATCATGGCACCCTTCAGCGAGCATTATTACCCGTAGATAAATGGCGAATATATTCTGAATTTCACTTTTCCTTTTAGAGGTTTATTAAGCACCTTCACTATGGCATTTGAAATTTATTACTTTAAATTACCCATATATTTTTCGCGATATTTTTACTTCATACAGTGCCAACATACGCTAAGTTATTACGCACATGTTCTCGTACATTCCCAACAACTCTATTTTAGTTTCCACAATATAAGAAATATATATATATATATATATATATATATATATATATATATATATATATATATATATATATATATATATATATATATATATATATATATATATGTATATATAAAGGGTGTTCCATTAAGACGGATCGCAGCAAAATATATATTGAGTTTTTCTGCCTCTTTCAACACTAATTTCAATCATCAAAAATAAAGCAAAAATAATTACAAATCGTGGAATTCAGAAAGTGAATTAAAATTGAGGCATGGCTGATTTTTTATTTTTTAGTATATAAACTGATTTAGATGGGAAAAAACAAACTGAATATTGTTTATTCCGTATGTCAAAAGGATTCCGATAAATGTTTTTCTCACCTTTATGCCTAGGAAATAAATGTGGATATGAAAAAACTAAAAGGCAGGCCCACCGGTGTGTGGACACGCCCTGGCGCTTACCAACCACTGCCCTCCCCCGTTCCCTGCCTTGTGGGTTCTGCCTTTTTAGGCAAAGACTAGAGGAATGATACCTCGATAACAAACTAGTATCAGGAGTGCCTGTAGGCGAGCACTAACAGACTGCTGTCTCGACAGCTCCCTGCAGCTGGGAATGAAGCCTGGTCTGCTTGAGCCTCTTCTACCACCAGGGTCTTTCTCCTCACAGTTAAGATACGGGGCCGAAGACTGCACACATTCCTACCCATTTAAACCTTGTGCAGGTTGAGACCCTCAAAATGGCATCTGTCATCATCGATCTCGATGGACTTCCCCCAGAGAGAAGATATGTACTGGAAACTTTTAAAAAAATTATAGACCAAAACTCCGTTGCTAGAGCCGACCTATCTGTAAAGGAGGCTTTTTATGAAGATCTTGATGCTATCCTTAGAATAGTCTCGAACAGGCAAGATCATTCTTCTTGGTAACTTCAACGCATGATTGGGAAGAGAAAACCTCACTTGGAAAGACAATATTGGCAATAAGGGTGGAGAAAACATCAGCAGCAACTAACTGTCTGCTTCTTCTCAGCAATTGTGCAGAACATGTATCACGAACACAATCTTTCGTCTGCAATCCAAGCACAAAACTACGTGGAAACATCCACGCTACAAACATTGGCATTTGATCGATTATACAATTGTCAGAATCACCAACCAGCGTGATGTAAAAATCACCAAAGCTGTGAAGGGAGCTAACAGCTGCTGGACTGATCACTACATGGTTAAAATGAAACTTCTTCTGAAATTTGCTCCAAAAATAACAAGAAGGGACCTGTATGTTTGAAGCTATGTACCAAAAGGCTTCAAGACCCAACCGTGTTAGCTGAATTCAGAGCTTCCCTGGTAGAAAACCTACCAAACCAGGATATAGAACAACATATCGAGGATAAATGGAAGGTTCATAAAACAATCGTGCTGCGTGAATCCAAAGAGGTGCTCGGAGTTACCAAAAAGAAACACCAAGACTAGTTTGACGAGAACAATACACATATTACAGAGTTTTTAAACGCCGAACGAATGACCTTTCTTGACTTGCAAAACCATCCAAGCGATGTAGGGAAAAAGGAAAATTATGTCAACTTAAGTCAGAAGTATAGCGTATGACAAGATGCCAAAAGAACAAATTGTGGACTGAGAAAGCTAACGGACTTCAGGGCTACGCAGACAAGAATGACACACAAAACAAGTTTATGGACCAACAATCAACATCTCATTGTTCAGCCCCTCTGAAATCTGCGGACGGAAACACCATTATCAAATATCAAAACGTTTGATCTCGAGGTGGTAAGAACACTTCAAAAACCTGGTGAACAGGAAAACGACTGTAAATCAAGCTGCAATTAACCCTAGAACACAAACCCCGGGCGATTTCCACCCGACGCTATGTGCGCGTTACTGCATATAGCTTCAGTATGCGCTGTGTTGTGGCTGGGAGTGGTTATGCTACAGAGCACGCTGCATGAGATTTTTCCACAAACGTTTGTGATACACGGTGTAATATTTTACGGGGGCAAACCACCCGAGGCTAGTAATGATACTTATTTTGTGGTTCGTTATTTACGTGTTTTCTCTTTGCCGATATTGAATATTAGGTTTCAGAGACCATAAAGTTAATATGAGTAAGAAAACAGATCAATGCTACTCCCAGGAGGAGATAGACTACATTATGAACACTATTGGTGCATTACTAGAGACAAGTCATGAGAGTGTCAGTGAAGATGAGGGACAGGAAGATAACCAAAAATTTAAGGTTGTGTATGACAATGATGTTGACCAAGAGTATGTCACGGTACCTAGTGATGTGGAAAGTGATGATATGAGTAATGTTGACATGCATAGACGGCCATCTGCACGGAAAACACACGGCGTACGTCAACACCTTACAAACGCCGTGCTGCCTCTACTTCTGTTGCCGCTCCTTCTACCACCCTGCTTCCTCTATGTCTGCTGCCCCTGCTGCCTCTACTTCTGCTGCCCCTGCTGCCTCTAATTCTGCTTCCCCTGCTGCCTCTACTTCTGCTGCCCATGCTTCTGGTGCTGATGCCCTTGCTGGTCAAAGGGGAAGAAGAAGGCTCAGCGTTCACGATGATGACGATGCTCCATCAATTATGTACTTCAGAACGACGACCGTGTCAAGCATATCTGGTCTTAGGTGGAGTTGTCGGCCACAGGTGCTTTCATCCACAAGAACAGCAGCAAGGAACATTATTGCACCCTTTACTCCAGGGCTAACAAGGGAAGCACTGAGTGCTGACACCCCAGAAAAATGCTTCACGTTGTTATTTGAAGGCCGAATTGTTGACGAGATTTTGTAGAATGCACAAACAAGAAAATTGATATGAACGCTCTCAATTATGGACGGAAAACAACGACGCACTCCAAAACAGAACCAGCAGAGGTGCATGCACTACTGGGGATTATGCGCTTCATTGGCTGCCAAAGAGACTGCCATCTATCAACCACAGAAATGTGGAGCCTAAACATCGGCCCAGCCATTTACCGTGTGGCCATGTCACGAGGTCTCTTCGAGTTCCTACTGAATTATTTGCGATTCGAGGACCTCAACACACGGCAGCAGAGGCAGCAAGATGACAAGTTTGCACCCATTAGGAAGATTTTGGACATCTTCATTGGAACTTGTGGGAAAATGTACATGCCAAATGACAACCTTATGAGGAAGAGCGGCTGCTGGCATTCAGAGGCAGGTGCCCGTTCTGCATGTACATACCCAACAAACTTGCAAAATATGGACTCAAATTAGTTCTTGCAAACGACAACAAAAGCAAGTACTTATTGGGTGCGATCCTAGAAAATATAAACCTTGGCCATTACTTTACGAAGGAGTTGACTAGGCCATACCACCAGACAAACAGGAACGTAACCACATACAACTGGTTTACGTCTGTACTCCTAGTGACAGATCTTGAAAACTGCGGTATGAGCCATGTGGGAGCAGTTAAGAGAAACAAGAAGGAGATACCGAAGAAGATGATAGAAAAAGACAGTCGCAGGTTAGAGTCAAGTGTGTTCCTGTTCACAAAGGATAATACCCTGGTATCATACATCCCTACAACGTCCAAGACCAAGAAGATAATAGTACTGCTAATGTCTTCCATGCACATACAGCCAACCTTCAGAGACACTGGCAAGCTTAATGTGATTGAATTATATAATACCACCAAAGGAGGAGCTGACTCATTCGATCAGATAAGTGCACATTATTCATGTGGGCGAAAGACCAAACGATGGCCGGTGTATATGTTTTCTGGATGCTGAACGCCTCTTGTATTAACTCGTAGATCATACACAGTGAGAATTTGATGAGGACAGGTGGTAAAGTACTGATTAGGAGGAAGTACATTCAGGAGTTGGCACATGCCCTCATCACACCCTGGGCACAGAAGAGGCTCAGTTATCCATATCTGCCACGCACCCTCAGCAATCTCATCCTTACCGTCTGCAACCTCCCTTCACCTGGCACTGCTGCAGGGACACCACGGACAACGGTAGCAGTTAGTCAGGGACTCTTGTTGCGCTGTGTGGAGTGCTCTGAGACATCTGACGAGAAGACACGACACAGGTGCCACGGCTATCGTCACCATATTTACCCTCGCCATTTCTACCCTGTGTGTGCTAACTGCCTTATAAGGGTAGTTATGTTATTGGTAGTTCTGTGAAATACTTATTTATTATATTTAATTAAAATTATTAAATATTAAAATTTAACTTTTGCCTCTCAAAAAATACCCTTTTTGTGTATCTCGCCTACTGCCCGGAGTGATGCCAAGATGTTGTTGCTGCACCAGCTGAAGTTCCCTTCACCTGGGTGTGGCCAGGCCAACGCTCATTCTTTAGCTGCGGTATTTTTTTCCTTAGAATTTATTGTTTAGATATTTCGTGATTTTCAGTATTTTAGTGAGTTATTTTCTAAGTCACCCCTTGAATATTATTTTTTTCAGTAACTTTTTATAAGTTATATTTCCCATTTATTTTTGTACTTTTAATAAATTTTGATTGCAACTATGTTTTTGTAATTTACAAAAATCGGGTGTTTTTCACTTGTAGTTTATGATGCTGTAACTCGCACACAGGGTTTGTGTTCTAGGGTTAATGAGCTAACCCAGCAACCAATGAAGGAGGGGCTGGATGAAACTCCATCCTTCCTGTAATTCTAGAAAGCTGTTTACCAGCTCAAAACTAACAAAGCCGTTGGACTAAATGACATTCCAGCAGAGATTTATCAGCAGGGGGAGGCCAACACCTAAAATATCACCTGAACAGATTGATCAAACAAATGTGGGAACAGGAAAGCATCACCAAAGATCTAGAGGACTCCATCATCATAGCCATTTTTAACAGAAAAGGAGAGAAATCTGTATGTGAGAATCACAGAGGTATATCTCTATTATCTGCCGCCGGCAAATACTAGCCAAGATCACCAATAACAGACATACACCATGCTGAACACATACTTCCTGAGTTCCAGTGTGGATTTTCGCCAGAGAGGGGCAGAGTAGACATGATGTTTGCAGCCCGTCAGCTACAGGACAACATCAAGACCTTTACTTGGCATTCATTGACCTAGCAAAAGCCTTTTATTCTGCCAACAGAGAAACCCTATGGAAAGTACTCCTGCAGTTTGGATGTCCTCCAAAGTTCGTATGAATCATCAAGGAACTACACAACAGCACAAAAGGCAAAGTCTACCACTGTGAAAGCATGCCAGAACCTTTCCTCATCAGAAATCGAGTGAAACAGGACTGTGTCATCGTACTTACCATTTTTTTCCATATTTCTGGCTGCATTCTTTCATCATGCCATGGAAAAGATATCAGAAAGAAGTGAGTGCTATACAATATCGTATGCACGGAAAACTATTCAATCTTCGGCGGTTACAATCAAGAACCAAGTGTACTACCTGCAAACTCATCGACCTGGAGTATGCAGATGACTGTGCCATAGTAGCACTCAAAATAAAAGACCTTCAACGAACCTTAGATAAGTGTAGCGAAGCATGCGCACTTCTCAGACTAGCGATTAACACCAGGAAGATCAAAGGTCTTCCTCCAACCTGCCCCTGGAACAAGCCAACCTGAACCTCTTGAAATCGTAGATGACTCTAAATATCTTGGCAGCATTCTCTCCATAACATCTATGATTGACAAAGAAGTCACCTGCCGTATCTGCTGCGCCTCAAACTCATTTCATAAACTAATAAAAGGGGTATGTGACACAAGGTAGCTGCACCTAAAGAAACAAACTAAAAGTCTACCATGAAGTCCTAATACCAACACTGTTGTATGCCTGTGAAATCTGGACCATATACAGCCGCAATTTGAAAGATCTGGAAAGCCTCCACCAGTGAATGCTCCGTTCCATCTTAGGCATCACTTGGGGGGATTATCGCACTAATTGCAGTGTTCTCCTTCACGCTGAGACAACAAGCATCGAGGTGATCACTATCAAAGACCAGATGAGATAGCTCGGCCACCTGTGCAGAAGACCCAACCAAAGACTCCCTAAGCAGCTATTATACTCTGTGAGGGAACTCCACGTGGAATCTCTTGAGCAGACGGAACTTCCATGCGCTGCAGAAGACCCGGTTAGGCCTAAATTGGCAAGCCTAACCCCCCTACCTTCCACAAGCGGTAGCCTCGAACCGTGTCCACCCCGATTCACTTTTACACGGGCAGAATAGCCTCTGCAAGAAGACTCGAGGCAATTCAAGAGTAGAGCTGTTTCCCACTTACCGCCCCCCAACCCCGGGGAGAGCCTCGGACATAAATAGCGCTCAACTCCCATGAAGAGACACAGAGTTGAGAAGTCTCGCCCGGACCCCAGAAGATTCCCCATGGTTCCAAGTCAGGTGCTAACAACAAAGCAAAGTGACAGCTGAACTATTTTGTGTATTTGGAATTAGCCCCAGCCAGTGAGGTAATTCCACTTAACGATCGCCACCAAGTGATTTTCCGGACTTCTCTCATCAACTCCTGTCGAAGCCCTCCTTCGTTCGCCCCTTATTTCGGGTGGCCGAAATACTCTCCCCTGGACCGGAAGTTACCGCCCCTGCCCCCCTTGTTTTTGGAGAAACGTCATCACTTCAAGTTCCAGCTCAGAAGTTCCAAGCGGCCTCACCTCACGTGCAGAAGACATCCGTAAGCCAACCCCTCTCATCCCTTCAGTAACCCAATTGAGTTAATTCCCCTTCCCATTTGAATAGTCTCCTCCTGTAATACCTTAAGCTCTAACTTCATAGTCTGATTTATAACTACAATTTCCCCCTTCGCTTACTGATGTGATTCTTTCCGTTAATTCTCTCAGGTAATTTTACCCATTAATTCTCTCATTATTTTTATGTAAATAAAATTATATTTTTGTTTATGCCTCTTTAAATAACCTTGATCTTTGCCATTGCCCATTTGTTACCTGACCTCGTTGCACTATCATCTCGCATTTCAGCCCGTCTAAACTAGCGGTGTTCCGTCCCTTCGTCGGTTCACCTGTAAGTTATCGGTCCCTCCCCCATAAATATAATATGGTATTGATGTAATTTAATGTCATACCACGACATACTCACAGCTAAGGGAAGGCCAGCGGACCGCAGGAGGACAGAGGAAACGCTACAGGGACACCATTAAATCGCATCTAGAGGAAATAAAAATATAGTATAACACTTAGGAAGATCTGGTAGACGAACGCAATCAGTGAAGATCAGCAGTCAGGGGGAGAGTGAAAACGTTTTAAGAAAATCGCCATCGCCGTCTGGCAGAAAAGAAGAGAAAAAACTATGAACAGAACCCTCAGCTAGGCGCTTTCCCTCGCCCAAACTGTCACGTAATCTGCCCCTCTAGAATCGGACTAATTAGACACTCGAGGACACATCGGAGCTGACGAGCTCCATGGAGAGGAACCCGGCAGTCATACTCATGTGTTGAGAGATTCCAACGACGACGATTGAATGTTTTTATCAAAGTTTTTTCTAAGAATCTATTTAGATATCGAAAAAATAGAGCACAGGGCTGGTTTTTTCGTATATTCAAAGTTTTTTTTCAAACTTATTTCTCTGAGTCGTTTTAGTGATTGAAAAAACGTTTATTAGTAATGGATTTTCGTATATTTGAAGCTTTTATCCAAATTATTTATTAAAGCTACCAGTTTTTAATAGAATGAATTTTTAAAATATTATATACGAAGAAGTATTTAAAGAAGAGAATATTAATAAAATTTTAGAAAAAAATGTAGATTACGAAACCAAAAGAGCAAAACGAAGTTATTCAAAAGATATTGAAAGATTTATGATGAGAGAAGATATAGAAAAAGAAGAAAATAATAAATATATTTCAGAAGAATTTGACAATATAGGAAAGGTAACTGCTCAATTCGATCCGGAAATGGAAACCGATACCCTGACCTTGGTAGTAGGGCTATAGAATGAAGGTCTGTCTGTGAATGTGGAATTTTATCACATGCTTTTAGAAATCCGAATTGATCACGTCTACTGTTCGGTTTACAGCCTATTATTGAACGATTTAATTAAAAACTTCAAGTAAATTAGTAAGACATGATTTGTTTTTCCGTAAACCATGTTGTCTCCAATTAGTCCATTGATGTGGGGATGTTCGAATATTTTTTCATTGACAATTGATTAAAATAGTTTAATAACTAATTTATTCGACTGATTGGCCTGTATTTTGGCGGGCAGTAATTATGGGCCGTTTTGAAAATTGGAGTTACGTTATATAATCTGAATATTTCTGGGGCGACCCCTTCCTTCCCTTAGTGATTTATTAGAAGTTTTTGTTAGATGCCTAACAATGATATCTTTTAATTTTTTAAGCTTGTGGCAAAGATAAATCATATCTTGCCCAGGTTATAAACCGACCGGAGTCGTAATTTAGTCGGGTCTAGGGTTACTAATATTTGGCCGGGGCCCCGGTCGGTCTAGAGACCAGGTGCTTTGTTACATTTAAGCTTCTTTATATAAAAAACAATTTGATTGTTTGATATGCTATTTAGCGTTGAATGCTGTTCAAATGCTATCCGTGACCGAAAATTGGAATATCTTCCAAATTTTCCTGGGAAAAATAGCCAAAAGGCTCATTCAATGTTTCGGAGGTAGATCGTCTATCTTTCTTCATATTTTCTCCGCTCTGTTCCTGATGTTTATGTTGAGCGTTTCTAATCAGGCTTCTTGGTGCAGATCCTGTAGTCTCCTCCTCTCTCTCTCCTACGGGTGTTGGTGATTAGGTAGAGAACTTTATTTTGTATTCTCTGGAGTTCAAATATTTTGGTCCTTGATTCACCGTTGATTGGGGTTGGTGGGTATAGTAGTTCCTCTCTTCCACGTGCAAGATAGATTTTTCTTTTATTTTTCATGCCTAACCCTCTTAGCTTGTACAGTAGGTTAATCATCGGAATCGCCATGTTCGTCTTCACCGTTATATGTTATTTGTAGCCTCTTTTTGTTATTCTGAGTCCTAGCACTTTGCCCTCACTATGATATCTGCAGTGGTGGGTAGTCCGTCAGTACCGATGACGGAACGTCTGTCAGTCCGTCACTGAATGACTCCCGTTTCGCTGGCGGACTGACGACTGATTGAAACTTTGAAACACTGACGGAATAAGCGCCGACGGAAGCGATTTTCGGCCGTCACCGGAACCGTCACTAACCCGAAAAGCAAAGACGACCTTGGGCAAATAATGTTTTCGTAAGTCGTCAGCGAAACGGGAGTCCGTCAGTGACGGACTGACGGACCTTCCGTCATTGGTACTGATGGACTGCCCACCACTGGATATCTGTAGTTGTGATCTTCAACTACAATTTCTGCTGTTTTGTTCCTGGAGATTGGGATTATTGTAAATTTCCTCCTGTTCGTCCTTATCTTCCAGTCTCTTTCGTAGTTTTTGGTGTCGCTAATTTCTAAAGCTGTTGTCGTTGCCTGAAAGCGTACGTTCCTGTACGGAGTGACGATGAGTTGGTTTATGTTGTCAGCACACTGTATGTTTATGGAACCAGGCATTATTGGTGGTGGTAGTCTGCTGTGTATATTAAATAAAGCGTGAGGCTGAGACAGCCCCCATGCGGAAGTCCAGATTCCAATTCGAATTCTGGCCCTGAATAACCATTATTATTATTATTATTATTAAAGTTCCAAGCCACAACCCCAACTGGAAGAGCAAATAGCTATAAGCCCAAGGGCCCCAGCGGGGAAAGAAACCTGGTATGGAAAAAACGAAACAAAGATTAAGAAAAACATAATAAATAAATAGAAAATTAAAAAAAAAAAAAAAAAATTAAATGCTATAATGTTAAAAATATTATAATATTATATATGTGTGGATAATGAATAAAATATTAAAGTTATAAGTTTCTGTTAATTAAAAATGTATTAGCACCCACTTTAAATTTCTGAAGTTCCAAGGACTCAACAACAACACTAGGAAGTTCATTCCACAGTTTAGTTGTGTTAGGAATGAAACTTCTTGAAAACTGTGTTGTGTTGAATCTCATAGGCGTAAAGGCCCTACTATTGGCATTTAGTACACCTCTGGTAACTCGTTGAGGGGCATATAAATTGGGCAGATCGTGATGCAGTGGATGATCTGCATTGTTAAAAATTTTATATAAGATGCATAAGGAGCTTATTGCTCGCCTGTGCCACAGATCAACTTTGAGGTCAGGAATTAAAAATTTTATTGCTCTCAAATTTTTATCTAATAAATTAAGATAAGAGTTGGCTGCTCTTCTGTCTTTGAGATAATTACAGAGAATTCTCTCCAAATTGCTATTCATCTGGATATTTAAGATCTTAAATTGCATTCCTCTGACCCAGACTTTGTCGAATGCTTTTTCTACATTTCTCAGGACCAGATCGGTGGAGTTATTCTCTGCTTTGGCCTTTGCTAATTTATCTGTTATTATGCCAAGTGCTATTGTGGTGTCTCTGCCCCTTCTGAATCCGAACTGATAATCATTATAAAGGTCATTTTCTCCAAGATATTATTTTAGTCTCCTGCTAAGGATTTCCTCGAAGAATTTGCCCATGAAGTTCAATAGCAATATTGGCCGGTAACTGCTGAGCTGGTTTGGTCGTTTTCCTGGCTTTGGGACGAATATCATTTCGGCTAGTTTATAGCTATCAGGGAAGTAACCGGTGTTTAAGCACGCGTTCAAATATTCTTTAATGTTCTTATGATTATGTTAGGTGCCTTGGAAAGATTAATTCTGGTTATTCTTGAGAGGCATGGCGCTTTCTGCTTAAATTATTGTATTACGCCTTTGATCTCTTCCGTTGTCATGTAGACCCCTGTACCCAGAATTTCCCCCTTTCTCGCTCTACACTTGGTGCTGGGGTGATCCTGTCTATGTTTTCTCGCAAGAATGTGTGGACCATTTCGTCTATCTCTGGATTGAAGTCTTCGTCCTCCTCTGGTGTTATGGAGAACACTGATTTCCAGTGATTACGAAAAAGTTCTTCTGTGCTCCTCTCTTCTTGGATCTTTTCTCCCCGTTCATTCTTAATTGTGATTTTTTCTCTCAGAGGTCTGCCTTTAAGGCTATTTATTAGTCACAAGTTCTCTTTTGATCTTCCTTCTTCGTCTATTTTCTCTATAAGGCTATTCCATATGTGGCTTTGATGTTCTTCATTGAGATGCCTCAGTTCTTCTCTCCGTCTTTTGATTTCTCGAAACGCTCTCTATTTGGTCCATGGAGAATTATTTGGTCTAGTATTACTCTTAATTGTCTATTCTTTCTCTTCATTTCCTCTGTCCATCGAGAATGTGGAAGAGTACGGTATCTTGTCTTTGGTATATATTTTTCATCCGCCTCAATGATCGTTCTTGTTAATCTTGAGTTCTCCTCATCAATATCTTCCAGATTGGCGTCAGTGAGATCCTTTGGGACGAAGTTACTAAGATCTTGTCTGTAACCTGCCAAGTTTTCTCTCTTGTAATAATTCTTCGCCGGTACCGGTACCTGTATCGGGTATTGATTCATGAGCAAATGTGTTCCAACATGGTCGCTACATGCAAAGGTAACTGGTTGCATGTGGATGTTGTATGGCATATTGAAGCTACTTAGCCCGACTGCTGGTTTTGTAGCTGCATTGCCTGTGACATATGCTGGAAAGTGTGGCCCTATTCTCTTGAAAATGTTTCTTTCCAACCTCATTTCTAAGTTGGCTCCTCTGTTGTTTCTGGAGCGGTATTCATTTGCACTATACCTGGAATTGAGGTCTCCCATAAAGATGGTTGGGAAACCTGTGGCAAAGATTTTAAATAGGTTGTGCATGGGAAGGTAATTTTTTCTTGGTGCTTGGTATCCCGTGGCTACTATTATTGGCGTTAATTCCATTTCAACTTTTACGGCCAAGTATGCCTCATCCAAATTATTAACTTCGCATTGCTATGGCCGCCCCGTCATGACGCTTGCCTGAAGGGTTCGCATTTATGACGGTGTAATCGAACAATTTCATTGTTTTTTTCTGGATTCACTCCGTGTTCTGATATTAATATTATGTCTGGATCGATCTCTCTGAAGTTATTTCCTAATGTCGATGTTTTACCGATCCATCATTGAGTGTTGATTTGCAGAATGCTGAGCTTTCTTCTCCTTTCTGGTTCCATTGTTTATTAAGTTTGGTCGTCTAGAGATTTCTGGACTTCTGGCGGGTCGATCTCTCGTTGGGTTTTGCTTCGTTGCCTTTAAACCTACCATTCTTCATACTTTGAAATGTAGAATGGCAGAGAGTAACGCAGTCGCCAGGGTAAATTCGAATTTTATCCTCCAATAAGAGTTTTTGTACTTCTTCCTCGTCTTCTTCTCCTGTCTTACTTTTGAATGCGCATTTGCATTTTCCTTCTTTATAATTGCCTTAATGATGTCTTCCTGTTTCTTACCTCTCGGGAGGGGGAGCATTCATCGCTGTAGACTTTAAGTTTTATTTCCTGTGTTTCCATGCGTACTATTTTGTCTGCTTCATTACTTTGCACTGATATGTTTGAAATTGCGTTTTCTTCAGTAGTATGTTCCTCGTTGCTCGTTGGTGCTGACGCTGAGGCGACATTGATTTTAAGGATTTCAGATGAGGGGTGGTTGTTAGGGAACCACATCTTCTTCATTTCATTTTCTTCTAGCATTGTATTGAGTGTCGTAGCAAAGGTGCCCGGTTTCCCAATATTCATTACATGGGCATAGAGTATGCATGTGGGCACTTCTGTTAATGCCCCTTGTGGCACAATTAGATGGGTATGTGCTTCTTGCATTTGCTTCACAGTTGCTTTAGCCACTCATGCGTATGTTGCATTTCTTCTATTTTCTTCTTCGTTTCTCGCTTCTCTTTCCTTTCGCTCTATTGTCTCATTTCTTTGGGTCAAGCCATTACCATAGGCCTACTCGTATGTGGTCTATGACAGTTCACGCATTTCTTAGTACTTTCCTTGCACTGTCTCCATTCGTGGTTCTTCTAAACATACTGTATCTTTCTCAGTGCAGTCACGCGTCAAGTGGTCCTCCATCTTATAGCAGCGGAAGCACATTTGAATATTAATATGTTTCTCGCGCTCCATTTTCTCTGGTGGAATTCTCATGTTAAACATGAGCAGTCCTAGTTGAAATATCTTTGCTGCCATATCTGTTGTTGCACACACAATTTTAAAGACATGTGTGTGGTAGCCAAATTTAATTATTTCATTTATTTTTATTTTATGCCTTCACGATTTTTTTCTATTTCTTCTTTCATTTCCTCTTTGTCATGGGAACCCACCCAAACGTCGACTTTCCTGCATATGATACTTCTGTTTGCAGTTATCTGGGGCAGGATTTTGCGCGTTAGTCCTATTCCCTTTAGTGTCTCTATTCCTTCCTGGCACACTAATTTTTCTACTTCTTTTTCCTTACTTGCAATTACCACGTAGCCATTTGGGATGTCGATAATTTTGACCAGGGCGACTTTTATCTGTCCAAATAATGTCTCGCAGAGTACCGTAGAGGTACTCGTAGGCATTCCAGGCTGCCTCCTTTCCCTAGAGGGGGATGATCCCACATCATTTTGCTAGTCGAGCGCCTAGGCGCTCTTTTCTTCGTTCCTTCCTCCGAAGCCTATGTTTGTTTTATTCCTTCCTCTCTAAATCTGTAAAAAGGGACAGTGAAAAACGTTCCCTATCACCTAGCAGCCTATGGTTCCCAATTTACCTACTTATTTTAGCGCTTCAGGACCACCCTACCTAAGTAAGCCTAAGCTAAGAAGCGCCTCCAAAGAATTTCGGGCGCGTGGTCTTAAGGAACCCCTTCTTCGCGCCCCCTATTGGGGCTTCCTTCTGGAGTTCGCTATACCCTACTTTAAGTGGCTCTGGGCGCAGCAGTGGTCGTGTTATGTTGCTTTTAGTCGGTGAAATAAGTTGAACTCAAAGCGTGGAATAAGGAGGAATTAAGAATGAATTACCACTTTAGGGTGAGCACCCCGCCCACTGGAAACAGAAGGAATCTTCAATCAGTCCAAAGGGCGCATATATTTCTTCTTTCTTGAAGTTAACGTTAACTTTAATGAAGGTGAACTTTTCCTTAAACGCGCTCACAGCTCTCCGTTGTAAAAAAAAAAGAATCCAAATTCAGTCCGGCGAATGCCTACTCTGTAACTTGTTGTAAGAGTAGGTGTGGATAGGGGATAGAGATACGGTGTGTGGACAAATAGTGGAAAATAGACAGGTGGTGAAAAGAGAAAGAAGTGTGGAAGGGTGCAAAGAGATTCTAGTGCCTGGTGATCAGGCCTATCGATTTTAAGTATTTTTGGTTTTGTAGTTCCTTTGTTGCCTTTGAGTTAGTTTATATATATATATATATATATATATATATATATATATACAGTACCCCGCAAAAGTTTACAACACACCATGAAAAACAGACGTTTATGTATTTGTAAGCACGATAGGTAAATGAAACTTTTAGGACTGACAGGATATGTATTCAAATAATAAATTAAATCATCAGGACTATACAAAAACATTAATATAGATTTTTGTTAAAGAAATAAAATTAATTAGTAACGCAAAAGTTTACAACACATATCAAATCGTTTCTTAATATTTAGTAGCATAACCACTGTTGTTAAAACAGTTTGTAGCCGCTTAGAGTAATCTCCTAAGTACTTCTTACATGTGTTTGTGTTAATATTACTCCATTCCTCAATGCATATTTTCTTCAGTTCAGACATGTTTGTTGGTTCTCTTTTTTGGATTCCTTCCATAGATTTTCGATAGGGTTCAGATCTGGAGATTGACTAGGCCATTTTAGAACATTTTTATCATTTGATCTACACCAATTTTGTGTCAGTTTTGCTGTATGATTTGGATCATTGTCTTGTTGAAAGATCTAATCCTGTTTCAATTTAAGAGAATGCACACTAGACGTAAACTTTCTTCAAGATTCTTCTATAATGTTCTCCATTCATCTTTCATTCTATGGTTTCGATATTTCCAACACCTGCGACACTAAAACAACCCTAGATCATGATTGAGCAACCTCCATATTTTACTGTTGGGGTAGTGTTCTTGGGTGCGTATTCGGTACCTTTCTTTCGCTATACCCTTGGAACTCCATTACGACCGAACAGTTCTATCTTTGTCTCATCCGACCAAAGTACGTTGTCCCAAAACTCTGCAGGTATACCAACAAACATTTTTGCAAAATTCAAACGATCACGAACCTGTTTTCTTGTAAGAAGTGGGATTTTCCTTGGAGACCGTAAGTAGATGCCCATGCTACGAAGCAATCGACTAATTGTGTCTTTACTTACTGTAACTCCACTCACTTCTAAGTCATGCTGAAGTTCTTTAAGAGTAACCTTGGGTGTTTTACTGACCTTTCTTACTAATAATCTCCCTGCACGTTCGGTTATCTTGCGAGGACGGCCAGAACTGATTAGAGGAAGTGTAGAAATTTGAGACTTACAGTGGCGTATTATCGTTGCAAATGAACTCAATGGAACTACTAACTGACGAGATATTTTTCTATAACCAATGCCACTTTTATGAAGGTCTACAATACGTTTTCGAAGATCTTAATCGATTCGTTTCTGTTTCCCCTTCGTGCGAATGTTTACAGGACGGTGTCTGATAAAGAATGGCGCGATAGCTGATACCAGTCCCTAAGTTATGTGCGTAGATTAGTGTAGAACGTTCTAGAAATTGTAAAAAGTTTCTCCTTCTCGAACATTTATGAGTAAGTGATAAAAATCGATATGTGTTGTAAACTTTTACGTTACTAATTAATTCTATTTCTTCAACAAAAAACTATATTGATGTTTTAGTATGGTCCTGATGATTTAATTTATTGTTTGAATACATATCCTGTCAGTAATAAGTTTCATTTACCTATCGTGCTTACAAATACATAAACGTCTGTTTTTCATGGTGTGTTGTAAACTTTTGCGGTGCACTGTATATATATATATATATATATATATATATATATATATATATATATATATGCAATGTCCCGCAGGAAAAAATGAAATGGTGTTTCCAAGTACCCTCACGTGATACTTTATGAGTTTTTCATTTCATATATATATATATATATATATATATATATATATATATATATATATATATATATATATATATATATATATATATATATATATATATATATATATATATATATATATATATAATTTCACCAGGAATGAGAGTACATAGGATGCGGAGAAATTTATCTACATTTATTGGGTATAGACAACGTTTCGAGCTGTCCGCTCATCTTCGGTTTCTATGATATAAAGGAATACATAATTTACAATGAATTATAATATTAAAAAATTTGTCTAAAAATTAGAATATTAAAAGTGTTGACAAATATCTACAAAAAGAGACCTTTTTCCTATAATGCAAAACCTAAGAAAATACATAATTTATAATGAGTTAGGATATTACAAATCCTAGAAGAGTACAAGGGAGAACCATCAAAACACTCACCATTGTTGGTCTGACTCCAGAGAGAAGTGGGGAGGGTGGATTGAAGTGGACATAGGTAAGATTGTATTGGTAGTAGAGTTATGTCATAAGTAGGGGAACAGCGGACGAGTCACAATTAAGACTACGGGCACAGGATTTAATATAAATGGATTCTAGTATTCTTAAGCTCTGCTCATTGTTATCTTGATCAATTATTGTAAAATTACCTATAGTTATATCCGCGTTGCATTTGATTACATGTGCTCTGATAGGGAATGGTTCTTTACGATTAAGTGGTTTTCCAGTACGGATGCTGATGCCCATGTGTGAGGAGAACCTTGCTCTCAGGGAGCGAATCGTTCTACTTATATATCTTCCTTGGAGACACCGAGGACAAGTGAATTCGTAAACAACAAGACTGCGCATCCCTAGAGGAGGTTTGTCCTTTTGACTGGATGTAGAAGTCTAAATACATCCATGCATTAGTGCATACATAAATACACCGACACAACTGCGTGTCACCCCCCCCCCCCCCCTCCCCCCTGCGCCCTTATTCCAAATTCGCCTTTTCGCATCGAATCTCCTTCACCCCCTTTTCGCGCCGTCATAAACCCGCGGCTGGAGACGAGGAAAACTCGGATGGCGGCGAAGCGTAAATATTTCGCCTGACCTGGCAGCAGACAAAAGGTCTTTTGCACGACGATAAGGATTTTATGAGAATCCGGTGCTCTCTCTCAATTTTAGCTCTTGAGGGAAATAAAAGGGAAAATTCTCCCTGGAGTCGGACAGAAGATCTTGGACCTACGTTATGTGTGGAGCTAGTCCCACAAAGGAAACAGTTCACTCGTTGCAAGAAAGAAACTTCAGGGAATTGGTTGTTGCCGTCACGGTACCTGTAGATGCCAAACTTCTCGCAACCCCCCCCCCCTTCAGACTCAGAGGTTACACAGGACCTCCAACTGCGGATTACCCTAGACGCAGCTAAGTAATCATTTTGGCTACCCACTCCAGGTGACAATAATAAGAACAGACACTTCGAGGAGAATAATTCTGATTTGAGTCACCGTTTGACTTGCCTTCGCGATCCGGCCTAGGATCATTGCATCAGGACATCGGTCTAGGATTACCCCGACATTTCATTGCATCAGGACATCGGTCTAGGATTACCCCGACATTCGGTAACCTCGGACGACCGGGCTAAGTGCCAACATCGTCAGAAGAAGAAGACATTCACCGTCATCCTCCAAATACTTACGAACTCGAAGGTATCGTTAAAGTGAATTATCCCCTTCCCTAACTACACCAGTTTAACCGTTAACTAGAATTTCCATCCCGAGCTCATAACCTCGATTATTACAAGTGATTAATTCAGTGCTTAATTCCATAATATTAATCAATTCATTCTGTCGGGCGCAATTAAGACGCAAGCATCCTACTTAGTAGATATCAAGTGTAATCCCCACGACATTATATAGACTTACCTATTCAGTGCAAAGACTAATCTTATTTATACCTATATATGTTATATAGGTATATTAATGATTATTTTTGTATCTGTGTGTTTTAACTATTTTGAACGATCCTTTGGCAATTGAAAAGCAATCCACTCGGCTTAATTCTTATTATTACATAAGTCCACCCATGACTGGCTTTTACTGAGTAAGAACACACTGAGGGGATCATTATCTTAACTTTGATTAAAAGGGAGGCACCGGGGTTATTCTTATTTACCGGAAGTGGCTACGGTAGGTGTACTGGCTACACTTCACCCCAGCTTTACCTTGGTGCGGGATTATAATATATGCCAAGGAAGTGGGATTGGGATTACCCACTTACTAACCTTCGACATATATAAGGGGTATCAGGTGTGTGGGGTTATCACTAAAAGCAGCATCTATAAAGTTGTGTGCATCTTAAAACTTTAATAAAACAATTGCCAAAGTCCAAATTAGTCCAAATATTCAAACATTAACGGCAATTCTTGTTTTGGGCTCCAAAAAAATAGTTAGGTTAGGGTGATTATCTAATCTTGTTTGTTTTTATTAATTGTTTTCTCTTGTCTACCACGATTTAGTAGGAAACTATAATAAACCCTTTCTTTAAACACCTTACGCTATAGCAACTCTCCCAGTGCATACTCTTATCTTTGGATCGATAAGATGGCTTCCACATCTTTCGAAATATTCCACAAGCAAGGACAATCACTCGGACTGGAAGATCGGGAACTCATTGAGTACGTTCAAAATGAACAAAGGAATGAAAGAAAAGAAGACAGAGAAGAGCAAAAACGAAAGGAAGATTTGGAAAGTGTAAAACTACAACTCGAAGAACGGGAAAGAATTCGTCATCATGAACGCGAATTAAGTAGGGACCAAGTGGAAGTAAGTTCAATTGGTTCCCGGGGTCAACTACCTCAAGGCCACTGCTATCAAACTACCCCCCCCCCCATCGTGAAAATGAGGACTTCATTACGTACCTAACACATTTCGAAAAAATATTCCAAGTAAATGGATGGGATATTGAAGCCGATGGAGTAAGTCGCCTTCTCCCCTTGCTCTGCCCTCGCCTGAGAGAGATTCTTATCGCATTGCCGCATGAGGCGAGAATCGATTATTCCACCTTAAAACAGAACTTCTATCTGCCATTAACCTTAACTCCCAGTTTTATAGAACGAAGTTCAAATCAGCTAAACTCCAAGCAGGACAGACATACAGACAATTCGGATTCATCATGAGGAGGAATATGCAATTCTGGCTGGACTCAGCTAAAGTAGAAAGAGATTACGAGGCATTGATCGACTTTATTTTAAAGGATCAACTACTAAGTACACTCCCCCAAGAGATTAGAGCCTTCGTTCAAGACCGAAGGGCCTCCACATTCGAGGATTGCCTCAATGAAGCGGACCTTCACGCTTTAAATCATCATTTATACCCGAAGGAAAGCAGAAAAGGTAACCCCCTTCTCCCAATAACAGGTTTGGGTAGGGAAGACACCCACATGAGAAACCCTCTCAGTTTGTAAAAGTTGCTCCCCCATTTAAGCCCAAGAACAAATCCCAGAAAACCCCAGAAGACTAAAAAAACCTGGTTTTAACAGCCACTCAAACAACACCTTCAAGAGTAGTCCGATCACGTGTTACTCTTGTGGAGCCCCGGGGCACATAAAATCCCAGTGTCCGCAAAATTAAAGGTCCTATCTCTCCCCAAGTCACCAGATATATCAAGTGACTGCCACCCTTTCTCCAGAACAAACCGCAGTAGTTGCCCCGCAACCTGTAGCCCCGTCAGATCAGGATTACCAGGTCAACTTCTTATTCAATAAGAGTTCTCCTGGTGGACTCAAGTTGGAAACTAGCTCGATTAATGGGTGCAAAGTGTCCACTTTAGTGAGGGACACCGGTTATACGTGTATCGTATTGTCAGACAAGCTACTCCCCCCCCCCCCGTAAAACCCCAGCATCGGAAATTTTCGGTAGTGCACGACTTTTAGAGACGCGCCAACAGGTTCCCTGTCGTCCGGTGCCATGTAGAGTGTCGCTATTTCATGGTTGGGCTGACGTGGTCGCGGACCCGATAAAATTCTGCGCAGTGTTGGTCGGACAGAGCGCGCAACTCTCCCCGAGCGAGATTACCCAAGCCGTCACCACCCGAGCACAGGCGGGCCGAGAAACCCGTCCTCTCACGCCGCTCAAATTCTCTGCAGCCCTGAGTTCAAGAAGCTGAATAACGCTGGGTTCGCCAAGGTCCAAAATGACTGCCCTTCCCTCCAACCCCTGCAGTGTATCTTGGGGGTAGTTCTTCCCTCGAATCGGGTCTACCGCTTCTAAAGTTACCGAGGTTATTTATTCTATGGTTATGCGGGATATCAATCGCAATTTTCTCGTCTTCGTTCATTATACGATCCAGTTTGTCCCACACCTTCACTGCTCTTCTGTGTAAGGACACGTTCGTAGTTGGAAGTTCTATCTCGTTGTGAAGATCTCTTATTCTTTTACACTTTCTCCTTCTTGTGTTGGTGATTATGTATACTGCTGAATTTTGCACTTTCTGAAGCTTCATTGCGCTTGTTTTCGAGAGACGGTTCATTGGGATAGCTGGGTAGAGCAACGTGGCTTTGCAGATGGCTCTGTATATTTTCTTTAGGTTTCTAAGTTGGAACAGTTTTGCTAGATGTTTTTTTGCCTGATTGATTCTATCCGCAATGTGTTTACAAAAGCCACTTCGGGTGTTTAGCCCGGGTACATTTCCTTCGTTTACATAGCGGTATCTCTTCTCTTCAATCTCTACTCATGAGGTCAACCGCCTCCCTACTGGAATAATGGAAAACTTTTCTGGAATGGTGCGAATTTTCTATTTTCGCTTAAACTCGTTAATATTGGCAATTTCAGCCGCTGTGATTCTGGCCATGGTTGGGGGATGTCTGTATGTGCTGTTCGCCACTATCGTAATGTCGTCGGCGAATTGGATATATGTTTTTGTATCGTGGACCGGCCTTGGTAAATCCATCGTATATATGCTATACAGTGTTGGGCTTATACAGCCCCCTTGGGGAGACACCTTGGAGGATTTCGAATTCCGGGCCATCGAAGCCTGCTATTGAGATGAACGCCGCCGTGTCTGATATATAGTCGCAGAGGCATTTGGTTCTGGCGAAGGGTATCCTTAGCCTCTTGATTTTATATTTCAGGCCTATTCTCCAAACTTTATCAAACTCCTTTTGGACGTCTCTGAGTACGATGTCTGTGTAGTTTTTATATTATTTGGCCTGTGTAAGTGATTCGACCAGAATGACCAGGGCCCTCTCGGTATTTCTGTTCTTTCTGAATCCGTGCTGATGGTTTAGAATAAGTGTTCTCTCTTTCAGGTGCTTGAGTAATCTATCATTTATGGCTCTTTCCATTAATTTTGCAACTGTCTCCAGTAGTGTGATTGGCCTGAAGTTTACTGGGTTATTTGGTGGCGTACCAGGTTTTGGTAGAAAGATAATCTTTTCCTTTTTTAGTGCATCTGGGAAGTATCCTGCGCTTAGAGATGCGTTAAATACTGCTGCTATTTGTGACAAAGAGGTAGCTGGTGCGCATATTAGGTTTTCTCTGTTATCCTGGATGCCCCATATGCCTTTTGTTTAGTTTCCTTGAGCGTTCTTTGAACTTCTTGTAGGGTTATCGGCTCAATCCTTTGCTCTATTAGTAGTACTGGTGAAGCAGCTATGTTGGGGACTATTTCTTGGCGATTTTGCTCCAAGTCTTCTACCACTCTTGCTTCGTGGTCGCCATCGAAATCATCGTTTTCGTTGGGGGAGATATCAAAAACCCTCCTCCAGTGCCCTTGAAACGCTTCTTCAATTTCTTGGGACTCCTTTTCCTTTCCATGTTTGTTCTAAAGTTTGATTTTTAGACTCGGCTTTCTTTTTCCCCTGGCGATGTTAATTTTCTGCCATATTTTGGTAGGATTAAATTTATTATATATGGCTTCCACGACAAGGTTCCACCTTCTGTTTCTTTCTATTTTTATTTCCTCTATCAGTTGGTCTTTCACGCGCCGCAGTTTTGCACGGTCGCCTCTCTGAAGGCCATATCGTTCGATTTAATCTGTTGTGTCTTTATATTCGCTTTCTAGATTTTCTATTTGGGCTGACGGATTTTATTTCTTTCTGGGTCGATGTTGATCTCGTTTAGCAGAATGATATCCGGGTCTTCTTTTAAATATGCGTTGCTCAGAGAGAATCTCTTCTCATTCCATCCAGCTACGTTGTGGCATATTATTTTTAATTTTCTTGCGTAGGCCATTATTTATGTTTTCTTTCTTCCCGGCTTGCTCTTCTCTCTGCTTTATACGCTTCACGCTCGATGGGCGATTTTGTTCTTCCACTTCTTTTTTTTTAATTCTTCTTTCTTTAGCGTATAACGTAGTTCCTGCAGGATTTCTAAGTTGCCTGCTGTTATCATTGTGAATACCTCACGTTCTGAATACCGGCCTTCGTATTAATATTTATAGAGTCCCTTTTTAATACCTTGTGCCAGATCTTCGTTATTATCGGAAAAGGGCTTTTCCTCAGAGGCGTAAATCTTTAGGTTAAAGCTTTAATTTTCTTTATCTCTTTCTTTTACAAGTTTTGGGGAGGGAGCTGGGCTCGGTCCTTCTTAGGTTTGGTTTGCTGTGTCCGTTTCCTTATTGTTGTTGTTGCCTGTGGCGACTTCCATTTCCATCTCATCTTCTTGGCTTCTTTTCGTAGCCTTCCTTAGTCTTGGGTCTATATTCGTTGCCTTGTTGGTCTCTGTGTTTTTCTCTTTGCTAGGGGTCTTTTGCTGTTCTTGACTCTTGTCTAAATTTTTTGGTTTATATTGGATGCTCAGTATGTACGCCGATGGTGGGTTTTCAGGGAACCACATTTCGTCTAAACTGTTGTTTTTTAACATTAGATTGAATTCCCTTGAATATGAGCCTGGGTTCGCTACATTCAACACGTGTGCGTGTAGAATACAAGCTAGTATATTCAGAGACACCCCTTGTTTAACTTCGATTACGTTTTTTCCCGGTTGGATTTTTTCGTCTGTGGCTTTAGCGACTTTAGCGAATGTAAGATTCTGCCTTTCTTCTTCTGCTCTAGCCCTCTCTCTTTTCTTATTTTCAATTTGCTCACGCTTCATCGGGCATGCCATTGACAGGGTACGATGGTTTCCATTGCAATTAAACATTTTTTCATCTGAGAATTACATTCCAGCCACGTATGGTTATTCTCGCTGCACTCAGAACACCATTTTATATCTTTTATCGGACAGTCCCTTGCGTTGTGCTTTTCAAACGTGTAGCAGTTGAAGCAAGTTTGTATACTGATAAATTCGTCTGTTTTTATTTGATCGGGTGTGATTTTTAAATTCAACGCGAGAATACCTGATTCCCTCGCCTTCACAGCCATATTTGTTTCGTGGAATATAACCTTGAATACGTGGGAATACTACGTATTGTTTGCATGATTAATGAATTTTATTACTTGTTTGACTTTTGCCCATGGTTGTGCTCTCTCTATCTCCTCTTTTATCTCATCCGCGTGATGGTCTCATATCTAGGGGTCAATTTGACGGCAGTATACAGTCTTCTGGCCCTTTATTTGCAATCCTTGTTAATTCCTCCGTAGCTTATTTTGAAAGGATTTTATCCCCATCTCGGTCGTTTTGGCAAGTTGCAATGTAGAAATTAGTGAAGTCTAGTAACCTAACTAGCACTACACTGAGTTCCCCGTAGATTATTCGGAATAAGTTAGTCCTGTCGGGTTTTTGAGCGTCCAGAAGGGCACGCAAAGGGACCCGTTTAGCGGTGTTTATCTTCTCACTAACTGCTTCTTTTCTTTTTTCTTCATCGGCTAAAGATTAGGAAAAGAGAGGAGGTAGATATAGCTTGCTGTTATATCCGTTTATTCTAATCGGCTTATTCATCTGGCGAGTCGGTATTTCATACCTACCTCCCTATGCCCTAGCCCTAACAGTGTTTGCTCCACTTGACTTGTGTCCGCCGGTCACACTGGATCTAACCCGTCCCGGGGTAAGCTTCGGCCTGCGCTGAGTTAGCCGCCTGGTTCAGATATGGCTCCTGCACAAGTAGGTATCTAAGGAGACTTCAAGCTGTCCTACCCGACTCGCCCTAAAGAGGGTGAATAGGAAAGTAAGAGTGAGTCTTTGTGCAGAGTCCAGTAATTGTCTCGTCTGACAGTTAAGGTCTCTTCTGTAACTTCTTTTTTGATTGAGGAACGATGGAAAATCGTTGAAACTCGCTTTACAAAGTTGAAGGTGTAGATTGCGTATGATTCTTCGTAAGTAAGAACAATTTATCCGCTATCCGTCGTTTTTTTCAATGAATTATTCAAAAATTGCTACATTATATATAATATTTCTACGCGAACATAAGTATTACAAAAATTGGCCAATCATGGCGCGGGGAATTTTTAAGGGGAAACCAAGTGCTACAAGAAACATATCAAATTGGAAGGTCGATATTACTCTTCTTAGGAAGATCAATGCTTACATGTCTGAAGAAGTTCTTCAAAAAATTAGACTACCCGAACTCAACGACCAAAACAGCCAAGTTCCTTTTCTCTTTCATTTGGCTGCTGGCCCTGGCGTCAGGTCTACTCCGAAGAAGAGTAATATCGACCTTTATTACAAGGCCAAAATGAACACCGGCTACCGTGAAGATGAAAAGGCTCTCAAAGCCATTCTCCATCGTAACGTGACCCCAACTGACCCTAATACGGATATTAATCTAATTATATACTACAAAACCAAGAAAACAAGTAGTTGCATCATGAAGAACAGCTGTCTCCCTCCAACGAGCGAACTCCAGGAGACTAACGTCGTGTACGAATATTCGGGCAAAGTCGGTGACTGCGAACATCGCAATTTAAAGTACATCGGCGTAACCTCCACAACCCTGTCAAGGCGACTGACAGCTCACCTTCAAGATGGCGCGATTAAAAAATACGCCCACTCTCATGGCACTACCCTAACCCGTGAAAAACTGAATCCGGACACCTCCATCATCCTGAGACTCCAAAATCGCAGAAGATTGCGGATGGCCAAAGTCGTCATCATTCAAATGAAGAAACCGGCAATTAACGTGCAACCTCAGCCGGAAACCATACTCCCGACATCTCCGAGTTGACCGCCGTTAAAAGAAGCACGTTTTCAAACTTCATTTTCCTTTGCCTCCTTTGCCAGAGAACTAGATCGGAGCGACAAACAATAAGAAATGAAATGAAAGAGAAAGTGGGAGAAAAAGATTTAGATCTCTGTGCCCCTCCACCCCCCCCCCCCGACCATTCCCTCCCTGAGGAGGGACCCTGTCGGAGGGACGCGTTTCCCCCGAGTGTCTCCGGCGCCCTCATCCCTCTGGGCCTGAAGGCACCGAGGGAAAAGAGCTTCGGAGAGGAGGAGAGAGGGTGGGGAAGAAGAAAAAGTAACGATAGGACAGACTGAAATAAAGTCAAAGGCTTGAAAGTTGACCAAGTTGGCCTGTGGACCAACTTGGCCACCGGACCACGGTGGCCATGTTTTCCTAGCTTTTAATTGTTACAATTTGCTGTACCTGTCCCTGGTGTTAGTGTTTGGCAAATCTTTGGATAGCGATAAAGGAAGAAGATGATTGAAATGGAAGGAAGTTGAAGGTTTGCAGATAGGTGCAAGTTGCGTATAGGTCATTGTCGTAGAATGACTCCCGACGATACTATATATAACACTATTCGTTGAGGGAACTTCCTTAATTATCTTTAGAGTGCGTTTTACTGTCTGGCGGCCGATATTATATATCTTCGATATGCTTAAGAAGTGGAACTGAGCTCAAGGATAATAATATTGCTATCATTAATAAAATAGAGTTTTATTAATAATAACTATAAACAAAACACAAAAACGGAAAATATTGACATAAACAGAATGGAAAGGGTCGTGGAGACTCGGGCTAATCCGAGGATTTAAAGGATTTAAAAAAGGTAAAACAAATATAGAGTTAAAGAGATGGGATGGTTCGATAAACAATTTAAAGCACAGGATAGAATTGGCAAAAAGGGATCAATACTCAAAAGGTGACGTTTGGCTTACGTAACTTTTCATTAGGGTGCAGTGGAAGGTACTTGAAGGAATATTCGGTACGCTGGCGAGTTCCAGCCGAAGGGGGGGGATAAAAGGATCCCGACGAGGCGTCTTGGAAAGGAGAACCGTTACTCGACGAACGGCTTGAAGAACAATGGCTGTTCTACTTTGTTCTCTTCTGAACAAAGGGGGGAATGAGAACCGTCTCTTGTCTACGGGCTCAAGAACAATGGCTGTTCTAATGTTGTTCTCCTTGAACAACAGGGGGGGTGAGAACCGTTTCTTGGCGAAGGGCTCAAAACGAACAATGGCTGTTCTAGGTTGTTCTCTTCTGAACAAAGGGGGGGGATGAGAACCGTCTCTTGTCTACGGGCTCAAGAACAATGGCTGTTCTAATGTTGTTCTCCTTGAACAACAGGGGGGGTGAGAACCGTTTCTTGGCGAAGGGCTCAAAACGAACAATGGCTGTTCTAATGCTGTTCTCCCTTGAACAACAGGGGGGGAAGAGAACCGTTTCTTGGCGAAGGGCTCAAAACGAACAATGGCTGTTCTAATGCTGTTCTCCTTGAACAACAGGGGGGGATGAGAACCGTTTCTTGGCGAAGGGCTCAAAACGAACAATGGCTGTTCTAATGCTGTTCTCCCTTGAACAACAGGGGGGGGGGAAGAGAACCGTTTCTTGGCGAAGGGCTCAAAACGAACAATGGCTGTTCTAATGTTGTTCTCCCTTGAACAACAGGGGGGGGGAAGCCTTGGGACTTGGCGTCGGAAAGGCTCGAACCTTTGGCACTCAAGGAATATTGTCCTCCTTCTGGACAAGTGATGGTGAATCTCGAGGTCGAGGTCCCTTGGCGCACAAAGGGAGAGAGGGTCGTGGTGATGTTTCGCGACGAAAATCTGGATCTCCAATCTGATCTTAGTGGTAAAGTTTCCATATAAATAGCCTAGGACATCTCCTTGGCGTGGGGGAGAATGGGGTGGAAGCTTCGAGGGAATGCACAGCCGAGCCGGGGAACAATGCCTTATCTGCCCATAAGCCTAACTCGATCTGGCGAGGTCGGCGTATGGGGGCGAACGGGGGGGACGATAACCTCCTTGTTTAAACATTGGCGTCCGGTAGCTGTTGATAAGACTCCAAGCCTCGAATCGAAGATGCACGTGGGTAGCCTCATGGTTTAAATAAAATGTGATAGAAGTTGAAATGAATGCAGCTCTGAACTCGTTCTATCACAGTCATGCTAATCTCTGTACTAAAACTAATTTTAGAGTTAAGTTCGAAATATGTTAGAGTGGAATTGTGTCTTTTGTTTATTTATGTGGTTGTTTTGTTATTATGTTATGTGTGTATGAGATAGGCGTTCAAACCGTTGTTAGGGTTATTTGTTTTCCTGCTATGTTAATAACTCAAGTTTCTATGATTTTTGTAGCATAATTCTCGTATCTGTAGCTGCTGTGTGGGCTCATATTCCTTGGTTATTTATTTGTTTAATTCTCTTTTATTATTCATGTGGTTTTTGCTTTTTCGTTCGTTTGCACTTTTTTGGTTAGTTTTGTCATTCCTTGTGGGTATCAAGTCCAATCCGGTGAGTTTGTCCTTATTCGGGAAATTTTTGTCACAATCGGGTTTTCTTGTTTGGTTTACACATAAATCTCCTCCTCTCCCCCCTGGTCCGCTTTGTTTTTAACACTAGAAAACAACATATGTTGTCTCCATCCTGCCCCTCGTGCTATTTGATTTTTTAGTTCCTCTCCTATTCCTTCCTGTGTTTTTTCTATGATTTTTTGGCTCTTTTTCAATTATTTTGTTTAATGGTTTTATTTTCACTTTGATGTGTAAGTTTCTTTGTTTTTTCCTCTCTAATCGTCGCCTGTTCGTAATTATGTATACTGCCTTATTCTGTATACGTTGCATTCTTATTAGATTGCTTCTTGAAACCGTATACATGGCAATTTTTGGATATATCAAGTTAGGCTGTAGATCTTTTTCTTATTTTTCACGTTTAGATTTCTTAATCTGTAGGGTAAAGTTAGCATACCTCGTGCTTTGTTTATTCTTTCGGTTACGTGTTTCTTGTAACCATTTTTGGTAATAGTCAGACCTAAAATCTTGCCTTCACCATTATACCTGTATCGCTCTCCATCTACATAAACGTCGGATAGCTTTTTGCGATACATAGGTATAATTTAAATTTATCTTTATTCGTTTTAATTTTCCATTTGCCTTCATACTCATTTAGATTTTCTATTTCTGTTGCCGTTACTCTGGCCTGCATTTGAGGGTTCCGATAAACACAGGGAATTAATTGAGTGAAATCATCTGCGTATTGTATGTTCAGACAGCCCTTGTTACTGGGTGGGGGAATGTCCGAGGTATACACTGAGTATAGCGAATGACTTAAACACCCACCCTGAACAAGGCCCGCATTAAGCTTGAATCTTTCACCTTGGCAATTCCCCGTGTCTATGTATGCATATCTTTCCATGACGTAGTCACATAAAATTCTTTCCAAATATTTGTTCATTTCCAGATTTAAAATTTTATGTTGTATGCCTCTTTGCCATACAATGTCCATACTGCATTTCTCTCCTTTCACTTTGCTTATTTTTTCTGTAATCACGCTGAGGGCCATCTCCGTTTTCCTGCTCTTCCCGAAGCCGAATTGTTGATTGTTCCAGAGATTGTTTTTTGTGAGATATTTATTTAATCTTGTGTTCAGGATTTTTTCAAACACCTTTCCCATAAAATCGTGAAGGGATATAGGTGGAAGTTTTCGACCTCCGAAGGTGGTTTTCCCCGGCTTCGGTATGAATATAATTTTGGCTATATTTAACTCATCGGTGAAGTATCCCGTGTTTATACATGCGTTAAACACGTTCCGTATCCCTTCTAGCATATTATCCGGTGCTTCAATATAGTTTTTTTCTGGTGAAGCCTGATTTCCCAGGAGCCTTTGGTTAAAATTTGAAATGGTATTCTTTAATTCCTCGATTGTGATTTTGGCGTTGAATCTTTCGTTCGCATACCGTTGCTCTTCTACGTAGTGATATTGAAAAGTCCTCCCAATCCGTTCATTTAGTTCGTCAATTATTTAGTTTTCGAAGTCTATATCGTAGTTTTCGTTTTCCTCTTCGCCGATGTTGAACACTCTTTTCCAGTGTTCCCTAAACAATTTTTCAATCTTGCGTTCATCTTCGATTAATTTCCCGTTTCTGTCCTTAATCTTTATTTTTTCCTTTACCTTTAACAATTCCCATTCTTTTAATCTTTTTATCCAAAATTCTCTCGTCAATAGCTCGTTGTCCGTATTTTGAACGGCTATGTCCCAGTATTCTCTTTGTTTGTCCGTTATTGCGCTTAGTAGTTCTCTCTTCTTCGTTCTCAGATTGCGGTATATTTCCCTTGACGTTCCGTTTATTATTATGTCCTCGTCTATCACTTCTATTTTTGCATTCTTATCTTTCATTTCGTCTGTCCATATAAAGTATTTAACTGTTTTGTATGTTTCTGGGTATTGCAATCTCATCAACTGTTTGTATTCGCGTCCTTATTTTTTCCAGTTCGCCGTCGATTTCTTCTAAAGTAGCTTCATTTAGTCTATTTGGTGCGTAGTCATTCAATTCTTGTTTGTATTTTTCCCAGTCTGCTCTATGGTATGCCTTCCATTTTTAGCGGGTATTTTTATTGGTTGCTGATTCACGGTGAGTAGTGTTGATGTGTGGTTGCTGCAGATAACATCTACAGGTTCCATGTGGTAGTCAAAAGGAATGTTATTGTTTGCTAGGCAAATATCTAGAGTTGTTGCTGTTCTGTCTTTAATTAGCGTTGGGTACTCTGGTCCTAGTCTTGTTATTATCTGTCTGTCTATTATAGCTTGTAGGTCTTTTCCTGTTTGGTTTCTGTTCCTATATCCTGTGTACGTCCATCTTGTGTTCAAGTCTCCCAAAAGCAAAGTTAGAAGTCTATTGTTAAATATTCTCACAGTTATTTATTGGGAGTCCCGGTAGTCGCGGTGGTTGGTATCCCGTAGCGATTATTATATTGGTTAATTCCATTTTGACCCCAATTGCCAGGTAAGATTCGGTTAGTCCTTGCTTTGTTTTGTACTCTATTTCTTTCTTTATTGCTATTGCTGCTCTGCCGTGTGCTTCGTTTGTGTGATTAGTCGCTATTACGTCGTAGTTCCATATTTTTACTTTGTAAGTCTCAAAGTTAATCCCGTGAGCTGAAATTAGAATGATGTCGGGATCTATTTCTCTAAAGATATTTCTGTATGTGTTTTATTTATCCTTCCAGCCATTCGTATTTATCTGTAGAATTCTTAGTTTACAGTTATCCATCTTGTTTGTATGTTCTTAAACGGTTCTTCATTTTAGGAGAGTGGTGGTATTACGTAAATTTATTTGTATCTTTTCCTGGTATTTCTGCCGTTCATCTCTGTCCTTGCTGAGTTCTGACTCTTATCCGTTTCACATTTCGTAGATGGTATTTCCGGTCTTTGGTCGCAGGGCAAGGTGTCCCTAGTCGATTTTCTTTTTTGTTTTTTTGTTCTTGCGTGTGTTTCTTTTAACGTTTTTCTTATTTTTCTCGTTGCTGTTACTCTCAGATTCTGTTTCCTCGCTTTCCGTGTTTTCCTCTTGTTCAGATTCGCTTTCCTTTCTTTGTGTTCTTTCCAAGAGTTTCTTTTTTGTATCTTCTGAAATTTTTATGTTAAATATAGCCGATGAATCAATATTTTGCGGGAATTTCATTGGTTCCAGCCCATTTTTAACGTCAAGCGTCATTTGAGTGGTTGTTCCATTAGTTTTCGTTGCTTCTGCCGCCGCATATGATGTGTTTCTTGTTCCTTCTTTTCTTCGTTGTGTTTCAATTTATTTTCTCTTTATTATTTCTTTTCGCTTCGGACATGTCATTGCCATTGTATGTGGTTCCCTCCGCAATGAACACACTTTTTCGTGGAGTTTGTGCAGCTCCTCCAAGAATGTGGGCCGCTGCATTCTGAACATATTTCTCCTTCCTTTCTTGGGCAGTTTGCCGTGATGTGGTCTTCCATTTTGTAGCATCTAATACAGATATGTATAGTGTAATACTGGTCCCTTTGAATGTTACAAGTTGGGATTCTCATACTGTAGTGCCTTTGTTGCACTCTCGGTTGACTCGCACACTATTTTGAACACATTTGTGTGTTCTGTAAATTTGATTATGTCGCGTATTCTCATCCAGGGCTGTTGTTCCATTATTTCATGTTTTATTTCATCTGGGGAGTGTTCCTCCACCCATGATTCTACCTTACAGAATACGATGCTTCGGTTGGCAATAGTCTGGGGTGGTACTTTAGCCTCTAAGTCGATTTTCCTTAAAGTGATGGTTCCTGTCGATGAAAGTAGCAGTACGACATCGTTGTTTTCCGCACAGATGACCACAAATCCATTAGCTGTTTTTATGCATTTGATCAGGGCGATTTGTAAATCCTTGAAAATGCTTTGTGCTACATCCTGTGGTCTCCGTTGTATCCGTTCTGCCAAAGCGGGAGCCTTGTGGTGAAGTTCTGTGGGTCCATGTTCAATTTTTCATGCCCCCCCCCCTAAGGGTGAAGGGGGGTTCTCTGGAAAAATAAGGTAGTAGATTATTTACCCCACTCCATTAGTGGGAGAAGCCCCCTATCTGTACCTAATACTATCTCGCCTGCCTGCTCTGGAGCGCACACTCCCTGACCACCCTACCTAATTAGGCCTAGCCCTATAAGCGGTCTTGCAGTCAGATTCAGGGTCGTCATCGTAACTGGGCTCCTTCTCTAGCCCCGTAACGGAGTCTCCTTCGGGAGTTCACTACACCCTACTACTGACTGCTTCTGAGACCTTGCTGGTGGTCAGGTTATACTGTGCTAGATCGAAATAAAGTAGAAGAGTTTTAGATATAAAAAGGTATAGTATGAGATAGGAAAAATTTATGGAGATCACCAATTTGGGTTGATTCCCCTTGAATCAACACAATGTCTACATAGTACCCATTCGCTCAGCAATATGCTACTTTTTCTGTCAGGAGCGCTAGGGCTGTATTTGTGCCCCTTTTTTGGCGAAACCTGTGTTGTTAGGGGCTATGCACTCCTAAATCGCTCAGTTGAGCTTGTAGCCTATTAGCTAGGATCTTTTCAAAGATCTTGCCGAGCATCTCCAGAAGAGAGATCGGGCGATCATTAGCCACCTGGTCTGGGAGCTTGTTTCTTTACGGGATGGATATGATTTTAGCCATCTTGTACCCGCCAGAAAAGTAGCCTGTATTCAGAGCGGCATTCATGGTATTATCCAGTTCCTGAATGATTTGCCTCGGGGTATTCACGAGGTTGTTTTTTTTGTGAGCCCAGACCAGCCTGGTGCCCTTTGCTTGAAGGACCTTATGGTGTTCATGGTCTCTTCGAAGGTTATTGGGCACCCGTGTCCAACCATCTCTCTTTCCTGAGTTACTTGCAGGCGGGGGTGGGTTCTATATATAACTGTGACGATGTCCTAGAGCAGTTGGTCTTCGAATTGCTGGTCGAAGTCGTCGTTCTCCTCAGGAGTTATAGCGAAAATCTTTTTCCAGTGTGTCCTGAATCTTTTTTCGAGAAACTCTGGATCCTCAATGATTTCATCTCTATATTTTATTAGTGTTCTGGCTTTGGTGGGCAGTACCCTATGTCTTCGGATGCTATTCCAAAAACTTACTAGACTGTCCTCCCTCTCTAGCCTACCAATGATGTCATTCCAGATTTCCTTCTGTTTTTCTGTGATTGTGTGTTTTAGTTCCTCGCTTAGTTGTCTCATTCTGACTGTCCTTTCCATATTTGGGCCTGTCCTGCCTATTTATTCGAAGATTCCCTTATGTTCCCTAGTGACATCCCTCATCTCGTTCGTCCACCTAGGTTGTGGGAGCATTTTATAGGAGATCCTGGGGATGCATCTCTCGTCGGCTTGAATGAGGAGATTAGTAATGGAGTTTATCTCCTCATCTACCTCTTCGAGATTGGCGTCTTCCAGGTCAGCTGGATGATATTCGCTGAGTATCTCTCTATATAGACCCCAGTTAGCTTTCGCATAACTCATCCTAAGTGGGACGGGCTTGAGAATTGGTGCAAGCGAGATTGTTGTAGGATCGGGAAATGGTCGCTCAATACCGCAGGTCCGGGCTCGTTGCTGATGTTAAAGTGGAAGTTACGGTTCGCCAACACTATGTCCGGTTTGGTTGCTGAACGTTGCGTTAGGTAAGTCAGGAAATCCGCTCCTACTCTCTGGAGTCTGTCTCTTTGGAAGAGTACTTCCAGATTCCTTCCCCTTAGGTTGGAATCACCGTAACCATACGCTGTGCATCTGGCGTTTAGGTCTCCACCCAGCAACGCCATTTTTCCTCGCCAAAAGATGGTGAAAAAATTGGGAATCGGCAGGTACTTTCGGCGGGGCAGCTGATAGGCCGCTGCCACAGTTAGGCCTCCCACCAGGGTTGAGATTTCGACAGCCACGAATGATTCTTCTAAGTCTGGAAGTGTTTTGTATGTTATGTTTTTTTCGGATCGCGATGGCTGCGCCGTCGTATTGTTATTGCGTATGTTTTTTTGCGATCACAGTGTAATTTGGCATTTTAATTGTGGTAGTTTCTGTGTTTATACCGTGTTCGGAAATGAGGATCAGGTCGGGATCCACTGTACGGAATATGTTTCCGTAAGAATGGATTTCCCTTCCCATCCGTTAGTGTTTAGTGAGAGTATTTTTAGCGTGTTGTTTGTGTTTTCCATGTTTTGCTTGTTTGGTGATCTTGTAGTCTATGTGAGTGTGTGTGTTCTACTTTACTTCTTATCCCGTCTCTTTTTGCCATTTCTTATTTTTTCATACTTTGCTTCACTTAAAGTGAGGCAGGAGTCCTTGTGCAATTTAATCTTTGCCGCCAGCCATGAGCGCCTCATCTACTGTTGCCTCTTGCGCCTGCGCATCATAGGTCCACTTTAATTGGCCTTTCTTTACCCCTTCAACAATCTCCCTAATGGTGGGGTTGTCTGAGAATGAGGTCTGATCAGTCTTGTATAATTGCATTTTCAACTCTTCTTCATCAAATTTAGTGGTTTGTTAGGGAGCCTTTGCCCTGCTACTAGTCCTCGACCTTTTGCTTTCTCTGGGGGGTTTGATCTGCTCTTCCTTGTTTTCAGTTGAGGGTGCGGAGCTTGAGAGATTACCCTCCTGCTTTATTCTCCTTGCTGCTCCCCCCCCCAGTATTTCTCGTTTTCTTTTGGCATCTATTCTTGGGTCCCTATTTTTGGATTTTTGAGGGGCTTGGGTTGTCTCCTGGTCTTTATTTACTTCCGCTCTATCTTCACTTGGTAGAAATAGCGTCACTGGGGCTTCTTCCTCGGGCTCGTATTGCATTTGCAGGACGTCTTCCGATGGAGGGTTGTCCGGGAACCACATTTCTTCGAGACCATTTTTCTTGAGCATGGTGTTCAACTCAGTCGCCAAGCAGCTCGGGTTGGTAAGGTTTCCCACGTGCGCGTAAAAAATACACGTGAGGAATTTTGTTGAGTTTTTATTCCCTACCTTCAGGTAGGTCTTTGGAGCGGCACTTTCTACAGTCCTTCTGGGAGGGGCTTTAGTTGCTTGGGCATAGGAGGTATTCGCTCTCCTTATTTCTTCCGCCTTTTTTCGTCTGCTTTACTTTTCAGCACCTCCTTCTTCTTTGGGCAAGACATGGCCATAGCCCTGTGCTTTTGCTCACAATTTGGACATTTTTCTTCGGCTGCCGGGCATTCCCGCCAGCCATGTCCTTTACCACTGCGTCTAAAGCAAGATATTTCCTGCTCCTTGCAATCTTTTTAGAGGTTGTGTTCTAATTTAAAACACCTGAAGCAGATTTGTAGCAGGGCAAACTCCCCCCTCTCCATTTTTTCCCTGCTTATTTTAGCGTTGAAGAGCATTAACCCACTCTCCTTCGCTTTGGTTGCCATCGTGGTATCGCCAAATATGATCTTAAACACGTGGTTGTATTCCGTGGTATCTCCTGTTTTTAAACTTTACCACTTCGCTAATGCTCGCCCACTGCTGGTTCTTCTTTATTTCTTCTTTGATCTCCTCTTTTGTATGTTGGCCGATTCACGGGTCCAGCATTCGACATATCACACTTCTGTGTGCCTGAATCTGGGAGGGGGGACTGGGTTGAAGGTTTATTCCCCTTAGTATCTCTTTTCCAGCTTCCTTTGTGAGGGACTCAACATCCTTTTCCTTTTCGCATATAGCGATGTATCCTGTCGGTGAGTCAATCAGGCGAAGGACTGCCACATTTAGGCTTCCGAATAAGGTTTCGTAAACCTTCCCCTTACTCGGTTTTTCTAAGCCACTTACTGTTCTTAGTGGTACCCTTGCATCACTGGAGTCTGCCATTTCTGCTTGTGTTCAGTCCCTTGTGGAGGGGAGTGCACTTACTTTCTGTCTTACCTTATTATCTGTTTATTTTCAGTGTGTACCTACCAATCTGTGTTCTTCAGAGTTTTTGTTTTTAACGTATTTTGGATTATTTGCCTTGGGAAGAAGAGAGCCCCTTCCCCTCGTTTGCCCATTTCCTCGATGGAAGAAGGAATTGCCTTTTAGGGTGAATGATATCTATGGGTGAAATGAGTCCGGGTGAGATCCTCTCAGGGGTGTGATTGTATGGCGGATTTATTGACAACGCCACCCCCGCCGGAGGATGTTCTAATCGCGACCGCATCCCAACATACCATAGAGACGGTTCTATGTCTCTCTATGGTCCTGGAAGGGGCCCATGCTGTGATGAGCAGCGGAGTTAGCAGTCCGTCCTTTGTCCGGAATTGTTTGTGATATTGTTCTCGGTTGTGGGCTACTCCTCAAACCAGCTTCCTCCAATGCCACCAATTATGCCGTGGCAACAGCTCGGCATAGTTGGGACGTAATATGATTGGCAATCCCTCCTCACATCTGGCAGCAGGTCACGTAAGGGGGCAGGGCTGGAGACTTAAGCAGTCATCTACCTAAGTGGGGCCTCTAAAAAAGAAAGGTGAATATTAGTAGTGATGAATGAATGGTGATAAGTATCTCTCTTTCGTGAAAGTGGTTTTCGGAGGCGTCTTTTTGGAAAAAAGATTTTTTCACAAAACTTTACCTCCTTTGCCGAGTTTTGAGGTAAATCTGCCAATAATTTTTGCAAGATTTCCGAGCTAGCTAGTGAAAGAAAATGATTTTTAAGTGGTAATTATAATTATTTCGCCTAGGTTGAACGTAACGCTAGAGGAAATGGGCCACTCCGGTAAGTGGAATTTTAAAATATTTTTAATGTTCGATTCCACCTTGTCGTTTGACTGTTGATGGTCGGCTTATCTTCATTTCTTAATATGGCTTCTAAGATGTTCAGCCTCGCTTTGTTGACCTCTTTCATTTTAATATCGGTGTTATCAACGAGCTTATCTCTCGTTAGGTTAATATTATGGACACTCTCCATATGATTTTTCTTCAGGAGATTGCTGGCTTTTGTTGTTTTATAATAAATGATGAGTTGGATTTTATATGTTCGATTTTTAACCTTGATGTTACGGTTAATAATCTCCTTGATGTTTTTTTTTCATCTACAAGATGGAATAAATAAGATAGTTAGAAAAAGAAAAAGTTGCCAAAGGAAATTAATTAAGGCAAAATACACAATGGTCTTCAACAAAATTTGCATTCAGGAAAGACTGCTACCTAATTACACTAATATTAAAACCCATGACCTAGTAGCGAAAAATGAACCTATAACTATAGCCTTCCGTCGCCATCTTATAGAAAGGCAAATAGAACTTTTAAAGAATACCATCTCCAAATGCTGAGGAAATGTTATCACAACTTGAAGAGCTCAAAATTTCACATGCAACACGAGACTCTATCACAAAAGCTCTCTCCAGCAGTGCTTTACAAACGGATAACTCCGAAAAAAGCATCAAGACCAAAAAGCTTAATAAACTGTACAAAGGACATATAGCACTGCCCGAAGCAACATCATTCATCAATGTCTCCCGCCATTCGCTCTCCATTAGTGAAATAGAAGCCCTTAACTTCGGTTTGAACTGCCACCTACAAGCCAAATTCAATCTAATTTCAAAAAAATTTAACTAGAATTCCTGTTCCAATATATGTTGAAGCTACAAGATCAAGCCATCCTTGAAATTAACTCCAACCTATAAAAGACCAACTAAGCGCAGAAGCCACCAAATGAAGATGCTTTACTGGCAGCAAACTTATAAACACCAGAGATACGTAAGGCCAACACCTCTCTAAAAAACAACAAAGAAATAGTCATAAGAAAAGCTGACAAATCCAACATATACGTCATTCTAAACAAAGAAGAATATAATAACAAATTGAATGCCATCCTAAGTGACACCACTAAATTTAAACGCATGAAAAAAGATCCACAGAAGACTTAAAAAATAAAATAAATGGACAAATAACTAAAGCTAATGCACTCATCGGGGGACTTCACTTCCAAAAGATCATCCAAAAGTCACGACTCCTACGTACTGTTTAGCCAAATTCCTAAATGCATTAATAAAACCGTAAATCCCATCGAAATATAGCATAAAGTCCACAGAGGAATTCATCGATATAATCCACTCTACAAGACCGGCAGGACAAATATCATCCCTTGACGTAGAAAGCCTGTTTACGTGCCTATCGCTCAGACTATCGGCATCATTATTAAAAATGTGTACTACTATTCAATAATGTCTCCTCCAAATCTTGACCCAAACATCTTAAGGAGAATGTTACGTTCATGCACATCAGAGGTGCCGCTCAGGACACCGGACGGTAACCTATACACGCAAGTAGATGGAGTGGCTATGGGGTCACCCTTAGGGCTGACTTTCGTCAACTATTACATGGGTCAACTTGAGGAGAGATTACTGGACATCATGGAAAATAAGCCACACACATATTGCTGATACGTAGATGACATCTAAATCGACGTCCAAAACGAAGAACATCAAATAAACATCAAGCAGCATTTTGAGGAGAACTCCGTGTTAAAATTCACTTATGAATTGAGCCCGAGTAATAAACTCCCTTTTTTGGACATTGAAGTTCAAAACATCAATGGCAGCTACATCATTAAAGTACATAGAAAAAGAAACGGACATGGAAAGATGCCTCAATGCTGAGAGTGAATGCTCTGAAAGGTATAAAATAAGCATAATCGGCTCATACATCTGCCGAGGTTATAAACGCTGCTCTACGTGGGAACCTTTGCACCAAGAGATAGCACGAGTAAAACAAATACTCGTGAATAATGGTTTCTCAAACAGCAAACAGCATGATTGACAAACAACTCCAATCATTTTTCAATGACCATTGCAAACATGCGGATAAAACTGAAAGTAATCAGGGAGAAGTCCACATGGAACCAGTCCAGGTACCGTGTAGTGACCATATAGGGATCCTACTCACTATCAACAGGAACCCTATACAAGTTTCATCTGTAGCCAGAAAGAACTACAAAGAGCAGACTGGACACGGTACGCGCGCCTGCTCGAGACCTACGATCCGCCAAACTTGGACGAGGCAATTTTCGAGGAGATTGAAGAGGCACTCGACGACCTCAATAACCATCTCATCAGCGCAGATAGGGCTTGTATCCCTAAATCTAAGTATATGACCATCTCCACCGACAGATGGACCGAATACATGAAGGAATTATACCGTGAGCTCAAGTCATTGTATGAAATCAACATCGTGAATGCGTTAGTTCAATCAATACAGCGAGTTAAAGAAATTAAAGAAGAACTGAACTAGTTGATCCTCGAACAACAATGTAGAAGATGGGATGATGCGATCGATAGCCTCGATCACGGAGCAACTCCCAAAGATTTTGGGAAAAAGATCATAAATCTCAAATAATCGACTGGGAAGAAAAGGTAGAAGGTCGAGCTACAAAAGGAAGATGGAAACATCGAAACGAAAAAAGGAAGAATTGAAGAGCTATTCCGAAGTTATTGGGAAAAATCTTCAGTATAACTGAAGAGGAAAACGAAGACTATGATCTAGAGTTTGAAAGCAACATCATTGACGAACTGAATGAACAAATATACAAGACGCACCCTCACCACAAGGTGGATAGACAGCGCGATGGAGACGCCGAGATTACCGAAGAAGAACTACTCGGCGCGCTCCGCTCATTCCGACAAAAGGCCCCAGGACAATCGGGCCTTACAAAGCTTAACTTTGAAAAGGCACCAGCCAATGTCGTCGAAGGGATGAAAAGAATATAAAGGGCCTGTCTGAACACAGGAAAATTTCCAGATGCTTATAAAACGCCTAAGATGATCTTCTTGCTTAAGCACGGAAAGAACCCAACGTTGAAGTAGAGCTATCGGACAATTTCACTTCTAGAATTTGGCGAGAAGCTTTTTGAGAAGATCCTCAACAAAAGACTAGTGTGTCACCTGGGGAAGAACTGCCTCTTTAACCCAGATCAATTCGGGATTAGGAGGAAGCGAAGTACGGAGATGGCGATTAACGTCATCACGCAAAAAGGGGAAAGAGTTACGTGGCCATTGTTTGTCGGGATGTATCAAAGGCGTTTGATAAGGTGTGACAACGGGGAATGCAGTACGAAATATTACGACTGTGCCTAAGTGAAAACTTAGAAAGAACTTTCTGTGACTATGTCATGAAGAGAGCGGCGTACATCGGCTTAGAGTGCACGGACTTACCAAAGTTTCCACTCACTGTGGGCCTCCCGTAGTGCAAGGGCTGTCCCCCACTCTCTACTTGATTTACACCGCGGTTATCCCAGCCCCTGTAAGCCCCACTTGCCTCAACATTCAATTCGCAAATGATTTCACCCAGATAATCACTTATCCATGGCGGAATGCGCCTTGGCAAGCTCGTATGACAGCAGCAGAAATTGAAAATCTTAACACCTGCGAGGCCCAGTGGAAGATCCGCACCAACCATGAAAAGTTCAAAGTTGTCCCCATAGGCAGGAAACTACTTTACGACGTTAGGGTGGGGGATAGACGTTATCCCTACACCACGGAGTGCAATGTACTTGGAATGAAGATTACCTCATCTGGGTACAAGAAGCACGACCAGGAAAGAATCACCAAGGCCACTGCTGCAGTCAGGACTCTATACAGGTTCAGAAATCTTCATCAAAACAATAAGAAAAAGATCTACAATGCACTTGTAAGATCGACGCTGTTATACACCGCTTCCGCCCTTTCGTGTGTCTCGAAGACACAAAAGAGGAAACTACAAGTGGTCCAGAATATATGTACGTACCTAATTACAGGTACACTCAGGCGAGAAAGAAGACGCCAGGAAGAGCTGCACTGGAAGGCGGGGTTAAGTTCCATTAACATTGTCATAGAAGAACGGACAAAGAATAGGCTGGAAATGGTTAATCGTGAATTGGACGATGATATCGTCCAAATGATTGACCAGAACAGAAGAGGATTAAGTCGCGCCGGATTTCCAAGCTCCGACGGAGTTTTAGCTAGCGGAGCACAAGTGCCGTTCTCCACATGATAATAGAAATGTTTTTACCCCAAACCAATAAAAAATCCGACTAAGAAAAAGCTTACATAACTATGAAACCTCTCCGATTTCGACAAATTCACCAATGAAGACGCAAATCTTCCAATGAAGACCGAAATTTACCGAAGAAGACAGCCACGAAAAACAAAAAACACGAATTACACACACTACAAGATATACGAAAAAACAAAGACTCTAACCACTACAATAAAGTAATTATTACCACAACAGCAAATGCGCATATCATATCCAAAGACATTAATTGATTTTGAAGAAAAATGGCTTGAACGCCATATTATATATATATATATATATATATATATATATATATATATATATGTGTGTGTGTGTGTGTGTGCATAAAGGGTCTTTCAATAAGGTCGCTCGATTTTTAAATGTAAATAAAACAAGTTGTGTGTGGAATATGACACTGTCCGCCGTGGCTTCGCTTGGTGGAACGTATTCGGGAGGCCCAATTTTCGATGACTTTGTCGCATAAATCTGGCTGAGGACATCAACTGTTTGTAAATTATTCGCATATACCTGTGATTTAAGGTAGCCCCAAAGAAAGTAGTCTAATGGCGATAAATTGCATGATCTGTGTGGCCAGTTGACGTCGCCGCCGCACGAGATGACCCTGCCCTGAAATCGCTGGTGCAAAATGTCTATCATGGCGTGCGTAGTGTGACACGTAGCGTCGTCCTGTTCGAAGCACATGTCGTCAGCTGCTTATCATCGATCTGTAGGTCTCGCCGTTGACGGTGATGGCAATCCCATCTTCGTTCTCAAAAAAATACGGACCAATGATTCCGTTAGACGAAAATCTGCACCAAACAGTGACTTTGCTTGGATTTAATTGGTGCTGGTGTATCTCATGTGGATTGTTTTGGTCCCAAATCCGACAATTTTGCTTGTTCACAAATTCATTCATCCAAAAATGGGCCTCGTCGCTGAAGATGATTTTTTGGGGGAAATTTGGGGCAACTTCCAACTGCTCTAGAGCCCAATCAGCGAACACACGGCTTTGTCTATGGTCTTTTACCTTAAGTTCCTGTGTAAGTTGTATTTTGTACGGGTGTAGACCCAAATCCCTACGCATAATTCGCGAAACTGAAGTCGCAGAAAGGCCAAGTTCTTGTGAACGACAAGAAATTGACTGCCTCGGATTTTCCCGTATACTCTCATTTACGGCATCGATGTTTTCAGCAAATCTTGCGTTTCGGTGACGTACGGGTGTTGGCTAATTATTAATCGACCCTTTTGCCTCGAATTTGGCCACCAAGCGTCGAACAGTGGACTTGGCAGGACGATTGTGGCGAGGATAGAAACCACGTAATGCGCGGAACGTTTGTCGAACAGAGCACTGATATTGATAATAACATTTGATGATTTGCACACGATGTTCCACGCTATAACCTTACATCATGACCGTGACTTGCCAAGTACTACTGAACAGTTCACAGTGAGGTTGCCAGATGTCGCTTTGACAACATGGCCACTATCGCCTGACAAAGCTCGAGCGTCCTTGTTGAAAGACCCTTTATATATATATATATATATATATATATATATATATATATATATATATATATATATATATATATATATATATGAAGTAACTCGAAGACAACAAAGGAACAACAAAACCAAAAATACTTAAAAGCGATAGGCCTGATCACCAGGCTCTAGCATTTCTTTGCACCCTTCCACACTTCTTTCTCTTTTCACCACTGGTCTACTTTCCGCTACCTGTCCACACACCCTTACATTATCCCATACCTACATCTACTCTTACACCATATGAACAACATCAAAGTGTATTGCGGAAACCAGATGTCCACGGCCTATAAAATAGATGAAAAAAACATCATGGAGACATTTGGTTCACACAAGCTTCCGATGATTTCTCTTCAATTCCCTGCTATCTCACAGATACAGGAGGTAAAGCCAAGAGAAAATTTTCACTGACGCCTCTCACTGAGAACAGTGATTTATCTTCAAGAAATACCGTAGACGATATAATCTCCACATCCATCTACGAGATTCAGCACCCCCCCCCCTCCCTGCCTTCGACCCTCTGAATAAAAATACCTTTATTTTCCTGGCACGTCATAGTGGTATGACTTGCTAAACCCTCCCCATCCCTGCCCCGCCGTGACTTGGCTCTGTGAATGTGACTCGACACATAGAGTTCCGTTGCAACTATGCCGTTCTACTTAGGAAGAGCATAATTGAAAATTTGGGGGAAAGGAGGTCTGAAGCTTAACCCACTGCGGAACCCAAAGGAAGGAGCAAACCTGGATTGGGACTCAGTTACCAACGCGGGGAGAATTAACACCCTACCCTGTGGCACAGTCCAAGACCACAGTGGGAGACTCTACCGTCTATGTGAGATGTCGGACGTAATGAAAAATACCCCAAACTCAATAGAGGGGGCGGCATCCCGACTTGAGTCAGTTGATTCTGGCTTCAGTCATCATTAAGTCCGCCATGTTTTTACATCCTCTGAGGAGCCCAACCAGTTCCATACTCACTCATCATTCATCACCACATCCGAGTCATTTTCATGGGGTCGTTATCGTCGGGTCTGGAGGAACCCCCATACAAAGAAAAAAACGATAAGCGAAAATGGCATGCAATACTTCCTATCTTACACTCCTACACACAACAGACAAAAAACCCACCACTAACATTGAACACACACTTCTAAACTTAGCCGCTACACACGACACCCCCATCACGAACATAATAAAGACACACACAGACCACAAATTCGTCTTCCGCTCACTGGAAGATGCAGTTAAGTTCTACCAACAAGCATCGGACACACTCGCCGCACTAGACCTCCAGACAAAATTAGCCGACGGTGTACGGAAAAAAACACCAAATACGAATCACAAAGACCAACCCCCTATGGTTTGCCCTCTCTTCTGATGACCTCAGCACACACCTCAGACATAAGTATGGGGAGGAGGTCATCACAAACATATACTTCAACCGCACAAAACAATGGGCAGTGACCACACTGTCCGACGAACACAAGGCATTAAAGTATGCGGCACCCTAACATACTCACACAACATTGAGTCACAACTAAGCATAAGACGCACACAGTGCCACCGGTGTTACAAAACCGGACACCCAACACGCGTCTGGTCAAAGTGCAGTGTAGTGGGCCACCACTATACCACCTGCGCAGTCACCACATCCCTCTGCTCCAACTGCGGCGGCGACCATGGCGCCGTCAACCCAAAATGCCCTTACTCATGTAAGGCCTACTATGACGCCGTAGTGGCTATACGGCGTCCTTAACCCATCAACACAACCACATCAACGCCTCCGACCCTCCTTTCCTCACAAGAACATTCGCTGTTGCTGCCGGCGCAACGGTGCCCACACCTCTCCCTGTCCCACCCCAGACACACCCAACCCCAGCAGCAACCCAAACTCACCAACATATTCCGACACCCGCCCCCACCCTAGTACCTTACACAAGAGACCCCTACTACTTCCGACTCCCCCACACCACACATCCACCCCTACCCCACACCACACACCCAACGAGACCACACACCCAAAGCTACACCTGGCCGCCTTGCTCTCAACGGTGGCAAAGGACATTTCGAGGGGTGACGCCCGACTATACACGAAAATACTAAACACACAGTTCGCCTCGCGCGGTCTAGAGCAGATCACCTTCCCTGAGAAGGTGTTTGCTTTAATCGACGAGCACACACACAGGAGACCCTCACTCCTCCTCACCCCGATGGGAACGAATACCTTTCGCCCTGGACCCACTGCTCCCTTACCTCACCACGCTTCCGGCTCCTGCCGCCCTTTTGTCTCTGCACCTCTCGCCACTGCACCCTCCTTACATGCCCCTCTGCCCACTGCTCCCACCTCCTTTCAACCGCCTCCTCTGCTCCCTCCACAGCTTCCACTCCTTCCTCCTTTATACCTAAATTCCCTCCTACCACCAGCAATCCTCCTTGGGCAACTTCCACTCCCCCCCCTATTGCCACGAATCCCCCTCCCAGCGTCCGCACCCCCCAATCATAGCTTCCAACTCCACTTTCACTGACACCACAACCTCCACATCTCCCAAGCCCACCACAACCTCAATCTTCCCCAAGCCCATCACACCCTTCACAACATCCCGTATTAAACAAAAAACTCCACCACGAAATCCCCCCCCCACACACAACCACGCCTAAATCCGAACCCCATCCTGCTGTTCCTTCCTCTCCCCCTTCTATCCCTCCTTCTTCGTCCCAACCTCCTCTCTCTCCTATCAACCCCCTCTCATAATCTGCACCTTCTCTACTATATCTAGCCCCCGTCTACTAGCTCTACTCCCTCTACCTCTGCTCCTAACTACCCCCTCCTAGACTCTACTCTCTCCAACCCTGCTTCCACGACCTCTATCTCTAACCCTCCCTCCACAGAATACACTCTACCCTCCACCACGGCCTGCCCACCCAATAACACCACTGTCAACCTCTCTAAACCAAAGCCGACACGTGTAAAGTTACTCGCTCCCCACGCTTCCTGGGCAATAACCAAGGAGAGGGGAACGATCCCGGCTAAATCAGCCTCACGCGCACCCCACCCCCGACAATAGGTCGCTTCAACGTGACAGAAATAAACGTACGCAGTTCGCACGGTATTCGCCATACTGTTGCCAACTGGGTCCTAAACACGCAAAGACCTGACATAATACTCTTGAAATCAACCAGCCTACATCCTCCCAACAACAGACTCCGCATTGCAGGCTACCACACGTATCTATCTCCACAAGCGCCGCACCTAGGATCAGCGATCCTAGTAAAGCGCTTTATACACCACTCCCTCATCCAAACACAAAATGCCTTTTTTCTAGCCTGCAAGATACAGACAAGCTCCGGTCCTATCCTAGTGGGCACACACTACAGACCACCACGCCTACAATTAAACATAAAAGCCCCACTACGGGCTCTATCAAACCACAACCTTCCTATCTTCTTTGCGTGGGACCTCAACGCCTTTCGCCCAACACTCCTTTCTAACAATACGAATAATGCAGGAAGGTACCTGGCCGGTGCCCTGCCGCGCTATCGCTGCGAGCACATCGGCCCGGCCTTCCCCACATTCTTCGGTTTTCGTGGAGGTACCACGTCTCCGGACTTGGTCTTCCACAACGACCACGCTACACAGTTCTACACGCACACCTCACCGGGTCCCCACTTACTCTCTGACCACATATCATATCCACATCTCCCATACTCATACCCACACCATTCTCCTCGACTACAAAAACACGAACTGGGAAGAGTCCAAGAGACACACAGCAGATAACACGCCACAAAACCTCGACCTGGACCACTCTAATCCAGACATGTTAGACGACCACTAGTGCTCAATCCTAAACACTATAACCACATCACGCGACCTACACACACGACATAAAACGTCCACATGCATAAAACATTTCACATATTCCATACCCACTCAGAGACTCATAACACAATACAACAATCACTACACTAGAGGCCCACGACAACACAACATCAATCACCTACGTGCCCGCATCCTACAGTACGTGCAGCTAGAGAGGAACCGCCAGTGGCAAGAGGTCGTCCGCATCGTGGACGACACCCGTTGCACTAACACCTCCTTCTTTTGGCGGCACGTAAAAAGGTTTCTAGGCACTGATCCACCAAAACCCATCACCTTCCATTTAAACAACCAAACACTCACAGACACTAACGTCATCCTCGACGCATTTAGGTTCCACTGGGAAACAGTACATACACACAAGCCACCTAAATCACCTGCGCGAGAACACTTCCAGGAAGTCTAGGAGTGGTGTCGGGCCCACGCTCACTAGCTAAGGCCCGCCCCCTTGATACGAATGGAGCTGCTCGACTACATATCTACACTAACCACTCCAATCACCGTCGAGGAAACAAAACACTACATTAAAACAATACCAAAACGTGCCCCCGGCCCCTCTGGGCTACTGCCACACTAATACACCACTTCTCCTCAAACATATACCCCACACTTACACACCTATTCAACACCTCACTAACCTCAGGCCACTTCTCCAAAATATTCAGTCTCTCACAACATACTTCTACACAAAACGAACAAAGACCTCAAACACCCAAACAGTTAAAGGCTTATTGGTCTATTAGACCACCTAGGCAAAATACTCAAACGCATGATCAACTGCCGCCTACGGGACTAGCTAGAAGAGAGGGACTGGTTCTTCCCCCCGCCAATATGGGTTCAGGAGGGGCCGTTCTACTCGGGCGGCTGTGACCATCGTTCATGACAGAATACAATAAAAAACACCAGGTACATCAAAAGACTCTCTCCATCAGGAAGGACGTGGAGAAGGCCTTTGATAAAGTATGGCACGAGGGACTTCGTTGGAAACTTGCCAACAATACGGAGTTACCTCTCTTCACCAGAAGGCTCCACTCGCACTACCTCACTGAACGGAGATACCACATAAATTACAATACCCTCTCACAACCCTTCACACCACGCTCAGGTGTTCCCAAGGAAGCGTATTAACACCCACACTATACATCATGTACAAAAACGACACCCCACGCCAAACCGAAAACTGCTGCCACACATACACAGTGTTCTACGCCGATGACGAGACCATTCTCGTCAGCGGCCATGGACCAGACGAGATCGCGCTTCACGCACAAATAATACTAGACACTAAGACAAATTACGATGATAAATGACTGATTGCCACGAATCCTCAGAAGACACAGATGACACTCTTCAGCGCAAGAGATCACTTCATGCATAACCTACAAATCTTCTCACACACACCAGACATGAACCATCTAAACCCACAAGGCTCCACTACACACAACATACAAAAATCTTAGGGGTAACTTTTGAAAAGACCCTTAGGTTCAATATACACCAGAACATAACACAAGCAAGAGCCTCACGTACAAACACATCGCTGCACAGTTTCTACCCTGCGGGCAGAAAACTTCAGTTACACCTATACAAAACACTCGTGTGACCTCTTTGTGCGTACGCCCCACTGTCACTCGTAGCCGCGAGTGATACGTGGCAGCAGAAGGCTCAGCGCATTCAGAACTCTTCTCTGAAGCGTGCTTGCCGCTCTCCCTTGTACACGAGAATGTCCACACTACGCGGCAACAACAAATTAGCACCCCTCAACACATACGCTCACACCAGACTCACAAAACAACTCGGGGAAACTCGCCAGAGACCCCTTATACGCCGCACTACATGTAAGACGGTATGCGATGGCACCGCGATACCTCGCGGCCCATGACCACCCGCAACCCATACCGTTCTTTGCATAAGCTAAAAGCATCATGAATAACGCGTTTCCGACTAAGCAGACACGTTCTTCTTCCTGATCACCCTCCAACTGTCGTCCAGTCACGAACACCTCGAGACCCACCGAACCACACCACTCATCGGTGTCTAGCCACCGACCTATCAACTCTTCCTTTCCCCTCTCAAGTTATTTCCGCCCCCTTTTCCTCTACAACTGCCTGTTCGCCTGTATTACACAGTGATCCCTCTATATACTTTCTATACACATCAGTTTTCTTTCACTCTATTCGATCCTCACTCCACTCATTACATCGGTAAAAGAGGCAAGAACATATCAAAACACTCCGAAGATGATCGAATAAGATCGAAAGCTTAGCAATTTAGTTTGGTTTTTATCAAACACATTTATTTAAAGAGATGAATACTGGACAAGTGATCCACCATCTACAAGATGGAATAAAAAAGATAGTTAGAAGAAGAGAAAGTTGCCAAAGGAAATTAATTAAGGCAAAATACACAATGGTCTTCAACAAAATTTGCAAATATATATATATATATATATATATATATATATATATATATATATATATATATATATATATATATATATATATATATATATATATATATATATATATATATATATATATATATATATATATATATATATATATATATATATATATATATATATATATATATATATATATATATATATATATATATATATATATATATATATATATATATATATATATATATATATATATATATATATATATATATATATATATATATATATATATATACGAGAAGTTAACACTTAAAATATATATTTGGGTGTACCACGTAGGGAAAAAGAAAGATTGATTGGAGCTAGTACTTTCGTTATCTTAATAATTTTTTTAAACTCACAATGGTTTATGAAATGGAGAGACACCGTATTTATACAAAGCAATCTTTTCCCACAAAATCACATGGTCAGATTTTTTAGGACCTCTGATAAGTTCGATCGAGGAAGAAAGATAGGACTGGATTAGGAATGATTCAAAGATGTTTCTGCTAATAAAATCATTTATATGCAATTATGGTATCTGCTTTTGACCAGTTAATCTGTCGACGGCCAAAGCATTATTTGTATATCCCTTGGATACTACATTTTAATATTGCTTAATTCTTACAGATATATTTTTAGAAGTTTGACCTACATAGAATAAATTACAATTCAAACAAGGTATACTATATATTACACTATTATCGTTCCTTGGGATCTGTTTTATTAACATACTTTTAATGTATAATTGTATTTAAAAATTAAATTCATATCAAGTTGTTTTAACATTGGTGCTACATACAAGAAATTATTATGGAAAGGTAAATGTACTCGTAATATGTTGTGGAAAGGTTGTGTTTTCTTTAACTTGCGGTTATAGAATGTTTTTTTAGCTTTATTCATGCAGTTTTCCAAAAAATATTTCGGGTAACATAGATTGAAGGCAATCTCTTCAATTTTTGCAAATTCGGTCTATGTAGTCAGGACTACATATTCTGAGTGCCCTAAGATACATGGAAGAAAATACTAATGTTTTAATATTTTTAGAATGAACTGAATAAAAATGGACATACTCGTAGGATAAATTATTTGTCGGTTTCCTTAAAATAGAAAACTTAAACCTGTCTGGTTGTCTAATTATTAGAACATCTAGCAAAGGAACTAATAAATTAATAAATAAAAGAAAACCATCGAGGGTAAAATCTTCCTTTAGAGTTCCCAGGACATGGTCTACATAGCGGTATCAAACAATTTGAGTGGACCAAACCGGTAGAATCAGCCTCGTTTCAAAATATTCCATATATCTATATTTGACAATAAGGGAGATAAGGGATTACCCATAGCCATGCCAAGCACTTGTTCGTAGAACTTGCCATTGAAACTAAATTTACATGTTTTAATGCATAAACAAATGAGTTGAATGATAGTAAAGGCAAACCATAAGAATTTATAATACCAGCTATGATCCAATAAGGCATCAACGGTCACTTTAGTGAATAATGAGGTAACATCAAAACTGAATAATCTCAGGTCTGATGTTACATTTATATTGTTTAACTCATTGCAAAGATCAACTGAATCTTTTATATGTGATGGTGATATGGATCCGAAGATCGGAGAAAGTAAATTTACTAAATATTTTGAGAGTTTATATTGGATTGAACCAGTTGCACTGGTGATTGGTCTTATTGGATTGCCTGGTTTATGGGTTTTTATTAGGCCATACGAATAAGGTAATGATGAACCACTAGAAGAGACTGAGTCAATAATTGATTTGTGTTTTTTTAATTATTTTTGTATGTGTGGACAGTAATTTTAGGAGGGGGGGGGGAGCAGAAGGTAAGTTCGAGAGGAAGTGGTGTCACAGGTCTCAGATCAATCGGGTCGATCTCGTTCTTTGCAGGTGACGTGGACTCGGTATCACAATGGGGGCATCGAACTTCTTACCTACGGCCTGACTGCCTTCCACGACGATCAGAGGTGAGTTCAGTAGATTGAGATGTGTCCGGCTTCACTCATTTGCTAAATTTTCACCGCTCCCACATATGGCCTCAAAGTACAAATATTTAAAACTTTTTCTTTTAAAATCAAGTGGGGGCATTTCAGAAGCGAAAACTCCCTTTTGATAAAAAAAATCCCGCTTTTCCTCCCACAAGCAAACTGGAACTTAAATTAAGTGATATTTACCCACGAAAGAAATTCGGGGTGCTCTTCCGAAAGGGATCGGTTGCCATGGAGCCTAGATTCACTATTGTTAAATGTGTCTGGCACTACCTGAACAGAGAGTAGCAGGAAACAACCAACTAATAAAAGACAAACGTAGTCTTCATCCACCATCAAATTCCATGACATGCAAAATTTTACGATCCAAGCGCCATCTCTCTCTCTCTCTCTCTCTCTCTCTCTCTCTGAGAGAGAGAGAGACCATAGTCAACCCACTTTGCACAGTTCTTCTCTTATTTTTCTACTACACACGATCATCAAATCTAGCAAGTTCATCATTACCCGTTAATCTTTTGAATATTTGCTCTACACTCTATCCGGTAAAAATGGAATCAAATTTAAAATTGTAGTAAAGTCTGAATCTTTACGCTTTCATCCATACTTACCCGCCTTTTTCTCCCGCGTATGGGGCACGGCGATGTGTTTTCCTAACCATCGTGCTGAAGGGACTCAGCTTCCCATCCGACCCCAGTTTAGCCTCTCATTCTTGTATCCCTAACATCTACTTTCTGCCTTTCTGTACCAACGATCCTCATCTCTTTTTGCTGCATTCCCACAAGAGGTGGGAATTGAAACCTGGAGAAAGAATACGACCTTCAATTCTCAGTGCGCCGCATGGAGGTAAACTCTTTTGTACGTGGAGAAGCAGCAGGTCCTTTCGGCCGCAGAATCCGCAAAGATATACTCGACACAGATGAAACCTTGACTCTGTGTCCAGATCTAAGAGAAACTGGTGCGTGTCCACGGTCCTTTTATGCGCCCTTTCCACTACTATATCTTCATTCCATTTCGAGGGCCCCTTTTTTCTACTGCACGCCCTGAAATACGGATCTAGTTTCTCTTCCAATGAATGTTAGGTGTGGTGACCCTGATCTATCCATGGCCTATCACCAAGCCAGGTTCCCCTCTCCGACCTACCTACCTACCCACCATCCATAGGTTATAGTCTGAGGTCTTCAAGAAATGGTGGTGATAGCGAATACTGCCTGTCTCAGCGGCAGCGGCAGCGGCCGGGACACGCAAGAGGTCACAGTAGGACGATCCTTTGTTGGGATCAAAATAGGGCCATCGTAGGTAGGGTCAGTGAATTTTTACATACCGGCCATGAACGCCTTTTCCCCCCTTAATTCCTCACTTAATCTTGGTGCAGGATGTCCCTTCTCACAACCTAACAAGAGATAAATAGGTTTGCCGTTGCTCCCTTGTTAGCCTCCTTCTTCTGAGGACGTAAGGAGCTGTCCCCCCCCCCTACCCTTTGTTATCTCAGGGACTCCTCTAAGATTCTCCTAGCAAAGTGGGTTTCATCCCTCTCTAAGTGATATGGGTTCGGGGGTTTCCCCTTATCCTCTTCTTCAGGGGACTCTAGCCTACTGGCGGCACCCCTCCATACTTTCTCAGGGGCCCTATAAGATTCCCATAGAGGAGAGAGTGCTTCCCTCTCTCCAATTGTCACAGGTTCAGGGGTTTCCACCTACTTCCTTCCTTTTAGAGAGTCGCATCAAAACGATTCTCCATTTGGGGAGGGTCTCTATTTGCTTTCTCACGAGGCCCTCAAGAACACGACGAGGCAGAGGTCACACATCCTCGGTCATTCTTCCTGTTGGGGGAGGAAGGTGAACCACCCAAACCCATTGGAGGGGTAAGAGACGGCGCATCTCCTCCGAGCTAAGCCTGGAGAGTTATATTCCTTCAATGGAATTGCGTAGACTCCTGATCAACTGGGAGGAGCTGCAGATGCTAGTGTCCTCCCGTTCCCAGTTAGCTATTTGTTTGCACAAGACCATGCTAGGCGCGTGTCCCTTGCCCATCCTCCCTGTGTATAAGGGTTTTGCGACACAATCATAAGAGGAAGGGGGTCGAGCAGGAGGATTCGCGAGTTACACCCCGCATGATGTATCAGTTGTTTTTGCTATAAATACCTCCTTCCAGGCACTGGCATTGAAGTTACACCTAGATAGGAAGTATATTGTTATTGCTGCGTACATTCTACCGTAAGCCGAATTCGACACTGTTGATTTCCGCCGCGTCGTGATACGCTTCCTGATGCTCTTTCTCCTGCTCAGGGATTTGAACGGTAGCGACCCACTTGGAGAGACTACACAATAAATCACAGGGTCATGTACTTATCGAGTTGATCTACGAGATAGATATAGGTGTCCTAAATGTAGATAAGTTTAAGCATTACTACCCGAGAATCGATTCTTTCTCCATACTCGGTCTGTCCCTGTGCGATGCGGATGAACAATTTGATTTGGTGTGGGAGGTGGGCGATGGAATTCTAAATAGGTGCCACTATTCCATTGAACTATCATATCCTAGGCAGTTGCTGGCTGAAATACCTCCCCAGCGGTCGACATTTCAGGAAATGACTGATTTCTCTGTCCCAGTCAAGGAGTTTAGGTCGGTGGGTGGAGCCGTTCGATTCTTCTCCGGCAACCTCGTCTTAGTGGGCTTAACTGCTATTGCTAGAACGTCTGGTCATTTTGCACTCCATCTGCTTTCCTAGTGGTAGGCCGAGTGTGAGATGGCACTCAGATGCCCTAAAACTCTGTTAGCGCCGCCCAAACGATTTCACCGTCGGTGAACATCGTTCTCCAGGAGAACGGGACCACAATAGCAGACCCCGAATCAGTGGCACTCTTTCGCAACTACATTCTCCACTTTCTCTAGTCAAAATGCTGCTCCTCCAGTATTCAATGCACGTCTTGATACCGCTGAAGGTCACCGACTGGACTTTACCTCCAAAGGCGAGAACCCTTCAACAACAAGTTGCATTCCGCTCTCACTCCATGTGCTGACACAGCCCATGGTCCGTCAATGTCCGGTATGCCATGCCTTGACACCTAAGTGAGCGAGGAATGTCAATTTTGCTATATTTTTTCAACAAAATCTGAATAGAGGGAACCCACCCATACTCCTCTCGAATGGCTACTGTGCTCGCCTTTCGAAAACTGGGAAGAGATCACGCTTCACACTCGTTTTTTGCCTGATTTCCCTAACCTCCTGCCTGTGGAAGATAATGGAAAAATTGTAAATGTTAGATTAAGCTTTTTCTTGGAGAGCGGAGGCACTTGTCTTCTGCACATTCCACTCCACGTCGGATGCTTTGCTTCGACTATAATATGGTATCTGCGAGGCTTTCCTTCGTGGCAGCAATACGCCACGGTATTTTTCGATCTGAAGAAGGCCTATGATACTTTTTGTCACTGCAGGATCATAGAGAGCCTCTACACGATTGGTACGAGGCGACACCTCCGATTTGTTATTTCTGATTTTCTGCGAGGTCGTCGATTCCGCGTACGGTTGGAGGAAGCCCTCTTCGTCTAATGGAGCAGGAAGAGGGTGTCCTTCATGGAAGTGTCCCCAGTGTCACACTCCTTGCCCTGGCCATCAACAGCATCAGCTCGATGCTGCCGAAAGATGTTCTCGCTACGCTCTACGTAGCGTCGACTCCAAAAGGAATTAAACCGCGTCTTTCTCTCTATGCCGAATCCCACAGGCTCCGGTTTTCCTTGGCAAAGACTAAGGTGGTGCATTTCTGCTGCCATCCATGGCTCACCCTGACCCAGAATTGTTTCTAAATAGGGTTCGCCTGGAAGTGGTGGACTCGCACCGTTTGCTTGGTCCTGTATTTGACCGACGCCTCACCTGGGAGGCTTATTTTGGCAGACTAGTGCATCCTGTAGCCGTGCCATGAATATTCATCGTCTCGTGGCGTTCAGCACTTGTTCCTTGTTCCCGTCTGTCTTCACAGCAAAGCTGGTTGCATTACTTTTTATCGATCCTTTGTTTGTTCGAAGCTCGACTACGGATGAGAGTTTATGCATCCACAGCCGAGCGTGTATTGCGGAAGATTGACTCGTCTATCACACTGGCCTTCGCCTTGCGACTGGTGAATTCTACACTACGGGTGCCATCGGCCTTAAGAGCTTGGTATAGCGCCCAATGCCGATGGCGCCCATGGTTTGCCACGCCTCTGCTCCCAAAGTTTCAACTGCACCGGGAGTATTGCTTCGGCCATTTTGGAGCACACTATGTGTCACGCTGGAACCGTGCCAGTATATATGGATGGTTTCAAGTCCCCAAGGGTAAGGCGGTTTTCACGCCGTATCCTCTCTGTTTGAAGTCTGCGGAGCTCTGCCAGTCGCTGCATCTGTCCTCAGAGCCAAGCTGGTTGCAATATATCGTTCTGTATGGGATATAACGTGACCTGCCTGGTTCGGAGACTGGATTGTGATTTATAGGGACTCACAAAGCGCCTGAGTGTTCTCGGAGCATTGGAATCTCCATGTCGGGAAATGGTTACCCCCCCCCCCCGTCCACTCTTGGTGCAGTCACAAGGCGGTTACCGCAAAGACATTCGGCCCAGGCATCGGCAAGTCAACAGCGTAACCACAGTGTGGCACAACTCGGTGCCATAAAAGACCCTAAAGGTCAAAATGTAAGATCTCCCCCAGGAGAGTGAGATCTAGTTTCACGTCAAATAAGAAATTGGAGACGTGTTTGTCCCAATCTCGAAGGCTAACGAGGAGCCGAGGTTTGACTTCGTGGGAAAGACCGTTTGAAAAAAGAACTCTCCTGGGGCCGTCCTCAAGCCCCTCCTTCCCCTTACCACTTCCCCAGTGGGGGTACGAGGTATAAATGAGGAACTCTGAGGAAAATCGGCGTAGTATACGTCAGTCTCTAGGTGACGAAGTCCTCGGATCCAAACCGAGCTACCGAGACTGGAGAGGTAGTGTACTTGGCTCACCAGACCAAGAAGTACCCTGCAAGAGAGGCAGGGCTACCTACCTTAAGGGGCTAAGAAGAAGCTCATCCTCGAGCTAAGTCCCTGGTTATCAAACCAAACGATAAGTTAACTTTGGTAAGTTCAACTTACTCTCGCCAGAGAGACTCCTCATATCCTGGTGCACCTTAAACACCAGGGGTATTCCTCGTCCTTGAAGAATTAAGAAAAGAAGAAGGAAAAGGCTTCCCCTCGAGCCCGTTATTCGGTGGCCACCCTAAACTTTAAGTAACTTATTCTCGCCAGAGAAACCCCCCTCCGTTATCCTCGCCCTTGAAAAAGACCCTCCCCGAGTTCAGTCCTCGTCCATAAGGAAATAAGTAACGAAGGAGAAAAGCTCCTCCTCGAGCTCGTTACTCGGTGATCACACCGCACTCCAAGTTAACTTGATTTAAGAAACAAGTTCGACTTACTCTCGCCAGAGAGACCACGACTGCCTAGGTGTTGCATAAAGCACCGTATTGGTTCTCGTCCTTGAAGAACCCTCCCCCCCCCCCGGAAGAACGTGTGGACCCCCCAGCTGCTACCCTCGCCAAAACAACCGTGGAATTTCGCCCATCAACAACTGGACACACGGCACGCATCGTGAGTCAATAACATTTCTGAGGCTCTTTAGACTCCACATGAGTCCGTAAGCCTAATTCTTATATTATTGTTGTGTGTAGAGAAAACGTTCACCAATTTTTGTGGGTAAACTAATTTAATTAATTTTTGTTTAGGATAATATTCAGAGTATTGCTGTAGTTAATGTATAAATGATATGTATTCAATTGATAAAGGTAAAATATAAGTTTATTTGGGGATTAATGTTCGTTTTTCTTATATATATATATATATATATATATCCTTACGTGTTGCAGAATGGCTCTGTTCTTTAAGATATTCTTATAATATCAATATATTTGACGCACACTTAGCACTCTTAGAGATAGAACAAAAAGGGGGGAATTCTACGACATAAATAAAAGTGGTGTCAGGTTTGTAGGTTGTTATTAGAAAGAACCCAGCAGGGTCAAATTAAGAAAGAGCCAACACGTAAAGGAATATCATATCAGGAGTAAGAGAATAATTGACGAGAGGAAAATTGCTAGAGTTAGGGGTGGTAACAATCTAAAGGTAATTGGTAGGTCAAGTGGTAAATTTGTTGTCGGGAGTGGTATTTCAATCAGCATAGTAGTGGGATTAAGGGTAAGTTATGCTGAGCGCTACCTGGTGAGTGGTGGCATAATTACTTGAAAATACAGAAAGGAAAAATCGACGGACCAACACGAAATGGATCCAGTCAAAAGATTTTACCAACAAGCCCAAAGTCTGGGACTTGAAGGCACAGAAAGGCATGACTACGTCATGGCAGAACTAAGAATAGATTGTGAAGAAGAAGAAAGAGTTTTGGATATAGAAGAAGAACAAGAATTAATAAAGTTTGAAAGAGAAACAGAGGATATAAAAAGAGAGGGTAAAAGAGAACGTGAATTAATGGAAATACGGATGAACCGGAAAAGTGAAGAATCCCGAATACAGCGGAAAATAGAAACAGAGGAAAGAAGAATGCTGAGAGGAGGTAAAACAAGCGAAAGAATATTACTGTTGAAAAGAGAAGCACGAGAATTCAGAATATGGATAGAAATGGAAGGTGAAGAAAGAAGACTAAAGATAAAGCTGGAAGATGAAGAAAGAAAAACTCGACGGGAAAACGAAATAGCGAAAGCAGAACAAGAAGCCGAGGAAAGGAGAATGAAGAGGAAAAAAGAGTCGAAAGAGATGAGAATAAAAATTAAAAAAGAAATAGATAAAAGAAGAATACAGAGGGAAAAAGAACGTGCTCAAGCGGAAAGAGAAGAGAGAGAAGAAAAGGAAAGATTGCTCGCACTCGAAAGAGCACCTATCGAGAATCTCATAGAGGCCGAGGAAGTTGTAGCCCGGCCTGGACCTAAGAAAGGACCATCGAGGGAAACCCCGCGAAATGGGGTAACGATGGAAGAAGTAGGAAGTAGGAAGGAGGTACCAGCAGGAATACCTAAGGAAGAACCTACGAGGCAAACCCAGCCAAATGGGGTTATCAGGGAAGATGTAGAAGGTAGGATAGAGGTACGAGCAGGTGTACCTGAAGAAATACCTACTAAGAGAAGTGAGTCAAATGAGTTGACAAGGAAGGAGGAAAGAGGTGCTATTGCGATACACCCAGGTAAGAGTAATCAAAAGCTAGACACGGATGAGTATCCCCTACCCCTAGTAGTCTCCTCCCCGAACGGAACGTCCACGGAGTTACCGCTAAATCGCCAAGTCGCAGTGAGCGCCACGCCCATTAACGACCTCGCAGGAAAAAGTTTTCTCGATCCCCAAAGATCGAACCCAGACACGATCTTCCCGTGTACCTGGTTAAAGGAGAGCTATGGGACTCAAGTTCTCATCAATTATGCTCCGCTGCAACAGGCCGCTCTAGCCTTAATGTTCAATTTAAAGGTAGTTAAGTACCATAATATGGGTAATTCGAGTAGGTTGAAATACCGCTACCATTCAGTAACATACTGGGGTAGACTCAATAACCCGAACGACCGACTCAGGCGCGGTAAAGTATTGGTCTTAGAGCACCATTTTAGTATTAGCTACCTCAAAGGAGCCGATAAAGGACAGCTGCTCTATAGGCGGAGACGAAATACCATTGAGGGTTATTTCAGCACCTAATGAGCGTGAAACCATGCTTTCATTTGTTGTACGTGTTAATATTTATCGGTAGGATTTAAGTTCTCAAAAACTTAGAAATGTAAGGAAGTAGCTTGTTTTGTTGGGGGTTTTTTGTGGGTAATCGACGAATTAAGGTTTTTTAATTTAATGTAAAATTGTAAATCGAGTATGTCGAATTCGACACATTGCCTGTGTAAACGCGTGCGAGGGCGTACATGTGTAAGGAAACTTAATGTATGAGAGGGCTCAAGAAATACAACTTTGCTAATCTCGACTAGGTTGAGTAAGTTGTTTTGAGTTCCCGGGAGCATCCCCCCTCCCCAATAAATTCTTCGATGGGAGGTGTTGTCGGGGAATGGTTACCCCCCCCCCCCCCCGTCCACTCTTGGTGCAGTCACAAGGCGGTTACCGCAAAGACATTCGGCCCAGGCATCGGCGAGTCAACAGCGTAACCGCAGTGTGGCACAACTCGGTGCCATAAAAGACCCTAAAGGTCAAAATGTAAGATCTCCCCCAGGAGAGTGAGATCTAGTTTCACGTCAAATAAGAAATTGGAGACGTGTTTGTCCCAATCTCGAAGGCTAACGAGGAGCCGAGGTTTGACTTCGTGGGAAAGACCGTTTGAAAAAAGAACTCTCCTGGGGCCGTCCTCAAGCCCCTCCTTCCCCTTACCACTTCCCCAGTGGGGGTACGAGGTATAAATGAGGAACTCTGAGGAAAATTGGCGTAGTATACGTCAGTCTCTAGGTGACGAAGTCCTCGGATCCAAACCGAGCTACCGAGACTGGAGAGGTAGTGTACTTGGCTCGCCAGACCAAGAAGTACCCTGCAAGAGAGGCAGGGCTACCTACCTTAAGGGGCTAAGAAGAAGCTCATCCTCGAGCTAAGTCCCTGGTTATCAAACCAAACGATAAGTTAACTTTGGTAAGTTCAACTTACTCTCGCCAGAGAGACTCCTCATATCCTGGTGCACCTTAAACACCAGGGGTATTCCTCGTCCTTGAAGAATAAAGAAAAGAAGAAGGAAAAGGCTCCCCCTCGAGCCCGTTATTCGGTGGCCACCCTAAACTTTAAGTAACTTATTCTCGCCAGAGAAACCCCCCTCCGTTATCCTCGCCCTTGAAGAAGACCCTCCCGAGTTCAGTCCTCGTCCATAAGGAAATAAGTAACGAAGGAGAAAAGCTCCTCCTCGAGCTCGTTACTCGGTGATCACACCGCACTCCAAGTTAACTTGATTTAAGAAACAAGTTCGACTTACTCTCGCCAGAGAGACCACGACTGCCTAGGTGTTGCATAAAGCACCGTATTGGTTCTCGTCCTTGAAGAACCCTCCCCCCCCCGGAATAACGTGTGGACCCTCCCAGCTGCTACCCTCGCCAAAACAACCGTGGAATTTCGCCCATCAACAACTGGACACACGGCACGCATCGTGAGTCAATAACATTTCTGAGGCCCTTTAAACTCCACATGAGTCCGTAAGCCTAATTCTTATATTATTGTTTTGTGTAGAGAAACGTTAACCAATTTTTGTGGGTAAACTAATTTAATTAATTTTTGTTTAGGATAATATTCAGAGTATTGCTGTAGTTAATGTATAAATGATATGTATTCAATTGATAAAGGTAAAATATAAGTTTATTTGGGGATTAATGTTCGTTTCTCTTATATATATCCTTACGTGTTGCAGAACAGCTCTGTTCTTTAAGATATTCTTATAATATCAATATATTAGACGCACACTTAGCACTCTTAGAGATAGAACAAAAAGGGGGGGAATTCTACGACACTCCACATTCCTGGATTATGCTATCCGTGAAGCCGCGGTTTTGGCGAGCCGGGAAGATTTCGAAATTATCTTCTGCTTAGTTGCTGGACATGTGGGAATTGCGATAAATGAGCGTGTTGATGGGAGTGCTTACGAGTCTGCGAGGACTGGGCGACTATATCAGCGTTTTGCTCTTCCTCACAGTGACTAGATGGCAGGAATACGTGCAGTCCACCGTGTTGCTTAACATGTAAAATGGGAGAAAGCCAAGGGGAACTAAATTTGCGTGCCATTGCTCCGCGACTGTTCCCATGGACCTATCCCCAATTCCGTGACGGCTTTAGCTTGCTTTAGACCGCCACCGAATTGGACACACTCGCGGGACGCACCGCCATTTGATGGAGCGCTCTTCTGTACTTTATTGTGACAATGGCGTTGTCCCCAAAACTGTTCTAAAAATTCTTCTTGAATGTCCCAGTCTGGGTGATCTTCGCGCATGTTACCTGTCCCGCTCTTCAGGAATGGTTCGTGCGCACAGAGTTGCGGACTCTACGACTTTTTGAAGGAGGCTGGTTTCCTCCATTTTATTTAGCTTTTGTTGCGGGTCGCAAGTACCTTGGCCTATGGGAGGTGGGCCTACCGTGCCCCCGAAGACGCAGCGTGCTTCCTTCTTGTTGTTTTATCTTGGATTGTTGTTTTTTCTTATTTGTTACTGTCCCTTTTTAGCAGCACCGGCGGAAGCGGCCCAGAAAATGATATTTGAATGGAAAAGTGATCACTACCATGAGGGTCATCGACTACCCCTCGCCCAAAATCATACTGTTCTTCTGGAGGGCACAGAGATAAATCAAGACAGGGAAGTGAAGCGGTTCTCGACAGTGATGCGTAAACTCATCCACATTTAAGACACTCATATCCAGCTTGTTGATCAGATCGGCGAGGACCTGACCCCTGACATTGTCTACCGTTCAAATCCCCGAGCATTAGAAGGGCCTCCAAAACCGTGCCACGACGCGGCGGAAGTTACACGCGTCGAAGTCAGCTGACGGTGGAATGTACCCGGAAATAACAGTATACCTCCTATCCAGGTGCAGCTACACAACTACTGCCTGAAAGGAGATATCTAGAGCAAATAGAAGACGGAGACATCCTGCCGGCTGTAAATCGCGAATCCTCCTTCCTGCCCGGCCGCCATCCCGTGGTGGCGGGGTCGCAAAACCCTTATAACCCGAGAGGGTGGTCAGGGGGCACGTGTCCAGCATACGTTGAGGGGTGGCCATTCTCAAAATATAAGGTAGAGCAAAATATCGCCCTTTTTAACGAGTTTTAGCAACTTTGCAGAATCTGCTTTTCCGTTCTTTCCTCACTTACTTTTATATGTTTCAATATTATATTGTAGGGGTAGTTAATGATCAGGTAAGTTTATTCACGCCTATGGTATCCTATGGGGGTGGGAGCGTATGCCCTCTCAACGGTCAAACTACGGCATCTATGATAAGTCAGTTTTATATTACTTGCTAAGTTTCAACCGGAGTGTACAACACAACGAGCGGAACTGTTAAGTATGCAGTTCCACGATGAAATTTCTTGATTATTATTTCTTTGGAATTGAAAGACTATGTATAAAACAAATAGAATCTGATTTAATAAAATTATAAAATATTCGCTAAATAGGAGTGCACAGTCACATTGTCAATTGGAATCCTATTATATATCATTTTAAAGTGATTTTTTTCTTAATTAAAATATGCTATGGACATTTGATATTACTCATATTAAAGAAAATATGATTGATTAAATTAGCATGTCTGAAGTCAAAAAGCTCCACATAAAAACAATGAACATTAGAGCGCCTAGTGACGTCTGGCAAACGCATTGAAATTGGAACTTAATGCTAGGATTTCGAATTGTGTAGACTGATTACAAGTAGCGAGGGTGTGGGAGGTGCAATCCCCTAACATTAAAGGGAATATGGGGGCGAAGGCCACCATTTCAAAATAATCACCTTGTGGTGAAATAGCTAGAAATACACTCATTAGGTTTCTTTGAGGTGGATCACTGTGCATTCCAAATTTACCAATTATTCAAAATATTTCAATTAATGGGCCTTTAAAATAATTATGGTAATAAATAATAATGATAGCAAATTCGTTTTTTGTGTGTGCTTCAAACATAGAAAAATTTCTAAATATTTTGTCTAAACTATTCGACATTTTATTTTTAATCATTTTTCTTAGATTTTAGAAGACTAGTCATAATTATTTTCTGGTGCTTAATTGACTTATCAACATAGATTGATTGAATAACCAGGCATTGGCTTCACTACTAAGATTAAAATTTAAAATCTAAAAATAGCAGCCATGGTTAAATATTTATAAATTTTCGGAACTTCACCATTTTGTTTTTTGATATTATAAAAGAATTATTAGAAATGGTTTTGATAAAAAACATAAGTCATAACCAAACTAAGATGAAATTATTATTCAAATACTCAAAAAAATCCCCTTCTGAAATTATAGAGTTAGTGATGATGATGATGATGATTGTCGTGGAATGGCCAGACTCTATATTTATATATACGTAGGCACTTTGTGGCTTGGGGCCGAAGTTGGTTGAAGACCGTTAGTGAAAGGGCAAATTGTTATGAGTTCAATAGGGATGGTAAATTATTAACTTTGCGGAGTCCTTTTAAAAAAATATTTCAGAGTGCAAGTTGGCCAAAGATTAACAGGTAGCAGGTAAGCGCTGGGGTTGCAAAGGAAAGACAATGACGAAAATATATCTTTACTAACAACAAAATGATATTTATATTTGCACAAAAATTTAGTTTAAAGGGAATGGTCGCCTAGACTGGGTTAAAGGTCCACACGAGATACAGGTAGGTTAATTAAGGATTAAAGTAGTCAGATTCGGTTTTGGTGATTTAAAGAGGGATTTTAAACTGGGGCGTTCACACAAAAAAATAGAGCCATTAGGTAAGCCAGATTCAAGATCAATCTGCAGGCGGCAACGGTTCCGATTACCTTACGTGCTCGTTGCCGAAAAGGGGCCAGTTGGGGTACGATAAGTGCGATGGAAGAAGTCGGTTACCTCTTACTTCAGACGAGGGAGCACTTGTCAGGCCTTCGGAGTCGGGAATCCTTGTCGGGTACTTGCCGATTGACTATGGCAGAGTTCACTGATGTCCAAGCGTGCCGATTGGCTAAGGCGGAGTTCACGGATCGATTTAGCCTTCAACTCACTTGAATCGAAATCGCCATTGGGGAAGGGGGTGAGAGCATCCTTTAGCTCGTTCACCGGAGTAGGTGGAAGTCTAACAGTGCTGCTCTCTAAACTCAGTCGAAGCGTTATATAGGCGCCTGGTGAGGTGGCTCAAAACGCACGCGCGAATTTGGGGAAAAGTCAGCGACTCCTTCTGGGGAAGGAAGAATCGTGATAACGTTGGTTGGAATGTCCAACGGACTTCAATCTTCGAGCGGAAAGCTAGAATGCTAGCGAAGAGGTGGTCGTGGGAAACGATGACATCGGTCCCTAGGCAAATACAGCTGGGGCGTGTGATAACGGCGTCGGCCGCCTCCTTGCCCAGGTTCAGCCATGCTTTCACAGCTCCATGCGGTTATCTCAGGATCCACGTGGGTACAGAAGGGCACGTGATCGCTAGTTGACCTCATTCTGCTACAATGATGATGATGATGATGATAACTGAATTCACTTTTCCTCCAATTTCGTTAAATTGAAATCGTTCTCCCCAGATTCAGCCTTCGCTTCCAGGAACCCCGAAACTGGAGGCTTAGAATTAACGCTCTAAGGAACGAGGATTCGGGTCAATATGTTTGCCAGATTTCCACCGATCCACCAATGAAGAAAGTCATCCTTCTTCAAGTTCAAAGTAAACTTTTTAATGTATTTCCTTAAGGTAGATTCAAAGCGCTTTCACCTTAATTTACCAAGACGAGAGTCGCTGCAATCGAAGTTTATCTTTTTCCTTCGGATGGCGAACAATCTTTACCCTTCCCCGTAAGGGACACGACGATTTGCTTTCCTGGTCGCCGTGCTGACGGGACTCAGCATCCCTTTCAGCCCCAGATAGGCATGTCTCTTCTTCTTTCGCTAACCACTACCTCCTCTTATGTACCATTTCTCTTTCACCCCTCATCGTCCTTCCATCCATCCTTTTACTCACTCACTTTCTCTATCCTTTCATCCGCCCCTCCTTCTCCTACCCATGGTCCTCCTCGATAACGACCAGGCGCTAACCTGAACCATGGGATTGAACACTCCCACGACCAGATGTTAGGCGTGGTAACTCTAACCACTCTGATATCTGTCACTAAACTGGAGCCGCTTCTATGATCAGTCTACCATGCTATGTGTGAGTTTGGTCCGGAGTTCCCAAGGTCAAGGCGTATAGCGCCTGGCCTAGTGGTACCGGCCGGGGCCATGTAAAAGGCGCCCAGTAGTGCCAATCCCTTGTTGGGGTCAGTGTGGGCCGCCACGGGCATGGGTGCGGAATTTCATTTATTGGCCATGGATACTATTATTGACTCACCAACTCTACAAAATGAACAAACAAAACCCCCAACAAAAAAAACAACAGCAAAAAATAAACGACCTCAGAAAATATTTGGACCGTCTTGCTGGTCCAGATACATAACGCTCAAAACCAAAAGAAATGAACCGTTCTGTGCACTTGAACTGCGAGAATAACTACAAGTCGTTACAGAAGAGTCACAGCCAGAATTCTCAACTAATCCCGACCGAACATAGGCTACAGTTAAAGCCAAGTCAGAAAAATATAAAAAAAACTACTGGCCTTCACCTCCTTAGATGACAATCATATAAAACCAACGGGCAAAAATAATCACAACATGAGAGTAGGTACGGTTCTTCTCAACAGAACCGTACGGAAGCCTTCATATGCAAAGGAAAAACAAAGGCTATTTGAAAATGATGGCCATCAAATAGATTGTGTTCAACTTCGAAAAAAATCACCACACGCTCAACTCCGCTGAAAATCGCCAAAATAACATTCAAACAGCAAACCATCAAACAAACAAGCGAACATGTCCACACTTCAACTTCCATCAATAAGTACGGATTAAAACTGTCAGTTTTGGCATCCGAAGGCAGCCAAAATTAGCTTCCAAACCAACATTGGAAACAGACCTCAAAAAAATCTCAATATCCAAGGAAAACCGCCTACGACCCCTAGAAAGCATAAAATTAAAACCGCACCACGCCCAAACTGAATCATCAACCACTAAGCACCCCTAAAAGGAACTACCAAAAGCGCACTCACAAAAAAAGAAGCCACCAAGAAGCTCCCAAATTTGTCGCTTCCTCCTCCTCGCCAACTAAAAACCCAGAAGTTAAAGCAACCCGAATAAACAGCTCATCCAGCACAGAAACTATATGCTACGAGAGCGAGCTACTCTCACCCATCCCCAAGAAACCCATAAACCCACAACCCTTGACACCAAACCCCCATTGTCCGGCATCTAAAGCCGGCCCAAACACACCAACACAAAAAAGAAGCACAAAGCTTCCAAAAGACATTTGCCTTTCCCAAATATCACCGCATAGATTACCAACTTCTCCACTAAGGTCCACACATTCAACTACAAATATCGAAGAATCAGCTATAAACAAGGAACTGGATACCAACAAGAATGCCTCCAGACATACAGCCCCCTGTCAATACAGAGTCCACAACAAACACTCTCGCCTGCTAGCCAAAGAGAAATACCACTACCAAGCACCTGGCGCAATAAAAAACCAAAACTGCAGAGTCACAGGTAATATATAAGGAAACCCTCGCTTAGAAAATTAACAATGCAAACAAAAACATACAAACCCGGTAATACCAGGTACGTCGAAACAAACTATACTAAAACTCTATGCAAAGTCTGGTAGCTCTACCCAATAGATCTACAGACAGAATATGACAAACAAACTCAAATCCTGTAATGGAATATTCGTGGCCTTCGGGCCAACTTCGAATCATTACAGAGAATTATCACAGCAAAAGACCCAATGTGCATTTGCCTCAACGAGACTATGCACTCAAACCCGCAGCAGCATCTGGCTGTCATTTCATTACAACCGACTCGACCAAAGGCAACGCCATTTACACGTGACGAAATATCCCACACACGCAATACTATATAAACACCCCCCTAAATGCCATACCGTTCGGCTACATTGCCCAGAGCTCATAACAGTGTGCTCTATATACTTGTCCGCTAACCTTTCCCTTAGCCACTAGGACTTTGAAGCCCTTTTCGAGCAACAACCAGCGCCATTCCTCATCCTCGGTGACTTCAACGCCAGAAGCACTACTGCAATGGTACAAAACAAACATCCGTGTACGCAACCTAACAGACTTAATAGAGCGCCAATACATCAACATCTTAAATACAAACCCTCCTAACACATTATCACCAACAAACCAAGACACTGTCTAACATAGACTTAAGCCTAACCTCCCTTAATTTCCACACATAAATTCATTTGAGTGTTCACTCAGACCTATGTGGTAGCGATCACTACCCAATAATGATTAAGTTTCTTGCTCAAAGAGCCCCAATTCCCAGGAAACGATGAAATTATTATCGAGCAAATTAGACTGCTTTCGCATTGACGAAAGCCAAACTACAACCCAATCCAGAGGCGGATATCTGCTACTTCACGGCAGAACTACAGCAAGCAGCTGGCGAACATATCCCAAAGAGCAATCACAACACTAACAAGTGCACTGCTCCTGTTGGCACCAACAGTGCCAACGGGATAAAAGAAAACGTGATAAAGCCCACAGAATTTTCATAAGAACTAAAATGCTACAGAATTACAGGGAATATGAAATAGCATCTGCCATCGACCGAAGGACCTTCAGAGAAACTAAACGAGCCTCCTGGAAACAATATGTATCTAAAATTAACAAAGATACTCCCATCCCCAAATTTCGCGACAAATAAAAAAGATGTCAGGAAGCCAGAGCCCTATTCACCTCCCTATCCTTTGTATTAACTACAATACTATCAGCAATCAAACCGAAGTTGCTAACATAATAGGACATTCCCTTAGTACCATCTCTAAAGGATCTCAGAATCGGATCAAGACCAGCTTAACTCGAAAAACTCTACCAGAATCGACAAATTTAGACTTCTCAACCAACAGAATCCTTCAGTATAGCAATCCTTTCTCCATGAACGAATTACAAGCCTTCATAGAAGAATGCCCAAACACAGCTCCTGGATATGACGCAATATCAAACCTCATCATACGTAAAATCCATTCAAACGCCTTGGAGCTGTTGTTGGACATTTACAGCCGTATCTGAACTAATGGCTCATTCCCGGATGATTGGCGTCATGCGCTAGTTCTTCCCTGCTTAAAACCTAAAAAAGATCCGTCAAACCCGATCTCCCTGACACCATGCATATGCAAAATATTGAAAGAAGGACTAATGTTAGATTGAAATGGTATCTAGAAACAAACAACCTTCTGTCCTCAAACCAATACGGTTCTAGAAAATATCGCTCCACAGTAGACCCTTTAACCCTCCTTGACCACGACGTCGGTCGAGCATTCACCGGAGCAAAGCTTGTCACAGCGGTCTTCTTTGACATTGCCAAGGCGTATGACACGGTCTAGCGACGTCATATACTCAATAACATACATGAGCTGGGAATCAGAGGACCACTCGCACTCTTCATCAAAAACTTCCTCAACAATAGAAAATTCACAATAGATCTCCATGGAGCGCGGTCTCGCAATTCAGCCTGCAAGAAGGTATACCACAAGGAGGTGCGCTCAGCACAACCCTGTTCATATCACCAATCAACAATTTAGCTCTCCAAATACCACCTATCATTAAATGCTCATTATATGTGAACGACTTGGCAATTTGGCTCCCAGGCCCCAGCGCAACAGAAATGTGAAATCGTCTACAAGAAGCAATAGACAAAATCGAGAACTACTCAATACAACACAGCTTCACAATTTCAACTGAAAAAAACAATCGCCATAACCTTTTCGAGAAAGACAAATTCCTCATATCCCATTGCTACTCGAACGATGCCCAATCAATTTTCAAAATAACATCAAATTTATAGATTTCACACTGAATCAGAAGTTTAAATGGAAACCCACATCTTAAACCTCCAAAAATGGTGCTACAAAGTTACAAACATTCTGACTACACTGTCGCCTCAACACTGGAGGGTCAGAAAGAAACACCCTCCTGTACTTTTACGAAACTCATCCTGTCCAGAATAAACTTCGGATGCCATCTGTAAGGAGTAGCAGCAAAATCGGTAATCCAAGAACTAGATCCGGTACAAAACCAAGCCCTCCGTCTAGCCACAGGTGCCTTCAAATCAACCCCAACATCCTCATTTTGCGCCGATACCGGAATACCACCTTTGCGTCACCATAGGCAAGTTGCAGAACAAAAATACCTTGCGCGTGTTTACAGACATAACAGCAAACTCGAAAGAATACTAAAAAATACGCTACCAGCAGACAACTCAAGCAACTGCAGCTACATCGCCTACACGATAAGGGTTAAAAAACTCTTACAAAGTTTAAACCTACCAGAACCAAACATCCTCACTGACAACTATTATACTACTCCCTGTGGATTACCCAGGCTCCAGTAATAAGTCACATAACTTTCCCATCTTGGAAATAGACAATGATGCCCTTAGTACTATCCAACATTTTTTAGGACCACCAAAGGTCCCATCAATCACGTCAGTCCATCTTTACAGATGGATCGAAGTCGGCGGATGGTGTGGAATGTGTAGCAATTCTTCCGCACCACATACGAGCAGCCTGACTTCCCAATTGCGCTTCTGTTCTCTCAGCAAAACTCACTGCCATCTACATAGGTCTCAAGACCGTTAAAATAGGTACCAACAAAACCACAATATTTTCAGACTCAAACAATGCGCTGACAATGATAAAATTACGCAACCATACTCAGCCTCTAGCCACTGAAATTCAAAAATAAAGATAAGGTCTCTTTAGGGTAACGTAAGCCTATGCTGGTGCCTCTCTCATGTAGGGATAAAAGGCAATGAAGACGCTGATAGAGCCGCAAAAATTAGCAGTCGCCGATAACTCGCTGCCCAGTGAACCAACATACCACAAAGACTATTACAAACTCTTTGTCAAGGCAGTTAAAACTCATTGGAAATCTGAATGGTATGCACACGGCCATTAACATCTGCAACAAATAAATGATGTCAACAAATGGAACAGCTTTCATAGAAATTCTCGAAGAGATGAAGTCGTCTTAGGACGCTTACGACTAGGACACACCAAGCATACCCACAGCTACCGCTTCGCAAATTCTCCCCTAGCCCAATGCACTACCTGCAACACCCAGTTATCTATCCCAAACACATTACTAACCTGCACAAGATTACACCGATAGCGGAAAAAATACCTGGGTACAGCCCAATACTGAAGAAAATCCTCGCCGATGAACCCAAAACAAGTACATTGCAGCTTTGGTTCTTGCAATTTTATAAAACCTTTTAATTCAGGCACCATGTCATTACTACCATCCATTCATTTCAATTAATTTCATTTATGCATCACCATTCACACTATCTCCTGATTATTATTCACGGTTTTAATTCTTAATCTATAAAATATTGTGCCTGTTTAGACCCAGAAAGGGGTGAAAGAGGGCATAAAACACTAAAAAAAACACCTTTATCATTAGTCTTACGCAATTTTTAGGACTTTCTTACATATAAGTATAGATGAGTTCAGTTTGAGTACCATCAGTATGAAATAAACTCGCTCAAACTCCTCTTAAGAAATAAACGAATTTGAAGACTTCTTGGAAGAATATCTATCTAAGCTTTTACTTCCAGATCCTCGCATCACCATTAAAGATGAACATGCGTTTCCAGTTAGTAAATTCTACGCAATGAATGGTCAAGATGTGAGTTTTGAATGCTTTACGGAACCGGTTTCCATCTATACCACTTGCCTCCCTCTTTGGACCTTCAACAATTCGACATTGAAGCAAAGAAATGGAAACTCGTGGTGTGTATTCAATTACGGATTGATTTTGAGCTTTCCTTTTTATTTCAGAGTTACTGTTTTATTCTTTTATGCAGGAAATACCAGAGATATCAATGCTGAAATTTTATGTATGTCTCGGCAGTCCAACTTGGGAAAATGATCAACTTTCTCCCTCACAGCCCTCATAAATAGACTAACTTCCAGGAATTCGTTACTCTCCACTACAGTAATTATGGTTTTTTTAGAGCAACATGGTAAATACCATGTATATTTCATCTTGTGGCTGAAAAACAAGGTCTGCTGACCAAAAAGTCGAGTGTTCTCACTCATTCCTATTTATGACCTTACGACCTTCAAAACTTTAAATAATTCAAACAATAACCTCAGGGGAACTTTGGAAATTATAAAATTCGAAAGAAAATGTAAAATAACATAAGGGATTTAAATTTCGTTAGAATCGGCCGAAAGGTTATGATTTTACAATTTACAATTTAAGTTAAAGTGTGGGTGCGTGTAGGGAAGGACGATAGGGTGTGTGGATAGATAGAGAAAATAGACAAGCGGTGAAAAGAGAAAGAAGTGTGGTAGGGTGCAAAGAGAGGCTAGAGCCTGGTGATCAGGCCTATCACTTTTATTATTTCTTTGTAGCGTGTATTCTATGTTGTTTCTGTGGATTTTTTTTATAATTTGTTTATGGCGTTCAAGCCATTTGTCTTAATAACTTTAGTTTAGCTTTGTGTGTGATATGCATTGCTTATTTGTTTATGTTTTTCATACTTTTAAGTGCGTGCTTAATGTTTTGGTATTCTTTGTATGTGTGTATGTTTTAGTTTTTTTGTTTTTTCTTAGTCGGTAGAGTTCTCGTCGTATTCGGGGTTTTCTTCTTTCTTGATTTATCGTTGTCCTCATCGGTGATTATTTGTCATAATTGTGAGTTTTGGTCTTGATTTGGTTGGTATCTTTGATTCGGTTAGATACTACATCTCATCATGCGTAGAACAGCACTTCGTCCCCGCCAGCTACTCGGTTGGCGGAGCTTGGAAATCTGGCGCGACATTCTACTCTTCTGTTCTGGTTAATCATCTGAGTAATTTCTTCCCTCAGTTCTCAATTAACCAGATCCTTCATCTTCCGGGTCCGTTCTTTGATTACTTTGTTAATGTGAACTATCCCCGCCTATCTGTGCAGGTCTTCTTGCCGTCTTCTTTCTTGCCTGCGTGTACCTGTGATTAGGTACATGCATTTATTTTGCACTACTTGAAGTCGCCTCTTTTGTGTTTTCGAGACACAAGAGAGGGTGGAGGCAGGGTAAAGCAACGTAGATCTAACAAGGGCATTGTAGATCTTCTTCTTGTTGCTTTCACGTAGATTTCTGAACGTATATAGAGTTCTGACAACGGCCGAGGCTCGAGAAATTCTATCTTCGACGTGCTTCGTGTACCCGGTAGAGGTGATTTTCATACCGAGTACATTGCATTCGTTGGTTAGGGATATTGAGAATCCCCAACTCGCACGTCTGCTTTTCGCGTGCGTCCAATGGGATGATGTTATTGCCAAAACGAAAAACGCAAAACAGGGACCGACCGACATAGTGAGATTTAGAGTCGCCCGCGACTAGACTCGCACGGGACTAAATATTGCATTTGCACTCGTAGCTGCGCCACTCGTAAAATATACTGATTTTCTCAGCTACACCTTTTCAATATTTAGTCATATTTCGTAAGGTTTTGTAGATATCCATTTTATATTTCAAGAGATGACCATGTCCTGAAATATAGGTTCTTTTCTATATACTATTTACATTTATATATTCAGAAAAAAACCCTAATGATGGATTATTATATCATTATGAAAAAGAAGAACGATGAAGGAACAGGATGACCATCAACATTAACAGATAGGCCTACATCTGGAAACGTATCTTCCATGAAAGTTGTTGAAGATGATAATCTTAACAAAGAAACGATGATTTCTTTGGAGACACTCCATAAGAAGATGAAAGTAACAAGACTTTTTAGTCCTGGAATACTTGAAATATGGTTTTGTTAAATGGGTGAATTCTAATGGAAACGGCAGGCCTCACTGTTTGATCTGTAATGATGTTCTTGCTAATGAGAGTTTGAAACTTTCGAAATTAAAAAGACACTTGGAAAAACAGCACAACGAACTTTCAAATAAGCCTTCGGAATATTTTCAAAGAAAGAAAATAGATTTACAGTCTTCAGTAAAAGTTTTGTGTCACTTTACAACTGTCAGGGATCAGTTCTCGGTCCATTATTATTTGTCATCTATATAAACGATCTTGGGGAGGCAGTTAATAATAAAGTGGCAATTTTTGCGGATGATACCAAATTAGCAGCTGTACTTAAAGATATTGATGATAATTTTAAAGTGCAGGGGGATTTAAATAAATTGTTATCCTGGGGACATAAGTGGCAACTGACTTTCAACCTTGATAAGTGCAAAGTTATTAACATGGGAAAAGATAATAGAGAATTTAACTATGAAATGGATGGTCATTGGCTGAGCTCAGTAGAGGATGAGAAAGATCTAGGAGTAGTAATAGATAAGTCATTAAGCTTTTCTAAGCAGTGTATTGAAGCAAGAAATAGGGTAAATAGAGTGTTGGGTTTCATTAAGAGAAATGTCAGTTACAAAAGTAAGGAGGTTATTCTTAAATTCTATAACTCTTATGTTAGGCCACATCTAGAGTATGTATACAGGCAATGGCCCCACATTTTAGACACGATATTAAACTTCTCGAGTCAGTGCAATGGAGGGCAACAAAGATTATTCCTTTCCTGAGGCACCTTGAATATATAGATAGACTGAGGGCATTAAATATGTTCTCGTTCGAAAGGAGGTGTGTGGGAGGGGATATGATTGAGCTCTTTAAATTTTTTTCGGAGATAGATAAATTGGATGTTAGCAAGTTTTTTGAGTTAGATGATGGAAATCGGACTAGAGGTCACCACTTGAAAATTAAAAAGCAAAGGTGTAGGTTGGAATTAGGAAAATATTTTTTCACCAATAGAGTGGTAGACTTCTGGAACAAATTGCCGTGGAGGGTAGTAGGTAGTCCAAATTTAAATGTATTTAAGAGTAGGTTGGATGAGTTTATGGGAAGGGAAGGTTGTGATGGTTCCTAAGTTTTGTATATATTAATATTGTTTGTATATATCTATAGCTGCATGTTTTAGTTCTTGACAAGCCTTGATTGGTGATACCCTTGTTTTTGGACGCAATCCTCTGGATGAAGTTTTCTTGGGAGTTTGGGTGCCTTAAAAAAGAGTCCGTTTGTCTCGGATGACCTATGATGGTCCCTTGTGGCTTTTGTCATCTGTTATATTATATTGTGGGGAACTTTGATTTTGTCTTCCCCTGGCGATGGTGCTTTTTCTGGGTGGGTTTTGACGGATGCGGATGAGCTTTGATAGGCCCTTGTGGCTTTTTTCATCCGTGAAATTATGTTATGTTATGTTATGTTAATGAGAAAGCCTTATTGTCATCATATCTGTCGTGGTATACGGCCGAGTACGTATGTACGTTTGCTCCGTACATGAGTAACTCCTTTCCACTTTTCTCTAAGAGTGTTTTATTTTACTTTGATTCTTCAACCAGGGAGGATTCGTAATATTATATATCTATTGACATTCGCAGCGTTTCGAGGATCTAATTAAACAGTTAAGACAAAAATATACTTTTAATTACATTAAAAAATAAATTTTAAATATACTAATGCTATAATAAGATGATCTAATAAAAATTAATACTACCAATGAGTACTACGCGATGGTTGACGCAACATTCACTTTCGCACGGAATGTGAACTAACAAACATGAATAAGTTTTAGATTCCTTTTTACCTTTAACTAAGAGGGAGTCTGGAGTTGGATGACCTTGAACGAGAACCTTGTGGATGCGATGATTAGAGACGAGTTGGACGGGAGTCTTCTCGCTGGCGTGAGACTGGCTTGAAAAACAGCTGATCGTCTCTCTGGGTGAAAGAGACGCTTGGTGAGTCGATTCGGAAAAAAACAGTTGATGCTTATCCCGTGGCGAGGCTTCTTGACTTGAAGATGTAAGCGAGGGGATTGTGGATGTATGGATTATTCCGACCTCTAGGTTACAAATTCGGGCTTCTCGATGATGAGACTTGACCAAGAGGTGAATATTTTCTAGAATGGGAATTCACGTTGGTATTCCCCAAAGGTGAGGGTTATCTCTGTTTTTAATCTGAAAAACTAAGATAAGGGATTTCGCTAGACGAGAATAGTATGAGAATGGATCTTGATACCACTGGTCTACTCTTCTAAGCAACCAAGGGAACGGCCTCGAGAAGGAAAATCCCGCTCGGTTCCACTGTCTTCTTGATTCCCTGTTTTACTCAGGGACTGCTCTTCTCTCGATTGTTACTCTGATATCCTTTACATTTCAGCCCATTTGGAACAACCTAACTGTTGACGCTGTATAAACAAACTAACGTCTGTTTTTCCTCGTGATATTTATTTCCCCACAATATCAAAATGCATATCGTATAGCAAAAAAAGAGACTGCTGCATATATTAGCTATAAAGGTTATTCTTCCTTCATGTTTAGATATTGTGCGTACTATGCTTAATGTAAAGGTTGCTGACAAATTAGCTGCAATACCTGTCAGTAACAATACAATATCACGGATAATTTGTTCAATTGCGGAGCATTTAGAAAAATGCTTATGACAAGACTGCAATCTGGTATAGATTTTTCAATACAGCTAGACGAAAGCACTGATATTGCAAATTGTGCTACACTCTTAGTTTATGTCAGTTACGTGTGTTGTTTTACATTCTCTTTCGAATGATATAATTTCAAAGGTCCTCCTAAGGGTATTCTTTGAATTATTGAAGGTTTTGATGGTCGTAAGGTCATAAATCAGAATGAGTGAGAGCACGCGACTTTTTGGTCAGCAGACTTTGTTTTCCAGCCACAAGATGAAATATACATGGTGTTGTCTATGCTGTATAAATTTGATATCGTCTACAACTAGTGCAGACGTATTTGCTGCATTAGAAAAGTGTCTTTTTGGCCAGTATAAATTAAACTTGAAAAACTGCAAAGTGATTACAAGTGATGGAGCAACAAATATGACTGAAAAAAAAGCGTGTTATTAAAAGATTTTTAGCTGCAGCTGATAACAATGCAATTTGGAATCACTGTTTTATACACCGCCAAGCTCTGATATCAAAGGGACTTTAGAGAATCTTAATGAAGTATTGAAAAGTAGAATTAAGATTGTAAATTTCATTAAAGGGAGATCACTAAATATTAGAATATTTGGAATATTCTGCTCGAAGATCAGATCCCAACATACCAACCTACTGTATCACACAGAAGTTCGTTGTTTGTCACGAGGCAAAGTACTTAGCAAGGTGTGTGAACTTAGAACTTAGCTTCACATATTTTTGGTAGAAATAAATAATCCCTTGGCACAACTATTTGAAGATGATATTTGGGTTACCAAACTCTCTTATTTAACTGATATTTTTGGCATTCTTAACGATTTATATATGAAACTTCAAGGATCTAGTGGCAATATATTTCAACATATTGAATATATTGAATTCAGGGTTTTATAAAATGTTGAGGTTACCGCAAGAAAGACTTAAAAGTGATCATCCCAACTATTATATATTCCGAATATTGTTACAAAACACTCCTGAGAACATTGTCAATTAAAGCCAATTAAAGGGATTAAACTAGATATTAGGTCACATCTCACTTCCATATCTCAAAGCTTTGATAAGTATTTCTCTGAAGAGAAATTTGATCGAGCTAAGAAAAGCCTTTGGATAAAAAATCCATTTGCTTTCCAAAGTCCTCAATCAATAATTGAGTTAAATTTGTTACCCGATGAGGAAACTGAATTGTTGCATCTCAGTTGTTCCTTCAAACTTAAGAAAGATTTTGAGAAATTAGATTTGTGCTCATTTTGCATTAAGAACAAAGGGGAATTTCCCCTACTGAGTAAAAAGGCTATTCTATTATTATTGCTTTTACAACTAGGTACTTACTTATGTGAATTGAGATTTTCAATATTAACTCAGTTCAAGACGAAGGACAGAAACAGGCTCAACACTGCATTATGATATGCATGTAGCACTGTCTTGTTGGGTTCCCAATTGGAATCAGCTGCTTGTGGACAAACAAGCACATCAATCATATTAAATGACGTTATTTATCTCAAACATTATTTACTTTACATTTGTGTCAGAAGTTCTTTTAGCTTTAAGTTTATTTTTTCTTTAAGTAATATTTTTGCATTCATACAAATAGATACTTACAATTCCAATATGTGCAGTTCATAAGAAATATACTTATAAATTGTCTATGCTAAATAAATGAACCTAGCGAACAGTTTGTCTTTGAATTATTACATGTGGCTATAATGGGTCGCAATGCAAAATCAGATTCTTGCTGTGGTTCACAGTAAAAAAGTTTGAAAAACACTGTTGTAGAGAATTCAGTAGCTGACTGCGATCACTTTAACCACATGAAGTACCATAACTGGGCCAACAAGTATGTGTCCAATTATATCTGCCCACAACACGACTCCTTCGAGCCCTGATGATTACCTCTCAGACACTGGTGACGCCCAGCTCCGAAATAGACCCAACCATTGGCCCAACCGTCAGGTCCGTCAAGGGTTGCCTTAGTCTCTTCGGTGAAGAGAACGCAACTCTTGTCCAACGTCATATACTCCCGGGCCCATTGAAGCGTCGAAGTCTTGTGAGGGTGCATCAAAGGAGTCAGTTTCAGGGGAGCTCGCACGGAGGCCATGGTCCCTAGGATCCGGTTCCTGGTGGTGTTCGGTACACGGAGACGACCAGCGGCGGTGAAAATAACCTTGGTTGTTTGTTCCGATTTCTTATGTAACTGGCGGCCAATATTCCCCAAATCCTTAGTTGTCACAGTCTTTGAGGTCCCACAATTGGATCGTTTCTTCCTTATCGGAGGGTCATTCAGAAATCGTCTAACCAAGTCCATATAGAGAAATAACTTCTCCGCAATAACATGAACAGAGGTACCTTAAATACTTGATCATAAATGTCTTTTCTTCATCGTTGAGGCTTCTGCGACCTGTCAGTGTTCTTAAAGAAGATGCTGTTAGCGTCGTTCACTCTCAAAACGACGAATCTGAAATAAAAATGGAAGGACGTAACACAGCATAATGAAAACATAACATTAGTGTTGCCATAATGTGCAGACAAGCTGAAAAGTTTCATCAACATTGATTCACACATCACCGCATGCCTGGTTACTGGACCTCGTTCTTTTTCCCGCTCCCGCCATAAAGAAGTAATATTGTGCTGCCTTTTGCCTAGACTATACCTAACTAATCAATCGACACGTTACATATGTCACCCCCTCCCCCCTTGTTTATAACCTCTGCCGCACCAAACTCACGGTATGACATCTAGTAATCGAGAAGACCCTAACTACCCCTACTCCCCTCCCGTCGTCTTCACTTCCCTTCCCTGTCCCTGGTCCTGCTCTGAACATTTGTGTCACATCCTGGACAAAGACCTCCGGGATCATTTATTTCCATTAATCTCAACCACACGCGAGGTCTTTCTGATCCAGCTGCATTTGCGTTCTCTACTCAGTACCCACCCTTCTTTCTCCTATCCCTCCACCCCAATCTGTTTCACTTAGTATGGTGTACTAGCGTCAATCAGCGATCAGTATCCCCTCTTCGATTACAAATATGTCACATTAGTTATTGTCACCGTTGATCGTAATCCTGCAGAGGATGACATAAACCGACATAATGATAAAGCGTTGTAGAGATGTGAGGGAGAAGAGGAAATGGTTCTTCCCAACTTGCTCTCAACACGTTTGTAGGGATAATAACAGATATATAGAGAAAACGAATAGAGAGAGTAAAAATGATGGCAGTGGACTGAGAAGACAGGTAATGAAACAATACAATCTATTATCTATCCAATTGTGTTTTTTTAAGGATCCCTTTTATAACTTCCTAAAATCTCACGATGCATTTTAAGATGCTCTGATGACAAAAACGGGTTTGAAAACGCTGTAAATAAAACGAAAATCAAATAAAAAATATGCCAACACGCAGAAGCTATCATAAAATAGCACAAAAGAGGGAACCTTCACCATATTTATAATTTTTGTAGATAATAATTAATCAAAAACCAACTTATATTTTCTTATCTCCTCAGGCACGTCTGCGGGAACTCATCTGTGCTCTTTTCATGAGTATTTATACATCGCAGCTTCATTCTTAATTTCCCTATACATTCTTCGATAGCGAAAATACTCTGGTGCTTCAGTTCTATCTTCAACTCTGCAAATCATTGAGTGTCGTTTGGCCTATTCAGCCTTTTTTAAATTAATTCAATTGCTACAAATTCTTTATATAAGAAATTTCCCCACTCATTACCATGAATCGATAAAAGGACAGGTTCCTTCATTTGAATCCCTTATTTCCATAGAGGAAATCCCAAGTTTAATGGGATAACGGTGAGTGCCTCAAGTATAGAAAAAGTTATATTCAAAAGAAATGATGTTAATAATCACAAATAAATATGTAAATAAGAAGATTGAGCATCTTCCTCGGTTGAGGGAATTAACATGTGAGCAACGACGGGCAAAAGCTCTCTCTCTACTACGCCCACTCATGGATGATTGTATAGAGGCTCAATAAAATTTTATAATAATATTTAAGGTCGAGTTAAAGTTATGAGAGCTTTAGATTATACTAGATTAGAAAAAGAAGTGGACAAGACAGAAGAGGGTGGAGTACAAGTGGTTGATTACTGTGGTTTAAAGAGGAATGGTGCAGAGAAAATTTCCTCAATTTAGAGAAACCCGATAAACAGAGAACGGCAGCTCACATCAGTACTAAACGCACCAAATCAATTAGTACTTTTCAAAACGAGGCTTCTTCTTCTTCTTATTGATGTTCCTCCACCATGGCGAGGGTTTGGGGATAAAATTGAGGAATTTTTGGTGACCGTAACCTACCTGGCCTTTATTTTCAGTCGAATTTAAAGCGCAATAGCAACGAAGCCGTATCACGAAGAAAGTTGCTAAGGATAGATTTGTAAACAAAGTAGTGATGGTAGAAGAAGCTAAAATAGTAATATCTATATAGGCCTAGGACCTCTTGCAGGCATTGGGGACGGGAGGGGGCACAACTGCGGGCACTAAGCTCGGGAGGGAGTGCCGCTCCTCTAGGTTTCATTTGTAAGGAGGGAGATTACCTCTGCTACACCATTCACCTCCTTGTAGGCTCCCACGTGGTAAACCTAGTGTGATTTTTGTAAAATGGAAACAGATAAGGAAATTTGACCACATAATCTGGCTAATTAATTACTCGTACTTATTTACATGAAAATGCCTCTAAGATTTTACTCAGTTTGAAATGCTCCATCATGTCAAGCCACCCAATTATGCTCAAAGCTGGAATCGCATTATACAAAAACTTTAGGAAAAGAATCATTAGTTGTACCAAAACAAACGGTGCTCGCACAATACACATAGGCCTATAATACGCATAGTCCTATAAAGGTACTTTAAAATGAAAACATATTTGCCAACGGTTGTGGAAATATAACGTAAACTTTTGACAATGAATTTCGAAGAAAATGAAAGAGAAAATTACATATAGCAAATAACAAAAGGAATCCAAGGATTATTAATATTGTGTAACAATATTAATAATGCGATTCCAGCTTCGAGCATAATTGGGTGGCTTGACATGATGGAGCATTTCAGTACTGAGTAAAATCTTAGAGGCATTTTCATGCAAATAAGTACAAGTAATTAATTAGCCAGATTATGTGGTCAAATTTCCTTACCTGTTTCCATTTGACAAAAATCGCACTAGGTTTACCACGTGGGTGCCTACAAGGAGGTGTGGTTGTTTAGGGATATTGATTTATATTAGTAGGAGGCTAAATAAAATTATGCAGGTGAAAGTGAACGTGTGTCTCCTGTTCACCTTCCAGAGCCTTGTATCCACCCGTCCATCCAGATAGATAAAAAAAAAAACTAGACATTTTGCCGATTTCTAAGACATATTTTAGGTGTAACAGCGCTCTACAACTCTTAAAAATATGTTATAACCAGGCAATGGCTTCGCTACTAATATTAAAATTTAACATCTAAAAAATGCAGCCATGGTTAAATTTTTATAAATTTTCTGAACTTCGCCAATTATAATCATTTTAAAAAGGAACTCTTAAACTAAATTCTCCCCTTTCAAAATATCACGTTGCTAAAGTAGTTATAGAAGAAGATATATAAAAATAAATTTTCTGAACTTCACCATCGTTAAGGAGGAATGGCGAAGCCCTCCTCTTGTTATCTCATTTTTTTAAAAATCCACAAAGCATACCAAGTCATTTCCAAACTAAGAAGAAAAAAGTATTTACTATTTTTCAAAAAATCCCGTTCTTAAAATATAGTTAGTGATGATGATGATGATGATGATGATGATGATGATGATGATGATGATGATGATGATGATGATGATGATGATGATGATGATATTGCTCTATACCTCTGGCAATGGAAAAATAAAATAAAATAATTTCGCTTCCTTTATTTATCTCTTTATAAATAGTTGTAGTTTAGTTTTGTTTTTTATTAAATATAAAGAGTTTCAGTTAGCAGCATTGTTTCTTTTCCCTACATCAAGCGCTTCATTTCCAATGCGTAGGATGGAAAACGACAAACTATGGAAAGGATCAACGATTCAAATTCATTTTTTATGCCATTTTCTCTTTGTTATCTACTTAAATGACCTTGATGATATAGGGGAATTTTTTTTAAACTTTGTTAATGAAGTTGAGCACAATGGTAACTAGAAGTATGGTTTCGTTTTTTAAAGAGATTCGATATATATGAGGGGAATGTGGTTCAGTCAAATGCAAGGTTGTGTTGTCTTGAGCCACAGCAACATTGACTATACACAGCTACCGATTCGAGGTGGAGCAGCACTGCTTAGAAACAATGAAAATTAGAGCTCCTAACAACATCTGGCTATCTCATTGAATTGAACCCTAAGCTGATTTTTTGGAAGTGTGGGGGCTTATCCCCATACCCCCTTTAATGGTGGATGTTGCACCCCTCACTCACGCTATTTTTAATCAGCAAAAATGTTCATTGTTTTTATGCTGTGTTTCTTGATTTCAGACAAGAAACTATTTAAATCAATGAAGTTTTGTTTAATATTGAGTAATAGAAAATGTCAATATAATTTAATTCAGAAAAACAAATCCCTTCAAAATGATATATAATACAATATGATCCGATTCTAATTAACAACGTGACTGTGTACTAAATATTAAAGGATCTAGGAATGGTTGTGAAATGTAATCTGAAGAGCAAAGCAAAAGGCCAACCACATTTAGAGCTTTATTTATATCTGCGTTTTGATTTGAAAAGTAACGGCATAATTTTGCTATTGTATTAGTCCATAGTACAACCACTATTGGCATACGGAGCCAAACCTTGAATAACTATAATGGGATGTTGAGATGCTAGACCCCTAGCAACCCCGTGTTAGGAACACTTGGCAACTCACACCATTCGTCGACCTCCGATGGTCTCCTCGCTACACACTATTCAACCTATCCTGGTCTATTCAAAGAAATTTCTTTCCAGCTCCATCTTTTCCCGACGGTCTCTCCCTTGACTGTTCTTAGGTGCTAGCGTCGGTCACCCCATCTTAAGGGTCGACTCCCTGCAACACTTGTCCTAGACTTAAAAGGATGTGATCTTATGAACCGAGTGTCAGGAAGCGTTATTCACGACGGTACTCCTTCCTCCAGCGCCCCGCGGTTCACTCTTGCCACGCCTGTTCAAGGCATTGACTTGGCAAGTTGCACACGCCTCCTTTCAGCAATTCATGGAACAAAAAAATGCTTAATACATTGCATTACTCGCATCCTTCCCAAACCTATCCTCATCGACCACAGTCATCCTCTCTCTCTCAAATGACATATTTCGAACTCAATCAAAAGCGATTCCACACGAATGTGGAAAAGAATATTACAAATATGGTCGTCAATCAGTGGAATTATCTTCATGGTATTGTGGTTGGAGCGAGTGCGATTAATTCATTTAAAACTAGATTGGAAGAAAAAAAAGACCACAAATTTCACCCATAAAATATATTCGAAAATAATAAAGATAGTGATAACCAAACTACAATGGGTATACAATCCTTATCAATACATTGATATGAATTTAATTGTAAAGTGATCGTAAACACAACAGATAAGAACGAAAACTACAGTAGAGGTAAATAAATATTCTATACTCGCTTGATAAAGTTTATTTTAACAATTACACACTTTTATTCAATATTATCTTTAAAAAAATTGCATCTAGTTTTAATATCTGGAATTATAAATATGGACGAGAGATTGACCAAATGTTTGTGTATATAAAAATATATATAGCACTTGTCGTACAAGGAAAGTAAGTACTCAATACCCATTCTATAAATATTAATACCAACACAGAATGGAAGTTTCTAGTTGGTAACTGTAATTTTAAAAACATTCCGGAACACTTAAAAATTAGAAATATTAGTCAATGTTGGTTGGAATAATTGAATAAATGGGGGAGTATGTTGGTCGCCAGCGTTGCAACATAATGCCGAATACAGAAGAGCATTCTGCAGCTGCTCTTGCTAATTTTTATGTTATGGGCAAAGTTTACAAGGCTATTGGTGAATATTTAACTGTTCATCCATGTACCGTTCTTGATCCGGTACCTCTCGGAAGAATGCTAATTTTGGTGGTAATCAATTCATGTTGGCAAATAGCGTTACTGACAGTCCGAAGTGTAACTCTTTCGTCCCATTCTCTTATAAGTAGTTATTTGGCTGTTATTCGACCCTTCAAATTATGAATGGTAAAAAAATAGAGCAGAATTACCTGCCATGAATTACTACATAATCTCCAAGCAGCGAGGACGACTATTTCACCTCTGATTCTAGGTAACGGGCTTCGCCGGCAAGAGTTCCGAGACAAGTGGAGACAAGTCGAGTTGGTAAAAACTCATTCGCGGAGACACGCTCATGTCTGCTAAGAAGTACTTATAAAAGCCTTATAGCTAATAGCTATTGGAGGCTGAGCTTCAGTTATTTGGCATCAATTTTCATCGTCAAGTTTGGAGGAAAAAGAAAGAGGCGTACAAACCAAAGAACACAGTCTCACCCGTGAAAACATGGTGACTGCAATATAATTGGAAGAGTTCTTTTCACATGGTACACGAGGAATTCAATATCAAATTAAGGATTGGATGAATAGAGCTGTGTGTCGTGATATATTAGCTAAAACCCCATCCGGTCATCCGAGGCCCTTAAGATGAAATGCAGCTGGGAATTTCAGCAAGAAATGTTCCGAATCATATCGTTAACCCAGTATTGTGAACGTACTGAAGATCTGCCAGGAAGAATAGTGAAAAATACCAAAGGAAGAGGATGGCATATACTTACAGTAGTTATTTCAAATATGAAAAACATGTGAGGAAAGCGGGGATGAATAGGAGTGACAAGGATGTCTCTCTATAGCAACGGTGGTCAGTGAGATTTGCGAGGAATGTCATTGTAAAGATCAGGATTACACTATGGAAGAGGTGCCGAAGACCTACGGCAGAGGCGATGCTTGATAACAATGAAGACACTGCTTATGTGACCAAAGGAGCAAAAAACAACAAATATCTTCGTTGAGAGGGTATGTGGAGCTTCGAGGGAGAGAACGATGCATTCCACCCAAAGCTGTCTATGGGGTCAGTTATCTTTGGCTCTGTTTTTATATATAAGTGTCCACTTTAGGTTTTCTTTTCGCCATCTTTTGTTGTCACTTCTAACAATGTGGCTCTCCATTTGCACTACAGAACTCTTATTCTTATTCATGCTTGTGTTCTTATTAATTTTCTTTAATAGTTCCTACTAGTTATTCCTAAAATATTTCGGTCCTGGTTTCCATGAACTGCCATCAGTTACTAGGTACTTTTCGTGTTCAATTTACATTCCCATAAGTTAAGAATGGTTTTATGCATTAATTAAATACTATTTGTTTAATAATAAAGGCAGGTCGCTCCTGAAGATGTAACCAAGGTTCCTAAGGCTAATTTTGTTCTACTGATTTCCTCTCTCATGCTCCCATTAGGAGTCACAAACTGTTGTAAGTATAGCCATTCTTGTACATGTTCTAAAATATGATTGGTAATTATAATTGATCTATCTTCTGCAAACTATTGATCTTTATTTTCATTTAGGAAAAAGTGTATTTCAGTCCAAATGTGAGACTGGCTTGTGATCATTTTTTTATCATTGTAATTTTACTATATTTGAGGCAATTTGACTTAATTCTCATCCCCTAATGATCCCCTACGGGCCCGTTTCCATTGACATCTTAATTTCGAGTTTTAACTCTCCATTCCCTGTTTTGGGTTCGGCACATAGAGGAGTGTCAATTTGGGTAGCGCTCTGCTCAACCGGAACAACTGTGTTGGTTTCTTATTTAAACCTTTATCCATTTGTTCTTTATGCCTTCCACCGAACTTTTCAATGACTATCAGATCTGTTAGAAATTTTAGAACAACCACCCCTTTCGTCTTTATCATTAACTGATTTTAACGCGCGCCATCCCCTGTAGCCGTAAGGGCAAAGGACGAATCATTGAATCTCTCCTATTTTCCCCAAATCATGTTCAATCCAATTCTTTTAGTCGCTTTAACTTTTCCTTGGTGTTTTCACTCTTTTTAGACTTTTAGTGGTCGTTTCTCGATGATGTGCAGAGAAGCAAGCATTTTTCTATAGTTTTGTCAGCTATCAAGGCAAGACCACATCACATCTTTCTCATCATCTACAGTGGCATTTAACAAGGACCGATGGTTTGAATATTGACAGTTACTGCCCCATTTCTGTCAATGGCCATGAGTAAATTATAAGAGAAAATGGTCAAATTTCGGCCGAACTGATTTATAGAAATTAATAATCTTTTTTCGTTCAATGTGAATTTCGCAAATATCATATACAAATGATTTCCGAGTACGTTTCGAGACATCAGTCCGAGACGCCTTTGCAAATACATCATATTTTAACTTATTTTTTTGTAATCGAGAAAGCCTATGACACTAACTGGCTAGATGGCATCTTGCAGCAGTTGCATTTTTACGGGATGTGAGGACTTTGACCTAATTTTATTCAGATTTTTGTTTATCCTTTCGAAATTTTAAAACATCCATTGGAGAAACCTACTCCGACAGGAAGAAGGCCTACAATAAGAAAGAGTTTTGAGTGGCTCACCTATTTCACCATAGCCATTAATAGCTTGGTTTCGGGAGTCCCATGAGGGGCGGAACTGGTGGGGGTGACTCTCTCTTCGGCAATGATGCCAACTTAGCCCGAAACGGGCTAAATTTAGCTCGTTTTTTTTATAAATTTGACTCTCAAATTTTCCATTTAGCCCTGGCGCGTTTTTCTAACCCCCCTCCTTTAAAAGTTACCACCTTTTAAGCTTTATCGATAAATTAACTTTTATTAGCCGATGACCTGTGATAAATATGATAAAACAAATTATAATCAAGAATAAAACTCATCCCTGTAATATATATGAGAAAAAAAACATTAAAATTAAGAATATAATTCATCCAGTATTCGTCAAGACATGTTCAAACCGGCAAATACATAACAATTCACTCCAGCGTTGCCACTTCTACTGATAGATCTCGATTCTTAACCCTTGAGGTTGTCAGGTGGTAAACAGCATTGTCAAGAAAGAGTGTAGTGCCCCAATACCATATGTAGGCTATAGCACCCCCCAAATCAGTATTTTCATGAAAAATGTGTTTCAGTAAAACTAATGAATGATTTAAATCAGATGATTAATTCATTATGTTCAAAGTTAGTGATTCCGGATACTAAAATAGATGAAAAATCTAATTTTGAAGAACATTCAATTCTAAATCCCTATTTGGGCTGTAGAGGTCAGATTACACATATGTAGGCTTCTGGCACCCCAAAATTGCTGGATTTAATAGGCCAGAAAGATACCTCCACAAATGGATGCGAATTGGTCCTATTAAATCCAAGCATGACCTATTAAATGTATAGATCCAATTGTGTATTAGAAATAAAATGGGTTTTATAAATATACATATGCAGCAAGAAGCGGGAGAGACAAAAGACAAGCAAAGAAATAGTTGAACATCTGCGTTTGATGAAGCTGTGTCTCGAGATAGAGTAATCAAAGACGGATATTTCTTTAGGAAGAGTCCGAGTAAACGCAGCTGCTGCTGACTATAATAGATGGCGCAGCGAAGGTTGTATCTAAAGACAAATAAAGGTTTAACATGTAAACTTACACACATTGTACACAGACTTCCTATCCCTGCCCAGAGATTGGGTATAGGATAAGAAACGGAGGTAGGCTGTCCTACGGTAGCTGCCTTCTGGATTTAGAGCGCAAATATAAATAGAAAGAAAACAGTCCGTTGAAAAGGTAGTTAATCAGAAAGTATCAGAGAGAATAATAACGAATATGTCCACGTTCACGTTCCCGTTTAAGGCCGCCGAGACTTGTTTCTCCCTATCACTTAACTATTACTAGCGTCAAATAATATATAGACCTACTAGTCTCTGCCGCTTGCGATCATAAGATTCCATTATTAGAATAAAGAGTTTATTTTGTTAGTTCATCTTTGCATTGAACCTTCCACAAGCCTAGCCAAGAAGAACACCGTTAAAAACAATTCTCTTTGGAGTCAGATAAATAATTCGCCGTAGAGCCATCCTTTACCTCCAAACTGGAACTAGTTGTTACCTTAATAAGGTGGTGATTTACGCTGATCTGGTGACGTACTCCTTCCATAATCAGGTTAACCAAAAACCTCCTTTTAAAGTGGTGAACCGTCATTCTACCCTGTATAGGGCTACAAGTTTGAAAATGACATAAATAGAATTGGTGAAGAAATTGATAGAAATAGTATTTGTTCACGTTGTAAACGTTTTTTGTAAGTGCTTATCGACCAGTTGTATTCGCATCTCCCCGATAATTACAGCATTCTGCAAATATTTCAGAACTAAGCATTAAGTCATGCGTGAATCCAATAAAGAAAGATAATATTCCTTTGGCAAAACTTTTCATATCTAATTCTGCAATTTAGACCCAAATCGATTTTCAATGGAGACAATTACATAGAGTTCCTTGGACTGTGAAATTCTGGGATGAAGTTTACAATTATAAAAATTCGTTTGAAGAGCTATGAAAATTTAATTTAATGATTCTTTCCCTGTCGCATTCTAGCGTGGATGTTGAACCGGCTTTCAGCCAAGTGGACGTAATCAAAACCAAACTGAAACAAAATGAAAGTTTTGACGCCGAATACTATTCTCACACTCAAATATGAACTAAAAAGGCACGGAAAATGTTGCTACCAATATGATCTTCCATTGAATGTTGTAAAAAAAAATTGGAATTCTTCAAAGCTATTCGACTGAAGATGTTAATGAAGATTTTAACGTGTTTTCTTTTTGAGAGCTTGGATTTGAAGATATTGATGATGAAGTTAGTTATTAAATTCTATTAATAACGGCAAGTAAAACAAATAGTAGTAAAATAAGTATTATATAATTTGGCCAGTTTTTTTTAGCCCTTTAAAAACTAGCGCTCTTTGCCCCCTTTTGAACCACTTTTAACCCGGTTTTTTTCGATATCAGTTGGCAACACTGCTCTTCGGCGGCCTGGTGGCTGCAGTTGGTCGTTAACTCGTCGTCCGAACTTCCATCTCTCAAACGTTTCCGTTTCTCGGTAACACAAACAAAAGTTCTGCTTCTTTTACAGGGAAAGGGATATGATTATCGACTCGAAATTAACATGACTGCCCCATTTACTCATTCTTTCACACGATTTGCCAAGTTGGGTTTTATTCTTTGAAAATGTTTGATTAGCATGTTGCATCCCTAAAATTCTATTGACTCACCTCCTAGGGCACATATGTATGTATATACTGACGGGTCAATGTGGGATAGTGGAGCGAGTGCTGCTGTAGCATTCTCTTGGTAGTTTTTAGAGACACTCATTCTGCATCTACCTTTTCCAATTTCATTTTTCCTACCAACCCTAGAAGTGTTTAAGTTTTCCTTCGTCAGCTTTTCTTTCCCCATCCTTAATGAAAAAAAAATGTGAGCCTGGTTAAATGAGGAATGCGTTCTGGTTTAAATCTTTCGTTTGTTAGGCCCCAAACCTTGGTTCATGGGTAATGGACGGTCAGACCAGGATAGTTCGGTCGACCTTCTGCTACCTCATAGGGAATTTCATTTTTCAAGATTACCTGAGGGGTCTGTTGCAGAAGGAGGCGGATGGGTGCGTTGATTTTAAATTATGGATCGTTAATCATTCAGTTCGTTATTTGCAATCAAACACTCGGAAGTCTCAATCCTTTGATGTGGTTCTTTGCCGTGTACGAATTGGTTATACTCGACTGAGCCACCGGCATTGGACTTTCGATAAGGGACCACTCGCCATTCACTTGTGCCCCTACTATGAAGGGAGTTGTTCAGTCGCCCATCTATTGATCAACTATCCCGCATTTGCGAGACTCCGCATATTATATGGGGCCTCCGACGGGTTTTGGCTGCCGAGTCATTTTGTGCACCAGCCCAATTAAGGTTTTTAGCTCAATCTGTATTGGTTCATCTCTTATGATTGTTCTCTTCAGTCTTTCTCAATTTTAATAGTTTGTGGGGTTTTAGTTTTGTGCGATCGAGGCATGTTATCAGTTTATTTCCTTCACGTAGTTTTAATGTGGTAGGTTTGGATGAATGTCTTTTGAAGTTGCTGCCAGCGAAAATGCGTCCGGATTGAGCAACTGTCACGAATAGGTTAATCATGTTCTTAACATCTCCCCTTCTTTTCCACCCAACCCATAGGTATTTATGTACACTTTGAGCTGAAAGAACGTGTTTGGCATAAATCCAATTCTTTCAGCACAGAACGCCACCACCCTCTCCCCATTTTCATTCTTATCCGATCTACCAGAAGCTCCATTCCTTCCATCTCTCACTTTGTAACCTATTCTTTCATTCATATAACAACCATCAAACTATACCCATTCCCGATTCCATACAAAACTCGTTACACCACGTTATTCCAGAGCCCCAGCATCAATTATATCATTACAGACCTCATGCACTAAAACCAAACGCACTTTCATCATCATTAACCACATTCTCACCATTTTCTTCACGCTGAACGACCTTCATAATGGTGGAGGGTTATGTACGGTAGTATCTCGCTCAGTCAGGGTTGATCTCTGGGCAGAAAGCCCCAACCACGACCCCTCATAACCCCTCCCCTAACATCCAAAATAATGAGTCATTTTTTCTCTCATTATTTCTTTATACTTGTACATTATATAATCATTAAGCTTAATATCAGTAGCCATCCCCTAGTTTATTAAAAAAATGCAAAAATCCTTGTATAGAACTGTGCGCTTCACAGTTCCAGCGACGGAGTGTTTGGCTGTTGTGGGCATGCTCACATGTACGAGATAGGAAGCTGCACGATGGGGCTAAAGAACATGTGGCTGACGCAGTGCCAACCATGGTGTGCTGGTGGAAAGTAGTGTTTCTTTTCTACTCCGCGTGTGTTGTGCTTAAAAACGTCATTATATTCTTGAATGTGATAAAAAGGAATTAATTTAATATTTTTTTCGGTCCTTTGAATAAATAATTAATTTAGCTGATGAAATTTATCTTGAAAAATATCTAGATGATGATCTTAGTGAAATTATGAAATTGATAAAAATCCTCTTGTCAATTCCCATGATTAGATCAGAGGCAGAACGCTGCTTTTCAACACTGAAAAGAATAAAAACTTTTCTAAGTAGCACTATGAATTCTAAAAGACTAAATGCACTCGCATTGCTTTCAATGGAGAAAAGATTCCTCAGTAGTCATCCAGAGAACAAGGAGAAAATAATTAATCTTTTCGCACAAATTAAAACAAGAAGAATGGATTTCGTTTTTAAATGAAATCCAGGCTATTTAGTAAGTAAAAAATATTTAATTTTGTTCTGTTTAGGATTTTATCAAGTTTATTTATAAACATTTTTTAATTGTTTATTTCCTTTTGCATAATATTAAAACAATGCTAAAATCTTTTTGATGCAGCACCCCTACTAATTTTAGCTACGAGCCGCCACTAGACTCACAACCTCATTCAACCAGAAACATTTCTTATCTAATCGTTCCTTGGTCTATCTACCTTTCTCACACCAAGTGTTCCTCTCAAGGTTGTTCATTTGTACTGCTCTCACTAGAAAATTTATTTATCTTTCTATAGTCTCACTCCACTTTATCAACGTTGCCACCAGCATAATCTAATGCAGCTTCCAGGCACATTTCACACCTAAAGCTTAGACGGAACTTACACGCGCTGCAGAGGGTCCGGTTAGTCCTAAATTGGTGAGCCTACCCCCCCCCCCCCTCTTCCACAAGCGGTAGCCTCGAATGGCGTCCCCCACGATTCACCTTTACGCGGACTAGAATAGCCTCTACAAGAAGATTCGAGGCCATTCGAGAGTAGAGCTGTTCCCCGCTAACCCCCCTCGGGGAGAGCCTTGGACATAAATAGTGTTCGACTCCCATGCGGAGACACAGAGTTGAGAAGTCTCGCCCAGACCCTAGAAGATTCCCCATGGTTTGCAAGTCAAGTGCTAGCAACAAAGCAAAGTGAAAGCTGGACTATTTTGTGTATTTGGAATTAGCCCCAGCCAGGAGGTAATTCCACTAAACGATCGCCCCCGAATGATTTTCCCGACTTCTCTCATCATCTCCTGTCGAAGCCCTCCTCATTTCGGGTAGCCGAAATACTCTCCCAGGAAGTTACATCCCCCCCTTGTTTTTTGGAGAACCGTCATCACTCCAACCTCCCGCTCAGAAGTTCCGAACGGCTTCTCCTCACCCCCTTCAGTAACCCAATTGAGTTAACCCCCCCCCCCATTTGAATAGTCTCCTCCTGGAATACCTTAAGTTCTAACTTCATAGTCTCATTTATAACTACAATTTTCCCTTTCATTTACTGATGTGATTTTGCCCGTTAATTCTCTGAGGTAATTTTACCCATCAATTCTCCTATTATTTTTGTGTAAATAAAATTATTTTTTTGTTAATGCCTCTTTAAATAACCTTGAGCTTTATTCATTGTCCATAATTTACCTGACCTCGTTGCACTCTCTCGCTATTCAGCCCGTCTATACTCGTGGTTTTCCGTCCCTTTTGCCGGTTCGCTTTCAAGTTATTGGTCCCTCCCTTATAGATATAATATGATATTGATATAATGTAATGTCATACCACGACAGGTACCGTCGAGATTGGTCACAAACAAAATGAAAACCGTTTGCGACAGAGGAAAACGCTGAATATGCGCGTAAGAGCACATAGTGTACTGCAAAGGGCCTAGAGCGAGAGGCATATAACAACAAAGGATGAAGTATTAGGACATGCCCAACTCTAGAAGGGCTTAATGAGAAGTATCCGGAGAAGGCAGCTGCAGTACTTGGGACATATTCTGAGAGCAAAAGCAATATAAAGAGATTGCCTGCTGAGAAGAATTGAAGGAAGAAGAGCCAGAGGAAGACAAAGGAAAAAGTTCATGGAGACCCTAATGGAAAACATGAACAGAAGATGGATTGTAGCAAATCTAATCAGGAAGACAAAAGATAGAAAAGAATGGCGCTTCTGATAGCTGGCGAAACATGACAGGCACTTCGGTAAGGTATACCCAGACCATCAAAGAAGAGGCACGTCAAAGGAAGCCCCATTTATCAACAGGTCCATTAAGGGGGGAGCCTGCGACAGCGACAGAAGTGCGTCACTTTAGACTTAACCAAAAAAAAAAAAACCGTACATTACGATAGATGCGATTTACGTCCCGTTTAGATTGTTGTTCCAAGGTACGCATGTGAAGCTCACTTTATGAGATAAAAAATCGTTTATGTAGGGTCAAAGATGATGAGATGAAGAAACTTCCCTATGGGACGCCCTTTTCCTTCCTCTGTATCTTTATTGTACACACGCATGATTTAAAACATATCTCTGTATTCCTATTTACAGACATACCACACCGATACACACTCCTCACACTCACATTTGTAAGAGAAACAACGAATCACGCACACACAAACATACATTTTCGCTCATCCTTCTTGATAATCCGAGGAAACTTTCAGTTTCGTTGACCGTGTTAATAGCCTAATTCTGCTCTCCAAATTCTTCAGGAATAGTCATTTGATTAATTTAGTTTCCGCTGCGTGGATTAACGGATCATTTCCATCTCGCCTCTCGCTCTCCTTTACGGTGTAATTCTCTGCAGGAATGCCGCCACAAAAGCGAACTTGCTCCGTCTGATATGGCGTTTTCTTGGTTGCACACTTTATCGGAAGGAGAGGAAGCTACAGGGGCTGCGGAATGAGGAAGGATTTGGAAGTCAGAATTATATCTCTCAACAGGAACTGAAGGTGATGCGATCTGATGTGCAGTCCATATGGAGGTAGCTCGACACTCAGGTAGCGGAGGGTATGTCTGGAGATGACCGGGCGGATGACTAGCGACCTTCAGCCTTGGTTGATTCCGATACTCAGGTAACGGACCTTCAATCGAGGTAGCCTACCTGCCGGCTTTCTGGAACCAGGGGTGATGGGTTCGTTATGGTTCCAGGGAGAGCCCCTCCAAGTCGAACTAAGCAGAAACTGCGGGTAATCGCGACTAACAAAATTTTTGTTTTGGGTATTGAGCAAGACGATGAAACCAACTAGAGGAATTTTGCGGCAGAAAACCAAGCGGAAATATCCAAGACACAGCTTATATAATGCACATCGGTACTAATAATGTACTATCTACAAGTTCCGAGGAACTTCTAGCAAGGTACCAACTGATGAGGAAGCTGAAATAAAGGAGTGGGAACGTGGCGTTTACAGGTATCCTTCGGAGAATAGGTGTGGCGAGTGATTTCGATGGAAGAGCATCCTATATTAAATACTCTCTTAAAGTTCTTTGCCAGGAAGAAGGAGTGTACTTCATCGATTTGCGCGATTATATTTACGAACAAATGGAGCTATTCTGGCGAGACGGACTTCATCTGAACGGGGTGGGAGCGGCAAGACTGGGAAGACTAATTAAGAATTCTCCTGTAAATTTCGGACAGAACACCATCGGAGAGAAGAGAGCACATAGGGGAGAATGACTCACCACGCCGTAATAATAATTTACCCGTTCTAAAACAAATTTTCATCCCTACTACTACAACACGCCTAGTATTCGAAATAAGCTCGACGAATTTAAATATTTAATGCACTTACGCAACTTCGATATTGTATCAATAACGGAATCATGGGCGTAGACATCTATTAGAGACTATATCTGCGAATTGCAACTACCAGGGTATAAATTAATCAATAAAGAAAGTACTCATAAACGGGGTGGAGGAGTATTAGTATACACCAAAAATCATATAATTTTAACCGAAATTAAAAGAAAATATGAAATTCAACATGGAAGCCGTCACTTGCGATAGGATGATCGATCATTTGGAAGTGCATAATCTCATTAATGATAGTCAACACGGCTTTAGACAGAAATGTTCATGTTTAACTAATCTTTTGGAAATTTAGGAAAGCATGATTAATAGCTATGATGCAAGTAGATATTTTACTTCGACTTTGATAAAGCATTCGACACCGTTCCTAAACTAAACTTTTTGCTCATGGAATTAGGGAAAACATCCTACAATGGATAGAATCGTGGCTTAGTAATCGTAAGCAGAGAGTGGTTTTAAACGATAAAATTTTGGCGTGGAAAAATGTATCTAGTTGCGTCGCCTTAGGGGTCTGTGTTGGGACCATTGTTAATTCTTATTTATATAAACGATATGGACACCGGCCTACTTTGTAAACTATCCAAATTTGCAAACGACACAAAAAAGGGGGTAAAATTTTAAATGAAAACGATAGCAATTTAATTCAGCGGGTTTTAGATAAAATCATAGAATTTTCTAATATATGGAACATGAAATTTAATTTAGACACGTGTAGAGTTTTTCACGTAGGCCGAAATAACCCAAGGTTTAACTATGAAATGGGTGGAAAAAATATTATCTCCGTGGACGAAAAAAAAAATTAAGGAGTGCGGTTTTCAAAGGATTTTAAGTTTAATAAACAGTTGACGACGCGTGTAAGAAAGTGAACCGAATGCTTGGTTTTATTGCGAAAAGATTTCATTAAAAACACTAAGATATATTCATACCTCTATACAAAAGTTTAGTAAGACCATACCTGCGATACAATTTTGGTTACCTTATACACACGTAAACATCGATAAAATGGAAAGAATTCAACGACGGTCAACTAAACTAATTCTCTCGATTAGAAATCAGTCATACATTGAAAGATTAAAAAAAATAAAACTCCCAACTCTCGAAACTACGCAATTGCGAGGCAAACTTATCGAAGTATTCAAAATTCTAATTAATTTTAAAACGTAAATTATGAAAAAAAATTTAAGTACGCCCTTTGGTATCACACATAACAACGGTTTTAAACTGAAAGGACGAAGGTTTCAAACGAACAGAGCTAAAGAATATTTCACCTTTAAAATCATCGATAAATGGAACGCACCCCCCGCGGAGGTAGTAAATGCTATAGTATTGTGAATAGTTTAAAAAAAAACAAAATTAACAGTTATTTCACGAATAATAATATTGTTTAAATATGGAACCCTTTTGTGGATTAAATATCGCATGACTAAACATCGAAACGACAATGTCCAAAATAGAACTATTAGCATGTTAGTATAGAATGGGACTGGCCTTTGAGTAGATTAAGTAGTCCTTGCTAGCTCCATGTAACTATGTAATTGATTTCACCCAACCCATCCTCAGAATCATCGATCTTCCAGGAACTCAGACAAAATATTCAGAGGTGGCCCCTTATCCCATATTATGGATGGATTACATGATAACCTATCGCCATAAGGTACCATACACCTTCTCCAAATCCACAGGAGGGTATCCTGTGTAGCCTGTTACATTTGTACCTGGACAGGTTGCTACAAATTAAACAAACTACGTCACTGGGTTAACTTGAACACTCTGACGGTGCCGTTCCCTCTCATAATTCTTTTTTTTACGACTATCTCCCCAACCCTTTGTCTGGGTTTAAGGACCTTATCATCTACATTATTCGAAGTCAGAAGAGAAGCTTTGGAACCTCTATAAACAACGCTTTTGAATGCTTGGGGTCGCAAGGGACCATGAATTGAAGGGTCCTTGGCGTTGGGAGTGCGATTAATCGGAAGATCGCTTTGCTCCAATAATCCCTTCATACGTGTAATGTGCTGATCAGCTTCCTGCAGCCCTTTTTGTGTGCATTAAAGTGTACTGCTTACGGTGGGCGAGCTTTACTCCCCAGATAACTGAAAGGCCAACTAAAGGTCTCGGGTCCCATATATGGATAGGCCACAACAGATCTTCTGATCTTATTCGTCCTGTTGACGATAAGTAAGGACATTTACACTCTCACCCTGCCTCTCTAGCTGATCACTTGGGAGCTGCCGCCCTTGAAGATTAACCGGTCTACTTGGCAACTTCTGGTCGGAAGGCGTCTCTGCACATGTGCGAACATCGCCCTTTAACTCACGTAGGGTGGAGATGTGAAAAGTCCTTAAACGCTTCATGGGATAGGCGGGGGCGGCTGGATGCGAATTATAGCCTATCAAACATTTAGATTATTTCATTTTGTTAATAAACTCTACAAAATTTCTGATTACATCCAGAAGAACAAATCCTCGCCTGAATTTGGTGTTGTGTCAGAAGTCTCTCGTGATAGTACCACTCTTTGCGGTGAAGGGGCGACCCTTCAAACATTTTTCTCAGGGGCCCTTCCAATATTCTTTCAGCTGAGAGGGCGTTTCTCTCTCTCCATTACCGACGGGTTTGGGGTTTCCACCTTACTCCTTTTTGGATAGTTGATTCCAGGCGACTCTCCACTTGTGTCGGATCTTCTTTCTAATTTTCGGGGGCCCCAAAGATCACTGTGCGGCAGAAGACACGCCCACTCACCCCCTCTCCAACCCGAAGGGGGAGGTGTTATGGAATTTCATGGGCAAAGTTTCGAAAAAGTCTTCAATCGAAGTCTAAAAGAATATCTCGGAGAAAATAACCTACATAATGATTACCAGCTCGGATTTAGAAGAGGCAGAGACATAATGATGCCACTTGATATACGAGTATTAAAAGAGAAAATAGCTAAGCCAAAGGCAAAGAAAAGCTACTTCGATCTTGTCCTGAGAGATGTAGAGAAAACATTTGACAAATTCTGGGTCAGAGGAAAGCAATATATGATCTTAAACCTCCAGCCAAACAGAAATCTGGAGAGAATTCTCTGCGATTACACCAGAGCACGGAAATCATACGTGGTGATCAATGATTTTGTAGGACCAGAATTCAAACTAAAGGCTAGCCTCCCACAGAGGGTGTGTCTCAGACCCTCTGTGGGCTGAGACACCAGCAGGAAACCCCCCAAATACTCGTTTTCCCAACGGAAGACATCAGTTTAGAATTGAGAAAGCAGTATTGTTTACTTAAGTGAACTATACCCAAAAGAAACGATGGGAAAAAACCCGACAAGGACATATATTAAGACCAAAAACACAAAGGACGGATAGATCTACCTAACAGGAATACCAGAAAGATACCTATATAAGACAAACGAATCAAACAAAACTACCAAAAAATTTAACAACAAATTAGTGAAATGACAAAAAAAAGCAAAGAAAAAAACAAACAAAAGTGAACTACTATTACCAGTGAAATTAACGATTATTGAATAAAAAAAGTAAAATACAAAAAAATAGTGTTGTGAAAAATGATAAACAAAAGTGAAGTAATATACACAAAGTGAATATTTGAAAGAGGAAAACAAAACTAGAACCAAACAACTTTAATGAAAAGTGAAAATTAAATAAGAAAAAATAAATAACAAAATATAAAACAAACAAACACCGCAATATATATAATATAAACAATAAATAAGTAAATAAGCTTATAATAGCTTTAAACAAATAACGGCATGAATGCACCATTAAACACAGAAATGGAAGAGAAACTGCAGAAAGTAACAGATGATGCGGTTCCCTTGTTACATGCATGGAGTAGTAAAAATGAAAGAAAAGAAGTTAAAATGAGATGGAAGGAACCGAGTGATAGAGGATGAGTGGTTCGGAATCCTTGATCAAATCAGTAGGTTCACACAATGGAGTTGTTCCATTCAAACGAAGAAGGTCTTACTATCTTACTTCAAATTTTGTACTCCTCACTAACTTCAACAGCTCCCGCAAATCCTTTACCGAAACATCATGACTGATTAATCAATCTACCAGAAACTCTGCTAACTCGCAAAAATTATATCGTAGGTAAAGGAGGAATTGAAGATAAAATGTTCGACAAACGTGAAATTTATTTCACTTTCTAGACGGGAATCTAAAAAAGAACATACTGTGGCAGAGCATAGGCTACTTTATATCAGCCGAAACCCACTCAACAGAGCAAGCTATGACTACTGCACATCATCCCGTTCCAACTATGCCATTCTATGTGAAAAACATAATTGGAAACGCCGGGGAAAGCAGGTTTGTGGGTTAGCCTACTGCAGAACCCGGCACCAGAGGCACCAAGACAACGAGCAAAACTGCAACCCCCAAGAAAATGGGAGGGTCTTGTACACTCACCAAATACTCCACCCTGGCGGCCCAGCCAGAGCCATAGAGGGAAGTAACACTCGTGCATGTGGATGACGGAAGCAGTTCCGATACACAAACCACCGAGGGACGTCACCCCGGCTAGCGATGGTTGATTCCGCACCAACAACCAAAAGTCTGTCACTATTCACTTCACACCTCAAGATGGCCTCTCCGGGTTCATCCCATATCATTGTCACCCATCCTAATTTCAAAGTTACAGTCATTAAATTAATAATACCCACAATAAGTGGTCGTCAACAATAACCAACTCCAAGACGGCACAAAAAAAAACAAGGATAAGGAGCTCGAATATGACACCGAGCCTAGAAGGTCCACTCTCGGGAAGAAAATGGCGCAGAAATATACTACAAGAATCCTGCTGCGCGTGATGTGCGGGCACAGCAAGTCGAACAGAAAGAAATTGTTCAAGGTGATGTATAGAAAATAAAAGATTGCTATTCTTAGACTCTTTCTTGGCTATAGTATCGAGGTACATCACCATTTGCGAAAAAGAAAAAGGGGTTGAAGCCATCGTTAAGGAGGAAGCTGTGGAGGCCCTTCGTGCGATTGGCCTACAGCTGCCATCCCCCCGCAGATACTGGCTCACAGAAGCGTGGTCTGCAGGAGATTCGACCTATGGATAGGTCAAGACTCCAAGGAGGTGATCAAAGAAGAGATCGGAAAGATCGCAGAGGTTATGAAGTTTAGAAATAAAAGAAACCATGGCGACTACTCACACCTGCTCAATGTCGTCATCACTGTTACTTCCATGACACAAAACGCGAAAGAGTGCAGGTTATTAATGTTCAGCGTCAAAGTAAGGGTCAGCAAATTGAACGTAAGGAATTTAATCCCATTCATTTCTGCTTCCTAAACATATTAGAAAATGGGATAGCAAGCCATCAAAGACTTGCAATGAGCCAAATGAAACGCGCTCCGAATGAATTGAGAAAAAACATCATTGGTGGGAGTACAGGAGCTCAAAGGAGAAATGTGTAAACTGTGGGCAGGGCCTCCAAATGATAGGCAGAGCGTGCCCAATGAGAAAAAGATCTAATAAGTAAAAAGAACTAGGAAAGGACGCAAGAAGAGACAATGAAGTATAATAGCACCTACTACCAACTAAAAAAGCGGCCTACGGCGAAAATGAATCCAAAAAGACGTACCTAAAAATACACAACGAAAACTCAACTAAGATCTCAACCTGCATCTTGTATGCACACGTTGGGAACCTAACGTAGCCGAGCACTTTCGCCGCTGAACTCAACTAAACGTTGGCAAACAAATGTATGATGGAAATGTGGTTTCTAGATAATCCACATCAGGGGATATCCTGCAGCTGCAGATTGTCCATATCTAACATGAAAGTGCTCAAGAAACAACGAAAAGACCTGACTCTAGAATAGAGACACAAAAGCAAAGAGATTGGAGAAAAGACAGGACTCCGTAATACAGGCGAAGAAAGATCGTGAAGCAGCGGCCAAGAAGGCAAATGGAAAGGAAACAAACAAAAAAGAATCAAAGACCTTTGGATCATAGGACGCCACTAACGAGATAGTCGGGTACTACATCAAATACAAACGGCAAACCAATAAAATACTCAATGTGGACGAGTTAAAATTAAGACTATTCACATTCAAGCACGTCTCCTCTTGAAAAAGCAGGGACTTCAACAAAATCTTTCACAGCATCAGAAATAAAATATTCAAATGAGAATAGGATGCATCCCAAGATGAACAGACTGTCGAAAAAGCTTTATCTAATCACAGCGTGATCCTCTACGAAGACATATGTGAAAAATTATCTTCCTCCGAATACAAGAAGAAAAGAAACGTGAAAAGAAGCAAGAAGACAGCTAACAAAAGACAGTAAAAAGACCTACATACCAAAGCGCCATAATGGAGAACATCAGTAATAGATTTAGAATCATGACATCAAATGTTAATTTATGGGAAGGGAAAGCAACGGCATACGGGTACACATTCGGTGCGCATGACCCAGATAGACCGAGGGGATGAAGGAGATCGCTCGGCAACACAGGATGTGTACGATGAAGTTAGGAGAACAGGCCAAAACTTGGGTAGAAACTCGTTGCTACGGCGCATAAATAATTATCTTAAGCAGGTTATAAACCATCAACAGGCTGAGATCCCAGACAGCCTAATAGCCAGGGTAAACGACGAGATTAGCCTGGAAAAATTATGGAGAAATATCAGAAAACTGAAAGGACTACCCAAAAATGAAAACAAAAAATAAGGAAAACAATGAGTACATATAAGACCTGCTGTTCTGGAGGGGAGATTCAGAATATTCTCGAAAGATATTTTATCAATAAGACCAGATGACAATGATGGGTTCGAACAAGAATTCGAAGGCAAACTGATAGAAGACCTTAATCAAATAATACATCGAATGCACCCACAACCCCACGTTGATGAAAAGCAGGCCATAGCCGTACAATAACAAAAGAGGAAGTCGTGGCAACTGTAAAATCCTTTAATCAAAGACACCAGACTGGAAGGGCATCACTAAAACAACTTAGGGAATGCCCCCTAGCAGATCATTCAGGGAATCACAAACATCTATAATGCTCCCTTAAACACAAGCTACTTCCCTGACGGTCTAAAAATGGCAAAAATTATTTTTATATCTAAAGGGAAAAAACACCTTCTTCAATTGGTGAACCGCAGGCAGATATCTCTCCTCAGTTGGAGGGTAAAGTCTACGGGAAACGTCTAGCGAACCGGCTCCAAGCTCAACTATCCGAGCGGGAAGCTCATAATCCTCAGCAGTACGGTTTCCGTAAGAAACAAAATACCGATACAGACCTCGCCCTTCTGACGGAAAAACTCCCATACTGTCGAACTGATGGGAAGCACATAGACATGGTACTACGAGATGTACAAAATGGCTTCGATAAGGTTTGGCTGAGAGGCCTTCAATTTAATATCTTGAACCTCCAGCTTAACCCATTCCTGGAAAGGATTGTCTGTGATTACATCATGGATATGTAAGCCCGACTAATGTTCGAGGGTTGCAGATGGCTCGAATTTGAACTCGAGGTGGGTGTACCACAAGGTAGCTGTCTGAGCCTACGTCATATACACGTTATATCTGCCTACGCCATTGCAGAAAGATGTGATATATCTGCAATTTTCAGATGACATAACACAAATCATCCCATGTTCCTATCGGGACGCGAGAGTACAGGCAAGGGAAAGAGTTACCGAAATTGAAAACATCAATGAACCGCCGGAAACTAGACGAACGTCATCTTGAACGACCAGTTGTGCCCGTACTCCAACGAGGGCAACGTACTGGGGCTGCGAATCTCCTTGAACCAAAAGAGAGTTGGCAAAACTGTTTCGATTTTGTAGTCCTAATGACAATAACATCAAAAGGCTATACACTGCCCAGGTGCGGTCAATACAAGTATACCCAGTTGTGGTAACGTAGGCGGCAAGTTGTACCACTCTCAGATTAATGCAGAAAGTACGAAACAAAGCCACCCTGTACTAGCTGGCGCTCGAAGAATTGATCACATACGGCAAATGGAATTGCACGTAAGAACAGGACTGAACCCCCTAAAAAGCTAGAGTGAAGCACGTGGAAAACGTCGAAGAACAAATAATCCTAATTTTAGAAATTAATATTGACTTTCCCCAACCAAAGAAACATATAGTAACTAGGAGAGCTCTATTCCCGAGTGGAAGCACATGTAAGCACCGGACCCAATATACTTTTGATAGTGATAACCGAACAAAGATTCTTAAATATGACTAAGTAACAATCTGAAACAAAGAAGTTACAAAAACAGACGAATTAAAAGAACCAAGTGGAAAATAATCACAAGAATGAAGAACAAAATAAAAGTAAAAATAAAAAGTGGCATATAGCCCAAATTGAGGAAAATAAAAACAAAAAAGAGGCGAAGTGCTCAAATTTAGGAGAAACAAAAAAATGCTTGAAAGCCACGGCAGAGGAAAAAATATATATATATATCTAATTAAGTTAAAATAAAAAAGGCAACGAGAAACAGGTGATCGACACGGTCGATCACACCAATCGCCAGTGAACCCCACTTGTGGTACTGAATGCAATATCTAGATGGAGAGAAATTAACAAGAAACAAGGTGACACCTTCGGCGCCAGGGCAAACATAACTTAATATTTTACAGCTCTATTAACTCATTACCTTTAACCATTCTTTCTCACACCTTTTCATAAAGTTCAAGTTCAAGAATACCATTCGACGGTTTCTGTCTGGTTGTTTACACTATCTCTCTACGCGCTGCTGGTAAAGCAACTCTTTCTCGTACAACTGCGAATTCACGCTACGCAAAAGAAGATCAACTTTATAGAAATATATTTACCTTACTTTAACGAGAAAGGAGAAGAAATATATGCGAGTATTGGCTTTATTAGAGATAGCTCCTGTACCCTCTATGTGAATTAAGACCCCAAAGAGGTGTTTTCTTATCCACTCTCGAATTATTCTTACTTTTGAACTCCTCCGTCCTTACTACTCGTAATACATAAGTTTGTCACCAGGAAAGTCCCAGAAGCACTGGTAGTAGGAGCAAGCGAATCCCTGCCAGGAGACCCGGTTACGGGGACAGGAAAGAGGGACCATTCTTGACCGCGGATCGGAAGCTTGTACCAAGACCTTTATAGCACTACAAATATTTAAGTACGCTGACCAAGGAGCGTGTTACTCGAGCTAGGCAGGCGATATAGAGATAGGATTATATAGGAGGTTCTCTCCCACTAGAGGATAAAAGGGTTCATTTACAGATACGCAAGGATCTGCCCCCTTACAGGGGGAAAACAAGGGTAAAAATGAATCATGCAACCAGCCGAATTTACGAAATGGCTTCCTCTCTAGTTATTACCTAATAGAAATAAGAAGAAAACGCCAAATATAGTGCAATAAATTTTCACCGATCTAAAGATCCTGTTAATAAGATGTACAGAAAATAAGGACTGTAAGGGAAAGGGACGCAAAGGAGAATACCCACTTCATTTGTTTCTTGAATTCCTTCCCTCCCTATGTCTCCTAAGTATAAATCCACGTGGAGTAAGCTCTGTATCCAAGGAGAAAAATAAAGAAGAAAGAATTTGAAAATCGCCCAGCGCCTCACAGGTGTAGTTAAGATGGACGCTAAAAGCTTTCACCTCGCCGATGAAACGCTAATCTCCGTAGTCGGGGAAAGGATAGTCGAAAGTTTCCCTCCCACATCGTTGGAGTCGATTAAGACCTGTGTCGGGCGACAAAAGCTAATCCCTCTAGGCGCCGGAAGCTTTCTTATAGACGTCTGTGCCTTCCAACGATCGAGCACCATAAAAATGGCCGTCATATAAATTCCCTAGGTTTTTCGAAGATCGAGAGATTGAGTTTGAGATCTCATCGCCTTCAGTTCAGATCGTGTGTCTGTTTCCCCAAGTCCCTGGTATTCGCGTATACCATCGAGGTTGGATCTCACCAGTCAGATCCATCTCTTTCGTGAAGGCTTACTCTGTTCAGAGCAAGCCTCGAATCGTTTTGTCCCCGAAGGACTGGCCTTTATCCTCGTCACCATCAGGATATTTTGCCGAGAATCACGACAATTTTCTGTCTCCATTCCCCCGCGCCGACCGGCTAAAGGATTTCCTTTCCTGGAGGTGACTCCCTTTAAGGTAAAACGACCCCTGATTGCATCTCCTGTTAATCGACCCGATTTCCGACTTTTAAATATTCCTTCTGTCTAACTGATTTATACTATCCCATTTAAAAGCTAATTAACAAGTAATTAACGTTACCTGATTGCCAAATTTCTATAGTCTATCAGTATTATCCTTATTTACATTTCCTATATTTCCCGTATGTATATATATATATATATATATATATATATATATATATATATATATATATATATATATATATATATATATATATGTTAACTAGTGACTTACTAAAATTATACTTTTGGTTTTTACTCTTTAAATATATCCTTGAACTGCAACTTGGTAAACTCATTAAACGCTATCGGCCCCTGTATTAAAGTCGCACTCTTATACTTCGTAATCAACGGATTACTTTTACGAAGTGAACTTACTTATACGTAGCGAATGACGCGTACGCACATAGGAGGATATATGTGCATATAACTGTATATATACATATTTTCGTGGCTTTTATCTCTTTCCTTCCAACCAATAGATACAGATATGTATATATAGACGCATTGTCTCGGGAGGTGACCTATTCCTCGACATATATATATATATATATATATATATATATATATATATATATATATATATATATATATATATATATAACTACTTTTGTTTTCGGCCGGAAGCAGAACTCCAAAAAGACATGGATCAGAGAACATTCCTGTCAAGAAATTATGCAGGAACTAGAGGGAAATCAGGCATGGTTAAAAATACGAGGTAGTGAAGTTAAAGGTGTACATACATGTGTTTATAAAAATACATGAATCTACAGAAATGCCGACCATAATCGTAGAAAAAGGGTTTACTGGCCTTTACTATGAAGATTTCTCCCGTAAACATATGGGAGAAATCCCAATATATTTGTAAACATACAAACATAATTTAAGTTATAATTGATTGAGCAATATATCACTGCAAACTGACCAAAGCAAGATAAAATAATCTGTTCGGAATGCAGTCAAGAAGACATTTCATGGAACAATTGCTTGAACCCCATCAAAAAGTGCTTCAACAGTCCAGATGCACACATAACAATGGCCATGACCAGCACAAGAATATGAGAAATTCTACAAAGAAAAAAAAGAGAGAAATAGCTGAAAAAACAGAAACAGGTAAAACTACATCCTACGCCTCTGCAACAAAAACTGCTCTTCAGAGCCAAGCAATATAAATTAACATCGACGGCTCACTTAATCTAAAGATATTTACATATATATTACACTAGCAAGTAATTAACATTACGGACCCCGAATCATAGTATGCGACCAGCTTAAACAATATGCTGAGAGAGAACGGTCTAGAACAAATGAAGTTCTCCAATGTCGACTCATCAGCATTATTCAACGTTAACAATAGAAAATACATTTGAAGCATTTACTCAACAAACACAAAATAAAAAAGAACAATGCCATACCGAGAAATAGAAAGTGAAGATAAATAAACCGAGGAAAGTTCAGAGGAATCTAATGCAGCAAGCACATGAACAACACGGACAACGAACATAAAAGAAAAAAGATAGCAATATAGTCCCTAATAAATGTAATAATTTATTAAATATGGGAATATATTTTTTAGGAATGCAACTATTATTTTAACATGTAATTAGAAATTTCTGTCAAACGATAAAATTTTCTTATAAGAAATCGAACGCCATTATTTAAAATGATCTAAATCCTTTATGACGTCACATAAAGTGACTTAAACAGGCCATTCAGAGCGCAACAATGAGACTCTCCGTCCTAACAGGTTGGTCGAAAACATTAACTGAATTGCTTAAGTGTATTATACTTTTTCTTCAAAATGAAGTGTTAACTTAATTTCATTTTATCTCATTCTAGTTGCCCACTCTTCATATTGAGAAATCTTAAGCTAAAGAACGAAAGAAAAATATATCAAGCTAATATACAATCGGCATTAGTGTCCCCGACGGTGGCAATGTGCATAATCTCAAAGAGTAGTCTACAACAGATACAGAATAAGGAAGTTTACATAATAACGTATATTATAAAAGGCGTAGCTCAGAAATAAACTAGATTTACATAGCGAGGTAAAACTGATTCATATTAACAAAATAATAGAAAAAGAGCAAAGAAGATGATAAGGAAGATCAAAGGGAGATGGGATAAGAACTCCTCAACCAGCTAGATTACTTAGAAGGCTGGAGAACCTATCAAATATTCCATAGCAATTTAGAAATAATGGAAATAAAAGTGAAGGAATTATACACGTAAATGGATTAATACCAAAACAGAAAAGTAAACATAAGCCGACTCAAAAGCTTAAGAAATATAAAGATGACTAAAACATGTAAAGTAGATCTTTAAAAGTAAAGAATTTATAGAAATAGTTAAGAAAAAAGTTAAATTAACAAAATAAAAAAATACGAAAGAAAAGTAGGTACTAAAGAGAGTATGCGGAACGGTAGCAACTTAAATGTAAAAACGGTTTCAACATTATTACAATTAAACAAAAATACAACATGGAAACATTAAAAGCATAAATCTGAAACAACCATGGAGCTAATATCTACTTGCACTAATTCTAACTTAAATACCTTCAGGCAACTGAGCAATTCATGCAAACTTCTCACTCTTACAATTAACACACAGGACAAGGACCAAAGCTGAATTTAAGAATATAATTACTTTTAGGGGGTCAGGTCTGGCTTCTAAGATAGGCTCGATTTATATTAGAACGTATATTCCAAAGTAGCGCTATCATCCAACCATTTATTACTTCTGTTTTGTCACATCTAGTGATGAGTAACCATACATAACCTATTTTATTCATCTTTTCAGGTCTAGATTTGTATTACTATGGATCGTACGTGTAAGAATCATTCGAAGAGGTTTTGTTACATATGCGTACATGTCGCTCTTCCAGACCGTCAAGCAAAAATCACCGATTTGGGGAAAAAATCATATCATGCTTACTTGGGAGGGAAACTAGGAAACCAGGATAAACCCTTTGCTGTAAAACATGAATGGAAAATTTACAGGATTGAAGTAATAAGAAAAGGAAGAGTATGCCATTTGGTGTCCCAATGGTGTGGAGGGAAGGCAAAGATCACGTCACCCACTGCTACTTCTGCATGACAAATTTGAAAGGAATCAATCGCAAGAAAAAGCACCATGTTAGTACCCTAATGTTCCTTCTGCTATAAAACAAGTCCCATGTGTCCCTGATCTTCTGTTTCTGAGCCTGATTTTGCCATGGGTTCTAGCTCTGATTCCAAGGCTAGTGTCACTACCGATACAGCTGAGTTTGAAGTATACAAACAAGAAGAGGGTGACTAACTGGTGCCAATTACGCAGGACGAACTCAATAACCTGACACAAAACCTGAACCTTTCCAAAGAATCTGCTCAGCTATTGGGTTCAGGTCTTCGAGAGAAATGTATGCTAGCACCAGGAACAACATTCTATTGGTATCGGGACCGGAAGAAAGAATTTAGGAAATTTTCACGTTTGATGAAGCCTCTTTACTGGTCTACCTTAACAGCATTGCTGATCTGCTCAACTTAATGGGCATGAAGTATGATGCCTTTGAATTGAGACTTACTTTTCATTGACTCAGAAGTCTCAAGGCAGTTCTTTTTAATAACGGCAATAAGTTTTCATCGATCCCTGTTGGCCACTCAATTGCACTGAAAGAAACCTGCAACAGCATGGACCGTGTGTTGTCTGCTCTCAACTTCCAGGAACACAAATGGCTGATATGTGAAGATCTTAAAGTTATTTGACTCATCCTAGGCTTTCAAGGTAGGTACATAAGTATCCATTCTTTATGTGGTTGTGAGACAGTCGGGCTAACGACCAGCATTATGTCACACAAGACTGGCCGTTAAGACAAGGATTATAACCCGGTTGAACCGAGCAAGATATTGCTTCCACCCTTGCACGTCAAACTCGGTTTTATGAAGATCTTTGTCAAGGCAATGGACAGGGAAGATAGAGGAGTTGCTTTCCTCCGTCAGAAGTTTCTACGAGTCACCAAAGAAAAGCTTAAGGCAGGTGTATTTGATGGTCCTCAAATAAGGGAGCTCATAAAGGACACCAGTTTTGATGAAGCACTAAATCTTGCTGAACTATCTGCCTGGCTTTCCCCTTAGTCAGTCATTGTAAACTTCCTTGGCTACCACAGAAGTCCTCAGTATGAGAAGGTGGTCGATGGGTTAGTGGATAATTCTCTGAAACTTGGTGCTCGGTGAAAATGCACTTCCTTTGGTCCCACCTGGACTATTTTTCCCGAGAATTGCGGAGACTTGAGTGAAGAAGAGAGTGAGCGCTTTCACTAAGATATCCGTGTGATGGAAGAAGGCTAACTTTCTGGCTGACTCCTGCTGGTGACTAAAAAGGGATTTGTGGTCGGCTAGACACAATCCGAAGTCTCTGAAGAAACCATTCATCCACGAGTAGCTTTTTTGTATGTTGTATTCTACTTGGTATCAATTAAAACATTCTGTAAACTTTCTGTGTATAAAAAAAATCAATTCAAAATTTACTATTGTGTGTACATTCGCCTACAAATAGATCGAAATATAGGAATTTCTGGCATGTGCTTATATCTCAAAAACTTGATCTGCTTAGATAAAATGAGCAAGAATTTCGGATTCACCACGAAAAACTGGCCTAAAATCAGGTTTTATGTGTTAGACCTTGAAAACAACGCACACTAGTGTAATGAATGGAAAGTGATAGAAAAAAATTACACACCGTGGTTAGGATCTCACGTTAAGCCGTTGGACCACCGACTAGGTAGGTCACTTATATTGGCTCTGACTATATTCCCGTGTTCTATCCTTACTCTTTCATATTCCCTCTCTCTCTCCAATTCGAGTCTAAGAAGGGTGGAGGGAGCTCGTAGGATTACAAGAGAGTACCGGGTCCTCCCCTCTCTACTCTGGCCAGGTGGAGTGGGGGCGGGGGATCAGCCGATCTGTTTCCTTTTATCACACTTTCCTTTTATTTCATTTCATAAAATCATTCCACAAACTCAGTCTGAACGTTTGCTTTTTCACTGCGAACTGGTAATGGTTATCTCTGATAAAGGCGGTAAATTTGTCAAGAGACGAAAAAACAATTTTCTCGGAAGACTTCAAGGAAGAAATATATGCGCTCTTGGTGCTAATTGAAGCTTACCCTGGTCTCTTTAAGCGAAGTATCCTCCCCAAACAGGCTACTTTTATTTCCTACATCGATGACTTTTTTTTTTTACAAGGTTTTACCTCTGACCTTGGCACTGCATATCTTGGTCACCGTAAGGTCTGAAGCACAGTTGGAAGTAAGGTATAGTGAATCCCTGCAGAAGATTCCGTTCGGGGGCCATAAAATGAGGGCCGATAATTATCGGCCACTAGCTAGAACCCAACTGTGGACCGCTGATAGGGCTAGGTAGGGTGAACGACGAGAAGGCACAACCCGGAAGGTAGAATTGGGACAGATAGAGGGGTTGCTCCCACTAGTGCAGACTGGGAATTTTTCCACAGGTGAAGTTCCTAAGAACACCCCTCTCTTGAGGGGAATGGGAGTGAGGGGGGGGGTTCCACACGATTTTAAAATTTTCTCTCGGTGGAAAGAAGAAAACACAGCGAGACGTAGTGCAACTTATATTTTAGGATTTGGAAATTCCACTAATTAAATGCATAGAAACTCCATTAGTATTCACTGTAATAAGCCACAAAACAAAGCTGTAGAACAATTGCTCTCCTCTGCAGGAGGCATTACACAGAAGAAATTAGCCCTCGAAGATGGAATACACAGACAGATCGAGTCATGGGGTTGGAGAATAAACATGCCATGAATTAAAGAACTCCAAAATAAACAATCATGGGTGAAAATTTCCGATTTGGGAAAATTTTGACTAGATTCACGTTTTCAAACTTTGAAATTCCTCAAGGCCTTCGACTCATCGGCAATATTTAAAATTAACGTTATAGAAAACACAAACAAAGTATGAATTGAAGAGACTAAAAAAGGGAAGAATGGAAACAGAAAATGAGATGAACAGCGAGGACACAGAGACGAAAACACCTCCGACGATACAGAATAAGTATCTATCCGCATAACACGTAGAAAAAAACAAAACTAAAAAATATAAATCTCTTAACAAAAGGACCTAACCCATCATCCAGAGAAGAATCACCCAAAATCTCCTCGCACAAGCAAAACAAAAGAAGGAACACCGCTACTCCAATCAGTAAATAAGAGAATCCAAAGAAAAAGGACAACGAATAAGAAATGGGCAATTGAAATATGGAACTTGAAAAATTAAAGATACTTCAAATAAACACAAATGGATGGAGAGAAAAAGAAAATATGTGAAACTTCTTCAGAATTATCGACCTGGACTTAAGTATAATATCAGGACACGGAAAGAGCCTGTAAAAAAAAAAATCTCGAACCACAATGTCCTTGCTATAAATCCTTCAGGAGTGGCATTCAATGGGGCTACAATAGTTGTAAAACAGATATTAAAGTTCAAAACAGTTCGAGGAATGGAAGATGCATATTTAGCAATTGAGCTACAAATGGAATTAAGCAACATGATCGTCGCAACAAGATACTAGTCACCCATGCGCCTCCAATTAAAGACATAATTTTACTAACCTATTTAACAATAAAGCGAATTTCGGGACGTCTAGATATACTTAGAGATAGAAACATGGTTGAAAAACAACTTAATACACTTATTCACAGAGGAATACTTAAAAGACGAAGACCCAACTTACCAACATGCCTACGAGGAGAATCTAAAAAAAAAAAAAAACCCGGACATCTGCAATAAACAAATGACATAACCTAATTAAAATCGAAAACGCTGCTGGGAAGGGGGGGCTATTGCCCGGCACCAAGGAAAAATAATTTAAATACCGTTAATATAGAGGAGATGTGTGAGAAATTCAAAATTAAGCTTAAGACGGCAGTCGATGAATGTGTCCCTAACACAGAATTTAGAGGTAGAGAGGACCAGAGAAAGAGAAATAAGCCAGACTTTCCAATGAACAGGAAGCTTTGGAGTAAAATATAACGTAAACAAAGGCTGTGGGTAAGGCTAAAAAAAATAAATGAAAAAAGTATGGGAGATGCTGAATATGTACAATGTGTTAACTGAGTATAAGAGGATAAGTAATCAAGTGAGAAAAAATTCAAGAAAAGGAAGATTGAAAAAATAATAACTGAAAACATTAAGGTAAATCCAAAGAATTTGTGGAAGTGTGTTCAGACAAAGATAAAATCCAAATCGCAGGTATCAGAATTATATACATACTGATAATGCAAAGAAAGAAAAAACGAGTGATCCGAAGAGGAAATTTTTGAAATTTTTTTTAGTACCGTTTTCGCATCCCCAAATTAAATTTGAGAACTAACAAGGAACTAAAAACTATTGGAATAACTAAGCAACAAATAAAGAGTGTGATTGCTAAAATGAAAAATAACAAGTCACCGGATCTAGAAGGAATACACCCTAGAATTCTGAAAGAAGTTGCAGAATCAATCCTTCATCCACTAAAGATGATATTTGATTTATCAATAACAAGCCATCAAGTTGAATTATGTTGGAGAAGAGCAAACACGACAGCAATCTATAAGAAAGGAGACAGGTGTGACCCAGGAAACCACCGACCAGTGAGCCTCACAAGTGTAGTCTGCAATATCTCAGAAAATCTGGTTCGTGAACAAATAATGTGCCACATGAAAGAGAACAATAAATTCAGTACCAAACAATTTGGTTTTATTTCGGTGAGGTCAACTATAATCCAACTGTAAAAGTAATGGAGAGTTGGAATAAAATACTAGATGAGGAAGGCGTCATTGATATTGCATAGTGTGACTTCATGAAAGCGTTTGACTCTGTTCACGCATGAACGACTACTGAAAAAAATAAATAACTATGGTATTAAAGGTCCTTGACTGGATTGGTTCTTTCCTTAGCGGTAGACAGCAACGTGTGATTGTTAGTAATGAATCTTCCAACTGGAGAGATGTAACAAATAGCGTACCTCAAGGGTCAGTGCTGGGTCCACTATTATTTGTTATCTTTATAAATAATCTGCCAGATTCAATAAAAAAACTGTAATGTTTATCTGTATGCCGACGACACGAAGGTTTGCAAAGCAATGTATAATGATGAAGATTGCAATAAGGTGCAGGAGGATTTAATGAAATGAAAAGCTGGTCCGACAAATGGCTATTTAAGTTTCATCCTCAAAAATGTAAATATACGAGGATTGGAAAATCTGATGTCCAAGACAAAATTTACTGTATGGAAGAAATTATGAGCAGAACGAATTCAGAAAAGGATTCAGAGTGATTATCGACACGGAGTTGAACTTCTTAGTACACCTTGCTGAAAAGATTAACAAAGATAATCGGCTTGTGGGACCTATTTGAAAAACTTTTACCACCATGAACGAGTACAAATTTAAGCCTATGTATAGTACATTGATTAGGCCGCATATAGAATACGCTAATCAGCTGTGGTCGCCCTACAAAATAAGAGACATAGAGGCATTTGAGAATGTTCAGGGAAGAGCAACGAAGCTGATACCAACAGGAGGAGACATCATTGAGGTATACAAGATCATGGTTGGAATTTACGACTACGATGTGTGTGGAGGCATCTTTAAGCAACGAGAATCGATAACAAGAAGCCATAGTAAGAAAATCTATAAGCAACGGGCAAGATTAAACATCAGAAAGTATGCTTTCAGCGACAGACTGGTGAACACCTGAAACGGTCTCCCGGCAACAGGCTGTGGACAAATCAGCCAACAACACATAATCACCAAGAAAATATAATAGATAGACACCCAAACTACCAGACCGTCCAAAGTACTAGTTCTGAGAGTATAGAGCTGGAAGAACAGGCTTAACAAGAAGCCTACTTCCAGGAGACATATATGTAAGTGTAAAATAGATGGGAAGCATTCCAGACGAACGCAGACAGGAGTTGGCAGGCGACCAAAAAGATGACGTAGTGATATGGGGAACGAACAGAGGGGACATAAGGGAGCGATATGGGGACCATTGCTACTCATTAAATGCCTATGTGTGAGTTCTGTGCGGTCCATTTGCAGGCAACAAAGGAACATATCGAAGCTCTGACGATGTTGATAACAGCTAGCCCTCAGCAAAACCGAGATCTTAACGGAATGCATCTTGTTATCGATGCAAGCACCCACATTTTGACTGCCAGAGTGACTGAATGTAGCCCCTAATAAGAAGATAAACGCGAAGATAAGGCAGACTGTAACAAATCGGTGTCCGGGTGTCCTCAATTCGAGCTGCCTCATCGGTTTACTAGTTACCCTGGACTCCGACATGACCCGGAACCCAGGAAAAAACCCACTTCTGAAGGGAGTTCGGAAATCGTAGTTCCGGAGAGTTTCAAAGGAACAGGGCTAACAGGAAGGAGAGATGGGATATAATCTTTTTCGGAAGGTAGTGGTATGTGTAAGGGTGGCTTGGAGGCATAGTTACTTTGTGGGAGTGGGAGTATATCACTATGGGTGAATGATACACCACATCCGCCTGAGGTAAGGTTATAAGTTTCAGTCGAGAGGAAAGGGGTACGGGAATGAGAGGAAGAAATAGGGTGTACCTCAACCAAAGTGGAGATTTGAGTTTTTATCAAGGTAGATTGTCCACCCTTTTTGGAAGTTAGCTCCCTAGATATAAGGGAAGAGTCGGGAGAGGCCTTGCGTTTGGGCCAGAAGTCTTCAGTCATGGCTACATCAGATCGGATCGTTTCAGTAGATTCGATATAGGCTTGGGTGGCGTCCAGAGTCTTAAGGATGGCATACGGGGATTGGTCACGCTTTGCCTGGAAGGAGTCAATAAGGGGGGGGGGAGAGGCAAAGGGTATACTAGGAGACCAGACTTGGGTCTGGGTAGAAGAGGGTGATACAGCGGGGGGTGCTGGTGCTGCATCCTGGGATGACGACTGAAGATATGTAGTAGTGTACGGGATACGTGGGCGAGTGGGACGAGAGTCCGCTGCTATACGTAGGACATCAGAGAACCTAAGGCCGGGGGAGATGAATTTCTCTGGGACTAATCGACAGGCTTCATGTATAATCACCTTAGCAGAATCACGGAAAGCTAAGACCTTGTTTTCAGAGAAAAATATGCGACACTTCGAGAAAGAAGCACTATGGTACTCTTCACAGTGGGTACAGCGGCGAGGATGGTTACAGGAATGACCATTGTAGGCCTGCGCGCAATCACGCATACACGGGGGAGGCGGCAGGCAGTCCTCACATGACCAAATATATGTCAATTAAAGCATCGTTTCGGATTAGATGTATAGGGTTTGAATGGTATTCGTAGGTAACCCACCTTAATATGCGTTGGGAGATCCTGACGATCAAACGTTAGGAACATCGTTGGTCTGTCCCACTCCCTCTCTGGGACCTTTTCTTTCTTAAGGGGTTGGTCCCATAGAGCCTCTGGATTTATTGTGGCGATGGGGAGTCAGTCGTGGGTTCCCTATGGGTACCCTGGTGCTACGAACTTAACTTTTAATATACCCCCACCCTATTATTTTCTTTCACTACCCTTTATTTCCACCTCTTTTTTCTCTTATCAAGTAGCACTGACGGTTACCTAACCTCTGCTTGTATTTTTTTCGGAAAGATTCTGAATTGTTCTTTTATGAAGGTTGGAGGAGGTCGGGCATCTCTGGCGCCTTTGTCTGCCGATGCCCAAGGAGACACTTATCATTGGCCCCTTTTCTCCGCGCGTATGAGATCTCTGGCAGCCTCTTCGGTCTATAAAGATGGTGCGGTGGATCCGTATCCATTATCCAAGAGGACATACCGGACGAAACCGAATCGAGAGTTGCAGTAGTGCAGGGCCCTTGCAGGCCTCCATGGTGGGGAATCCTGAGGGAAAACTGTGAAGTTATTTCTATTTGCAATGGCTTGCCATAAACCTAAAACCTCCCCTTCTCGTAAGGGTTCTCGAGCCAAACGTTCTTTGGTTCCCCTTTTCTGCCTTCCCTCGCTCGTTGGATCCCTATTCCAAAGACGCGTACCCAGATTTAGACTATCCCTGCTTTCTGGGCATGAGTTTATCATCTGACACCTGACTCGCAAAAGTCGATGTGCTTGACGTTAACGAATCATGTGAGTCCCGCTGTGGTGAACCCTGCGGGATGTGGTCAAAAGGTTGTGGTGATATAGTAGTAAAGGTGTCATCTCAATCTCAACATAATCTCGTGCGAAATCTGTCTTCGATAGCCGACGTTTCCGTAACCGTTTCGTCCCATCCACGTCTGAATTTTGTCAAAGGTGTCGCCCGTTCAAACGAATTAAGGGACTAAGACCTCACCCGCCTTCAGAGCAAGCTTAGTTCCCAACGCGTAACACACTTACACAGGGTGACTAAAAATGTAGGCTCTACTAGAGTCCCAACTACCACATTGATTTTGACGTTTGAACATCAGGAACTGACGCAGTTTTTTTAAGGCTGGGTACCTTCGTGTTCCGGTAAGCCCCTACGTCAAACTTACCAGACGGTGCTTCAATTGTAATCCATTTGGACATGTTGGTCCTGCCTATCGGCACTCCCGTTCCGGCACGAATTGCAGTTCTGATTACTATGGCCCTGAATGAACCAAAACACCGTCCTGTGCCAACTACAGTGGTGCCACAGTGCCACGTCAAAAATATGTCCAATATTCTTATATGAAAAAGGGGTCCTCGCTTTGCGTGATTCTTTGCGTCTGGACGTAAGAGAGGCTCGCCAACGTGCTTGAGCACAAACCTCACCTCTTGGTCGTCTCTTCTCCGACGTTTTGTGTGACGCTGGACGAAACCGACGATCCCGTTCGAGTTCCGACACGCCTGAAGCATCTCATCGTCCATCCACCATTAGTATCAGAAGCATTCACGATATACCGTGGGAGAATCGCTCTCATACCGAGAGACCTTATGTTGCCCCCCTCTATCCGGTAGTTCTAGCAGGGACCGACGCTCAGGGTGAGATACTTGAAGAAATCAGACGTTATCTGAAATAATCTTTCATATCGACCAGTGAAAGTTGTTCCACCCGGCCCTGGAACCCAAAACCTCGTGGTAAGGGAAAGTACTTCTCGCCTGGGTCATCTGCCACCAATAAGCGTGCAGCCTATGGATCTGACTAGGCTGAGCCTCAAGAATCTTCATTAGACTCTTCTTCACTTGCTAAATATTCTCTGCCCTCAAGCCCGTCTCGCCCTTCACAGGATTTATTCTCCTTACTGGTCCAAACGTAGCAGAAATCAATCCAGTTCCTTGTACTTTATCCAGATCACCTGCCTCACCCACTCAACCTCTTACTCATGATCCGATGGAAGCAAATGATTTTGCAACATCACCAGCCGCGTTTGTTGGATCAACTCCTCAGACATAGAAAGCGCCATCGGCTAATCAATCCGGATCTATGGTCTGAAAATTTCTTCTCGATCTTCCGTTTCCGCCTGGCTGTTCGCCCCAATTACAGACAGAGGACTCGGCCGGTTCCTCGAAACCATCGGACATATCCCATCACTGCTTCTTCCAGGATTTCTTTCCCCTGCAATAGCAAGGTCTTCAAAATCTGCTCTTCGTTCCCCAATCTCTTTGGGACGCACTTCAAACATAACCTCAGGCATAAATGAGAAAAAGATATCTACTGTGGTATCTAACCGTCCGGCATAATATCCTCGATTTTACAATGGAATTGTCAAGGTGTTCTTTCCAAGTGTAAATAACTCAGTTCTTTTGACGACTTTTTACCCCGCGTTATTTGTTTGCAAGAGAACAAACTGGGTACACAGCCTTTTCCGGCGGTACCCGGTTTTCATATTTTCATCTCTATTGCCCCTGTCGGGGGCTCATCTCATTGGCAAGGGAGTCAGTTATGGTTTCGTCATCCTACCATGTATCTCCCCTCTCCCTTCACACTACCCTCCAAGCTGTTGCCGTGAGGGGTATTCTTATATTACTGTTTGCTCTATTTACCTCCATCCTTCTTTACCATTGTCAAGACCCGACCTTTTAGAACTTTTAGATCAGTTGCCTTCCCCATTTTTATTACTTGGAGATTTTAATGCCTCTCACCCATATTGGAGTGACATCACTCGGAATGCCAAAGGCAGTGTTTTAGAATCTATTTTATTATCTGACTTTCTTTGCGTTTTAAACACAAGCGATTTGACCTGTCTTTCTATTCCCCTGATTGCCTCACTGATTTTCGATGGTCAATCCTTGATGACCTCCATGAGAGTGACCACTTCCCTATTGTCTTATTGGCCGTTCATTCTAACCCTCATATGGCTCCCGGGCAAATAAACAAATTAAATGCCCTGGCATAGCCTAACTAAAATTTCTAGTTAATTTAAAAGGCATGATTAAAAGCTAAAAAAAAACATAAAACACCAGACCGGATTAGAAATCGGAAGAGGGATTAGCAGTAAAAGAGAGAGCATCAACTAAGAGGAAGCCCAGTCGATCGTCACATGGGACACGTAAAATAAATAATGGGAAGCATTCCACCCGAAGGGCAGACAGCGATTGACAGTCAACCAAAAAATGACGTACTGATTAAGCAGACTAACAGAGGGGACACAGGGGTTCGTTGTCCCTAATAATGGGAGAAAAGTCGCCATAAGGCAAACTTTAGCAAGTCGGTGCCCAGATAGACGAACGTCGGGATGCCTCATCGGACCACTCGTTACCCTAGACTCGAACATAACTAGGTATACAGTAAAAATACTTATATCTGGAAAAATTCTTGACCAACCAGGTATGTAATTTAAAGGATGAACAACTCTCATTCGTCCTGCCACAAATGAAAGAAATAATCTCTTATAGAGGGAAAGAAATTTAGAAAAAGGTAATGTAGAGTTATCTGGGGCTCCAAAATGTGCAGAAGGGGCCAATTGAGCACTCCTCTCGTTGCCCCAGACACATGAATGGCCGGGAACTGAACGAAATAGAACCCGATAACGAGACGATTTCTAGATGATCCTGTTGCGGATTTATGCAACTAAGCGATGGAGGTACTAAAAGAGCGAATTAGTTGCAAAACACTCCTAGAGTCAGAGAAGATAATGAAAGCTTCAAAGGTCAAATTTGGATCAGTCTGAAAGCTAAAAGGAAGGCCGAAATTTCAGCGGTAAAAATAGAAGCCGCCAGTAGCAAAAACAAAGTGAAAAACTCTCCTTTGTAAATGGCTGCAGCACCAACGCCTGGGTCTGACTTTGGACCATCTGTGTATATGGAATAATGATATGTATGGGAAGTTGCATGCTCGAGGAACAGGTTCTTAAGGGAGAAAGGGATCAGGGACGACTTGTCCAGGCTCCAAATGCTAGTACACACTGTGGAAGGTGGAATACGCCAACTAGAGGTCGACGACGACGAAAAGGAGAGGACCCTTATTTCTCCGTTACTCGGCAACATACAGGCATCTTCAAACTTCTGATACAGAGGCCTTCTGCACACGACAGATGTATTGCATACAGATGGGATCGATGATATGGCAAGGAGAGCACCTCACTCTCACAGTACAGGCTGTTCACAGGGGAGGTGCGGAAGGCTCCACTGGAGAGACGAATTCCAAGGTCAAGGTTGCGAATGGGGTTCAGCATTTTAAGGGCTGAGGGTGAAGCCAATCAGTAAATTTGGTACCCATAGTCCAATTTAGATTGGATGAGGGCGGTGTAGAGTGAGGACAGTGCTGGAGGATTACTGCCCCAAGACGTGTGGGAGAGGACTTTCAAAATATCTAGAGCCGCAGACAGCCCGTTCGAAGCCGGCGTAAGTGTAGTAACCAGGATAGATTGGGATCAAGAGTTGCGCCCAGGTACCGAAACTCAGGGACGAACTCGATCTCTACACCTTGCAAGGGGATAGGTGGCGGAACAAAAGCCCCTCTACCCCAGTGGAAATACATTGTCTTTGTTTTGCTCGTGATAAAGCCGAATCCCCTAAGTTGTACACTTTTCGAAACCGTATTGAATACCAGCTACAGACGACGCGCCGCTGAGGGAAGGCGAGGTGAGGAACAGTATAGTACCAAGGCATCGACGTACATGGTTGCCGAAACACCCTCTTGGGCAGAGGAAATGATATCAATGATTGCAATCACAAAGTATAAAACACTTAAAACGCTGACCACCTGAGGAACTCCCTGCTCGTGTGGTTGCCAGTCAGAGTAGGTGTCTCTAACACGCACCATAAAGGATTGAGATGCTAAGAAACTTTGAATAAAAGACTTTAAAAGACCTCTCATACGCCAAACGTGGAGCTGCCTTAAGACGCCGTATCTCAATGTTCCATCGTAGGCTTTCTCAAGGTCGAAAAATATGGCCAAGACTTGGTGCTTTAACGAGGAAGCTTTGAAATGTACTAAGAGGTCAAAGCTACTATGATCCCTGCGAAAACTGCACTGAAATGGAGACAGTAGGTTATTGGTTTCTAGGAACCAGTTCAGTCGCACCAACACCATTTTCTCTAGAAGCTTGCAAGAGAGCTGCTAAGATTTATATGGCGGTAGTGATTTGCGTCTAACCCGTCCTTGCGCGGTTTGACAAAAGGATGGACAATCCCACCTGCCATTACGAAGGGTAAGAACCCTTCACCCATATAAGGTTGCACAAGTCAAGTAAGAAAATGACAGTGTGTAGATGCAGGTTCTAAATCAGATCAAAATGGATCCCGTCAAGGCCAGGAAAGGTCGATTCACAAAGGGACAATTTAGCACGCAACTCGTGGATGGGGAATAAAATTTAGTGGATAAGACGCTTCGTTTGATTTATGTACTAGAAAAGACTTATTGTAACGGATGACACTAATAACGGCACGGAATTCACTGAGTATCCCTGTAAATTGAATGTGGGGATATCAAAGCCGGCATACCGACCTTGGATCTTGTTAATCCTCTTCCAGATCTTTTCGGGAGGGGTCATAGACGAAATATCTGAAACGTAACGGTGCCATGAAGTTCGGCGCACCTGATGAAGGGTTCTCTGACGAAGCGCCTGAGCTCGGTTTTGGGCAACCTTGTTGGACAAGGTTGGGTATCATCTCAATCGGGCATGAGCTCACTTGTAGTTTTTGACGGCTGCCGTACACTCCGAGGTTCAACAGGGCACGGTTGAGTGACCCGTTACGGGAAGCTTCCGGGGAATGATCTGTGTGGCCGCGTTGTAGTTAATCGATATGAAGGCGAGAAACCCTTCCTCATGAATCCAGTGAGTCGACGTCGCACCTGCTGAAAGATAAATAGGTTTCAGCTATTCTATTAAAAGATCCTGATTGTGTTAGCGTTCATTTGAAGTTCTTGGATGTCCGAAACAGGAATTTTTCAATACCAGGTATATTTCTCTGTATATTCTAATTGGCTGCGGTGAAGTACGCCACTGCCACGACCACACAATTTTTTTTAATTATAATTTTGGGAGCCCATCTGACGACTGCCTACTTAGGCATAAGTCGCCGTACACAACACACACAGCTTGCTACTAGGATATATTAAAAACAAATAAAAGAAACAAATAACAATATGTAAATAACAAATGGTGTCGAATGACGAAGGCGTGTGACCAAAAATCACTAAAGGCACACACTAGTACTGTACGCCAAACAGTCACTATCGGCGCTGCGCTCGAGTACAATTGATTTTCGCACTTAGAGTGCGAAATTATAGGTTAGCTCTTTAAAAGGGAATACATTTGCTGGGTTCGTCCTAATGGTTATTCGAAAGATAACCACCTATACGGCAATCTTCCGCGGTATAAACGGGTTTCCGTAATCTTCCTCTGATCAGGGCGGATTACAGGAAGATAATCTGCTTAAGAGATCACAAGGGCGAAGGAAGCACTTCACGGGAGACAGACACTAAGGTCTGGACGGCAAGAAGCTCGCGTTCTCTCTATCTGCTGAGAATTTGCATACATCACCTTAAATAGGAGCCACAGCCATGGTAGAGAGAGGGCTTTGCGCACGATGGCCCTCAAAGGGGATATTGGAGGCGGCTTATACAAACATAAACCTTTGGTAATCTTGGCCAACAACGAGACGATGGCCCAAGAGGGGGAAGATTGACACGGCCGCCCCCCTTGAAGCGGGACAGGTTTATCAAACTTGGGGGAATACGGTGATAAAGCACCCCAAGTTAAACACAGCTGCGTTAATTTGTCTCGACCAAGAAATTTTGTGTAAAAACGGCGTATTGAGTTTCATCTTTCTACAAATAGCAACGATAAAATAGGACAAATGCTAAAAAAACAACAACGAGAAAACAAAGCAAAAAGGCAATAAGTAATAGCGTTCCGCCGTTGCGGGTAGGCCCGCCTCCCCACGGCGCATGAACATGCGACCTAAAAAAACAAAACAAAAAACAAGTCAAATAAAGGGGAGGAGGCCAGCCTCCTCCAAAAAGTCGCATAGCTCACAAGTCTATGTGCACAAATTCATCCCGAGCACAAGGGACAAGCGGTAGCGACCTCGCTCGTCCCGGTACCGAGACAGGTAAAGTGCGCGAAGATCACCCAGACTGGGACATTCAACAAGAATTTGCCGAGCAGTCTGTGGAACAACACATTCGTCGCAATAAGGCGCAGGTGAGCGCCTCATCAAACGGCGGCGCGTCCCGCGAGTGTGTACAATTCGGAGACGACAGAAACCAGTCTGAAGCCGTCGTAGCATTGGGGGGTAGATCCATGGGAGACGCCTCTCTAAACCTTCCCAATCGAACTGGCCTAAGTCCCACTGAATCCATCAAGGGCTGACCATTGAAAATCTGTCAGATAATCCGGGGAGCAGAGAGACAGGTCCCCTAACTAAAAGAATCCGTACCCATGATAAGAGGTAATAAAAGACACTGTAAAACACTGTCTTTAGCATTACGAGTAATGCCGCCTCAATATGGGTGATGGGCAATAAAATTTCCGAGTAATAAAAACGGGGAGAGAAAATGATCGATAAGTTCTAAAAGGTTGCCCCCTCCCACTCAAGACCTTTTCTTTCCTCGCGGGTTGGTCCTAGAGAGACTCTAGCCTTCTCGTGGCGAGGGGGGTAAACCTGGAACTCTTAGGAGTCCACGGCGCTGAGAAACAGACTTTTAATATACACCTTTTTTTCCCTCCCCCAATACTTTCTTGTACTGCCCTCTATTTCTCCCTCTTTTGTTTATCTTATCTAATGGCCCTGAAGGCTACCTGACCTCTGATTGTTTTTTCGGACCGATTTCGAATTGCTCTTTTATGAAATTAGAAGGAGTTTGGGCATGTCTACTGCCTTCGTCTGCCAATGCCCAAGGAACCCATTATTTGCTTATTTTCTCCGCACGTAGAACTCGGGCAGCCTCTTTGCTCTATTAAGACGGTGTGACGTTCCGTACACATTCTCCAAGAAGACATACCGGACGTAACCAATCGAGAGTTGCATTAGCGCCGGGCCCTTGTAGGCCTCCGTTGTGGTGAGTCCCGAGGGATACTATGAAGTCATTCTGTTTGAAAGAGCTTGTCATAAACCTAAAACTTCCCCTTTTTGTAAAGGTTCTCGTGTCAAACGTTCTTCAACCCCCCTTTCATCCTTCCCTTGCTCGTGGGTTCCTATGCCAACGATATCGACCCAGATTTTGATTATCACCGCTTTGTGGTCATGAGTTCGTCATCTGATACTCCACTTACAAAAGTGGATGTGTTTGAAGTTAATGAATCATTTGAGTCCCACTGTGGTGAACACGGTCGTATGTGGTCAAGAGGTAGTGGTGATATCATGGTCGAGGTGTCATCACTCTCAAAATAATCTTGTGCGAAATCTGTCTTCTATTGCCGAAGTTCTTTTAATCGTTTCGCCACAGCCACGTCTGAATTTTGTTAGAGGTGTCGTCCGTTCAAATAAATTAACGGACTAAGGTCTCACCCGTCTCTAGAGCAAGCTTAGTCCTCAACGCTTCACACATGTACACATGGTGACTAAAACTGTAGGCTCTCCTTGAGTCCCAACTGCGACATTAATTTTTACGTTCGAAAGTCAGTAACTGCCTCAATTTATTAAAGCCAGGTACCTTCGTGTCCGGGTAAGACCAAAGGTTGAACTACCCAGACGTTGCTTCAATTGTAATCAATTTAGAAATGTTGGTCCTGCCTGTCGGCACTCCATTTCCTGTGTGAATTGTGGTTCTGATTACCATGGCCTTGAAATAGACCAAAATACCGTGCAGAGCTAAGAGCGGTGGTGACCACAGTGCTGCAGCGAAAATCTGCCCAATATTCTAATATGAAAAGGAGGTACATGCTTTGCGCTACTTTCTGTCTCTGGACGTTAGAGAGGCTCGCCAACGTGCTCGGACACAAACCTCACCTCTTGGACGTTTCGTCTTAGACGTTTTGCGTGACGCTGGACGAAACCGACCATCACGTTCAAGTTCCGATACGACTGAAGCATCCCATCGTCAATCTACCGTTTGTGTCAGGAGTATTAACTATATACCGTCGAAGAATCGCTCTCATACTGAGATACCTAATGTTGCTACCTTCTCCCCTGCAGCTCAGGGGGAGACACTAGAAGACAGCAGACGTTATCTGAAAGAATCTTCTGTATCGACCACTAAAGGTTGTTCTACCCGGCCCCGTGGTAGGAGAAAGGACTCATCAACTGGGTCATCGGCCACCATTAAGCGAGCAGCCTCTGTAGCTGACTCGGCTGAGCCTCGAGAATCTTCAATGGACTCTTCTTCACTTACTGAATATTCTCTACCCTCAAGCCCGTCCCGCCCTTACCAGTGCAAACTGTAGCAGAAATCAACTCAGTTCCTTGTACTTTGTCCAGATCGCCTGCCTCAACCCACCCAACCTCCTACTCATGATCCGATGGAAGCAGATGATATTCCAACATCAGAAGCTGCGGTTGTTGGATCAACCTCTCAGACATCGAAAGCGCCCTCGGCCAATATTCCGGATCTACAGTTCAAAAATCTCTTCTCGACCTTCCGTTTCTGCCTGACTTTTTTATAGCGTTTATGCCCTCTTTCAACCCTTTATGGATCTAAACAGGCACGGTATTTTCTATTGATTGAAAATTAAAAGCGTGAATAACCATCATGAGTGATAGATGAAGTAAATTGAGATGAATCGATGGTAGTAATGAAAATGTGCCTGAATTAAAGGGAATTATACTCGTAAAATTGCAAGAACCAAAGCTTCTTGTTACCGTACACTATTATACTGTGTACTATTACTTTGATTTATACATTATAAATATGTTATTTTTTATATAAGACTGTTAACTATGTTAACTACAGATCTTTTGAAATAATCGATGGAAATAAAATAGTTTTTTAAATTATCTCAAATTAAAATAATATAATTATTCGTTATTTGCAATCTTTACAATGGTTAGGTTCTCAAATGTATACTAAATTGTTTATATTTTTATAAAGATGAAGGGATTTTATTCTTATAATTTTATGCTTAGTCTTAAGTTTTAAGTTTCTGCCCTAAAAGTCACTGACTTATTTTGGGCCCATAACTAATCTTTGTATGTATATACATATATACGAGTATGTATAAGTACTTATTGTAACTTATCATTAAGATTTAAAATGTAATATGTTTATACTGTACATTGGATTAATATGGAATAAATAAATAAATAAATGATTTCTTCCGTTTTTCTTCTCTTCTTTTTCTAGATTCTAATATATAATTTACTTTCCTTTAAGAGTGCTATCAGTGCCATACTTCTTTTGGGTTCATTGGCGATGATTTTCTTCAGTGTTGGGCTGTTACCCAGGTATATTTTCCGGTATAGTGTAATCTTGTGTAGGTTAATAGTAGTATGTGTGAGGTAGATAACTGGGTGTTGCAGATAGTAAATTAGGGTGGGGGAGAATTTGCGAAGCGGTAGCTGTGTATGTCCTAGTCGTAAGCACCCTAAGACGACTTCATCTCTTCAGGAATTTCTATGAAAGCTGTTTCATTTGTTGACATCATTTATTTGTTGCAGATGTTGACTGCCGTGTGCATACCATTCAAACTTCCAATGTTTTTTAACTGCCTCGACAAAGAGATTGTAATAGTCTTTGTGATATGTTAGTTCCCTGGACAGCGAGTTATTGGCGACTGCTGATTTTGAGGCTCTATTAGCATCTTTATTGCCTTTTATCCGTACATGTTGGGGCACCAGCATAGGTTGAAAATATTGGGGTTTTGTTTGTACCTATTTTGGCGGACTCGAGACCCATGTAGATGGCAGTGAGTTCTGCTGAAAGTACAGAAGCGCAATCCGGAAGTCGCGTTGCTCGTATATGGTGCGAGAGAATTGCTGCACATGCCACACCATCCACTGACTTCGATCCATCTGTGAAGATGGACTGACATGGTTAATCGAACATTATATGGTCCTGGAAAATGTTTGATAGCACTACGGGTGGTATTGTGGATTTCGTAGATGGAAGAGTTATTTAAATAGTACTGGATGTTAAGTAACCCAGGGAAGAGTAGTATAGCGTACGAGATGTGCAGGCGAGCGGCTTAAAAGCTTCGTTTGAATGAGTCTTTTTTGAGACTCAGGATGGCCGAGTGGATTCGCCGCTGGCTAACAGTGGTCCAGCGACGCGGTAAGCTGTTCGCAACTCGCCTACGCTATTATTTTTTCTTTTCCCCTTTTCCTACTCCTCTCTATCTACAGTAGTATAATAGTTGTCAGTGAGGATGTTTGGTTTGCAGGTTTAAACTTCGTAAGAGTTTTTAAACCCTTACGGTATAGGCGATGTAGCTGCGAGTCCTTGGGTTGTCTGCTGATGGCGTATATTTTAGTATTCTTTGGAGTTTGCTGTTATGTCTGTAACACGCGCAAGGTATTTTAGTTCTGCACATTGTCTTTGGTAAGGCAAGGGTAGGATTCCAGTCTCGGCGCAAAGTGAGGATGTTGGGGTTGTTTTGAAGGCACCGGTGGCTAGATGGTGGGCTTGGTTTTGTACTGGATCTAATTCTTGGATTACCGATTTTGCTGCTACTCCTTACAGATGGCATCCGAAGTTTATTCTGGACAGGATGAGTTTCGTAAAAGTACAGGAGGTTGCTTCTGTCTGACCCTCCAGTGTTGAGGCGACAGTGTAGTCAGAATGTTTGTAACTTTGTAGCACCATTTTTGGAGGTTTAAGATGTGGGTTTCCATTTAAACCTTGTTATCCAGTGTGAGACCTAGAAATTTTATGTCATTTTGAAAAGTGATCGAGAATCGTTCGAGTAGCAATGGGATATGAGGAATTTGTATTTTCCTCCTAAAGGTTATCGCGATTGTTTTTTCAGTTGAAATTGTGAAGCCGTGTTGTACTCAGTAGTTCTCGATTTTGTTTATTGCTACTTGTAAGCGACTTAACACTTCTGTTGCGCTGGGCCTGAGGGCCAAATTTCCAGGTCTTCCACATATAACAAGCATTTAATGGTAGGTGGTACTTGGAAAGTAAAATTGTTGATTGCTATTATGAACAGGGTTGTGTGAGCACATTTCTTTGTGGTACTCCTGCGTTGGATGAATTTTGTAGACCGGGCTCCTTGAGGATCTATTGTGAATTTTCTATTGTTGAGGAAGTTTTTAATGAAGAGTACGAGTGGTCTTCTTATTCCTAGCTCATGTAAGTTATTTAGTATTTAACGCCGCCAGACCGTGTCGTACGTCTTGACAATGTCAAAGAAGACCGCTGTAAAAAACTTACCTTCGGTGAATGCTCGACCGATGCTGTGGTAAAGGACAGTTAAGCTATCTAGCGTGGAACGATATTTTCTATAACGGTATTAGTTTTAAGACAGAAGTTTGTTTGTTTCTAAAGGTGCTAGGTAAATTTGGTCTGGAAAAATTTGCTCTTGGAAATTTCGGTCTTGGAATTTAAGTAGGTAATATCCTAAATATTTGAAAAAAAAAACAATTTATAAAGGGAAGAAAACTAAAAATATTATAATTGTTAGAAAATAAATCAAAACTAAAGGAGTAGGAACAATTAAAACACCATTTTCTCCTAAGCTTTTATTAAAAGAAGTACTTGAAAAAATCAAATTTGGTCTTGAAAACTTAGGTCTCCTTTAATTTTAATATTTAGAATTAAAGGAAATTTCTTTTTAAAATGCTAATTTGTTATTCTCAGAGACCTAAGAGAGAGAAAGATCCACGCTGCATTGCCCTTCAATGGAGACAGAGAGACAACAGACACCTGGGCGACCCTTTTTTGTCTGCGCTAATGGAAGTGCGAAATTATGAGACGCCGCAGTGACCTGAAATGATGCCATGACAGGAAGCTGCGACAAGTTTGAGAGCCCAGAAGGTCCCATCTGAAGTCAGACAAAGTTTACCTCACCGACTTAGGAACCTTCCCACCCTCGCGCTAAAAGGCCGAGACTATTCTCGTCTGCCAATGCGTCTGACCATAGAACCCTCCCCTTCGGACGGAGGAGGGAAACTCCCATTCGACCTCTATAAATCCTCCGGCGCTAGAGTTGAAAGTCATGATCCGCCGCCCGCCCTGCCCCGTCCGTATCCGCCGTCTGCACTTCCCGTTCGTACCCGCTATTCGCGTCTTGTTGGATTCTGCACAATTCTCGCCGAACCCCTCAAGCTCCCGGTATTCTCGTTAATTCTCGTGAGTCTACCTCGACCCACTTCCTCCCGCTCCTCAAACGCAGCGAGCTTAGTCTCCATTCGTGTTACTCGAAAGTAAGATTTAAGTTCACTCCGTAATAGTCATTGTCAAGAGACTATTGGTTGAACTTTGCGCCAAGGAAAGGTTTACTCCCTCAGACCAAATCTTCCAGGTAACAGCAACTCTCCTGTGCAAGTGCTCTCTCTATGCCTCCCCTACCCCAGTGTAAAACCTTCATAATCGGCTTAGTATACGTTCAAGATCATTCGAGCGTCCCTCGGTCAATATTGTTCGTTTGTTTGTACGATGACCGTCCTCACCAAGTCTCCACCAGCCCCCTTTCTAGCCGCTGAGACCCGTATGGATCTAATGTGTGTATAGTTCGGTTAAAAACTCCTTTTAATCTTGTAAAATAATATTAATTTGCACATTAGTAAAGTTATTTTTGTACCCGTTTTCTGTTATCTCGGAACCTCCAGGATAGTCGACTGTGGACAACCTACATTCATTCAATTTTCACTCTGCTTATATTATAAATCTACCACCCACTTGTAAACGCATAAAGGTTTAACTTGACCCTATTCTACATCTATATTAAATTGGTATCAGGTTTATGGGGTTAATCTTGTTCAATCCGAAAGTCGCGTTGCTCGTATATGGTGCGAGAGAATTGCTGCACATGCCACACCATCCACTGACTTCGATCCATCTGTGAAGATGGACTGACATGGTTGATCGGACATTATATGGTCCTGGAAAATGTTTGATAGCACTACGGGTGGTATTGTGGATTTCGCAGATGGAAGAGTTATTTGAATAGTACTGGATGTTGAGTAATCCAGGGGGGATTAGTATAGCGTACGAGAAGTGCAGGCGAGCGGCTTAAAAGCTTCGTTTGAATGAGTCTTTTTTGAGACTCGTTAACCTTGGTTAAAATTGTTAATTGTTGGCTAATCTGGGTTCAGGTTTTGCAGTTTAAAAGGTGAGAAATAACCATTGCACACTTACTTGCGAAGTGTATTTGTTCCCGTTCCCATTTATTTTTTTAAGGAATTAATTGTCGAGTGAACGTGTTTAAATATTAATTTTATTTACCCATGGAATTGAATTGTTGTCCTTCAAGGCCTCATCTCGTGCCATAAGTTGAAGGTATAGAAAATATTATTATCCTTCGTATTGTTATGCTAGGAATGCTGTAACTCGTCTCAATTACATCTCGATCGCAAAAGCTCTCTTGCGAGTGTTTCGGGCCCCCTCCCCTTCATTGTTCGTTTTCGTTGGTTACCCCGTAAGGGGCACGGCGATTTGCTCTCCTGACCACCGTGCTGACGGGACTCAGTGCCCCATCCGGCCCCAGCTCGGCATCCTTTGTTTGTCGATCTCAGTGTATCAGAGCTGTACGTCAGCGGGCGCGACCCTTTAGTTTGTCCTGTCTGTGTTGGTAGGTGGGTGCCTGATCGGTCGTGGCGTCCTTGGGCGTCTTTGCTTCACCAACCGGTAAATTTCAGAGGCTGGCCGGCCATTTTTAAAACGATGGTTGGGTCAGGGGTCGATGGGCTTACCCTCCTGGTTGGGCCGGCGCTCCGAGTAGTAGGTGTTTCGACGGTAGACAGTGACTGCGCTGCGCGAGTTCGCACCCCCCTTTTATACTATACTTCATATTGGTAACAATAAAAAAAATTATCTCCCAGAAGTCGCAGGTTCTCGTACTACGCCAGTCAATAAGTTCTCTTTTCTGCGCTTGTTAGATCCCTTCGCAGAAGAGATAGATCCTGTTTCGATTATCGTCTTTTCCTGGTGCTGAATTCCAGTTACGGGTCTCCGCTTTCTAAATTGGACGTGTTTGATTTGAATGAAGAGTCTGAGTCCCGCTGTGGTGCACCTCGCCGTATGTGGGCCCGTGGTAGTGGCGATTTAGTGGTTGAGGTATCTTCACAAGAGCAGTGTGGCGCCGTGCGAGATTTGTCCTCACTTTTGGAGGTCTCGGTTTCGGTTGTGCCCCATCCTCGTCTAAATTTTGTTAAAAGAGTGTTACGCTTCAACGAATTATTGAAATATTATGTTTCGAGACTAAAAGATAAGCTTTCGTCCCAGAGGGTTACGGACGTTTACGGGGTTTCTAAGTCTGTTGATCCCGCTAAGGTTCCTACGAGTAGGCTCATCATTACCTTTGAGCGTCAGGATCTGCCCCAGTTTGTTCGTGCTGGTTATCTTGGTGACCTTGTGTCCCGTTATGTTGGGCTCCACAGGCGTTGTTTTAATTGCCACCAGTTTGGCCATATGAGCAGCAATTGTAAGCAGGCTCGTCGCTGTGTGGCTGGGGCGTTGGCGTATCATGGCTCCTCTTGTGGGAATTATGAATATTGCGCCAATCATGGAGGTTCCTATAGCGCGGCTTCGCGTTCTTGTCGCGCATTCCTCTTTGAGAAGGAGGTCCTGGCTCTTCGGGATTCCCTCAGGCTGGACTTCCGTGAGGCTCGCCGTAGGGCGTGGGTGCAGGTCGCCCCCTCCGGCCGTCTCTTCTCTGACGTCCTCCGGGAGGTGGGGTCCTGCTGTCCTCGTCCCGGTCGTCCCACTCCTCCTTTGTCTTCTCGCAGTCCCTCTGTTGCGCCCTCTCCTTTGTCATTGGTCTCTTCTCATGGTCCTCCCTCTGTCGCAAACCTTGAGACTGACCGAGCTGAGACGCTGGAGGATATCCGGCAGTTCTTCCAGGCGTCTGCCCTTGCTGTTCCTCCCGTTCCTTTGTCTCATCGCAAACTGAAGGGTTCCTCCTCACCCCGTTCGGAGTCTAAGCGCGCTGCCTCTGATGAGGCTGTTTTGGCCATCGAGTCGGTTATTGAGGCGTCCTTTGTTTTGATGTCTTTTCCTCCCCGGTCTTCACTGGCTTCTCTTGTTTGCAACACCAGTGTCATTGCCCGGTCCCTTGTTCCTTGCCCCTTACCTCTGTGCAGTCTTCTATGTCTCCTACCCGTTTCGTCTCCATTGCCTACTACCCCTGTTCCTTCCTTCCGTCTGATCCAATTACTTCTTACCCTCTGACTCTGTTCCCTTCTCACTTGATCTCCCTTTCCCTCTGGGCCATGAGCCTTCCACGTTGGGGGTTCGGTCTGGCTCTCAGCTGTCGCCTCCCGCCGTTCACGCTGCCAAGTCAAGCTGGGTGCGTCCCCCGCTCATCGCAATTGGTCGCTTGCTCCTTCTGGGCCTTCTAGTAGTCGGGAACCTTCGACGGTCTCCGTCATTAGAATCCTGACGTTGGTGTCGAGACGACAATAATGTCCGTCATACAGTGGTATTGTCAAGGGGTTCTCCCCAAGTAGGAGGAACTCCAGCTCTTGCTTTCTAGCGTTCGGGCCACGGTGGTCTGTTTGCAAGAAAATAAGCTTTAGGATTGCTCCTTACGCGTGTTTAATTCCCCCCCCCTCCCACACACACACACCCGGCCGGGGGTGTGTCCCATGGTGGTGCTTCGCTTTTAATTTACTGTTCGCTACTTCTCCTCCGTACTACCTTGCAGGCTGTTGCTGCGAGGGGTTTTATTTTCAAGCTTTTAACTATTTCTTCTGTTTACATGCCCCGGATTTTAGTTTGAGTCGGTCTGATCTTTTAGAGCTCACAAGTCAGTTACATACCCTGTTTTTATTACTTGGTGATTTTAATGCTCGACACTCATCCAGATTCAAAGGAATCTATCCATCCTCCTGGCGTGTGGGAGTTGTTCTACCCTTTCTCAAGCCCGGTAGGGACGGTTTGGACCCAAGTCACTATCGCCCGATTGCTCTTAAGAGCTGCCTGATTAAGTTATTTGAGAAGATGGGTCAAGTTCGCCTCACTTTGTTTTTGAAGTCCAACTCGTTCCTCTTTCCATTTCAGTGCAGTTTTTGCAGCGGTCGTAGTACTCTTGACCAACTCATTCGTTTGGAAGACTCCGTTGTACGGGCCTTTCCTCCAGGCATCAGGTGTTAGCGGTGTTCTTCGACATTCAGAAGGCCTACGATACCACATTGAGATATGTTGTTTTACGCCAGTTATTCAAATATTTTTATCGTCCCGAAATTTTAAGGTCCGGATTCAATATGACGGTGCTCCCCAAGGGTGTGTTTTGAGAGTGACGTGTTTCGCCGTTGCCATTAATAGTCTGGTGCCCACTGTTCCGGAGGGGGTTTTGGCTTCCCTCTTCGTGGATGACTTGGCGCTGTTTTGTTCATCTCCCCGCCACCCTTCTGCTGCCCATCGATAACAGCTGGCAATCGATGCCGTGCTGGTTCGTGCTGTCTCAAAGGGTTTCCGTTTTTCGGGCACCAAAACAAAGGCCATGCATTTTTATCGGGGTCGTGGTGTCCTTGGTCCCCCTCCTCTTTTGATAGCAAGCTCACTTGGGTACCCCATTTGCGTTGCTTGAGGGAGTCCTATCACCACTTAGGGTGCAGTAGGCGCACCTTGCGGTCGCTTTATTCGGGGCACTGGTTCAATCCCGGCTGTACTCATGTTGCCATGTTTATTCTTCAGCCTTACATCAGTCTTAATAGTGGAGCCTTTCACACCTCGCCTATCCCTAGCCTCTTTGTTGAGGTGGCGTGCTTCCCTTACGATACAACCGGCTGCAGGTGTGCCTATGATTCCTGTTTCGTGTTCAGCAATACCCTTCATCCCCAGTCCATGAGTGCCTTTTTGCCCATTCCTCGTCGGCATCTTTTGATCGGCGGCCATCTCTACCCCGGCCTCTGGGGCCTCCGGGTTGGGGACCATCTCTCCTCCTTGGGTGTTGGCCCTCCCATTCTCGCCGGCTCCGTTTTGGGGCGTCCGTCCCGATGAGGTCTGTACTGTTTTTCGGCATTTCGAGAAAGGGTCTACTGATCCTCGTTTATTAAAGTGCCTGTTATATGAACATGCGTGTTCTCGTGCTCACCAGAGTCCCATCTATACTGACGGTTCGACGTCGGACCTGGGTACTGATGTAGCGGCGGTGTCCTCTACGAAGTCTCTTCGGTCCACCCTCACTCCTGTAGCATCCGTTTTTAACGCAGAGTTGACGGCCATTCTTTTGGATTTTAATTTGATTTTATCCCTCGATTCTTCAGATTTTATTGTTTTTAGCGATTCCCGGCTTGCGTTAGAGGCAGTTCGTTCTTTTACGTCCGCACACCCTTTGGTTTTACGGATTCGCTCCTGGCTGGTTAGAAATGCCTCCCGTTACAGGGCGGCGTTCTGTTGGGCTCCGGCTCATGTTGGGGTCCCGGGCAACGAGTCGGCTGGTCCACTCGGCCGCCCTCGAGGTGCTGGATGTAGCCCCTGTGCCCTTTAGGGATTCTTACTTCGTAATCAGGGCGTATGTCTTTTGTTTGTGGCAGAGATAATGGGATTCGTTCCCCTCTTCTAAGCTGTCCGTTCCTAGTCCTCTAGCTCTCAGCAACTCCGGTATTGGGAGGCTGTGTTTTCAGGTTGCGGATTGGACACACGCGACTCACCCATGGCTATTTAGTTTCGGGTGGAGGCCGTGCTGCCTATGGTTGTCCCTTTTGCGGTGGCTCACATTTTAGTAGTTTCTCCGCCTTGCTTCTCTACGAAATTCTTGCTTCCCTACCCTTTCTGGCGTCGCCTTCGTTTTATTTTATCAGAGGACTCCCTTCAGTTGTCCTCCCTCCTTACATTTCTATCACGAAGTGGCGTTTTATCCCTTTTATAAATTCTTTCCATTTTTGTGTTTAGGTTTATTGTTTTATTTTTTTATCCCGTGTTTTCCCCTGCGGCTGGCGCTTGTCATTTGTTTATTTCCCCAGCCACCCTAGTTTTTGGAATGCGTGTTGTATGCCCGTAATTTTTGTTTGCGTCTCTGTGTGTTGTGCTGTTTTTTTCTAATCCTTTGCTTTTCCCCATTTTTATTTAGCGTCTCCCACGCCTTTTCGGACTTTTTTCGGGCGACCTCGTTTTAAGAGTGCTGCCATCTGTTTTTTTCCTTAAACTTAACTTTCGTTGGGCAGCAAAACAATTCACACTTCCCTTCTTGCGTAAAGGAACCCGTAATTCCGCCATATTTATTGTCGGGCGTTAATATAATTCTTGTTGTTGTGAGTCATCGCGTAAACCAGCAACATGTCACCGCTGAAATTTTCATGGCCCAAGGTGAGTCACTCGGACTCGGTTGAAAAGATCAGATGGCCTACATTAATGAAAAAGAAAGAAAAAGAGCCGAAAAAAAAGAAAAGGAACAAGAAGGAATTAGAGAGAATTCACTCACGAATTGAGCAGAGCGAGAAACGAGATGCTAACCATAAACTCCTCCAGTGTTCGACTATATGCGCCACAGTCTGCGACCATAAAAACTTCCAGTCTTTAAAGAAGGCGAAGACTTCGGGTCTTATCTCACCCACTTTGAAAAGATCTTCGAGGTGAACCAGTGGGACATCGAGACCGACGGCGTAGCACAATTATTGCTCCTGTTGAGCTCTCAACTTAGGGATATTTTGATCTCCCTTACATCACAGGCAACAATTGATTATTCATCGTTAAAAGCAGAGTTGCTCGCCGCTTATAAAATGACGCCAGATTTCTTTCGAGCTAAATTTAGGCACTGTCGCATTCAACCAAACCAGACCTTTCGACAGTTTGGCTACTCCCTACAGCCTCATTTTAATTTTTGGATTGACGCGCCCAAGGTGCGTCATGAATACGACGCCTTGGTCGATTTCGTCTTCAAGGACTAATTTCTTGCGTTGCTCCCTTCGGGAAGGACCGGAAGTGCCATACTCTTAGGGAAATGCATCGAGGAGGCAGACGTCTACACGGCCAGCCACAACGGCTACCCGAAAGAGGGGAAGAAATCAGAACCCCCATCTCCTAAATTCAAAACCAGCAAGAACAAATTTGTTCCTAATTATGGGGAAGAGTTCATTGAGGTGACTAGGCTCGTCAAACCTCTCTTCTCGTCGGACCACCGTAATGTTAAGCTCTTTTCTCCCAATCCCCCTGCTTCGCCATTTCCCGGGAGGACCTTCGTGTGCCATTTCTGTGGAGTTCCTGGCCACGTGAGGTCCAGCTGCCCTCAAAACTCGCAGTTTAGAAGAACCCCTCCTTCTCACCGGGAATGGGAGGGCTAACACCCAGGGAGGCGTGATGGTCCCCAACCCGGAGCCACAGAGGCTGGGGTAGAGATGGCCACTGATCAAAAGATGCCGAAGAGGAAGGAGCAAAAAGGTACTAATGGACTGGGGATGAAGGGAATTGCTGAACACGAAACAGGGAAAGTAGGCATACCTGGAGAGTGATATCGCAATGGGAGCACGCCACCCTCAAGAGTCTAGGGATAGGCGAGGTGCGAAAGGCTCCACTACTAAGATGGACCACAAGCGAACGAACAGAGTCAAGTATCTTCAAGGCAGAAGGCGACGCTAAAGAGTACACCTGGCAACCGTACTCCAGCCGAGATTGGACCAGTGCCGAATAAAGCGACCACAAGGTGTGGCTATCACCACCCCAAGTGGTGTGGGATAAAACCCTAAGCAAATCCTTAGCCTTCGAACAGGACGCCACCAAGGAACGTAAATGGGTCACCCAAGTGAGCTTGCTATCAAGCGTTAAACCCAAGAACTTAAAAACATACATTCAATCACCATGTCACCCAAGAAGAGGGAGGGAGAACAAGGGCACCACGAACCCGATAAAAATGGATGGCCTTCGTTTTGGTGCTTGAAAAACGGAAGCCCTTTGAGACGGCACGAACCGGCACGGCATCAATTGCCAGCTGTAATCGACAGGCAGAAGGAGGCAAGCGGGGAGATAAACAAAACGTCAAATCATCTACGAAGAGGGAAGCCAAAACCCCCTCCGGAACAGTGGACACCAGACTATTACTGGCAACGGCGAAACATTTCACACTCAAAACACACGCTTGGGGAACACGCTCCTCTTGAATCCGCAAGCCTGAGAAAGCATCCCCAATACGGACCTTAAAATTGCAGGACTATAAAAATCTTGAATAAAAACCGGTAAAAAGCCCCTGAATACTCCCAATCATATAACTGACGTAAAAAAACATATACAGGTGGTATCGTAGGCCTTCTGAATGTCGAAGAACACCGCTAACACCTGCTGCCTAGGAGAAAAGTCCGTAAAACGGAATCTTCCAAACGAATGAGGTGGTCAAGAGTACTACGACCGCTGCGAAACCCGCACTGAAATATAGAGAGGAACGAGTTGGACTGCAAAAATTAAGCGAGGCGAACTTGACCCATCTTCTCAAATAACTTACTCAGGCAGCTCGTAAGAGCAATCTAGCGATCGGGACTGGAGTGCAAACCGTCCCTACCTGGCTTTAGAAAGGGTAGAACAACCCCCCCCCCCCACACACGTCAAGAAGACCGATAGATTCCTTTGACCCAAAGCAGGTTTTAGGTTCAACCAAAAATAAGTGGTGATGGAGACTACGGATAAAGTCGAAGTGGATGCAATCATCACCGGGAGAGGTGAAGCCACCGTGATACAAAGCATCCCACAGCTCTTTGGGGGAAAAGAGAGCATTATAAGAGTAGGTGGCGCACGTGGTAAAATCTATGGCGATCTCATGATCGAGAAACCGTGGAGGATGGCTACCAGCGCTACTCACTGAAGAAATGGTCAGCGAGAGCTTCGCTGACCAATCAGCCACAAGTGAGCCTCCGATGTCCAGAGTGTGGATGAGATATCAAGCGTAGCAACCACGGAGCTTATTGACCCGCTTCCAAACATGAGTCAGTGGCGTGAACAAAGAAATGGAAAATACGTACCGGCACCAAGACTCACGGCGGGCACGACGGAGGGTCCTTTGGCGGATGGCACGAGTTCGGTTCCGATCGACCCTATTCGAGACGGTTGGGTTCCACCTATAACGGGAATGGGACAACTGATAGGCAGAAATAGCCGACGGACAATGCCTTGACATCCAGGGGACGGTGGAGGGCCGCGCAACAGGGCACCTCCTCGGAACAAAGCGCTCAGCAACCTCTAAACATGATACCACTGAATCTACGGTATCGAAGGAAACCCGGGAGGCATCAATAAAGGAAGCCTCCTGGAACCCAACCCACTTTGCTCGCCGCAGATCCCAACGAGAAGGGAGGGAAAGCACGGGCCAGGAAGGGCGGCCGACAGGACGATCAGTCAGTCGGGCGAACATAAGGACAAGTCTACAGCACTAAAAGAATCCCTTTGAACATGTTAAGAAGTAAAATCAACGGAATTTAAAAGACAAAGGGAATCGGATAATAAGAGGGACTCAACCACTTCGCCCCAGGGATTACGGGCAGTATCAACCCCACGAGCATTAAAATCACCAAGTGATAAAAACAGGGTAGATAACCGATTTGTGAGCTCTAAAAGGTCAGACCGACTAAAAATAAAATCCGGGGGTATGTACACAGAACAAACGGTTAAAAGCTTGGAAATTAAAACCCTCGCAGCAACAGCCTGCAAGATAGTACGGATGGGAATAGCGAAAAGGAAATTATAAAAAGCACCATCATGGGAGACGCACCTGGACGGGGGATGGAATTAAAGACCCGGAAGTGCATAAGTGACGGGAATGGGCGAGCCCCTAGCTAATTTACTTGCAAACAGACCACCAAGAGCGGAACGCTAGAAAGCGTTTGGCTTGACAATTCAACTGTAGGATGACATACATTACTGTCGTCTCGACACCAACGTCGGGATTCTAGTGACGGAAACCGTGGAAGGTTCCCGCCTACAGGAGAAAAAGAATGCCAAGCTGGAGCCGGAGGAGGTGCAGAGTCCCGTCAGCACGGCGACTAGGAGATCAAATCGCCGTTCCCCTTATTGGGCTATATGAGGTGTATGATTTAATGTCGTAAAGCCACGTTTCTTTCGAAGAGCTCATTGCTCCAGGCGAGGGTGGGACATCATCCTCGAGTCGGCTGCGTTTGTCATTGCAGGGGCTCAACGAGGAATCGGAGCAGGTAGAGCGCTCCATCAAATAGCGATGCGTCACACGAGTGTGCCCGATTCGGAGACGACAGAAAGCAACCTGAAGCCACCGCGGCATTGGGGGATAGATCCAAGGGAACAGTCGCGGCGCAATGGCACGCAACTTTAAGTTCCCTTCGACCGTCTCCCATCTTCTTTGCTAAGCAGTCCGAAGAGCTGCCCGTATTCCTGCCATGTAGTCGGTGTGAAGAAGAGCGAAACGCTGGTCCGGTCGCAGAGTCCTCGCGGACTCTTTGGCGCCCTCATCGGCGCGCTCATTCCCCGCAATTCTTACATGTCCAGGAACCCAGCAGAAGATAATCTCGACATCTGCCCGGCTCGCCAAAACCGTGGCGTCACGGATATCGCGAACCAGGGGATGCGGAGATTCCAATGCCTGAGCGCACTCAGGGCACTTTGTGAGTCGCTATAGATCACACTCCACCTCCGAACCGGACACGTCACGTAATCTCCCGTACCGAGTGGTGTATTGCCACCAGCTCAAGCATGAAGACGGACGCAGCGCCTAGGAGAGCCCCGCTGACTTGAAACAGAGGAGATACGGCGTGGAAGCCGACCCCCTCTTGGGACTTGGAGCCATCCGTATACACTGGCACGGTTCCAGCGTGACACGATGTGTGCTCCAAAAAGGTCGAACGCAATACTCCCGGCGCAGTACAAGCTTTGGAGGCAGAGGCGTGGTAACAAATAGCCAAATGTGGTACCCTCCAGGGTGGCGTCCTGGGCAGAACCAAAGGCGCCACCGGCCCAAGAGCTATATCTACATCTCGAAGGAGTTTCTTGGCAGAGCGTAGCGAAAACATCTTCCGGCAGCACCGAGGTGATGCCATTGATGCTCAGGGCAAAGAGTGTGACACTAAGGACACTTCCCTGCGGGACAACCTCTTTCTGCTCCTTTGTCCGGAGAGGACTTCCCCCACCCGTTCCCGGAATCGGCGATCTCGTAAAAATTCAGATATAAACATTGGGAAGCGTCCCCTCGCCCCCATCGTGTGGAGAGTTTCCATGATACCTTATCGCCATGCGGTATCATAGGCCTTCTCCAGATCGAAAAACACCGTGGCGTAGTGTTGTTTACGAAGGAAGGCCTCGCAGACGGCATCTTTCAGTCAGAGCAGAGCATCCAACGTGGAGTGGAACTTGCGCAAGCCGCACTGTGCAGAAGACAGATGGCCTCCGCTGTCCAGGAAAAAGCCTAATCTAACATTTACCAATTTCTCCATCAACTTGCACACGCAAGAGGTTAAAGAGATTGGGCGGAAACCGGTGGGAGTAGAGTGATCTCTCCCCGGTTTGCGAAAGGCGAGCACAGTAGCGATTCGCCAGGAGTCTGGGAGAAGACCTTCCACCCAGATCCTGTTGAACAAATCTAACAGAAAGGCCATGCCTCGCTCACCCAGGTGTCGAAGCATGGCGTACGGGACATCGTCCGGACCATGGGCGGTGTCCACGCACAAAGCGAGAGCGGAACGCAACTCACTCACGGTAAACTTGTCGTTAAAGGGTTCTCCGTCTCTGGAGTTAAAGTCCAGCCGGCGGCCTTCCGCGACATCACGACGTGCATTGAATGCTGGCGGAGCAGCATCCCGGCTCGAGAATGCTGAAAAAGCGGTCGCAAAGGATTCCACCACGGACGCGGGGTCCGAGATTGCGGTCCCATTCTCCTGGAGAACGGGAGGGGGGGTCCTGCGAGAACTTGCCCCGAATCCTTTTGACTCGCTTCCACACCTCAGCTAGAGGGGTTTTCCGGTTAAGTGAAGACACGTATGCCCGCCAAGAAGAGCAGCGGGCGTGCTTCGAAAGATACCGGAACCTAGCCCGACAAAATTCAGCGACAGTGAAATTGTTCGGGCGGCGCTTATAGCGCATATAGGCATAACGCTTCTGTTTGGGGGCCGACCACCATGGAGTGGTCGGCGTGCAAAACGGCCAGACGTCCTAGGAATAGTAGTCAGGCCCACGACGATGAGGTTTTAGGATAAGAACTCAAAGGCCTCATCTACCGACCTAAACTCCTCGACTGAGATAGAGAATTCAGTCATTTCCTGAAATGCATGCCACTGCACCCGCGCCAAGCACAACCGAGGTGTTCTCTCAAGCGGCAGTTGCCCTGAAAATGATATTTGAATGGGAAAGTGATCACTACCATGAAGGTCATCGACCTCCCCCCCCCCAATCAAAATTAGGCTGTGCATCCGAAGAGCACAAAGATAGGTCAAGGCAAGAAAATGAAGCGGTTCTCGAACAGTGATGCGTAAACTCATCCACGTTTAGGACACCCATCTCAAGCTCTTCGATCAGATCGGCAAGGACTTGTCCCCTGGGATTTATGGAGTAATCTCCCCAGAGAGGATGCCTGCCGTTCAGATCTCCAAGCAAGAGATAGGGCCTCGGCAACAGTGCCACGATGCGGCGGAAGTCCCCCGCGTCGAAGTCAGCTGACGGTGGAATGTACGCAGAAATGATAGTATACCTCCTATCCAGGTGCAGCTGCACAGCCACTGCCTGAAAGGAGGTATCTAAAGAGAAAGGAAGAACGGAGACATCATGCCGGGTGTAAACCGCCCATCCCGCGGTGGTGGGGTCGCAAGACCCTTATACACCGGGAGGGCGGGCAGGGGGCACGCGCTTAGCATGGTCTCCTGCAAAAAGATAGCTAACGGAGAACGGGACGAGACGAGCTTCCGCAGCTCCTCCCAGTTGGCCCGGAGTCCACGGCAATTCCATTGAAAGAATATGCCCTCCAGGCCTAGCTCGGAGGAGACGCGGGGGCCCTCCTCAAGCTGAAGACCCTCACGGGAATGGCCGTACGCTTCCAGGGGGCAGAAGCCCAGGTGCTGTCGCCTTCGAGGACTTATTGGGGGAGGTTGGGCTCGCCATGCGTCTTTTCCTCCCTCCGCCTCGAAACCTTAGGCGGTCGTTGCGGCTTCGGAGGCGGGGGGCCCTCTTTTCGAGGAACTACCGTCTCCGAGTCACTCGCTCCTCCTCGGGGCGTGGGCAAAGGAGCCGAAGCTCTTTTGTTGCTGTCCTCCTTTCGGCGGACAGCTTTAGGAACCCTCAAAGATGGCCTAGCAACCATCTTCAGGGGTGTTGCCTCCTGTGAGTCTAACGACTCGGTGGAGGCGCGTGGCCGTTTCGCCTTGCGGGAAACGGTCACGCTGGGGGAAGAGAGGGAAGCCCTGGTTTTAGCCGGGGCTGGGTATGAACCCTTTTTGCCGCCAGCTTTACCAGGGGAGCGCCCGGGATGGGTAGAGCCTGCAGAAGGGCTCCGAATGGGCGCGGAAACAACCGTGCTCGTTGGCCTGGATGGGTCAGGAGCAGAGGGTGCCTTTCTAACTATTGAGGCATATGACGTCCCAGGCAGAGCCGGGTGCGCCAGGACCAAATCCTTAGCCTCGCGGAATGAGAGTCTATCCTGGGCCTGAACGTCCAGGATTTCTTTCTCAAGGAGATATGCACCGCATTGCTTCGAAGAAGCGGTGCGGCTCTCTAAAATTGACACACTTGGCCACACACGATTTGGACTTATCGTGTGTGACCTTGGAGCAATTTACACAGACTTCGGGTGACCACGACTTTGCACGTCTACATGAGCGATTCGTATGGCCGAAGCGGTGACAGTAATAGCAGCGCCGCGCCAGTAGCACGAATGCCTTCGCGTGGTAGCGGTACCAACCGGCACGCACCGACTCACGGGAGCTTGTCACAGTCGAACACAACGAAGAGTGTAGGGGTGGGTCTCGAGGCCCCTCCCTGTTTTCTCATCACACGTTCGACCTTGACCGCCGCATGGTTGGCCAGCTCTAGGGTGATGTCCTCAATGGAGTAGTCAATGAGTTCCCTCGCATAAACTACTCCTTTCACAAAGTTCATGGTAGAGAGCGGCGTCACACTCAACGGGGTGCCATGAAGTGTCCGAAGAGCACTTATCTTGGCCGCCTCGGCGGGATTCGCCAGAAGGCTCCCGTCCGAGAAACGGGTCACCTTCGGCTCTCTACCAATTGCACTAGCTAATCCTCTCCTCTGATGGATCATGTTGCCCTTGGAAACATGCTGCCATCAGTGGAGCGAATAACGAGGAAGCGCTTGAAGCCAGCGGGCTCGAAAACGCCAGGTAACCTCTGAATGAGGGGCCCCGATGTCATCGAGGCTCCGCCCAGTGCACTCTTGGTCTTAGTCAGGGGCTCCGCACACGGGGGGGGGGGGTAGCGGGGCCGGATGTGCCGATCTTGGCTTGGTCGCCTACCAAAGTGGCAGCAGACCCATCCATCCCCGCAGCCCCCGCGGATGGAGAGGAGCCCCGAGTCTTCTTTGTCTTTCTATTCTTCTTTTTGGGAGAGGTGGTCAGGGAATGAACCCGCTTCTCGCCTCCACCGGCAGAAGCCTTCATGCCAGATGGACCGGCCTCAGCCAGGTCCCTCTCCGAAATGGAGAAGGTCCTGGTAGTCGTAGGGGCACCTGTCGGAGGAGATCCCTCCCCTCCTTGTACTGCCTCGGAGCCCTCAGCCGTTTGAGGAGGACCTTGTATAGGGGCGGATTCGGTGCTTGGTGCCGAGCCCGGATTCCCCCCCATGGAAGGCCCTACCGTCTGAGGCTCAAGGACCATGTGTGTCACAGGAGGGGCCTCGAGTTGGCCTCCCCTCCCAAGACATCGCAGGTCCCGTTGGCAGTATTGTCACTAGTCTTTTGTGGGGAGGCACAGGCCTTAACCCCGGCAAGGTTCAATATCCTTGCCAGTAGGTCCTTTGAGGGAAGCGACCCAAGGGGCCTGGCTTCCCTCTCCCCCCTAAGGGGGTTTGCCCTACCGAGCCACTTCGATGGGGAGCGGCTGGCTTTCTTGGCAGTCCCCTTGGAAAGAAATAGGGGACTGCAGCTGGAAAAAGGGAGACGCCTGAAAGCCCCTCCAGAGAAGGGGGTGAGGGGGAGTCCCCTGCACCCGTAGGCGAAGAGTAAGCCTCCTCTCCGGTTAGAGAAATATGGAGGGTCCCCTGCGCAAGCACAGGGTGGATGGACCTCCATTTTTTTGCTGGAGCTGCCCGAGGGCGGCTCCGTCGCTGTTTCAGGGAAAGTTGAGGGTTGGTTGTTTTTTTTTTTGTACATACATCAGCATGGTGACCCTCTTTTTTTACGGGACGCAATCGCACATCACCTCTCGAAGTTGCCCGCACTGCGAGAGGTGCTTACAAGCCCGTCGCCGCCATTTGGGACCACCCCTTCCGCCTGGTGGCCTGGTAGTCCATCGGCATGGCGGCTCCACCTTAGACACGGCGTAAAACAGATAGAATGTGAAGAGGAGAGGAAAAGGGATGTGAGGAAGGTATGGGTCGGGATGAAGCAGGTTGTTAAAAACCAACCACTCCAGACCGGAGCTCAGGGGTTAGGGAACATTCGCCCCTCCCCCCCAGCCCCGATCCAGGACGGTTGGCCGAGAAGAAGGTCAGCATCTACCCTGTGAAATTAGAGGCTGACCAGAGAAAGTTGTGGGAGAGATTGTATGAAAAGAGAGGAAACAAGTGTTTTGAAGGAAGAGGCTAAGCTGGGGCCGGACGGGGTGCTGAGTCCCGTCAGCACGGCGGCCAGGATGGCAAATCGCCGCGCCTTTACGGGGTGGTTGAACGATTGAACGAATGGCTTTTTAAAAATACTGACTGACCCAACATTATATTGTTGGTCGGTGAAGAGTTCTTTGATGACAGAAGTGATGAACTCGGCTGTGGCGTTAGGACGTGGGAAGAAGTTATCCACTAGGAGCGTGCAGGTCCTGAGATTAAATTCGTTCTTATCACTGACCGAGATTTCAGGCTAAGCAGGTGTTGGGAGAATGACTCAGCAATTGAGAAGTCGGATGGGGGAGGGGGAGATTTAGGGAACATTTTTTTTAAGGCCTGGTACGTGTAAACCACAGACCTTTTGTTCTGAAACACGTATATATATTGAGACCAAGCAGAGGGAGCTAGGATGCTGTTTGTCGTCGTTTTTCAGATAAGGTTGAGGTGCTGTTGAGCACTAAAAGGTTAGTTGATATTGCGAGGGGGCGACCTCAAAGTGGTTGTTACGACGATTTCAGTTTGAAGGCCAAGATAGATGCTGCCGCGTAGGACTCGAACTCGCCTGGTGCGAAAAGATGTCCGTAATTGAATCCAGTGGGGAAGCAAGGGTCGGGTCATTGAGGTTGTTGGAGTGGAGTGGAGTGGAGTGGAGTGGAGTGGAGTGGAGTGGAGTGGAGTGGAGTGGAGTGGAGTGGAGTGGAGGGGAGTGGAGGGGAGTGGAGGGGAGGGGAGGGGAGGGGAGGGGAGGGGAGGGGAGGGGAGTGGAGTGGAGTGGAGTGGAGTGGAGTGGAGGGGAGTGGAGTGGAGGGGAGGGGAGGGGAGGGGAGTGGAGGGGGTTGTTTGTTGTTTTTTTTCATAGATGGGAATGCGAACCGTTATTATCGAGGGACGCAAACGCTAATCACCCCACGCAGTAGCCCGCTCTGCGAGGGGTGAATAGGAGGCCAGCTGCCGCCCAGTTGCCAGGCAGCCCATGGCTCGGCGTCAAATTAATAGTCTGCGGAAATAAAGGGGATGTGAAGGTGTGGGTGAGGGGGCGTTGTCCCCTCCCCCCTCAGCCTCAATCCGGGATAGTTGGCCGGCGTCTACCCTGTGAAACTAGAGGCCAACTAGAGAAAGTTGTTGGGGAAGTTGTATGGAAAGTGAGGAAGTGGGGTAAGAAGACAGGGTCAGAAAGAAGAGGCTAAACTGGGGCAGGACGGTGTGTCGAGTCCCGTCAGGATGAACAAATTGACCCTTATAGGTTATTTCATAACCGTAAGGGCCGTCGTCGCTAAATATAAAATGGGTGTTGCTTCAAAAACGAGACGAGGGAGGGAGGGACCAAGGTTCAGGATCATTGGATCGAAGAACGCCACAACAAACGGGAATTGGGGTGAATGAAACTCTCTCAAAAGTTCCTTTTAATCCGAGGCCTCCTTTTAGGCACTGATTTAAATTGAGACCAAAGGGCAACAATGGGGCACAACCTTTCAAAATGACAACCTAGGAGCGATAGAGTGGCTTAAAAATACCTAGACGCCAGTTTAAAATTGACTGAAAAGAATCTTCACAACGCTGTAATAAATAAATCCTCCAAACTATTTTAATTATATTAAAATTAACATTTTAAGTACATAATTTAATTAGAGTACATTATTTAGTTATAGCTGCCATCTTTGAGCATCAAATTGACTGGGTTTCAAAGGATGACATCAATGATCGCCAATCACTTTTCAATCACAGAACTACCGGAAGAAATTCGTCCTGCCATCTGTTAGCCGTACAAAAATTGACTATAATCATCTACGAATTGACTAAAATAACCTACAATAAGTTAAGATAGCAAAAATCAAGGGAAGGCTATAACTTGCAATATATACAAATAGAACACAGCATGTGCATTTTAGGATTTGCAATTATACAAAATATAAATCTCTTTATAAATATTTACAAGGTTCTTTTGTATGAAAAATAATACTTAAATAAAAGAATTTGTACCTAAACCTTAGGCCACAACCCTTAAGTTAAATGGAGAAAGATAGCGACTATCATTGGAGGCTCAAGAACCGAGTCCTTCCTGGACAGCAAATGATTTAAGGACGAAATTGCTCCCTCCACACAAGGGCAGTGGGGAGAGGAGCAAATATGGAAGAAGGGAATTTAAAACCCCAGAAGAGCGGGAAGGTACAAGTACCCCCTTTGTTGAAAGCGAAAGAAGGGGGATTAGATGGGGCACTACTCCATTAATAGAGGAAGCCCTACAGGTGGCAATAGGCCACTTATTAAGACACACTGGCAACCGAAACTCCTCGGGACAGAAGGCAAGAAGTTGTCCTGGTGGTTGGCAATGACAACAGGTAAGGGTAACTGTTTCAACACCCTCTGCGAAACGGGCGAATATACATGTGTAGAGCACCCTCCGTTTTATATCTAAAAGGATCACAAATTCTTAAGTAGAAAATTAGCATCTAAGATCAGGCGCACAACCCGAGTGACTTTTTCCCTTCGACTCTGAAATATCGCACCATGGCACTTGAGGAGCACCTACCCACCTCGGCTTTTAAGGCTTAGTTGGGAAAAAACACATATATACACAAGGGTTCTCCTAAGGCGAGTACAAAATATGGATCATCCGGGAAGGGTCCGCTAAACTACGAACACACATGCTATTTGGAACCAGTGCCACGTTTGCGCGAGTCGAGGTGGGAGAGTCACTCTTATTCATCCACTAACCTATTTATCATAATTCCTTTGGCAAAACTGATTCAAATCCTATGTAGAATATTAAGCGTACCTAGTCATTATATCTCGAGAGGATACAAACTATTCGAAGTATAAATAATGGTGCATAAATTAAACCTATAATCGTCAAAATATTTCGGAGTAAGATTCATTTCTAACTAAGCAAATAAAAAAATAAATTCAAATTGATAAAAAAAGATGAATGGATGGATTTCGGTAACAACCCTACGAGCGGGCTAGAGAGAGAGAAAGAGAGAGAGAGAGAGAGAGAGACCAAGCGCATCATACATCCCCATTCATCAACGTGTCCAAAACATGATTGTTTCCGTTTCTGAGAAGCTTCGTCTTCAACGCCCAGAACTGGGCCTCATTCGTGTACGCTTGGAGCTGCTTCTCGAGCACCTTCATCCTAAGAGCGTGCTCCTGGCTGCAGAACTCGAGTCGTTGCTGCAGGAGCTTCTCCTCAAGAAGACTCGTGTGGGCATCCCCGTCCAAACCAGAATCGGACGCAGGCGTCGTCGGGTCTTGCGAGTAAGGGCTGATGCGATGGAGCGAGGTCCTGGGGGCTTTTTTCTTGGCCAAGACATTGCCTGCGGGCAGCATCTTGCGAAGGCATGGGAGGGGCTTCATTTGAACGAAGGAACTGTCCGCTGGGGAGGGGTGTCTGTCGAAGGCCCCCGTCTTCTGGGGAGAGATCGTTATGCCGCCACCCAGGTTGATCGCCCCTAACGGGTGCAGGTCGGCCCCGTTCGACGCCAGATCGAGAGTAGACGAGCATTGGAGTGGATTGGAGGTCGGTGGTACATTGGGGTTGGGGATATTCATGATCGACACGCAAGAGCTAAGTCCCTTGGGCAGGATACTGACGGGGTTGGCGGACCCGGACTTCTTCTTGGTCTTCTTGATGTGAGTGATTTTGGTGCAGTTCGGGATCGAGTAGTGGAGCCGCGAGGAGGGATCGCCGCCCTTCAAGTACACCGACGACTTCTTGGCATCGCCGAGCAAGATGCTGGACAGTTTGGGCGACTCTTGCCTCGCCTTTTTCAGGAGCGGTTGATCGTCATCATCGTTATTACACAAATCGTCGCCATTCTTAAAACCATCTTCGAAGAGAGGCGCGAACTTAGTTTCGGGGATTTCTAGCCCATCACCCGCCGCGTTCCAGTTCTCCTTGGTCTCTTCGCTGAAGTCGCCCCCGGGTAATCCCCCCAGCCCATTGCACCCTTGGTCAGAGTTGGGGGCAGGGATCGACATCATCTTCTCGAGCGCGGCTTGGACGGCGCTATAAGCGATTTGATGGGGGTCGGAAGGACCGTCCCGCGTTGAAGTTCCCCCAGAGGTCTCCCCTCTCTGCTGCTCCTTCTCGGCCTGCTTAGCACGGTACTTCATGTTGTCCCAGCACTTCTTCAGCTCTTTCTCGGTTCGCGCCATAATGTTCTCCGTCCCGTTGTATTCTTCCACGATCTGCTGCCACACAGTCTGCTTCTCCATGTAGATCTCGCGCGTCCTACTCCTCGTGTCCACGATGTCGCGGTACTTGTCCACTATCTTCCTCAACACTTCCCTTTCCTGCTCCGTGAATATATTGCGGTGGGTGAGGACGCCATTCGACATATTTTTTAAGTAAGGATAAGCGTAGTTGAAAGGTTCTATGGTTGTTATCACTTCGAGTGGGAGGTCGACGGGATAAGAGACATCGTCCTCGTTTCCAGTCTCCTCATCTTCCTCCTCTTCGCCGGCTGCTTTCTCGTCCTCATCACCCAACACCTCTTCTTTTATCTTCACGTCTTGACAGTCACTTTTACCCATGCTTGGAGTTCTTTCCGGAGCATCCGACCGTAGCAAAGGGTTGCTTTTTGAAGGCATTGATTTCTTCTTGCGAGTTACGATTTAACTGCCGCTCATCGATTTGGTGAACGTTAAAATCTGCAAAGAAATATAATCATCGCTTCAGTAAAGATTACTAAGTGTATGTAGGCATTAATGTCACGCGATTCTTCTCACCTAATCAAGGTGTACTCCTTTCTGACTGATAATCACACTAAAACCACCTTTTTCTCAGTTGACCTCTCAATCTTATATCATCATCACACACATGTGCATACACCTTTTTTTACTATACAGCATTGGTTCATTCATACTTTTGACCACAAATTTACCCACTCTTCTCACAATCTTATCCTGAGTCAGACCTTTACAATTCATAAGACGTCTGATGGTCTGTACTATCTTCCTCCCTGGACAAGAATCAAGTATGGGATCACAACTGCTGCTCTTGTGTTGTGTCTTTGGTCGATTGTGACCATCAATGATAAGTTTGGCAGAATGGTGTAGTTTGAGTGGGAGCAAAAAGGCTTTGTTCCTTCTTAGGCTTGTCTTAGTGGATGGATGGCTAAAGAAGCTAGTGGAGTGGCGAATCTGAAGCTAGATTGTCCCAAATTGCTAGAAATCTTGGAATATCTCTTTCTTCCATTAACAATTATAGTTCAATTTAGAGGGTAAAACACCACCAGGGTTAGGAGCTGGTCCTCTTGGGCTTCTGGCAGATGCATTGAGAATCTTCATTCAAAAGCTTCTGAATTAGTAGAAAGATTCCAAACCTGCCCAAGAAGAGCAGTAAATTGCCTGCACCTCTTAGATATTAAGGATGTGCAGCAATGAAGAAGCCTTTTTAACTATGACCAATATTAAGAAGAGGAACGAGTAATGAGCATTTAGAATCTAGAGCATTTTTTTTTTTAATGAACCAATGTTTGAACAATTTTCAGAGGGTGACAACGAGTATCAGGAGTTTGACAGTAACATTGTTCAAATGTATTTAATTCTTTAAATTTACAAATAAAGGAAGTTCAGTAATTAACTGGGTGTATTCACTTCTGTCTGATTTGTTGCAAATCCTGCTGCAAGCATTGGGGCTAGGAGGGTAGGGCAAACTGTACCAGATGCTGGGGTTGAGAGGGGGCACAATCTTTCAGATGTCAGCTATAGCAAGGTTGCCCACACTAAACCTGACATGCCCTTGTTGGTGTGTAAAAGGATAGAAAAGGAACAGTGGTGGAGAAAAGAATGCAGACATGTTAACCACCCCCCCCCCACTGAGGTAAGATGGTAGGGTGAACCCTAGGGAAGAATGGTGGTCAGGAACTAGCATTCGAAATTAGTTAGCAACCAAGAAAATAAACTTGTAAAGGTAAAAAAGGGTAAAATGGAAATGTCCAGAAGGAATAAAGCCGGGGTAGTCAGTGGAGTAGGAGTGTCAAGTATTTTTTGTATGAAGATGTGGCATGGAACAGTGTCAAAGACTTTGCTGATGTCTATTCCAGGCATTACTGTGTTGTGGGGGATAGTTCTGGTTGAAGCATTCTAATATATGCCAATAGTTATTTTTCTATTAATCCATTTTGGGTGTGTGAGGGGCGTTATGGCTTGGAGTCTTGAGAATTAATTTTTTTTAGGATTTTTGAGAGGAGTCGGATCAGTTTGTAGGAGGTGGGTAGGTTTGAGGGTTTCAGGATAGGAATGATTGTTTGTTTCAAAATAGGGATGATGATGTATAGCCAGTAGTAGTTGTCTGTGAATGCTAATACAGTAGTTTTAAGATTATCATTCATGCTTACATTACCTTCTATGTTGATTACTGTAATTCCATCTCAATACATCATAAGCTGCCAATCTTTGACCCCTCTAACTTGTTCACAAGCCTTGCAGCCATTGTTTTCTTTGCCATGAATGTTTCTTACATGTAACTACTCCTCACCATAATCTACACTGGCTGTGTAATTGATCCAGAATCATTCTCAGGGTCATTTTCTTAGATACAAGGCCTTATACACCACAGCACCCTCCTAGCCATCTTCCTCACTGACCTTATCCAGCCACTGAGAACCTTATGTCCTGACTCTGCCACCCTACAGCTTGTCCTTCTTAGTCGTCTGTGCCCCATGAACAATTGTGCTTTCTCAATATTTGCTCCTAGAATATGGAATGGTTGCCTGCTGCTATACACTGACCACCTTGGTTCTTTAAAGAGACTTCTCTCAAGCCTTTTCTTGATTGGTAGAGAGGGGCTTTGCATAGCCACATGTATACCGTACCAAAGATCCTATTATTGTAGTATTTTAGTTTTATTTTATGATAAAACTTAATGTTATACTGTAGCCTCTGTGTTCTCTTCGGTCAAACCTAGAGGCACTCAAGAATGATACCATGACACAGGGTCTTTTCCAGGTCTCCTACAGAGGCTACATTGAAAGATGTGCTTAAATGAAAAAAAAGCAAGAGCAGGATAGCATCAGAGTGAGACTTGTTTCAAGATAGCTTTTGCAGCATAGGCAATCTAAAGAAGATTTAGATTTGTGAGTGTCCGTAGGGCATTTTGGAATATGACATTGTGAATGCAGGGACACTGGGGCCAGAGGACATGTCGCTCCTTGGGGTACCAGGTGTAAGACTAAATGGGGCACCCTCTTGAAGAGGGGTCTTTGGGTATGAATTGTATATTGTAGTTGCATGATTAAGTTTAACAAACTTTGATTGGTAAAGACTTTGAAGCTGTATTCTGGGAACAACCCAGTGGGTGGGTAGTTAACTTGGATGACCCCCGATAGACTGATAGCTTTTGTGATATTATTTAGTCTCTTTATTGCACATGTTTGAGCCATATATGCTTTTAATGTATTTTATATATTAATACACCCCAACTCTACCAATCTAGTTGAGTGTATAGAATTCCAAATTTCTACAAGGGAAATTATGACAGACTATGTAACTTATTAGAGCTAATTAAGTGAGAAGAACAGTTTGGAGATAAAAATGTTGGAGATGTACGATGCTTTCAAGGAAATATTAAACAGAGTGCAAGTGTCTAGTATTCCAAGGCCCTAGTGCCTTTTATCATCATGTTAGGTTAGGATAAGGAAATAGTTAGCCTAATCAGAAAGAAGAGATGGACTTTCAAAAAATTACAAGGGTACCTTGGAATTTATTTAGCAAGTGAATGGAAGGTTGCTGGTTAGACTCAGTTGAAGATGAAAGGAATAAATTGGCAATAGAATTAAAACTGAAATTCCTTAGATGAGTTCAGGATAAAGTTGGACAATTATTTGAGAAAAGTGGAAGTTATCCTTAAACTCTATAACTCTTATGTCTGGCTACATCTAGTGTACTGTGTACAGGCATGGTCATCACATTTTAGGCATGATAGGTAGCTATCTTCCCTGAGGAACCTTGATTATGTATAGAATGAGGGTACTGAGCTGAATATGTTCTCTTTTGAAAAGTGTGAGAGAGGATATAAAAAAGATTTTAAAATATTAAGGGATCAATAAATTGGATGCTGGCAAGTTCTATGAGTTGCAGGGTAATAATAAGACTAGGGTTCACCACTTGAAAATTAAAGAAATGTGTAGATTGGATTTGCAAAAATAATTTTCCATCAAGAGTGGTAGACTTCTGGAATAAATTACATCACAAAGTTATGGTTAGTCAAAATTTAAATATGTTCAAGGGCAGGTTAGATGAGTGGATGGGGAGAAAAGATTATGTGGGGGTTTTGAGTTTTGTATTGGAGCTAAATGTACATATTGATAATATTGTAAGTGCATGATGCCTTTGAAGCAGTATGTGAATCATACGGATGTAATTTATGGGAAATCATGGGTGTTGCATACAGAGGCTCTTTGTTTGACCTGGATGATCTCTGATAAGCCCTTGTGGCTTTTGTCATCTGTTAAATTAAGTTATAACATAATTTCACTAGACAAAAGCCACAAGGGCTTATCAAAGGCCATCCACATCTGTCAAAACCCACCCACAAAATGCATCTATAGGATTGTGTCAGATTATGCATCTACAATATACAATGAGTGACTTAGGAGTAGTAAGAGATCGGTCATTGAGGCTCTCTAAGCTGTGTTTAGAGGCTAGAAATAATGCAAATAGTGTACTCGGCTTTATCAATAGAAATGCTAGTTACAAAAGTTGGTTATTCTTTTCAAGCTATATAACTTGTATGTTAGACTATACCTGGAATATTGTATTCCTCACATCACAGGCAGGATATCAGTATTCTGGAGGCAGTAAAGGCAAGAGCAAAAAAATTATACCTTTCTTGAGACACCATGATTATATGGATAGGTTGAGGGCACTTACATGTTTTCATTTGAAAGATAAACATCTTTCAAATGAAAACATGTATTCCTCTAAGCTGTGATATGATCCAGCTTTTTAAAATGTTTAAGGAAATTGATAAATTAGAAATGGGTAAGTTTGTTGAGCTGGAGACTGATGCTAGGACAAGGGGCTACCATTTAAATATTAAAAAATCTAGATGTAGGAGAGATTTGAGGAAATATTACTTCCAGAGTGGTCAGGATTTAGAAATGATATGTAGACTTGAGGGGCTAGTTTCTGAGCTGATAAGGGAGATCAGCCTGAGGCCTAGGTCTGGGAACAAGATAGATAGTGGGGTAGAACAAGTATGTGGGTCAGATGTAAGGATAGTTCTAGAACCTGTGGGGTAAGCCCACTTGTATTAGGTAAAAGTAGGGGCAAAGAGAGAAGATAATCAGTGGGAGGTACTTAGGAGGGGTAAGCCTAGAGTAGTCTGGAGCAGATGAGATGAATGAAGGTAAATTATGGATGAATGTAGATAGTATGGAAAGGGCAGGACAGGTTGTGTGTCAGACAAAGGGACACAGAATCTCTTAGCTAATAGATTCCTTGCTCTGACAGAGAAAGCAAATGCAAGTGATATGATTGGAAGTGAGGATGGAGATTGAAGTGGAGTGACTGAAAATGTAAATGAAACTAGGAGGAAGATAAGAGTTAGGTCTGGGTGAATTAGAAATATGAGTCTGACTGATGTGCTTGCGATGGGTAATTCTCAATTTAGATAGAAAGTTGAGTCCAAGTAGAAGGAATGGGTTGAGGATTTGCTTGCCAGGTGCTGGAGACCTGAGTGATATCTATGAGGGGCTAGTGTCTGGCTGTGTAAATGATGTAATTGTGATTACACATGTAGTGAATGAAGAGAGTGGGTGCATGCGAGGTTGATTGAAAAGGTGTGCTTCCGAGAATGTATGTCATGCAATTAGGGTGAATAAATATGTAAGAAATGTCTGAAATGAAAGGTGTGATATTTGTTCAAATGTAAGTTAGGTTTTATGGAAAGAAAGAAATGTATGTGACGGATGGACTGCATTTGAGTAGGGATGGGGTAGATGTGTTGTGGAAGGAGTAAGATTGTGTTATTAGGTCTTTACAGGTTGGAAACTAAGTAATGATAGTGGTCAAGGAAATAAGAGAGTACACAATTGTACAGAAGCAAGACAGGGTAAGGTAGGAAAAGGGAAGAGAGATCACTATTCAGGCTAAAAGATGATTTAGGAAAATGATAGCAGAGTTGTCTATATACCAATGCTTGTAGTCTTAAAAAATAAGGAGTTATTTAATTATTGAAGATATAGTGCAATAGAATCATGGGTTAGTGAAATTAGATTTAATGACAATGAGGGTGAATTTGATTTACAGGGTTATGATACGAGGGGCGGTCAATAAGTTTTGCAATTCGGATATAAGGAAACGAGATACGAGGAAAAGTGTTTTATTATTTTTCAATATAACTACCCTCGACTTCAATGCACTTGCGCCACTTGTCCCTGAGGCTTTGAATCCCCGACAACCAGAAATCTCCCGACTCCTGTTCAATCCACTCCTGGACGGCGAGCTGGACATCTTCATTGTCAATAAACACTAATAAAACACCAATTTTCATAGGGTATTATGTAATACTTAGGAACTTGATGGATCAGGTTAAATGGGATGTAGAATTCAGTGGTAAGAATACGTGAAGGTCATTAGGAAGAAATGTAGGAAGCCATGATGGTGGAATCATGAGATGGCTAGGAAAATTTCTAAGAAGAAAAGAGCATAACTTAGATTACAGGAGGAAGGTAGAGCTGAAAATCTGAATCATTATAGGATGACTAAGAATGAATTAAATAAAAAAAATAAGAAAAGCAAAGGGGGATTAGAAATTAATTTAACTCAAAATAATAAAAATCCAATCAAATTTGTGCAGCCGTTGCCATTACTGTTGTGTTTGTTGCGCATGCGCCTGTCCCTGCCCCTGCGAGTGTCTTGCTGCCACACTCATCTTGGTTTGGTAGCCATTTGTGATTGAGCTCTCAATTGATGCCACTGCCAACTGCGAAGTTCACACAGTTATTCAGTTTTTGATCACCAATTAACAGAAGTGTATGGAGAATTGTGCATGGATGTCAAAAATGTCCACAAGTGATGTAGGGAGTTTGCAGCTGGTCGTAATGAAATTCAATAAAGAAAGAAGCGGGAGCCATCAATTTCCGACAAGACAGTCATGAAGGTTGAGCAAATCCTGGGCGAGAATCAGCAGATCACTGGATGATCTTCATATTTTGGTTCCCAAGGTTTCCCCAAAGCACCCTTCATATGGTTTTGACGGAAAAGTTGCAATATCAGAAGGCATGTGCAAGATAAGTCCTGTGAATGCTCACAGAAGACTGCCACTATGCAGACAAAAATGGTAGTTTTTTTGGATTTGATTGTCATGGGTGATGAAACCTGGGTGCTCCATTTCATACCTGAAACCAAGTAACAATCACATAAGTGGCAGCATTCCTCTTTGCCCAAGCTGCAAAAATTTAAACAAACACAGTCTGCCAGTAAAGTCAGGGCAACCGTGTTTTGGGATTGAAAGGGGGTATTGTTGGTCAACTTCATGGCCTCAGTAACCACAATTATTGTGGACATCATCAACCACCCACCTTATAGTGCAGACTTGGCACCCAATGACTACCACCTGTCCCCTAAGATGAAAGAACATTTGGCCAGAACGCAATTCAGCAATGACGATGAGGTTCAACGCTTCCTCAATGACATGGCAGCGAGCTGGTATGACATGGGCATACCAAAACTGCCACAGTGCCTACAAAAATGCATCAACCAAAATTGCCATTATGTAGAAAAATAAATAAATGCTCAAACTTTAAAATGATGTAAACATTATTGATAATGAATGTTTCTGTGATTTCTAAATATTTTGGAGACCTTACCTTTGGTATTACCCTTGTGGAAAGAGGTAGTTTAATAAATGATGCTCAACATTGGTTTAGAATTGGTAGATCATATTTAACAAACTTACTGGAATTTATGGATTATGTAACTAAACAATTAAGAGAGAATGTTGATGCAAATTACTTAGATTTTAGCAAAGCCTTTGAGAAAGTTTCGCATAAAAATGCATGGGATATGTGAGAGTTTTGAAATGGATAGCTGAAAGAGATGAAGGTACTGAATAGTGTGAGCTCAGTGGAGGAACATTATCAGTATCATACCTCAAGGATCAGTTCTTGGACCATTATTATTCCTAGTTTATAGAAATGATCTTGGGGAGAGTAAAAATAGTAACTTGTCAATTTTTGCTGATGACACAAAATTAGCAACTTGTTTATTAATGAAGATGAAACTAACTTTAAAGTGCAGAGTTATTTAAATAAGTTATTAAGTTGGGCACCAAAGTGGAAGATGAGTTTTAAAAATGTAAACTTATTTACATGTGAAGATAGAGAATTTAGCTATGAAATGGATGGGCATTGGCCGAATGCAGTAAAGAATGAGAAGGATTTAGGAGTAGTAGTAGATAGGTCACTGAGGTTTTCTTAGCAGTGTATTGAGGGATAAAAATAGAGCAAATAGAATGATGAGTTCATTAAGAGGAATATTAGTTACAAAATAAGGTTATCCTTAAACTATATAACTTGTGTAAACATGAAGATCGGCAACATGACTGAAAGTGGGGGATTTTTTTGCCCATTTCATTCACCCACGCATGCATAACATAACATAATTTCACGGATGACAAAAGCCACAAGGGCCTATCAAAGGTCATCCGTATCCATCAAATCCCACCCACATGAATATTTATGCACATTTGGTTAAATAAAAATGATAGAACATTATTCTATAAACAATTAGGATTAAATACTGGGGGGCTGTGCCCCCCAGACCGCCCCCCAATTGATTGAAACTCAGGATCATCGTAGGGAAGCCCCCCCAGAATGATAAACACCCCTGAAGCACCTTGAATATGTAGATACGTTGAGGGTGCTAAATATGTTGTCATTTGAAAGGTGTATGAGAGGGGATATGAGGAGCTTTTTAAAATTTCTTTTTGGGTAGATGTTGGATTTTACCAAGTTAATTGAGTTGGAAGATAGTAATAAGACTAGGGGCCACTACTTGAAAATGTGAGAAAGTATTTTTCACCAACAGAGTAGTAGATTACTGGAATGGTTTACCACAAGAGACAATAAGAATTCCAAACAAAACAAAACAAAAAATGTCACTGAATGGGAACTCGCTGAGAACATGTCTGAATGCTATAGATGTTAGCAATATCTGTTTTTCATATAATCATGGAATCTGGATTTGAAAACATCCAAGTTTGGACTGTCTACTGTCTCAGGTGGCAAACTATTCCAGTAATCTACCACTCTATTGGTGAAAAAATATTTTCTAACATCCAACTTGCAACTCCGTTTTCTAATTTTTAAGTTGTGAACCCTAGTCCTATTACAACCTTTCAGCTCAACTTGCTAAAATCCAACTTATCCATCCCAGAACAAATTTTAAATAGCTCAATCATATCTCCCCTCACACACCTTCTTTCAAATGAGAACATATTTAATTAATACCCTTAGTCTATCTTCATATTAAAGGTGCTTCAGGGAAGGTATTATTTTTGTTGTCTTCCTTTGTACAGACTCTAGTAGGTTGATATGTCAAAATGTGGTGAACATGCTTGTATACAGTAGTCTAAATATGCCCTGATATACGAGTTGTAGAGTTTAAGTATAACCTCCTTACTCTTGCAGCTAACATTCCTCTTAATGCATCCTAGCACCATATTTGCTCTATTTTTTGCCTCAATACACTGCTTCAAACACTTCAGTAACCTATCTAATACTAGGCTTAAGTCCTTCTCATCCTCAACTAAATTCAGCCAATGCCCATCCATTTCATAGCTAAATTCCCTATTATCCCTTCCCAAGTTAATAACTTTGCATTTTTAAGGTTAAAAGTTATCTGTGACTTCTGATCCTAAGCTAATAACTTATTTAAATCACTCTGCACTTTAAAGCTGCCCTCAACTTCTTTGATTACAGCTGCCAATTTAGTGTCATCAACAAAAATTAACACTGATATTTATAGCCTCCCAAGATCATTTATATAAACTATGAATAATAAAGGCCCTAGAACGGATGATAATTTAAGACGATGATAGCACAGCATAATTTAGGCTATTTCAGGCAAAAAGGAAAAATTTTAGGTATTTTTGAAATGAGGGGGGGCTTCACCCCCCCATACACCACAGAACCCCTACAATCTAAAAAAATAACTTAATTTTTAATTTGAAAGCCTACCTTGGAAATGATGGCGCTATCTTCGTCTTAAATTACCCAATCTTAGGGATTGTTTAAATTGTATATTGTAGATGCATGAACTGACAGAATCCTATGGATGGATTTTGTGGGTGGGTTTTGACAGATGTGGATGACCTTTGATGGCCCTTGTGGCTGTTGTCATCCGTGAAATTATGTTATGTTATAATGTCTCTCCACTGTGACATCACCCCCATTTAGTACAACTCTCTGTTTCCTGTCTTTCAGCCATTCAGCTATCCAATTCAAAACTTTCCCACATATCCCATGCATTTTTAATTTGTGAACTAGTCTCCTAATATTGTAAATAGGGTAAACCTGAAGATAAGCAGCGCGCTGAAAAAAGTGTATGTTTTTCATTCCCTGGCGTTTGGTTAAATAAAAATGTTAGAACATTATTCTATAAATAATTATGGGTAATTGTGTAGAGTATGGCCGGATCCGAGTCCTAGATTATTTTGGGCTATTTTTCCTAGCTACTTTTTCGGAGCTGAAATCTATGTGGACGAAGTTTATGGCAATTTCCAATTATATACTGTGGGGCTGTGACATACCCTCCCCCCTCCAAATGATTGAAATCTCAGGATCATCGTAGGCCCATCCCCCCAATGAGCCGACCCTCAAAGTAAGCTAGAATCGCATCCACCCATACCTGAAACATTTACTCAATTATGATTATATAATGGGAGACTGCCCCCAGACCCACCAATTGATTGAAACTCAGGATCATCATAGGATGGGCCCCGCCACAGTGATATCTCCCCCAAGAGCAGTCCCCTTGAATTTACTCAAAAAAGGTGGAACACATTGGAAAAGGGACAAAATATGGTAATACTTCAGATTTGGGGTGCACGGTAAGTGGCGCTGTTAGTAGGCTACAATTTTGGGCTACAATATATCTCTTATGACGTCAGACGGTAACTTAAGATGTGACCAATTACGGCGATATATTTTTTTGTTGTTTTGGGGATTTGTAACTTTTAGTCTGTATTATTTACTAAATATCTGCGTCTCTGCTCGTTTATAGTTTTTTCGAAGTTAGGTAAGGTTTCTTGATGTCTTTTATTGTTTTGTTTTCGTATTTTTTTGTTTGCTGCGAACAATAACAGCTTCTTACTGGCATCATAGCTTATAAATAGGAGCCGTTTTGCAAATGTTTTGTTTTTGTGCTCTCCATGAGCTTCTTCCTTATTTGAATTCAGCTTTAGTTTGTATAATTGCGAAAAACTTTTAGATTATCTAGACACATAAACTAATCAAGAAATCTATAAAAGTAAGAATTGTTTGTTATTAGGTTAGGTTTTTCTGCCAGTAAAAAGCTGTTGGGGGGGGGAAAAAAAACAGTAAATTCAAGGGGACTGCTCATGGGGAAGATATCACTGCAGGGGGGACCACCTTGCAATGATATGGAGTTTCAATCAATTGGGGGGGAGTCTGGGAGGTGCAGCCCCCCAGTATATACTTGTATACAAAAAAATATGACGCCGTAATTGTTCACATCTGACGCTACCGTATGACGTCATAAGACATATATTGTAGCCCAAAATTGTAGCCTATAAACAGAGCCACCTATCGTGCACCCCAAAACTGAAGTGTTATCGAAAATATTTTGCGCCTCATCGGTCACGCCACCAATCTTCAGGTTTACCATAAATAGCTCTAGTTTGACATTCAAAGAAAAATTAAACAATTCTAACATGGAACAAAAAGTTACTTTGGTAATTGTGTAGACGATGGCCGGATCCTAGGCCTAGCTTTTTGGGGGCTATTTTGGGCTACTTTTCGTTGTTACTTTTTTAGACATGAAATTGAAGAATTTTGTGGCGATTTTCGTTTTTATACTAGGGGGCTGTGCCCCCCAGACCCCCCCTAAAGGATTGAAACTCAGGGTCATCGTAGTGTTATCCCCGTGGCGAGCCGTATCCAACAACGGGCCGACGCTAGAAATAATTGCATCCAGCCATCATCTACACAATTACCGTTACTTTCAGGTGCTGAAAACTTGGAGTGTGTTTTGCGCTGAATAAAAGGCAACAGAAAATATAGAAATGCCTAGAGAATAGAATGGAGGTCATTTAACTGCATAAACAGTCATCATTAAGCTATGGAATTGCCAGAATATTTTAAAATATAAGAATTTATAAGAAAGTGCCTTTAATTATAGAGTGGTTAATCTATAGAATTACCATTTTTTTCTAAGGAAAATTTCCAATTGATATACACAAGTTGCAGACATTGTAAAAGATTTCCCCCATTGGTCACTGACAAAATGTTTACAATTGTATTTGGCAACATAAATTTCAATTCAACTTCCAGTAAAGCCCCAAAAGGCAGATCTATCTAAGTTGGATACTGGGATAAAAATTTGAGGTTAATTAATGATAGTAGCAATGCAGATTCTGAAAGGGACAGGACGGGAGGTGAACGAGTCCCCGAAATTCGCGAAACGGACAACCAAGAACCTTTTATATCGCCCACAATATAAGGAGACATAACCGAGGTTTAAGGGACAACATTTTTAATCACAGGTGAAAAGTACCGAACCTTACCATTTCAATATTATTTTCCTTAATCTCAATATGGCGACAGTGAAGGGCGATCTTGGTGAAAGGGAAACTTTACATCCCTGAATGTCATTGGTCGAGGAGGAGTATCAGCTGTTCATGTTGAATTCTAATTGGCCGAGTTTCACGTACGTCAAGGCCGTCCTTGATGATAGTACCTTTCCCCGCTTCACCCTCCCAACATGGTTAGTTGGTTAATGAAATCACAAATTTGATTCAGCCTTACTTTAGCCATAAATATAGGAGAGAAACATAACGATAACAATTTTAAAATAGAAAGTAAGGCTAATAAGAAAAACATTTTAAATTTGTTTGTAGTAACTATTTTTGTTTAAAATTATTTCCTCTTGAGCTTTTAAGAAATGTGTCACTATTTTAGACAACTTGTATATTGTTTTATAAGATGAACAAAATTCAATGGCATGAATTAAATGGGGGGTTTTATACACCTTGAAGTAATATAACTCTTCAGATATTGGATGGTGTCTGTAAGAGCAATTGGTACACTTATGATTAGGCATATTGGTGTGTGGTGTACCTAAATAGGACTAGATAACATTTAGACAACATATAAACTATTAAATAAAACGTAAAAAAAAAACATACAAGTTGAATAATAAATTTTAAGTCAAACAAAAATAACTAAGAGAAATGAATATTAAGATTACGACACACGAATACACTATCTACAGGAATTTTTTGTTCACACACAAATAAGAAAGTTGAGTCCCTGGTCCTACGTGAAAACGTCAATTGCGGGCATGGACAATTTAGTAGGAAATAAAAATTACACAGAGAACCTCAGACTTCTGATTTCTTTAGTGTTTATTTACACTTTCAATATTAAAATGGGCTCATAGTACCCTGAATATTTCTTTTGTAAAGTAACCTCTTTTTGGAATCGTCCGATATTGAAATTATCCTATGGACATGTTTTTTTTTTTTTACTTTCAGTATTAAAATAGGCTCGCCAACCCTTAAATATCTCTTTTGTAAAGTAAATGCTTTTCGAAACTGTCCTGGTGGAAGAGATTGGAATTATCCTAATGAGAAGGGAGTTGTGTGATATTGGATCTTGGTTAAGCTTTTATATTGTCTTAGTTCGTGTAATCTACAACAAGCATCTAAAATCAACAGGTGTACTCTTATATGAATTGGAAAGACATGTGTTTTATTTCCACAAAATAACTTTTTGTTGAAGAAGATAGCTCTAGTGGCCCTAGATGGGGAGCAGGAGAGGAAAGGAGCCCGGTCGGCCCTACATGGCTCTCGGTGCTCTCCTCTCTTTGATATCACCTATATTTTTAACATATTCCATTGCATTTTTATTATATTTTTTTTTAATTCTGAGGATAACTAATAGATTTTGGCCTAAAACAAGCACAAAGATGTGCTTTCGAAAGTATCAGTTAATGAGTAATTTGATTATTATTTTGTATAAATAATTATCTTGCTTGATCTATATTTATCCAGGCATTAATTAAATGCGTATCCAAGAATGTAAGAGCGACGAATATATATTTATTCTGAAATATAATTAATGATTGAAGAGGAATTTCTGTCTGATCCACCGCTAATTAGCAGCCACTGGTATTTTTTTGTAAAGAAAAAAAGAAATATATTGTAGAGTGCGAAAAGTTCAGGCAACCGGCTTAAATGCTTTGTTTTGTAGATAGCTTAGTGTAGGAAAGGGGCGCAAAGAAAAATAAATGAAGAAAAGTAGCGGAAACGAGTTTCAAACGCGCTACCCGAGTCGCGGGACAGCCGTTAACGATAGTCCTAAACTACTCAGCCATCCTGGGTCTCCAAAAAGGCTCATTCAAGCAAAGCATTTATGCCACTCGTCTGAACTTCTCGCACGCTACAGTTTGAATGCGTCTTTTAGGTGACTCAGGATGGCCGAGTGGTTTAAGGCTCTTGCTAACGGCTGTCCAGCGATGCGGCAAGAGCGTTCGAAACTCGTTTCGCTACTTTTCTTTCTTTATTTTTATTTTCCCCTTCCCTACATTAAGCTATCTCCAATGGTGCCGCAGACTCAAGAGGCCTGGGAGGGAGAACATTAGTCCTCGAAATAACATTTCCTGACGCCGTTCTCCTCAATTCCTCAAAATACGCTACGCTTCTAGGAGGGGGCCTGTGTAGCGTGCGAGAAGTTCAGGCGAGCGGCTTAAATGCTTTGTTTGAATGAGTTTTCTGGGGGACTCAGGATGGCTGAGTGGTTTAGGACTCTTGCTAACGGCTGTCATGCGACGCGGGAAGCGCGTTCGAAACTCGTTTCACTACTTTTCTTTCTCTTTTTTTCTTTGCCCCCTTTCCTACACAATCATCCTGCTGGCTGAAAAAGAAATCGACCACACATCTCAGTAGAACCATGTTATCCTAATTTACTTTGAATCTAGAACTCCTTCAACAACGGAACTTCCCAACTATTATACTAGTAACCTATAAATCGATGAATGAACCAACTTGAAAACCACAAGTGACCCCATCGTATCGAACATTTTAGATCAAGGAACAAAAATGAATCCGACAGGACAACAACTTGCTCCAGTTCATCTTTTCAACGCTATTAGAGTCAAACCTCCTGCTTTTAACGAAGCTCCAGTGGTGGGATCGTTTAATATTGTGGAAGAACAATTTGATATTTATACGATCACTCTGGAAGACTCGAAATTTGATCATGTTTTGGCTGTTTTACCACATGAAAAAAGCAAGAGATTTTCACCAACGATAGTTTCTTCTCATAGCTACTCACTGAAAAGAAATTATTGAATTCTTTGAAAAAAAAAAAAACGAAGCCAAACTATTTGAAGAAATAGATTGCTTCTTCTCGTTTCGCCGGGTGACCTTCAATCAATCTGGAAGATGACTGCACATCAAGTGGGCCTAAGTAAAGAATTAGGCATAAATTTAGCCAGTCTCTACTTACGATCTTAGCACAGATACTCGCTACTGATAAGAAGTTAGCGGTTGCCCAACTTGGAAAATTAGTCGACGAATGATGAACTAATTCCGTTAGCGCGTATACCTTGTTTCATTTTAAATTCCAGTGGCAGTGATAGAATTGAAAGTTATTCCAATGCAAGTAATAATATCCAATGCCAATTCAGCCAATGAATTGTGCCTTATATGAGGAGCGTGAATTGCCTCTCCGGTAATAAAAATATTAATAGATCTTATTCGACAAATTCAGTGCCTAACAATAAATATAATACAAAAAATCTACCGATAGGAAAGCGACAGTTTCATAGAATTCAAAAGCTAAATGTGTGGTGTGCGCATATTTATTACGATTTAAATGCGAGGTATATATAGTACACCTAATTAACAGTGGCCCCCAAAGAATGATAATTTGAAACGCATCCATTATCTTGGCCAGCTTCTCCCGTTGCTTCGGAAAATTAACCCGGAAGGCTGTAGTATACGCGACGGCTGGTCTGCTCTAGTTGGTTACAGTTGCAACTAAAGTAAATAAAAATACGTGTGAATTTCGAATTAATTCTAGTGCTAGTGTGTTAATAATCATAATAAAATCAAATGAATTTTGTGAAATGAAGCAGTCAAGGATAAATATTTCGACTCAGAGCCGGATTTCGGAGAAATGAGGCCCCGTGCTAGTTAAGTTATGATGGCCCTAACTTGGGCCCTGAAGGGGGTAAATTCGGTAGACCTACACAGTCAGTCAGTCATGCATGCTCAAGAAATTTAGAAATAGTTAAGATATTACGTTATATAAGGTCAGACATGTACACTGCACCAAAATCGAAGCTGATATATATTGTCGAAGTATAGCAAGTGTACGGGAATATACGCACACAGGCTCTAAGATGGCTAAGCAAAGCAACAAAGGTTATTATTCTAAGAGTGCGATTTGAATAGTTAGCTGCAGCTGCGTGACCAAGGAATATTTCAAACACAACGACAAAAAGTAGATTTTAATATACACTAGATAAAAGGTACACTAAGAATAGCCGGTCTGAAACTGTTACCAACATCCCCTCCGTAGTTTTGGACAAAAATGTTGTCACTGCTTTAGGATATGGTTTAAATTTCTCTATTCCATTCCCACCTTCAAGTGTTTCCATTGCTAAAAGTTGTGCCAATTTAGAAAAATTCAGTGATGTACCTAGTGATTTAATTTCTATTGTAAAAGGTTGTGTTTATCAATGCTTGGCTAAGCCTGTCCACCTCAATTATCCCCTTCATTTTCGTCGTGCTTTATCGACTCTTCGAAAAAATTCTTCCCTCCATATTCCTAAGGCCGATAAATCTGGCAATATCGTAATCATGGATAAAAATTCCAATCTTAATAAAATGAATGTGATTCTAATGACCAAGATACTTACCTACCTGTATTAAAAGACCCCACTCTTCAAGTTAACAGTGACTTCCATAAAAATGTACGGCGATTCCTTAAAAACTTTCCTGATTTAATTTCAAAATTCAAGTCTAGTAACGCTACCCTCCCTTATTTGTACGGCTTAGTAAAAACTCACAAACCAAATTTCCCATTACGCCCTATTATAAGTTTTGTTGGGTCTGTTTCATATTTCCTGTCTAAATGGCTTACTTCATTTCTTACTCCACTAGTTGGTTCCATTTCTCATTCTCATGTCACTAATAGTCACGACCTTATTTCTAAACTTAATGCTATTCATTATTCTAATGATTTTACTTTTGTTAGTCTTGATGTTTGCTCATTATTTACCAAAGTACCCGTTAAAGATCTTTTCAATTTCCTTAATGATCATTTGCAAAATATGACTTGCCAGTACCCGTTACTATTTTCATGAACCTCATTTGCCTTTGTACCAAAAACTGTAAGTTTTCGTTCGAAAGCAAATATTTCGTCCAAAAATTCGGATTAGCCATTGGTAATTGTCTTTCACCTGTCCTTTCTAACTTATATATGGAGTTTTTTTTAAACAAAACTTCTCCCTACTATCCTTGACGCCCCGATCGTTTGGTACAGGTATATTGATGATGTCATTTGCTTGTGGCCTAATTCCAAAGATGTTAATGTTTTTCTTACCAGACTCAATTGTCTCGTCCTTTCAATTAAATTTACCCACGAGTTGGAAAACAATAGAACTCTTCCCTTTCTTGATCTTCTTATTCGTAGAACTCATACAGGTTTTAAATACTCTATCTTTCGTAAACCTACTAATTCAAATTCTTATATTCATTTTTACTCTTCTCACAGCCCTAAAGTTAAACGTTCTGTTTTTTCTTATATGTTTCTACGGGCATTACGAGTTGTGAGCCCGGAATATATGGATTTGGAATTTTCCAATATCTTTGAAATTGACCATAAACTTTGTTACCCTTATCCGTTTCTTCAAAACTGTCTTTCTTCTGCTAAAAAGACATTTTATCAAACTGTCCCTACTCTCCCTTTTAAAAGGAATAACAATTTAGTTCTACCTTTTTCTCTTTGTTTTAGTGATCTTCCCCGTCTTTTGAATAACTTTAACATTTCTGTTGCTTTTAAATATGAGACGATTATGAAGAATTTATTAGTACTTAATAATTGTAATAGTTTGGGGGATGGGGGAGTTTATTCAGTTCAGTGTTCTGGTTGTATAAGTAAATATTATGAACAAACAGGTAAACAACTTTCTGTTCGCATATATCAACATAAATATAATGTCCGAAGAGGAGAAGATAACAGTGCTTTCTTGGTCCATATGTCAGATAAGGACCATCTAATTAACTGGAACTCGGCAAAATTTATTTATCGTTCCAATGACCCTATAAAAAAGAATACCATTGGATGTGCTTTTATAAGCCAACTCTGATCATTTTAACCTTTCAACTGAATTATATAAAATAGATGCTATAATTAAAAGATTAATACTTAAAGAAATTAGTTCTGACTTTTGTTCTTAGTTTTTTTTTATATACAATCTTTAGTTACATGGCCCCAATTTTATTTTGATTTTTTATATATATTTTTTTTAATTGTCACTGCTCTGTTATGTACATTGTATTTTTCCCACTTTTTGTTCATCGTGTCTTATAATCTCCCTCGTTAGGCTATCTCCATTTCTTTGAATCTGTTACCCTTTCCGTCTTCTCAGTTTGACTTTACTACCTGCTTCTTATAATTCTTAATGTGAATCTTTACCTCCCCCCTTCCGTCTTCCTCATTGGTGATTTCTTGTTTTTGAGGCGGTCTTTCATACTTTTCTTTCGTAAATATACATCTAATATAATATTATTTCTTGTAGTTATCCTTGATAAGGAACTTAATAAAGTTCGAAAGTACTTAGAAACACCTTTTAATTTTTTCCTGCGGGACATTGCATTCATTTGCTACCCTCACGTGATACTTTGTGAGTTTTTCATATATATATATATATATATATATATATATATATATATATATATATATATATATATATATATATATATATATATATTGTGATAAAATTACCTGAGACTGTCGCGCCTAGCTTCTATCACATATTGGTACTCATGCTTCCAACGTGTATCCCGCGAGAAGAGAGTAGCATGGCGTTTCTCATCGCCTCGAACATTTCCCGAGTCTTATCTTCCCCCGCCCCAAGTTTAATCTCAAGGAGGTTCAATCCCCCGTTTGCCTTCAGGCGTCGATCTGGCCAGATTGAGTTAGGCTTATGGGAAGATAAGAGTGTTCGAATCGTTAGCGGGACATTCCATAGAAGTCCCCCATTGCCTCATACCCCGAGGGGCTGGCTCAGGCTATTTATGCGATAGAATTTCGCATTTGAATCAAATCCCGATTATCTTCGTCAGGCATCACGCCGATCCGGTCTCCCTTGTGCACCTAGGAACTCTACCTCGAGAACCTCCTTATTGTCTAGAAGAGGAAAATATCCTTGAGTGTCAAGATACGTGCCCCTCGAGACGCTAAGTCAACAGCCCCCCATCCTTGTTGTTGAATTGTTCAGAAGAGAACAAATTTAGAACAATCATTGTTCTTCGAGTTTGTTCGACAAGAAACGGTTCTCGCTCCCATGATATAACGTCAGTGGTAATTTAATTCAGCCTTTAACGTTCTTCAAGAGAACGCCTGGTTACCCCAATAACCTCAATTGTTCATCCAGAACATCTCCGGTATCCTGTCTCAAGGATCGATCGTACTTACGGGCCTCACTTCGCTCCCACTCCTCGAAGGCTGTCCTTCCCCCCCTCGTTAAGGACAACCCCCCTAAAACCCTCTCTTCCTGGGAAGGAAAGCGCCATTTGGACCGAAACCATTCCTTCAAATCGCCTTCACCTGCACGCCGACCTTATACATAAGTAAGCTACGAATTGCATTTAATTCTTTAACTTTGTTGCCAACGTAACTCCGTGCTTTAACACGGATTTAGTCAACCCTTTCCCTTCTTGTTTGTTTTGTCACTTAAATCCCTCCAAATCTTAATCCACCACTTAGTCAAATTTATCCTATGACCTTTTCATTCCATGTGCATCTCCCATTTTAATCCCCGGTCATGTAAATATTTTTCATGTGTTATTTTTGTTAGTTTAATTAATAAAATTCTATTTTGTTAATGCTGGCAATAATAATTATCCTTGGGCTCCGTTCCACTTCTTAAATATATTGAAAATAAATAAGCCCTCCCCAGGCCTATTTATTAACGTAGAATAATACTTGGCCATCCGATTAAAACCCGCACTCGAATATAGAATAATCCACACAAAGAATAGATACTCGTATATAGTATATCGTCGGGAGCCTTTTCTACGACACACACACACACACACACACACATATATATATATATATATATATATATATATATATATATATATATATATATATATATATATATATATATATATATATATATATATATATATATATATATATATATATATATATATATATATATATTCTATTTAAATTTGGTCTCAAGTGTGTAAAGTGTAACGCTATATCTTTGCAAACACTGGTCTCAGTCGAGTGAAACATAGTGTTATACGTTATAAGAATAGAGTATATTAATTCCCTTTTTTTAACGATTGCTATTCCCTTTTGCCAACTTAAGAAACTGGAGTAGCTCAAGTAAGTGGTATAATAATTTGTTCTTGTTGTTTTTTTTGTTTTTGTTTTAGTCATTGGTTATCTAGGTCGAGAAACCAACTTGGAATAGGTCAGTGCCCATATTTAGGTAGGCCAAATCTCTAGAAGGCATACTTCTTACCGCAAAGGAAATTAGGTGGTTGGCTACTGCCTGCCAAGAGCAAATATGCCTCAGTTTGAAATCTTCAAAGCGCAAGAAGAATCCTTGGGACTTTCCGGAAGAGAATTGATTGAGTATATCCAAGAGGAGCAACGAGTCGAAAGAGAAAAGTTAAGAGAAGAAAGGCAAAAAGAAGGAGAAGAGAAAGAGAAGGAAAGAGAGCAACGAAGAAGGCAAGCTGAGCTTCACCATGATCTTGAAATGGCACGCGTACAAGCTGAAACACAATCAGTAAGTGCACGTTCAGAAGCCCCGTCCAATCCCCTACTTAAGCTCCCCAATTTCAGAGGTGGAGAAGATTTCGGAGCATTTTAATCGCACTTCGAAAAGGTGCTTGAAATCAACAACCTGGACTTGGAGGCCAAAGGCCTCCTAAATTCTGAATTGCGTGACATTTTTATTTCTCTACTATCGGAGTGTACAATTGACTATAATACATTAAAAGCTGAATTATTGGCCGCTCATAAAATGACTCCCGATTTCTACAGGCAGGAATTTCGAGGAGGTCGTATTAAACCCAGACAGACGTTCCGTCAATTCGGATACATTCTCCAGAGGAATTTTAAATTTTGGTTATAATCTTCAAAAGTTGCTCCTGACTACGAGTCCTTAACAGACTTCGTGTTGCGGGATTAATTTTTGGCGTCTCTCCCGATGGAGATCCACGCGTTCGTCAAGGATCGTCGGTGCCAGTCCTTTAAAAAAATTACCGAAAAAGCGAATGTCTATGCCGCCAGCCATAATTTCTACCCCAAGGAGAATAGAAATTCTCATCAATCCCCCTACCAGGAAAGAAGGAAGGATTCGCACCACTTTACAGGAAAGCCAACCAAGCTTCCGGGCCCCGTAAAACCCCAAAACCTCTTCCCCTTAAACCAACAACGGGACATCAAACCTCCCATTAAGATTTCTCCACCATCACTCTTCCCGAAGCGACCGATCGTATGCTTCACCTGCGGTGTAGAAAACTACACGAACTGGAATTGCCCTCAAAATTCTAGGCTTAAAAACGGACCAGCCCATCAAGTACACCAGATTAAGGCCACACTGGCTTTTCCGGTGGTGCAGACCCAAAGATCAACTTCTCCCCCTCCGTCAGGCCACCAGGTAAATTTTATATTTGATAAAAGTTTCCCGGAACATTAAAATTTGAGGAGGGCAGCGTGAACGGCTGCCGAGTATCTACCCTCGTCAGGGGCACAGGGTGCACTTGTTTCATCGTGTCCGACGAGCTCCTCCCCCCAGTGGACCCTAACCACGAAAAAATTGCGGTAGTACATGACTACCTTGGGCAGGCGAACCGATTCCCCGTTGCTAAATGTTACCTGCAGTGTCAGTATTTTGATGGCTGGGCTGAAGTAATTTCAGAACCTATAAAGTTTTGTTCAGTACTTATTGGGCAGAGCCCTCAAGTAAGCTCCAACCCTGTGTCTCAGGCCGCCCTTACTCGAGCCCAAGCGAAGAAGGAAGCACAGGAGCCCGTCCCCCTCAGAACCCCGATACCGTCCGAATTCTCGGAGATCGTTAACCAGGATTTTAGGTCCGCACAAAAGAAGTGTGAGACACTAACACCCTTATGGGATAAGGCTCAAAACAATGACAAAGAGACTGTCCGTGGACCCAAAATAATAAAGTATCTAGAGCAAGGTGGTCTACTCTACCGATCCGCTGAGGACAGTAATAACGCCATTACCACCGGCTAATGCCTTCCACTATCACATGTACCCATAGTGCTAAAAATAGCTCATGACAGCATCTTTTCCGGTCACTTTAGCCATACCAATACGGCCCAGCGTATCTTTAAATAATTTTTACTGGGCAGGTGCTGCAGCTGACATCTCAAAGCATTGTTAATCATGCGATGTGTGTCAAAAGACGTCCGTTAAGGATCGGGTCAAACCTGTTCCCTTACAAAGGGGACCAGTCATCACTGAATGCTTCTCCAGAGTGGCCATCGACCTGGTGGCTCTATCCACCCCCCTTCGAGCGAAGGGCACAGCTACATTTTTACTTTAGTTGATTTTAATACTCGTTTCCCGAGGCAGTCCCCCTTCGCCGAATTGATAGTATTTCTTGTGCCGAGGCCCTCATTTCGATCTTTTCAAGGGTAGGCGTCCCCAAGGAAATACTCTCAGACAGAGGACGGCAATTCACCTCCGAGTTGATGGAGTACGTAGGGAAGCTGCTCATCGAAAAACCCCTTTTTACTACCCCCTTCCGGCCAACGACAAACGGAATGTGTGAAAAATTAAACGGAACTCTAAAATCAATTATTAAGAAGATTTGTGCCCAGCAGCCCCGCGAATGGCACCGATATCTCCCGGTTGCCCTATTCGCCTATCGAGAAATTCTTCATCGCACATTAGGCTTCGCACCGTTCGAGCTCCTTTATGGACGTAATGTACGAGGACCACTCAGCATTTTAAAGGAGTTGCTAACCAAGCCCCAACTGGACCAAGAACTACAGTCATCATACGCCTACGTCTTAGATCTACGCCAGAGGCTCGAGAAATGCGCGAACATCGCCTATGAAAATGCCGACGTCAACTTGGACAAATATAAAACTTATTTTGATGTCAGGTCGGAAGATAGGAAATTTAAGCACCGTGATTAGGTATTCCTGCTCCTTCCCACAGCGAGTAATAAATTCCTGAGTCAATGGAAAAGTCCGTACTCTGTCCGAGAGGTACAAGGACCGGTAGATTACCTCGTTGGTACCCTTAGCAGGCAATAAACTCTACCACGTTAACTTATTAAAGAAATACCACCGAAGCGCCCATGGAGATACGTTCGTAGCACTGGACGAAAAATCGGCGCCTGAAGAGGATTACCCCACGGAGTCCCTTAATGTCATTCAGACAGTATGCATCGAACCTGATACCGATTACCCTCTTCCTTCCCTGCCAGGCGAGTCTTTTGAACCCTCTGACCTGGATATCGACGCGCGGCTTACACCACATCAAAAGAGTCAGCTACAACAATTACTATTTCAGTTCGACGACGTTATTTCGGAGAAGCCTGGATGCGCTACTAGTTTCGAGCATGACATGAAATTTTCGACCTTGGAACCCGTCCGTTCAAAACCCTATCCTTTGCTGATTCATTTACGCCAAGCTTTTAACGCCGAAGTAGATAATTTGATTAGTTTAGACATAATAGAACCTCCCACCTCTAGTTATTGCTCCCCAATCGTCATGGTCAAGAAACCTGATGGCTCTTATCGGATGTGTATCGATTTCATGAAGTTAAATTCGGTAACTGTGTTCGACACCGAGCCCATCCCGTTGGTAGATCAAAACCTCCACTTTTTTGAAGACGCTAAGTTCATCTCAGAGCTTGATTCGTGCAAGGCGTATTACCAAATTCCTCTCCGGCCCGATGTGAAAGCATATACCGCCTTTACTACTGAGAAGGGCTTAATGCAATTTAAGCGCCTCCCTTTTAGCCTCGTGACCGCTTGCAGTAACTATAACCGTCTCATGAGAAGGTTGTTAGATGGACTTCCGAATGTCTCCTTTTACTTCTATAACGTCTACGTCGCTATTCGTGAATGGAGTCAACATCTAACCACCCTAGTAACTCTTTTCGAGCGATTGCGCGAAAATGGCCTCACCATTGGCCCCAGCAAATGCCATTTTGCCCACGAAACCAAAAAATACTTGGGTTTTAAAATAAGACAAAACCAGCTAGGTCCACAGGAGGACAAGATTAAGGCAATCGCTGACATGCTCCTCCCGAATACTAAGAAACAATTAAGATCATTCCTAGGATAAGCTCCTTACTATTGGCGATTTGTCCCAAGTTTCGCCGCAATCTCGGCGCCCCTCAGCACCCTCTTAAAAAAAATTCCCCCGATCGACTACGATGCGATGATGCCGCTATTTCGCATTTTAACCAGCTCAAGAGTAAGCTCATTTCTGCTCCTATTTTGAATTTGCCCAACCCAGAAAATTCCTTTGGGGTTAGAACCGACGTGAGCAACGAGGGCATTGGGGGTGTACTCCTCCAATATGAGGACGACGGAACGAGTCATCCGGTTGCATACGCTAGTCGCCAGCTATTACCCCGCGAAAAGAGATATGTCACTATAGAGAAGGAAGCCTTAGCTATCATTTGGGCTATTCAAAAATTTAAAATGTATTTAATAGGAAAAGAATTTCGGATAGGAACTGACCATTGCCCGCTGGCCTATATTCGGAATGTACGACACTTCAACGGCCGAATTATGCGCTGGAGTCTACTCTTGCAAGAGTATCAATTTAAAATAAATTATATAAAAGGTTCCGATAATCAGGTCACTGACGCACTCAGTAGGAATGCTTTACCGAATAGTGCAGATTAATTTATTATTCGTAGGATTAGGATTTCCATGGATGTATGTATATACCGTCTTGTACGACTTAATTGGATTCTCATGTAATGTAATTAGTTTAATTTAATGTAAATGTAGAATTTCGTGGCCCAATGTATATTTTTTTCTTATGTTCGTACATTTGTACCCATTAATCTACGCATGAATTCTTTTGTCCCATATAAATTTTTTTTTTTTTTGGGGGGGGTATTAACCTTTTTGTAAACGCTGGAAATTAGCAATTTTCGCAATTTTTATTTCATGTCATTATTACGCCATGTATGAATTTTATTTTATTTTATTGTTCCCCCATGTTTTTTTTATGGCTAAGATTGTATTAAGGGTTGGTTTCCCTTATAGTCAAATGATCGAAATAATCATAGGCATTGATGTAAATGGTAGTTTGGGTGCATGGAAGGTCGGTCGATGCAAGAATGTGAGTTCCCCAAAACGGAGCTCTATGGTTGTCCCTTCTCTTTCGTTTCGAAATGACAACTTCCCCCCCCCCGGAAGGGTAGGGTGTGATTAAATTGCCTGAGGCTGCCGCGCCTAGCTTCTATCACATATTGGTACTCATGCTTCCCACGTGTATCCCGTTAGAAGAGAGTAGCATGGCGTTTCTCATCGCCTCGAACATTTCCCGAGTCTTATCTTTCCCCGCCCCGAGTTTAATCAAGGAGGTTCAATCCCCCGTTTGCCTTCAGGCATCGATCTGGCCAAATTGAGTTAGGCTTATGGGAAGATAAGAGTGTTCGAATCGCTAGCGGGACATTCCATAGAAGTCCCCCATTGCCCCATACCCCGAGGGGCTGGCTCAGGCTATTTATGCGATAGAATTTCGCATTTGAATCAGATCCCGATTATCTTCGTCAGGCATCACGCCGATCCGGTCTTCCTTGTGCACCTAGGAACTCTACCTCGAGAACCTCCTTATTGTCTAGAAGAGGAAAATATCCTTGAGTGTCAAGGTTCGTGCCCCTCGAGACACCAAGTCAACAGCCCCACCCCCTCCCTGTTGTTGAATTGTTCAGAAGAGAACAACTTTAGAACAATCATTGTTCTTCGAGTTTGTTCAACAAGAAACGGTTCTCGCTTCCCTGATATCACGTCAGTGGTAATTTAATTCACCCTTTTAACGTTCTTCACGAGAGCGCTTGGTTACTCGAATAACCTTAATTGTTCATCCAGAACATCTCCGGAATCCTGTCTCAAGGATCGATCGTACTTCCGGGCCCCACTTCGCTCCCACTCCTTGAAGTCTGTCCTTCCCCCCTAGTTAAGGACAAGCCCCCTAAAACCCCCTCCTCCTGGGAAGGAAAGCGCCATTCGGACCGAAGCCATTCCTTCAAATCGCCTTCACCTGCACGCCGACCTTTAGTGTCGGATTGAGGAAGACAATTTACCTCCGAGATTATGGAGTATGTCGGAAAGCTCCTCATGGTAAAACCTCTGTTTACCACCTTCATTCCACCCAGCCGCAAACGGAGTTTGCTTAAAGCTGAATAGCACATTGAAAGGAATCCTCAGAAAATGGTGTATCGATCAGCTTCGAGAATGGCACCGCTTTTTACCCGTGGCACTATTTGCGTGTCGTGAAATCCCCCATAGGACTCTAGGGTTCGCCCCCTTCGAATTATTGTATGGCCATAATGTTCGAGGCCTCCTTGCTATTTTAAAGGAACTTTTCACCAATTCCCGTCTGGATAACGAAATCCAATCCTCCTATTTATATCTCCTAGACCTCCGTAAGCGACTCGAGATATGTGACAATATCGCATACCAAAATGCTGAGGTAAATTTGGAGAAGTATCTAACTTATTTCGATTTAAAGGCGATGGAAAGAAGATTTAAGCCTGGCGAGGAGGCGCCGTTGCTACTTCCCACGGAGAGTAACAAACTCCTGAGCCAGTGAAATGGCCCCTTTTCCGTTCTAGAGGTAAAAGGACCAGTGGATTACCTGATTCGAACACGCTCAGGAGATTTAATTTTCTACATCAATATGTTAAAAGAATATCACCATCGTGCGTGTATCAATAATATTAGGCCTTCTATCAAGAGTCCCCTTTGGAAGCGATGTATCCCGCTGACCCCCTCAATGTCGTACAAGTAGTATGCATTGAACAAAATGGTGATTACCCTATCCCAGCTTTACCTGGACCCCTGGAACAAGAATATGGCCTCCTCGAAACGGGTCACTTTACGCGTCCGGAATGACGCGCAAAAGCCCGATATAACAAGTGTCTTCAGAGTAATTTACGGAGAATTAGGAGTTGTATTAGCGCGGTCCCTCAACTATATCAACTTGTACATTGCACTATGTCAAGTTGATAAAGACGTAGACAAACTGCTATTTTAGAAAGCAACGACAGCACTAAAACGAATAGGCTTAGAGGGCAAAATACCCCCACAGATAGAAACGCAAAAAACAGCTTTCTGTCGCTAAATCAACCCAAGGATCGGGGAACATAACGCTAATGAGATCAAGGAGGAAATTGAGCGAGCCCAAAGCTGGGCCAAGGTAAAAGAAGTTATTCAACTCACCAACTGAATAACAATACCGAATACACACATGTATTCAAAGTAATCTTTAGAGATACCAGTATATCGATGAAAATCGGCTTCTGGCTTTTCATTTAAAAATCCCCCCGAACCAAATTAAAAGTGAAGACTTTATAAGTGTTCAGACGTGCTTCAATTGCTCCTTGAAAAACATGTCACCCGAGATTGCCGTACAAAAACATTATATGATGTAGTGAATGTAGCAGTAAAGAACACACGTGTCGAGAATATGAATCTGAGAGCAATAAATGTTTAAACTGCGGCGGGAACCACCGCACCCTAGCGATGGCTTGCCCTAAAAATCGAGAAATTATCAAGAACAAAAAGAAGAAAAAAGTCAGAAAGAAAGAAGAGAGGCAAAATCTCACGTTTGCAAGGGTGGCAAAGGCAACAGTGGAGCAAATTCAACCCACTAAGAATATAATAGAGCTAAAACAAGGCGAATCTTTGAATATATTGGCGTGCATATTGCATGCTCACGTGTTAAATGTAGCCAATGGACTGGAACAAATGTGGTTCACCGAGAACCCTCCATTGGCGGAATTACTCAATGTTAGCTACAAACCATCACCATCTGAAAAAGTAGTCACCCCCAAAAAAGCCACGAGCCAACCCGATGCACCATCGCCCGACCAAGGGCAATCCGAAAACCTGAGACACAAAGAAAAGAGGATTCAAAACTCGGAAGAATCTATGGAAATATAGGCTACTCCGGAAGAGAACAGCACGAAGAGGCTGCTCCAATAGCAGAAGAGGACACTAACGAGGGGGCCTCAATCAACAGGAGTCCTGGGGACAAAGGAGATGAGACACAAATGTTCGGCGTAAAGTTCTTCGCTTCGGAGGAGAAACCCTTCCCGAAGACCAACAGCGAAATGATCTAGGGGGTTAAAAAAGGCTTCATAAAATACGAGTTTGAAGCCCATGTACAGATCATGAAGTCTATCACATCTTAGTTGGTAGGATATTCAACTACACCGTTATGGCCCAAAACACCGATGACGTCAAACTCGACGGTGTTGCAATTCCGGTGCGCAATGACATCAAACTTAGAAAGCTGAGTGAATTAGACGAGGCCTACCTGGCAATAAGAATAATAACATCCACGGGTAGCCTGATCATCATGACAGGATACCAACCTCCAAGGAGGGACTTTTTGCACTTCCACAACTTCTTAGACATCTTCAGACAAACGATCAAGTGATATTTAGGAGGGATTTAAACGCCAGTAGCAGAGCTCCGGGCTATACAAGGCAATTTAATAATCGAGACAGGAATCCCGATACGTGAGAATCGGGTCAGATTTGCCGACATTTATCGGATCCACTAGAGCCACCAAACCAGATATAGTACTGGCGACTCCAGACCTACAATTCAATCATCTAATAGAAAAACGGCCCCCATCAACCAGCGACCACGAAATGGTCATGTTAACACTATCGTTAGACCCTATCCAGGTGAGATGCCCCTGATGAAACAGTATAAAAGCGCTAACTGAGAAGCGTATGAAGAAGAATTAGCCATACACCAACATAATGATTTGTCCGACGCTTCACTGGAGGAGATTGACCGTGCACTGGGTAATCTAATGGAGGCAATGGTCAAAGCGGATAAAAAGCATGTCCCGATAGCAACATACAGAACTCTTCCACACCCTATTAGGACGGCCCAGATCGCAAACTTTGAAAATCAATACGATATTTTAAGAGATTCCATCGAGCAGAGCCGGCCACAAAGAGGTGATAGGGTCCAACTACGACAAATTCAGGCGGATCTTATCGCCGCCACAGCAGCAGAAAGGAACGCAAGATGAGATCAATTCGTGGAGTCGCTTAACTCAGATCTATACCTATCCAAATTCTGGAATAAATTAAATATGGCCAGAGGAAAAAGGCGCACAAAAAAAGAGGTTCGCACTTAAACACAATGGAATAGAGATAAAAGAGCCCCAAGAAATAGAAGCAGCATTCCGAGATCACTGAAGGGGCGTATTCGATATCTCTCCTAACGAAAATGAAGATTTCGACAGGGATCACGAGTTAAGGGTCATTGCAGAACGTAACTTACGATTTTAGAAGAGCAGGGCTTAGAACCGGTGACCCTCCAAGAGTTTAAAAGCATTCATTACGACACAAAACAGAAGGCCCCTGGAGATTTCGATATCACTAGGGAGAATCTGGTCTGTGCACTGGACTTCTTCTTTGAGAAAATAGTCCTTATTTCCAATGCTAACATCAGTGCGGGATACTTTCGAGACTCATTGAAAAAAGGGCAAATTATATTTTTACCAAACCAGGCAATTATAAACCGATTACCCTGTTAGAAACAATCGCGAAGCTGCTGGAAAGGGTAATCAATAACAGACTGACGAAACTTCTGGAAGAGGGGTCCTTAATTCCGCAACACCAGCACGGGTTTCGGAAAAAAGAAACATAGAAACAGCGCTGGCCGTCCTCGTCCAGACCATTGCAAGAGCTAAATACGAGCAAAATTACACAGACGTTATACTTAGGGATGTCCGAAAAGCCTGTGATAAGGTCTGGAGGATTGGACTTAAGTGTAAAATTAGAAGGTTGGAGCTACCCAAGATTCTTACAAAGTGCCTTTGTGATTACGTCACAGATAGAGCAGCGTACATCTCGATATAGGGCCATAACGGGCCGACCTTCGAAGTTCCACAGGCGGTCGCACCAAGTACAGCATCTACACGATGGACCTACCCGGGCCCGGTATACGAACCGACGAGGTAGATTCAGTAGGCAGACGACCTCTCCATAATCGCGAATAGCCCATACAGGCACGCTCAACACATGGCCAGAATCACTGCTACGGAAATAGCCAATGTCAATAACTATGAACGGAAATGGAAGATCAGAACGAACACCAACAAGTTCTCGATTGTTCCCATAGGAAGACGGAAGACATCCAGAGTCCAAGTGGAGGAAAAGCGTGTGATAGAACGAGTTGAAGCTGCGTTAATTTCAACTCCTATCCCATATTATTTAAAACCATGATGCTGCCCACGTGCATCTTCGATTCGAAGCTTGGAGCCTTATCGCAGCTACCGAATGTCAATGTTTAAACAAGGAGGTTATCGTCCCCCCGTTCGCCCCCATACGCTGACCTCGCCAGATTGAGTTAGACTTATCGGCAGATAAGGCATTGTTCTCCGGCCCGGCTGTGCGTTCCCTCCAAGCTTCAACTCCATTGTCCCCCACGCCAAGGAGATGGCCTGGCTATTTATATGGAAACTTTACCACTAAGATCAGATTGGAGATCCAGATTTTCGTCGCGAAACATCACCACGACCCTCTCTCCCTTTGTGCGCCAAGGGACCTCGACCTCGAGATTCACCATCACTTGTCCAGAAGGAGGACAATATTCCTTGAGTGCCAAAGGTTCGAGCCTTTCGTGACGCCAAGTCCCCAAGGCTTCCCCCCCCTCCTGTTGTTCAGAGGAGAACAGCACTAGAACAGCCATTGTTCTTTTGAGGCCTTCGCCAAGAAACGGTTCTCACCCTTCCCCCTTGTTGTTCAGAGGAGAACAGCATTAGAGCAGCCATTGTTCGCTCGAGTCCCGTTGACAAGAAACGGTTCTCACCCTTCCCCCTTGTTGTTCAGAGGAGAACAGCATTAGAACAGCCATTGTTTTGAGCCCGTAGACAAGAGACGGTTCTCACCCTTCCCCCTTGTTGTTCAGAGGAGAACAGCATTAGAACAACCATTGTTCTTGAGCCCGTAGACAAGAGACGGTTCTCATCCCCCCTTTGTTCAGAAGAGAACAACGTAGAACAGCCATTGTTCTTCAAGCCGTTCGTCGAGAAACGGTTCTCCTTCCCAAGACGCCACGTCAGGATCATCTTATTACCCCCCTTCGGCTGGAACTCGCCAGCGGACCGAATATTCTTTCGCGCCACCCCTTCCACTGCACCACTAGTGTAAAAGTTACGTAAGCCAAACGTCACCTTTGAGTACTTAACCCTTTTGTCAATTCTATCCTGTGCTTTAAATGGTTTATCGAACCATCCCATCTCTTTAACTCTATATTTGTTTTACCTTTTTAAATCCTTTAAATCCTCGGATTAGCCGAGCCCCCACGACCCTTTTCATTCCCTGTTTATGTCAATATTTTCCGTCTTGTGTTTGTTGATAGTTATTATTAATAAAACTCTATTTTATTAATGATAGCAATATTATTATCCTTGAGCTCAGTTCCACTTCTTAAGCATATCGAAGATACATAATATCGGCCGCCAGACATTAACGCACTCTAAAGATAATTAAGGAAGTTCCCTCAACGAATAGTGATATATGGTATCGTCGGGAGTCATTCTACGACATATATATATATATATATATATACTATTTAAATTTGGTATCAGGTGTGTAAGGTTTAACGCTATACCTTTGCAAACACTGGTCTCAGTCAAGTAAAGCATAGTGTTATTCGTTATAATAATAGAATATAGTAGTTCCCTTTTGTTTTAACGATTGCTATCCCCTTTTTTTCGAAACTTAAGAAGCTGGAGTAGCTCAAGGAACGGTTATAATAATTTGTTTGTGTTTTTTTTGTGATTTTAGTCAGTGGTTATTTAGAGTAAGAAACCAAGTACGAATAGGTCAGTGCCCATATTTAGGTAGGCTAATTCTATAGAGGCATAATTCTTGTTGCAAGGAATTTTAGTTGGTTGACTAGTGCGCCCCCAAGTGCAAAGATGACTCAGTTTGAAATCTTTAAAGCGCAAGGAGAATCCTTGGGACTCTCCGGAAAAGAACTAATTGAGTACATTCAAGAGGAGCAAAAAAAAGAGGAAGAACGAGAAGAAAAAGAAAGAGTAATCCGACAAGAGGAACGAGAAAGTAAAATACAACGAGAAGAACGAGAAAAAGAAATCCAACGAAAAGAAAAAGAAAGAGAAAGAGAGGCATGAATAAGACAAGCTGAGCTTCACCATCAGATTGAATTAGCTCGGATTAAAGCAGAATTTCAAAGAAAGAAGGTAGAAAGAGAAAGGGAAAGAGTAATCCGACAAGAGGAACGAGAAAGAGAAATACAACGAGAAGAACGAGAAAAAGAAATCCAACGAGAAGAAAGAAGGACGGATTCGCGCTCCTTCCCAGGAAAGCTGACAAAGTTTCCGAGCCCCGTAAAACTTCTTTCCCCAAAACCAACAACGGGACTCCAAACCTCCCGTTAAGATTTCTCCTCCATCTCTCTTCCCGAAGCGACCAATAATATGCTTCACCTGTGGTGTAGAAAACCACATGAGCTGGAACTGCCCCCAAAATTCTAGGCTTAAAAGCGGACCAGCCCACCAAGTTCACCAGATTAATGCAACCCCGGCTCCCCCGGTGGTGCAGACCCAAGCAGAAACTTCTCCCCCTCCGTCAGACCACCAGGTAAATTTTGTTTTTGATAAAAGTTCATCGGGAACTTTGAAATATGAGGAGGGCAGCGTGGACGGCTGTCGAGTATCGACTCTCGTCAGGGACACAGGATGTACGTGTTTCATCGTGTCCGACGAACTCCTCCCAGTGGCCTCTAACCACGAAAAATTTGCGGTGGTACATGACCACCTTGGGCGGGCGAACCGATTCCCCGTCGTTAGATGTTACATGCAGTGTCAATATTATAATGGCTGGGCTGAAGTCATTGTAGCACCCATACAATTCTGTTCCGTACTTATAGGACAGAGCCCCCAAGTAAGTTTCGACCCTGTGTTTCAGGCCGCCCTTCCTCAAGGCCGAGATAAGAAAGAAGCCCAGGAGCCCGTCCCCATCAGAACCCCGATACCGTCCGATTTCTCGGAGACCCCTAACCAGGACTTTAGGACGGCAAAAGAGGAGTGTGAATCACTAACACCCTTAGGTGATAAGGCCCAAGACAAAGACACGGAAACTGTCCGTGGACCCCAAGAAAATAAGAACCCCAATGCGCCCATGGAGATACCTTCGTAGAACTGGACGAAACATCGGCGCTTGAAGAAGATTACCCCGCGGAGTCCCTTAATGTAATCCAGACAGTGTGCATCCAACCTGATGCCGATTACCCTCCTCCTTCCCTACCAGGCGAGTCTTTGGAACCTTCTGACCTGGATAGTGACGCGCAGCTGACACCACGTCAGAAGAGTCAGCTACAAGAACTAATTAAATGGAGTCACCATTTACCCTCCCTATTAGCTCTTTTTGAGCGACTGCGTGAAAATGGCCTCACCATTGGCCTCAGCAAATGCCATTTTGCCCACGAAACCATTAAATATTTGGGTTTCAAAATAGGACAAAGCAAGTTAGGTCCCCATGAGAACAAGATTAAGGCAATCGCCGACATGCCCCTCTCGATTACAAAGAAGCCATTAAGATCGTTCCTAGGATCAGCTTCTCCCTATCAGCGATTTGTTCCGAATTTCGTTGCAATTTAGGCCCCCCTATGCCCCCTTCAAAAAAAGAATTTTCCCGATCGTTTACGTTGGAATGATGTCGCTGTTTCCCATTTTAATCAGCTCAAAAGTAAGTTCATTTCTGCCCCCATTTTAAAGTTGCCGAACCCGGAAAAATCCTTTGGGGTTAAGACCGACGTGAGCAACGAAGGCATTGGAGGTGTACTCCTTCAATACGTGGATGACGGAACGAGTCATCCAGTTGCATATGCTAGTCATCAATTATTACCACGCGAAGAGAGATATGCCACTAGAGAAAAGAAAGCTCTATCAATTATCTGGGTCATAGACAAATTCAAGATGTACTTGATAGGTAAAGAATTTCAAATAGGAACCGACCACCGTCCGTTAGCCTATATTAGGAATGTGAGACACTCAAACGGCCGCATCATGCGCTGGAGTTTACTCTTGCAAGAGTATCAGTTTAAAATAAATTAGATAAAAGGTTCCGATAACCTGGTCGCTGACGCACTCAGTAGGAATGCGTTACCGAATAGCGTAGATTAAGTGTATTCATAGGATTAATATCTCCCTGTAGGTATATACCGTCTTGTACGACTTAAATTAAGATTCTCTTATAATATAATTAATTAATGTATATGTCTGACTTTTGTAACGCTCAATGTCTAATTTTTTTGTATGTATATATATTTGTACCCATTAATTTACGTATAAATTATTTTGTCCCGTATGTACTAATTTTATATCATTTCATTGTTCCATGCCCTTTTTTTTCTTTGATTAAGTTGTATTAAAGGTTATTTTCCCCTGTAATCTAAAGATCAAAATAATCATATGTATTGAGGTAATACTAGTTAGGTGCAGGAAGGTACGGTTGGTACAAGAAAACGAGTTCCCCACAACGGAGCTCTATCGTTGTCCCTTCTCTCTTTTTTTTTCGAAGTGACAACTTCCCCTGGAATGGAGGGGTGTGATAGAACGAGTTGAAGCTGCGTTAATTTCAACTCCTATCCCATATTATTTAAAACCACGATGCTGCCCACGTGCATCTTCGATTCGAAGCTTGGAGCCTTATCGCAGCTACCGGATGTCAATGTTTAAACAAGGAGGTTATCGTCCCCCCGTTCGCCCCCATACGCCGACCTCGCCAGATTGAGTTAGGCTTATCGGCAGATAAGGCATTGTTCTCCGGCCCGGCTGTGCGTTCCCTCCAAGCTTCAACTCCATTGTCCCCCACGCCAAGGAGATGGCCTGGCTATTTATATGGAAACTTTACCACTAAGATCAGATTGGAGATCCAGATTTTCGTCGCGAAACATCACCACGACCCTCTCTCCCTTTGTGCGCCAAGGGACCTCAACCTCGAGATTCACCATCACTTGTCCAGAAGGAGGACAATATTCCTTGAGTGCCAAAGGTTCGAGCCTTTCGTGACGCCAAGTCCCCAAGGCTTCCCCCCCCTCCTGTTGTTCAGAGGAGAACAGCACTAGAACAGCCATTGTTCTTTTGAGGCCTTCGCCAAGAAACGGTTCTCACCCTTCCCCCTTGTTGTTCAGAGGAGAACAGCATTAGAACAGCCATTGTTCGCTCGAGTCCCGTTGACAAGAAACGGTTCTCACCCTTCCCCCTTGTTGTTCAGAGGAGAACAGCATTAGAACAGCCATTGTTTTGAGCCCGTAGACAAGAGACGGTTCTCACCCTTCCCCCTTGTTGTTCAGAGGAGAACAGCATTAGAACAACCATTGTTCTTGAGCCCGTAGACAAGAGACGGTTCTCATCCCCCCTTTGTTCAGAAGAGAACAACGTAGAACAGCCATTGTTCTTCAAGCCGTTCGTCGAGAAACGGTTCTCCTTCCCAAGACGCCACGTCAGGATCATCTTATTACCCCCCTTCGGCTGGAACTCGCCAGCGGACCGAATATTCTTTCGCGCCACCCCTTCCACTGCACCACTAGTGTAAAAGTTACGTAAGCCAAACGTCACCTTTGAGTACTTAACCCTTTTGTCAATTCTATCCTGTGCTTTAAATGGTTTATCGAACCATCCCATCTCTTTAACTCTATATTTGTTTTACCTTTTTAAATCCTTTAAATCCTCGGATTAGCCGAGCCCCCACGACCCTTTTCATTCCCTGTTTATGTCAATATTTTCCGTCTTGTGTTTGTTGATAGTTATTATTAATAAAACTCTATTTTATTAATGATAGCAATATTATTATCCTTGAGCTCAGTTCCACTTCTTAAGCATATCGAAGATACATAATATCGGCCGCCAGACATTAACGCACTCTAAAGATAATTAAGGAAGTTCCCTCAACGAATAGTGATATATGGTATCGTCGGGAGTCATTCTACGACATATATATATATATATATATATATATACTATTTAAATTTGGTATCAGGTGTGTAAGGTTTAACGCTATACCTTTGCAAACACTGGTCTCAGTCAAGTAAAGCATAGTGTTATTCGTTATAATAATAGAATATAGTAGTTCCCTTTTGTTTTAACGATTGCTATCCCCTTTTTTTCGAAACTTAAGAAGCTGGAGTAGCTCAAGGAACGGTTATAATAATTTGTTTGTGTTTTTTTTGTGATTTTAGTCAGTGGTTATTTAGAGTAAGAAACCAAGTACGAATAGGTCAGTGCCCATATTTAGGTAGGCTAATTCTATAGAGGCATAATTCTTGTTGCAAGGAATTTTAGTTGGTTGACTAGTGCGCCCCCAAGTGCAAAGATGACTCAGTTTGAAATCTTTAAAGCGCAAGGAGAATCCTTGGGACTCTCCGGAAAAGAACTAATTGAGTACATTCAAGAGGAGCAAAAAAAAGAGGAAGAACGAGAAGAAAAAGAAAGAGTAATCCGACAAGAGGAACGAGAAAGTAAAATACAACGAGAAGAACGAGAAAAAGAAATCCAACGAAAAGAAAAAGAAAGAGAAAGAGAGGCATGAATAAGACAAGCTGAGCTTCACCATCAGATTGAATTAGCTCGGATTAAAGCAGAATTTCAAAGAAAGAAGGTAGAAAGAGAAAGGGAAAGAGTAATCCGACAAGAGGAACGAGAAAGAGAAATACAACGAGAAGAACGAGAAAAAGAAATCCAACGAGAAGAAAGAAGGACGGATTCGCGCTCCTTCCCAGGAAAGCTGACAAAGTTTCCGAGCCCCGTAAAACTTCTTTCCCCAAAACCAACAACGGGACTCCAAACCTCCCGTTAAGATTTCTCCTCCATCTCTCTTCCCGAAGCGACCAATAATATGCTTCACCTGTGGTGTAGAAAACCACATGAGCTGGAACTGCCCCCAAAATTCTAGGCTTAAAAGCGGACCAGCCCACCAAGTTCACCAGATTAATGCAACCCCGGCTCCCCCGGTGGTGCAGACCCAAGCAGAAACTTCTCCCCCTCCGTCAGACCACCAGGTAAATTTTGTTTTTGATAAAAGTTCATCGGGAACTTTGAAATATGAGGAGGGCAGCGTGGACGGCTGTCGAGTATCGACTCTCGTCAGGGACACAGGATGTACGTGTTTCATCGTGTCCGACGAACTCCTCCCAGTGGCCTCTAACCACGAAAAATTTGCGGTGGTACATGACCACCTTGGGCGGGCGAACCGATTCCCCGTCGTTAGATGTTACATGCAGTGTCAATATTATAATGGCTGGGCTGAAGTCATTGTAGCACCCATACAATTCTGTTCCGTACTTATAGGACAGAGCCCCCAAGTAAGTTTCGACCCTGTGTTTCAGGCCGCCCTTCCTCAAGGCCGAGATAAGAAAGAAGCCCAGGAGCCCGTCCCCATCAGAACCCCGATACCGTCCGATTTCTCGGAGACCCCTAACCAGGACTTTAGGACGGCAAAAGAGGAGTGTGAATCACTAACACCCTTAGGTGATAAGGCCCAAGACAAAGACACGGAAACTGTCCGTGGACCCCAAGAAAATAAGAACCCCAATGCGCCCATGGAGATACCTTCGTAGAACTGGACGAAACATCGGCGCTTGAAGAAGATTACCCCGCGGAGTCCCTTAATGTAATCCAGACAGTGTGCATCCAACCTGATGCCGATTACCCTCCTCCTTCCCTACCAGGCGAGTCTTTGGAACCTTCTGACCTGGATAGTGACGCGCAGCTGACACCACGTCAGAAGAGTCAGCTACAAGAACTAATTAAATGGAGTCACCATTTACCCTCCCTATTAGCTCTTTTTGAGCGACTGCGTGAAAATGGCCTCACCATTGGCCTCAGCAAATGCCATTTTGCCCACGAAACCATTAAATATTTGGGTTTCAAAATAGGACAAAGCAAGTTAGGTCCCCATGAGAACAAGATTAAGGCAATCGCCGACATGCCCCTCTCGATTACAAAGAAGCCATTAAGATCGTTCCTAGGATCAGCTTCTCCCTATCAGCGATTTGTTCCGAATTTCGTTGCAATTTAGGCCCCCCTATGCCCCCTTCAAAAAAAGAATTTTCCCGATCGTTTACGTTGGAATGATGTCGCTGTTTCCCATTTTAATCAGCTCAAAAGTAAGTTCATTTCTGCCCCCATTTTAAAGTTGCCGAACCCGGAAAAATCCTTTGGGGTTAAGACCGACGTGAGCAACGAAGGCATTGGAGGTGTACTCCTTCAATACGTGGATGACGGAACGAGTCATCCAGTTGCATATGCTAGTCATCAATTATTACCACGCGAAGAGAGATATGCCACTAGAGAAAAGAAAGCTCTATCAATTATCTGGGTCATAGACAAATTCAAGATGTACTTGATAGGTAAAGAATTTCAAATAGGAACCGACCACCGTCCGTTAGCCTATATTAGGAATGTGAGACACTCAAACGGCCGCATCATGCGCTGGAGTTTACTCTTGCAAGAGTATCAGTTTAAAATAAATTAGATAAAAGGTTCCGATAACCTGGTCGCTGACGCACTCAGTAGGAATGCGTTACCGAATAGCGTAGATTAAGTGTATTCATAGGATTAATATCTCCCTGTAGGTATATACCGTCTTGTACGACTTAAATTAAGATTCTCTTATAATATAATTAATTAATGTATATGTCTGACTTTTGTAACGCTCAATGTCTAATTTTTTTGTATGTATATATATTTGTACCCATTAATTTACGTATAAATTATTTTGTCCCGTATGTACTAATTTTATATCATTTCATTGTTCCATGCCCTTTTTTTTCTTTGATTAAGTTGTATTAAAGGTTATTTTCCCCTGTAATCTAAAGATCAAAATAATCATATGTATTGAGGTAATACTAGTTAGGTGCAGGAAGGTACGGTTGGTACAAGAAAACGAGTTCCCCACAACGGAGCTCTATCGTTGTCCCTTCTCTCTTTTTTTTTCGAAGTGACAACTTCCCCTGGAATGGAGGGGTGTGATAGAACGAGTTGAAGCTGCGTTAATTTCAACTCCTATCCCATATTATTTAAAACCACGATGCTGCCCACGTGCATCTTCGATTCGAAGCTTGGAGCCTTATCGCAGCTACCGGATGTCAATGTTTAAACAAGGAGGTTATCGTCCCCCCGTTCGCCCCCATACGCCGACCTCGCCAGATTGAGTTAGGCTTATCGGCAGATAAGGCATTGTTCTCCGGCCCGGCTGTGCGTTCCCTCCAAGCTTCAACTCCATTGTCCCCCACGCCAAGGAGATGGCCTGGCTATTTATATGGAAACTTTACCACTAAGATCAGATTGGAGATCCAGATTTTCGTCGCGAAACATCACCACGACCCTCTCTCCCTTTGTGCGCCAAGGGACCTCAACCTCGAGATTCACCATCACTTGTCCAGAAGGAGGACAATATTCCTTGAGTGCCAAAGGTTCGAGCCTTTCGTGACGCCAAGTCCCCAAGGCTTCCCCCCCCTCCTGTTGTTCAGAGGAGAACAGCACTAGAACAGCCATTGTTCTTTTGAGGCCTTCGCCAAGAAACGGTTCTCACCCTTCCCCCTTGTTGTTCAGAGGAGAACAGCATTAGAACAGCCATTGTTCGCTCGAGTCCCGTTGACAAGAAACGGTTCTCACCCTTCCCCCTTGTTGTTCAGAGGAGAACAGCATTAGAACAGCCATTGTTTTGAGCCCGTAGACAAGAGACGGTTCTCACCCTTCCCCCTTGTTGTTCAGAGGAGAACAGCATTAGAACAACCATTGTTCTTGAGCCCGTAGACAAGAGACGGTTCTCATCCCCCCTTTGTTCAGAAGAGAACAACGTAGAACAGCCATTGTTCTTCAAGCCGTTCGTCGAGAAACGGTTCTCCTTCCCAAGACGCCACGTCAGGATCATCTTATCCCCCCCCTTCGGCTGGAACTCGCCAGCGGACCGAATATTCTTTCGCGCCACCCCTTCCACTGCACCACTAGTGTAAAAGTTACGTAAGCCAAACGTCACCTTTGAGTACTTAACCCTTTTGTCAATTCTATCCTGTGCTTTAAATGGTTTATCGAACCATCCCATCTCTTTAACTCTATATTTGTTTTACCTTTTTAAATCCTTTAAATCCCCGGATTAGCCGAGCCCCCACGACCCTTTTCATTCCCTGTTTATGTCAATATTTTCCGTCTTGTGTTTGTTGATAGTTATTATTAATAAAACTCTATTTTATTAATGATAGCAATATTATTATCCTTGAGCTCAGTTCCACTTCTTAAGCATATCGAAGATACATAATATCGGCCGCCAGACGTTAACGCACTCTAAAGATAATTAAGGAAGTTCCCTCAATATATGGTATCATCGAGAGTCATTCTACGACAGAGAGATATAGATACCCACATGAAGGAAGCGTGCTCGTTCTAAAGATCACTAGATATGGTTATGGTAGTCACGTAGAGGACAGAATCAACCTGGCAAAAGGGAATCTCACTAAGCTGTTGCAACTCAGAGGACTAAACGGAGAAAATAATATCATAATTTATAATGCTATCTACAGAGCCACGTTATTATATCCAGCAGTCCCACTGAACAGTCTCCTCAAGACAAAAGCGGTGAAACTCCAGAGAGTGCAAAACTCGGCTGTATACATTATTACCAACACAAGGAGACGTAAACGTATTAAGAAAAGAAGATAGAAGATCCTTAGAAATCTCGCAAGATTACAGAAATAACAACAGAGGCAGCTTCGGGTGCGTGAAACACGGCGTAGGAAAACCGGCTCCCATATACACTTAATATTGAAGTCGTTTGCAATCTTATCTTAAATCGGAACATAAAATCTCATTTGCAATAGAATGATAATAGAATCTAGAGAAGAAATGAAGAGCTAAAGAGGCGCGAGAGCCTCCAACTTAGGAAGAAAGAAGAACGCAAAAAATGAACCAGCAATAAGAAGAAAGGAGATAGCTAGTCACCCAGCACACAACTCTAACTCTTACTTATTCCCTCTCACCACTTTTTCTAAACATACACTGTCCACTCTACTCTTACTATATACTTTTAGCTTCTAACTTTTTCAAAACGTAAGACGATGTAATCAGTGGAAAATGATTTCGCTCAGAAGAGAGTCAAACCTGTCCGAAAGCTCGACTACAATAAATTATGAAAATTGGGACCCTTATTCATAACCTTTCGCCGAGCGAAAAAAGTATAAGAATAAGAAAATTAGAGAAGTAAAGGAGAAAGTTAATCAAAGCTCAGTTGGACCTGGTTTTTAATAAATCATGCATAAAATAAAAAACTCTTCATGCCAATGTATTTTGATGAAGTATGAAGCTTACAGACTTTATTCGTAAATTATATTGTCAGATTTTATTCCAGTGGTATACTTAGTATTTTTGGTTATCAAGTAATTACTGATTTTTTATTCGTTTTATAGTATATTATTACTTGTAGATGTTCTTGGTTAGCGCATTTCATTTTATGGTGTATAATATTCTTTATTATTCTTTCATTGGTTGCCTATGAATCACTCATTTTTTTATGTTTTTTATCTGCTTGCTTTTTATTATGTATATTTTGAAGAAATACTCGTATGTTTGTTTGTTTTCCCACCATACTATTCAAGAAGCCATTATTCTAAGTAGTTTTATTCTTTGGATTTCCTTGTCGAATCCCTCCCAAAATGAACTGCATATATATGCGCGACTGATATATGACCTCAGGACGCTTATTTTGCACCTTTCTGTGCACTCTCCGTCTGCATTCAAGCAACTAACTGAATTGATTGGTTTAATCTAATGTATACTTGGGTCATCTATTTATTTTAGGGCTGCTGTTACCTCTACATCAAAAAATGGTAGTTTTCCGTTTTGGCTCAATTCCTAAGTAGTTCGTAAATAAGCTAGATGCCGGCAATGCCCGTCCGTCAACGGGGCAGGTCAAGTGTGCGAGGATACCTCAGACTAGAAGACTCAGCAAAGATGTGCCGTAATGTGTAGGGAACACGCAATCGTCGCAGTATGGTGAAGTGGAGCACTCTATCAAAGGAAGGTGTTTCTCGCGAATATACCCGATTCAGAGAGGACAGAAAACGATCTGAAGCCGTCGAAGCATTGGGGGTAGGTCTATGGGGGAAATCGCGGCGCAATGGCGCGTAACTTTAGATTCCAATAATAGGTCTCCCATCTATATGCTAGGCAGATTGAAGGGCTGATTTTATTACCCTCATGTAGTCAGTGAGTAGAAGACTAAAACACTGCTCCGGTCAACCAGTCCTCGAGAGCTGTTTAGCGCACTTAACAGCCTGCTCAGTTTCCGCAATCTCTACACCGTGGCGTCCGGGATACTAAAAACCAGGGATTGTAGAGATTCTAATGCCTAAAGAGCCACCAGGGTGCTCTGTGAGTCGCTATGAATCAACATCCATTTTTTTTAAACCGGGTACGATGCGTAATTCCCCGTAGCGAACGGTGTATTGTGAAAAGCTTGGCCGTAAAGATGGACGCAGCACCAAGTCGAGCTCCACCGACTTCAAACAAGGGGGACACGGTTTTAAAATCAAACCCCTGTTCACATCTGGAGCATCCATGTGCAATGACACGGCTTCAGCGTGACACGGTATGTGCTCAAAAATACAAACGAAACTCCCGGTGCTGTAAAAGCTTTGCGAGCAGAGGCGTAACCGCAGATAGTCAAATGAGGTACGATTCAGGACGGCGCTCTGGAAAGAAACAGAGACGCTACCGGCCCGAAAACTACTTCTAGATCTCAAAGTAGTTACCTACCCATAAATTCGTAAAGTGTGGAGTATGATTGGCCTCTCTCGACATCATAGACACTGTCAAGATTAGTCGCGGATGCAATGAGAGTTGTTTGTGACTGAGGGAGACACTGAGCATGGGCTGACGAGCGAATAATGCATTGAATATGGCACAGAGAGAGAGAGAGAGAGAGAGAGAGAGAGAGAGAGAGAGAGGGCAAAGAGAGAGAGAGCGAGATCTCCCTAGCATCTACAAGTTGGCTTTCATTAGAGGACTTGCGAAAGGCACTGGTCAACACACTAGGCCACTGTGGCTCGAGTCCACATTCCGCAGTTCATGCTGAGATGTTGATGAGTTAAACGAACAGAAGGAACAGTAGAAAATAAAGGCAGTAGTCCTATCGGCAACCCAAGGGCCGAATGTCCATGTTGCTGGTCCAAGAGATGCTAAGGCTGCAAATATGTCTCTCCCAGGTTGTCGTGGTATGACATTACATTATATCAATACCATATTATATCTATCAGGGAGGGACCAATAACTTGAAAGCGAACCGACAAAAGGGACGGAAAACCACGAGTTCAGACGGGCTGAGTAGCGAGAGAGTGCACCGAGGTCAGGTAAATTATGCTTTACAGAGCAGTTGCGTAGGAAAGGATCATCCCAACCCGTCAAACTAGAATTATTAAAGGTCTAGGGAAATTCTGACCTGCGACGACAGGTGTACACACACAAAAAAACGTAAATCTGAGCTCAGCGGGGAATTTACGGACATAAGCCTTAAACAGGTCGATTATACAGAATTTAACTAATACAATTTTAAACAAAAGAAAAATCACAGGAGAACATTAGCGACATTTCAGTAGAACCCCACAAAAAGGGATACAATCAAATGGAGGTATAAATATGGGCCAAAAAAAACTTAACAATTTAGTGGACCAAAAAAAAAATCATAATTAGGAACATTGATGATATAATATATATATATATATATATATATATATATATATATATATATATATATATATATATATATATATATACAATTCACGTGGAAAACCTTCGCTCCCGCTCGAGTATGGATGAGGTAATCCACGGGTCCTCTAGCCTCGAGGACGGGGTAGGGTCCCTTTCACTGGCTAAGGATTTTGTTGCTTCCCGTGGGAAGTAACACCAGTACCTTCGCGCCAGGCTTGAATTTTCGTTCTGAGGACTTAAGGTCCAATTAGGTCTCAAACCTCTTAATAAGTTCTTCTTCGCGGGATACGAGACTCATTTGTTACCTCGGGTGGACTCACGCTCGAGGGCTTTAGTTTTCTCCCAAGGGGGGGAGAGAGCGCACTCCTTCTGGGCGCGGGAAAACTTATCGCTCCGGAGGGCTTGGAACTCCGGGTCGAGAGGGGTTTTCAGGGAAACAGGAGCACGGGATTCCAGGGCTGCCTGTTTACGGGTAATCACGGGCTGGGCCACGGAATGGTCGTGAATTACGGGGTTCTGACCGAATAAAACGGAGCAGAACTGGATTGGGGCCGCTACCACTTCGGCCCAACCGGACATATAGTCACACTCGATGTGACAATGAATTACTGGAAAACGACTCGCCCGGCCAAGGTAGTCGTGGACCACCGCAAATTTCTTGTGGCCGGGCCCAACAGGGGGTAGTAGGTCCTCAGACACAATAATACAGGTGCACCCGGTGTCACGGACGAGGGTGGATACTCGGCAACCGTTCACAGGGGCTTAACGTCTCTGTTTTTCCGATGGATGGAAATTTCTTGGCTTCGAGGGACTAGGAACTTTGGTAAATCTTGGAACCAAATTAGGGGGGGTTGAGGGCCATAAAATTTAGTTCTGGGGGTGATTGGGGAGCCTTTTTAATATCCTCAGGGTATAAATCGTGACTACCCGCGTAGACATCGACCTCTTCCAAGCACTCCTTGGAAGTGGCGCAACGTTTATCCTTAATGAAGGCGCGAATTTCGGGAGCCACGGCAGCTAAAAGCTGATCCCTAAGGAAGAAGTCCAGAAGGAACTCGTAGACCTGGGGAATTTTGCCCGCATCCAGCCAACACTGAAGGTTTCTTTGGAGGATGTACCCGTGTTGTCGAAATGTTTGGCCAGGGTGGATCCTTTTCTGGCGAAATCGGGAGCGGTAGAATTCGCAATTCAAATGAACAGCGGCTAACAATTCGGACTTTAACGTGGAATAGTCCAAAGTTGCTTCCGGGGAAAGGGATACGAAGATATCCCTTAACTTGGCATTTAGGAGGGGAAGTAAGCGAGCAACGCCATCATTTTCGAGATCCCATCTATTGATCTGAAAGATTCTCTCAAAATGGGCCATCATTTAAAGCGGGAAGGTGGACTGAAGGAGTTTGGGGAATTTCAGCCCGGGAACCGATTGACTGAGAATCCATTTGATTTCGGCTCATTTCCAGCTCATGCGGCCTAATTTGTTCACGTTCTTCCATCTCCATCTTCAGTTTGTTATTCCTCCATTTCCATCTTCAGTTTTTTCTCCTCCATTTTGTTCTTCTCCATCTCCATTTCCATCTTCAGTTTGTTCTCCTCCATCTCCATCTTCAGTTTGTTCTTCTCCATTTCCAATTCCCTTCGCTCTGCCCGTTCGTTCCTCTCTTCTTCCTGTACGTAATTTAGCAGGTCTTTGCCCGAAAAACCTAACATTTCACCCTGACTATTGAATTTTTCGAAGGATCACATTTTTACGCAATTAACTGAGGGAACACTGACACGCGAACGAGCTAGGACACTACCCACGCGAAACGAATACTTAAATATTCGTGAAGGCCTTGATCACAAAAAAAAATTCAGATACAGCCACCTACCTCTGCTTTTTCTAAGCGGGAAAAATAAATTAAAATGGTCCTACCGGAATTAGGACACTAAAGACCTTAACTCTTTTGGATTAATAACCAGGAGAGTCTCCAAAATTCGAACATGATAAAAAAAATTAATTACCTGAGGTCCAACACAAAATCTAAATAGATTACGTTCCACTGCTCTCAAATAACTTGAACTTGCCTTCTGCCAGTACAATACAAAAATTAAAATAAAAGGGATGTACGTGAATAACAAGAGAACTTCTAATGTCGAAATTAAAATGACACGGGTTCGTAAAAACCCCAACACACTTGACACCAGATTTATATAATACGTATATTAATATATATATATATATATATATATATATATATATATATATATATATATATATATATATATATATATATATGTCGTGGTATGACATTACATTATATCAATACCATAGTATATCTATCAGGGAGGGACCAATAACTTGAAAGCGAACCGACAAAAGGGACGGAAAACCACGAGTTCAGACGGGCTGAGTAGCGAGAGAGTGCAACGAGGTCAGGTAAATTATGGTCAATGGCAAAGCTCAAGGTTATTAAAAAAGGCATAGACAAAAATATAATTTTATTTACACAAAAATAACGAGAAAATTGATGGGTAAAATTACCTCAGAGAATTAACGGGCAAAATCACATCAGTAAATGAAAGGGGAATTGTAGTTATAAATCAGGCTATGAAGTTAGAACTTAAGGTATTCCCGGAGGAGACTATTAAAATGGGGGGGGGGGGATTAACTCAATTGAGTTACTAATAGGGGGAGGGGGGGTTTGCTTATGGATGTCTTCTGCACTTGAGGTGAGGCCGCTCGGACTTCAAAGTGGGAGGTTGGAGTGATGACGGTTCTCCAAAAGCAAGGAGGAAAGGGGGGGGGTAACTTCCGGTCAAGGGAAGAGTATTTCAGCTACCCGAAATGAGGAGGGCTTCGACAGGAGTTGATGAAAGAAGTCGGGAAAATCACTCGGGGTGATCGTTCAGTGGAATTACTTCCTGGCTGGGGCTAATTCCAAATACACAAAATAGTCCAGCTGTCACTTTGCTTTGTTGCTAGCCCTTGACTTGGAACCATGGGGAAATCTTCTGGGTTCTGGGCGAGACTTCTCAACTCTGTGTCTCGAATCTTCTTGCAGAGGCAATTCTAGTCCGCGTAAAGGTCAATCGTGGGGGACGCGGTTTGAGGCTACCGCTTGTGGAAGGGAGGGGGGGGGATTAGGTTTAACAATTTAAGCCTAACCGGGCCTTCTGCAGCGCGTGGAAGTTCCTTCTGCTCAAGATATTCCACGTGGGGTTCCCTCACACAGGTGAGGTGTCGGTCTAAAACAAAACCAAGGAAATAGTGTGACTCTAAAACATCAAGGCAAGACCCGTCTTGGAACAAGCTAGGATTGGAGTGAAGCCTTAGGCGGCGGCACAGGCTTACTACCTTAGTCTTGGCCAAAGTAAACCGATACCTGTGCGCTGTGGAATATCGAAAAATACGGTCCAATTCCTAATTTTTTTATCCTCAAAGTTGGTATCTGAGCAGCATCAAAATAGATGGAAATGTGGTATGCATAGATAGCAGCCAGCATATCTTCGAGCAAAACCAAGGCGATACCGTTAATGCCCAAAGCAATGGGTGACACTGAGGAGACTTCCCTGCTGGGTGGCCTCTTCCACCCCTATTGGGTCGGAGAGAGCTCCTCTAACCCGTTTCGGAGTAGATGATCTCATAAGAACTCATATAAGATGGGGAGATCTCCTATAGCCCCGATAGTGTAGAGGGTTTCGATGTGACCGTATCGCCATGCAGTATTATAGGCTTTATCCGGATAAAAAATACCCTAGCGACATTTTGTCTACGATATCAAGCCTCTTCAATGGCATTTTACAGTTTGAAAGGAGCATACGACATACAATGGAACTTTTGGCAGTCTCACTGTGCAAGGGAAGTATGCCCTCTGCTGTCCAGGAAATAACCAAACCTAATATTAATCAATTTCTCCATCAACTACATATGCAGGAAGCTAGAGAAATTTGGCGGAAACTAGCCGTAGTAATCTCTCATACCTTGCTCACCTAAGTGTCGAAGCATGGCATACTGGATGTAAGGGAAAGGGGGACGCCAAGAAGAATACCCCCTTCTTTTGTTTCTCGAATTCCTTGCATCCCTATCTCTCCTAACTTTAACTCCACGTGGAGTAAAAAGCTTTGTATTCAAGAAGAAAAATAAAAGAAGAAATAATTTGTTTATCAGTTAAGCTGGCCGCTAAAACTTTCACCTCGTTGCAGACGATTAAGACTGTGATCGGACGACAAAAGCTAATCCCTCTTGGCGCCGGAAGCTTTCTCTCAGACGTCTGTGCCTTGCAGCAAAGGAGCACCATAAAAATGGCCGTCATATAAATACCCTGGGGTTTTCAAAGCTAGGCAGTTGAGTTTGAGATCTCGTCACCCTCGGTTCAGATCGTGTATCTGTTTCTCCAAGTCCCTGGTATTCGCGTATACCATTGAGGTTGGATATCACCAGGCAGATCCATCTCTTTTGTGAAGGCTGACTCTACTCAGAGCAAAGCCTCGAATTGTTTTGCCCCCGAAGGACTGGCCGATATTCTTCTCGTCTCAAGGATCTCCAGTTCTCCGTGTGAGATTTCGCGCCGAGCCGCGTCAGAGTCTCGATTTTTGGATGTTGCACTTCTCTCAAGCAGAGGTGCCTTCGTCCGTCTTCAAGGAGGATCGTGAACTCGTCTTCTGCCTCCCCCCTCCCCTTCATCCTCGTCACCATCAGGATATGCGGTCGAGAATCACGACCATTTTCAAACTGCAGTTCCCCACGCCGTCTCACTAAAGGAGTCCCCTTCCTCGAGGACTCCCTTTAAGGTAAGACGATTGCATCTCCCGTTAATCGACCTGCTTTCTGACTTTTAAATATTCCTTCTGTATAACTGATTTATAGTATCCCATTTAAAAGCTAATTAACAAGTAATTAACGTTACATGATTGCCAATTTTCTATAGTCTGTCAGTATTATCCTTATTTACATTTTCTATATTTCCCGTATGTATATAAATGTTAACTAGTGACTTATTAAAAATTATATTTTTGGTTTTCACTTTTTAAATATATCCTTGAACTGAAACTTGGTAAACTCATTAAACGCTATCAACCCCTGTATTAAAATCGCACTCTTATACCTCGTAATCAACGGATTACTTTTACGAAGTGAACGTACTTGTACGTAGCTAAGGACGCGTACGTACATTAGAAGATATATGTGTATGTAACTGTATATATACATATTCTCGTGGCTTTTATCTCTCTCCTCCCAACCAATAGATACATATATCTATATTTAGACGTATTGTCTGGGGAGCGACCTATTCCTCGACACTGGATTTCGTCCGGACCAGGGGTGGTATCCGCGCAAATATCGAGAGCGAAATGCAACTCACTCAGCTTGAAAATGTCGTTGAAGGGTTCTCTACCCTTAGGGGTAGAGTTCAGTCAGCGGCCTTCAGCGAGCTCACTGCATGTAATAAATGCCGAGGGAGCAGCATCCCGGGTAGAGAATGTAGAGAAAGCTATCGTAAAGGGTTCACCATGGGAGTGGTGTCATAGATTGTGGTACGTCTTTCTGGAGGACTGAGTGGTTCTGGGAACGCTTGATCCGAATCATTTTAACTCGCTCCCATACCTCTGAAAGAGGGGTAGATTCGTTAAGTGAAAACACGTATGTGCACCAGGAAACATACTGGGGCCTAGCCCTAGCTCGACGAAATTCACAAAGAGGGAAATCGTTATGGTGGCGCTTAATAAACATATAGGATGATCGATTTTATCTGAGAATCGTCTCACACTCGGCCAAGCACCAAGGTAGCAGACAGCCTGCAAAATGTGCAGATGTTCTAGAGCAACATGGTCTCCTAGAATCAAATAGGTAAAGATGAAATCTTTATCAAGATGTCCCCCATCGAGTCATTGTTTACCCTAGGTGAGACCTTGTCATCTGGGGCGAAGCACCTCAGGATCCATTTCCACCTCTGTAGCTGCCTCCAGATAGCCATCCCCCCAAGGTGTCGGGGATTCTGACTGAGGACTCAATGGGCCTGTGGTCTGTGGGAAACGTCTCCGGGGACGCCATTTCAGCCTCAATCTAGAAAAAGTCGGGGCTAGCATGCCCTCTCCCAGCAAGATCATGAATCTAGGGACAATTAGGTGATGTGGCAAGGTCCAGGGTCCCACGCCCGCCCTTGCCCTTCTAAGGAAGTCCGCCTGGTCCACCTGAACCATCGATGCCGTGACCTCTGGTGGCACTGCCTCTGCTTGACCCTGTATTTGGCGGCCACCTGAGGAAAAAAGGGGAGCGCCCCTTCTACAGAGTCGTCCGGAGACGACTCTGTAGAAGTAGAAACTTGCGAATCTGCCTGAGAAAGAACGGGGGGGGGGGTGACTTGCACCTCCTTTTCATTGGTGGAGCTTACTTCTGGTGCGAAAAGGGAAACCCGTTGGCCGCATGCGGATGGTTAGAGGAGAGCCCCTTACATTGGTTAAAATGGTTAGTGACTTTGGTCTCCTCCCCCACCGTGGTACCTATGAGGTGGCTCGCCATGTATCTGGGACGCACACTATTGCTTTCTATTGGCATCATGTTCAAAGTTTGAAATCACAAAAACGCATGTAAAGTAGATACTATACCTCCCCCCCTCCCTTTGAAAATCCCCATTGGATCAGAAATATCCACAATCTTATCATTTACACATACTCGGTTCCAGATTCGAGCTAAGATGGGTATTGACTACTCAACCCGTCGTAATGGCGACTTTGTCCTTGAGCTTTAAAACTTAGAATGCGGTAACGGGGTAGCCACCTCATACAGTATGTGCCCTGTAAGCAGTAAAAAGAGTTGGCAATTCAGCACATCCCTTAAATAATACATTAGGCCCTTTTAAAAATAACCTTTTTCTTATTTTCATAGTTTTCTGTACATTTTCTCATTCATTTTGATCTGGAAAATCCGGAAATCAAACATACACTACTCACCAAAATAAGAGAACGATTTTCCTTTATTAAAATATTTTCAAAATATGAGGAGTAGATAAATGAAATTTCTATGGCACATAAAGGTATGCGTTTATTATATTTTATGAAGATTCCATGTGATACAATCGTATATTCAAGAAATTATACTATTGGCACGTGAAAAATAAGGGAACGATTTTTTTTAGGAACATTCTAGAAGTTTCTTGAAATCATCTGACAGCATTTTGCTCAGCAGGTAAAAACTGTACAACCGTTATTGTTGTCGTACTCACTCAGCCTAGATGCCACCACGCCTGAAAGGGACTCCTGAGCTCCGTCAAAAAATTGTTCGCCTGAAAAATTCGGAGAGGACTCTTTGTGCGATTTCTTTAAGAGAAGTAGGAAATTCTAAGAGTATGTTCCACATGTTCTGAATTTATACAATAAAAAAAACTATAAATCTCTTACAAAAGTCGGTCAACCATGCATAAAAACCTTCCGAGAAGACAAAACTATTAGGCGCTTCTCTATGAATGATCCCTTCGAGACTGCAGCATAAATTTCTCGAAATTTTAAGAACAATAGTGGCAATGAAGTGAGCTGTTGCACAATGTTCCTTCGCCTCAATGTATCTGGTTTGAAAGCTCGTTCTCCAACAAACAAACCATTCATCAGTAGGAAGACACAGAATGGGAGAATTGAATATGCTGAAGCTCATGTTGTTTGGAATGATGAAGATTGGAAGAGAAATATTTCAGCGATAAAAGTAAATTTAATTTAGTTGGGTCTGATGGCAGACGCTTTGTTAGACGCGCTTCAGATTACCGAATTAACTCTAAATGTGGTAAAAAGTATGTAAAGCATGGAGAAAGCAGCGTCATGGTATGGAGGCATGTTGATCCATTAGTGCCAATAATTGGAACAGTAATTGAGAATGTGTACCTAAACCTTGAGAATGCCAAAGCGGCGTCTGTTGAACTCCACAATTTCAAGGAGATAGTACCTTTAATTGGCGCCTGTTGTTATGACATTTGCAAAGTCGCTCGTCACATTGACACCACTTTCAGCAATTTCATTAACTTCTTACAGATTCTTAATATAGTCTAACGCTTTTCTGCCGTCCTAATTCTTAGGCCAAGACGTGACAGGCTCCAGAAGCCACTCAGATCCAATGTTCAGTGTGCCCAGCAGGAAATCTGATTATGTACCAAAGAGATCAGTCAGGGTGGTCTTAGCTGTAGTTCTGCAATAGAGGCTTTCCTTTTCTAGAGCTGTCTGGTTCTGACTGGCATACAAGTGGGCAGAAGCATCGTGTTTAAATCTGTCACTCAATCTACTGCGGGGAGCTTACTGCATCACCAAGCTGTCGGTCAGTTTTCTTTTCTTTCAAACATATCCTTGGATTAGACTTAGATCATTCACGAGATCATCTGCAACAGACATTGGTTTCTTCCATACAGGAGTGTAAAACAGCACAAGAAAGTTGTTGAGTCTTTCTAGTTCTGATGCAGTGTCCTCGTCGTACTCAATGTGCTATGAAAACATTAGCATTTTGATCGAGTACATCCATCTGGCTTGATGAATGACGCTTAGTTGACTCCAGTGAATACTTCGAGGAAGCGTTCCTCCGAGAAAATGAATGTCAGTTCAGCCATTTCCCTGTAATCAGCTCTTGGAAGCCTTTCTGCTGTTAGAATGTCTTGGAGTATTTATTCAGTCTTCTTTTCATTCAGCCATTTGCTGTTGATAGCCAACATTTGTTTGTTTTCCTTCGATAAGTCCCTCCAAACATCCTTCAGCTGTAAAATAATACAGCATGTAGCATGTTAAGACAGTAATTGTTAAGTACACGCTAAATATCCCACTTTTGTGTTGTTCAAAGTAATTAGTTTTACCATATTCTTGTCTATGATGCAGTCTTTCATTCTTCGCTGCTTGTTGTAGGGAGCTTGTTTCGAAAAACTTGTTTTAACCAGACATATGGCCTATCCTCTCAGTCTTTTGGTCTTCGTAGAACCTGATATCATCATCTTTCTTTTCTCTCGATAACCGTCTGTTTATCTGTATTTCCTGGATTGCATCTGAAGCCCCTATATCGAAAAGGCTTTTACCTCTAGGGTTATTTGTCCTTCCTTTGCTTTCCACCAGAGCACGATGTTTCTCATGTAATTTCTTGAACAGCTTCATTAAGTTTTACTTGGCCATTGTCTCGATCATAGACATCTGCTAGAATGTGAAAATAGACTAGTTTTGAACTTTGGACTTCCCTTCATTTTCCAGTAAATTATAAATATTAAGGAAATACTCTAACGCATGTCTCTTGGGGAGAATTTGGGTCCCACTGATAAAAGCTGAAGGGTATCCAGCCAGGAAAGTTTCAGTGAAAGCTCTAGTAGATGGCCCAATTGGCAGTACGTGGAGGGGCTAAGGAACCAACTGTATGCCCACGGAGTCCCTCAGTTTTTACTTAATGACATAGTACAGTTGTAACTTGGAAATGTTTTTTAGATTATGATTAAGTTTCTGTTATTTCCTGAAAATGATAATTATATTATTATTGTTAATTATTATTTATTTTTATTATTATATATTAATTTTATACTCTTTGATTCGCTGATTAATTTGTTACTCTGTCATATTTAGATCAAAGGTTAGAGTGGAAAAGATGATTCAGAGGGTACTCCGGAACTGGTGCTTTTGGACGATGTCAAACCAGAAATTTTAAAGTTACATGCGGCAATGTTTTCCAACATTCTATATCAACATAGTTATGATTCCCTCATTTTTCAGATAAAAAAACATGGGAAAATGTACAGAAACACATGAAAATAAGAAAAGGTTGATTTTTGAACAGGGCTACGAATACCTCCCGCTCTCCTAACCAGCGGGCTTTCGGCCCTCGCCGCAGGTAAAGACCCCACCTCACCGAGGTTATGCTAGAGAAGACGAAAGTGCCAGAACTTCTCTGGACAGTAAAAAAGAAATGTTTGAAGAGGGTGAACAAAAGTATGCAATAAAAAATAATAGAGTTAAGCAGGTCCTCTAAAGAGTAGATTGGATGATCACCTATTATTATTATTATGCCCCTGCTCTGGGGTAGTCGTAGAAAAAAACGTAGGTGCATAGAGGGGAAAAGGGAGAACGCAGTAGTGTGCCGGGGCACTGGGGAAAAAAGGATGGGTCGCTCCTCCAGATACCAGGTACTCAAGGTGTAAGGTGACGAGGGCATGAGTGACAATCTTAAAGGCTGTGGTGGTCAAGGTTGAAACGGATGCGGCTGAGATTACAGACGTTACTGATAGGAGATAAGTGACTATCTGAGAGGACGCCCTAGATTTTTAACTGTATTGGAAAATGGAGGCAGTCAGTTATAGCTGGGGGGAGGGGGGGGGGTAGAAAGTTATCAGTTCATAAATGGGTTTGTTGATCGACAGTGTATCTATCTTCCATCTAGTATTCCCATGCATTTAATTGATTCGAGGAAAGCTATAACAGAATCTCTTTCTATATTTGTTTAGGCATCAATTCAGATGTATGCACATTCCTTATCCTTTCTTTCCCTTTAAGAAGTCCCCTCTATTCCACGGGTTTTTCTTTGCTATTACAACTTTAAGAATTACTTGAATAACATTGGCAATGATCCAGTTTCTTCTTCCAAGTCCTAAACCAGAAGCAAACAAGTGCAAAATGCATTTTGTTCGGAGGGAGAAATTCGCGATAATCTCTTCGCGTCAACCCCCTTCCCTCCTTCTCTCCCATCACGTTACAAAAACAAATGGGACGATAGTTGTCAGGTTTGGCTATATACAAAGCTAAATTATCTGTAGACTGTAGACATATTGAAATATCTAGTGTAAATTAGTGCTGAAAATGTTTTTCTATATTACGCGACGTTTTAACTGCATAGTTTGATAAATTTATATTAATATTTGTATTTCATATCGACCCCAAATTTAGAGCACATATTCAATATCACTCACAAACTGGCAAAATTTTTAGTTTTGCCGATGCAGCGACCTTTGAATTCTACTTTATTGTGGCCTTATTATATCTGAGTTATGACGCGCAAAAGTTTACTAAACATCGCATAAAACGTCCTTTGTGGTAGCTAGATTTAATCATTTATTTAGGAGTGATTTAAAGAAAATTAATTAGGTATGTATATTTGTATTTCAGTTGCATTTCTAATGTAGTTCGGGGAAGTGTAAAATCCCTATTGTTATATTTGGGAACATATTATAACTCGTTCTGTCATGAATGCATGCACTGGTGTAGGTGCTCTCAATTGTTTCCCCTCATTTAAGGCTCATTTTTAGCCGAGTAAATGAATTGAGGTTTCGTTGGAATTCTTTAT